>OY755182.1:8828552-10028552 GCA_963576735.1 Bedellia somnulentella
GTTATGTGGCTAACATAATTATTTCTTAATCCAGGTCCGTGGGGGCCGCCGCGCCTTACACGTGGCGTGCAGCGCGGAGGGCGGTCGCGGGCGCGGCTCGTGGGCGGCCGGCGGCGGCGACACCGCGCCGTGCCCGCGCCTCGTGGAGCTCATGCTGCGACTGGGCGCCGAGCCGGCCGACCGCGACGCGCTGGGAGACACGCCGCTGCATGTCGCCGCTAGGGTAACTATACACACACCGACACTAACACACACACACACCTCGTGGAGCTCATGCTGAGACTGGGCGCCGAGCCGGCCGACCGCGACGCGCTGGGAGACACGCCGCTGCATGTCGCCGCTAGGGTAACTATACACACACCGACACTAACACACACACACACCTCGTGGAGCTCATGCTGAGACTGGGCGCCGAGCCGGCCGACCGCGACGCGCTGGGAGACACGCCGCTGCATGTCGCCGCTAGGGTAACTATACACACACCGACACTAACACACACACACACCTCGTGGAGCTCATGCTGAGACTGGGCGCCGAGCCGGCCGACCGCGACGCGCTGGGAGACACGCCGCTGCATGTCGCCGCTAGGGTAACTATACACACACCGACACTAACACACACACACACCTCGTGGAGCTCATGCTGAGACTGGGCGCCGAGCCGGCCGACCGCGACGCGCTGGGAGACACGCCGCTGCATGTCGCCGCTAGGGTAACTATACACACACCGACACTAACACACACACACACCTCGTGGAGCTCATGCTGAGACTGGGCGCCGAGCCGGCCGACCGCGACGCGCTGGGAGACACGCCGCTGCATGTCGCCGCTAGGGTAACTATACACACACCGACACTAACACACACACACACCTCGTGGAGCTCATGCTGAGACTGGGCGCCGAGCCGGCCGACCGCGACGCGCTGGGAGACACGCCGCTGCATGTCGCCGCTAGGGTAACTATACACACACCGACACTAACACACACACACACCTCGTGGAGCTCATGCTGAGACTGGGCGCCGAGCCGGCCGACCGCGACGCGCTGGGAGACACGCCGCTGCATGTCGCCGCTAGGGTAACTATACACACACCGACACTAACACACACACACACCTCGTGGAGCTCATGCTGAGACTGGGCGCCGAGCCGGCCGACCGCGACGCGCTGGGAGACACGCCGCTGCATGTCGCCGCTAGGGTAACTATACACACACCGACACTAACACACACACACACCTCGTGGAGCTCATGCTGAGACTGGGCGCCGAGCCGGCCGACCGCGACGCGCTGGGAGACACGCCGCTGCATGTCGCCGCTAGGGTAACTATACACACACCGACACTAACACACACACACACCTCGTGGAGCTCATGCTGAGACTGGGCGCCGAGCCGGCCGACCGCGACGCGCTGGGAGACACGCCGCTGCATGTCGCCGCTAGGGTAACTATACACACACCGACACTAACACACACACACACCTCGTGGAGCTCATGCTGAGACTGGGCGCCGAGCCGGCCGACCGCGACGCGCTGGGAGACACGCCGCTGCATGTCGCCGCTAGGGTAACTATACACACACCGACACTAACACACACACACACCTCGTGGAGCTCATGCTGAGACTGGGCGCCGAGCCGGCCGACCGCGACGCGCTGGGAGACACGCCGCTGCATGTCGCCGCTAGGGTAACTATACACACACCGACACTAACACACACACACACCTCGTGGAGCTCATGCTGAGACTGGGCGCCGAGCCGGCCGACCGCGACGCGCTGGGAGACACGCCGCTGCATGTCGCCGCTAGGGTAACTATACACACACCGACACTAACACACACACACACCTCGTGGAGCTCATGCTGAGACTGGGCGCCGAGCCGGCCAACCGCGACGCGCTGGGAGACACGCCGCTGCATGTCGCCGCTAGGGTAACTATACACACACCGACACTAACACACACACACACCTCGTGGAGCTCATGCTGAGACTGGGCGCCGAGCCGGCCGACCGCGACGCGCTGGGAGACACGCCGCTGCATGTCGCCGCTAGGGTAACTATACACACACCGACACTAACACACACACACACCTCGTGGAGCTCATGCTGAGACTGGGCGCCGAGCCGGCCGACCGCGACGCGCTGGGAGACACGCCGCTGCATGTCGCCGCTAGGGTAACTATACACACACCGACACTAACACACACACACACCTCGTGGAGCTCATGCTGAGACTGGGCGCCGAGCCGGCCGACCGCGACGCGCTGGGAGACACGCCGCTGCATGTCGCCGCTAGGGTAACTATACACACATCGACACTAACACACACACACACCTCGTGGAGCTCATGCTGAGACTGGGCGCCGAGCCGGCCGACCGCGACGCGCTGGGAGACACGCCGCTGCATGTCGCCGCTAGGGTAACTATACACACACCGACACTAACACACACACACACCTCGTGGAGCTCATGCTGAGACTGGGCGCCGAGCCGGCCGACCGCGACGCGCTGGGAGACACGCCGCTGCATGTCGCCGCTAGGGTAACTATACACACACCGACACTAACACACACACACACCTCGTGGAGCTCATGCTGAGACTGGGCGCCGAGCCGGCCGACCGCGACGCGCTGGGAGACACGCCGCTGCATGTCGCCGCTAGGGTAACTATACACACACCGACACTAACACACACACACACCTCGTGGAGCTCATGCTGAGACTGGGCGCCGAGCCGGCCGACCGCGACGCGCTGGGAGACACGCCGCTGCATGTCGCCGCTAGGGTAACTATACACACACCGACACTAACACACACACACACCTCGTGGAGCTCATGCTGAGACTGGGCGCCGAGCCGGCCGACCGCGACGCGCTGGGAGACACGCCGCTGCATGTCGCCGCTAGGGTAACTATACACACACCGACACTAACACACACACACACCTCGTGGAGCTCATGCTGAGACTGGGCGCCGAGCCGGCCGACCGCGACGCGCTGGGAGACACGCCGCTGCATGTCGCCGCTAGGGTAACTATACACACACCGACACTAACACACACACACACCTCGTGGAGCTCATGCTGAGACTGGGCGCCGAGCCGGCCGACCGCGACGCGCTGGGAGACACGCCGCTGCATGTCGCCGCTAGGGTAACTATACACACACCGACACTAACACACACACACACCTCGTGGAGCTCATGCTGAGACTGGGCGCCGAGCCGGCCGACCGCGACGCGCTGGGAGACACGCCGCTGCATGTCGCCGCTAGGGTAACTATACACACACCGACACTAACACACAGGGGCGGTTCAAATATTACGTAAGCAGATTTATTACAATTATTTACCCCCCCATCCCCCTTGTCAGCAAAAGTAAGCAAAGCTCTTGCCCCCTCCCCCTATGCTTACGTAAAACGAAATTAATCTTATTTTTTTTAATATTCAATGTTATTATTATGATTTAAATAATAAGAAAAAAGATTTAGAATAGAGACAAGATTTGACGCAAGATTGTCCTTTACTTAATATAGAGTAAGGGACAAGAAGTTTATACACTGTTTTGTTTAAGTTTATATACCTAGTCGGTTCTTAAATACTGTCACTAGCCATTTATTTTAAAAACAGAACACCTAGACAAAAATATGAAATGGTTTTCGATTTTCATTTATTTTTTTAATAATAATCTGCTAAATCACAATTACATTCATTATTTTTTTACGATGGAGTAGACTCGCAAAAAGAACTGAGTAACAGTAATTGCATTGCATCGTTGCGGCCGTCCACTAAAGACGATATTCAACTTGCTTCAAAAATTAAAAATCACGATGAGGTTCGTATACTGTACCATCAAAAGGTACAATGAAACCTCTAGTGTTGATGACGAGTAAAGAACTGGCAGACTTCGTTCCGTAAAGGGTGATCAAAGCAATCAAGGCGCGTGCAGCAAGAAATCCCGACCGCAAGTAGAAATTGATGTCTTTGAAGATGGGTTTAACCAGAAGTACCGTAAAAAAAGTACTCGATAAAAACCTGGGACCACAAGCTTACCGAAAAAATAGTGGTCATATTCTGAAAGCGCGTTTGATAGCTATGAGAGCAAAAAAATGCAAAGTATTGCTTAAGCGGTACGCAAGCAAAAGACACCGCGATATCCTGTTTACAGACGATTTTTTTTAAATATTTAGTAGAGATACAACAAAAAAAATGTCAGGGTGTACGCAACCAGCTCTGCGGCTGCTGGAAATGCCATTCCTACAGTGCAGCACGGTCACATCCACCATCAATCATGATTTAGTTGCGAGTGTCCTACTATGGCCCTACTGAAGTGCATTTTTGTGAAAAAGGTGTCAAAACCAGTGCAAAAGTGTACGGAGACACGGTTTTAGATCGCATAGTAAAAGATCTGCCCCAGGCACTCTTTGGAGGACGGCCATTTGTGTTTCAACAGGACTCTGCACCTGCTCATAAGGCCAAAACAACTCAGGAGTGGTTTGAGCGCCAGAACGTCAAGCTATTAAGGCATCAAGATTGGCCCTCATCTAACCCAGCCCTTAACCTACTGGATTACAAAATTTAACAGGAATTGGAGAAGAAGTAATAAATAAAGAATAAATAAAGGAAAGAAAAATTTCGACACAGGCGGGAATTGAACCCGCGACCTCGGGTATACGCCCCGACGCTCTGCCAATTGAGCCACCGTGTCAATGGCTGCCAGCGCGAAATTCTTCTATCCTTTTTTTCTTTTACACGTTTAAGTAGTGTTTGCGTTTCCTACCTCCGAATTTTAACTAATTCGGAAGGCCATTTGTCCATCTTTTCAGATAGAATGCAAATGTTGAAAACGCCTAACTATCACATAATTTAAATCTTTTTGTTCATGAAAACCTCATGTGGGGTCGCGGGTTCGATTCCCGCCTGTGTCGAAAATTTTCTTTCGTTTATTTATTCTTTATTTATTAGTAATAATCCCCACATGAGGTTTTCATGAACAAAAAGATTTAAATTATGACCATGACTAATTTTCATTTTATAGCCAATTTTGTTTGTGAAAGAATTTAAGGACCAACTAGGTAGTTTATAAGTGAGTTTAATTTTTAAATGACATTGGATTGCTGCTCAGTGTTGCAAGTATGCTCACTTTCATCCAATTTTGGAATGTCTACGTTCGTTCTCAACTCAACTTAAACGTTCACGCCATATATCCCTGAAAAAGTGGCAGGCCTATCGCCGTTTTGTATGAATATACGGTCATTTGGCTGAGTAGGTACAACTCAGCCATGTGAGTATATTTATGATGTTTTACCTCACCGTTTACAACCGTTTTTACTTTTTTATGAATTTTCTCGATGTGAGGATTTAGTAACTTGACGGAAGCATGATAAAGACTACACGTTTTGCATGTTCGACTTTGGATGTAAAATAACTACCGATGATGTAATCATCATCTAGACTCCCCTACCCCCCATGTCATCCAAAATAAGCAATACAAAGACCCCCCCTCCCCTCCATAGTGCTTACGTAATACTTGAACGGCCCCACACACACACCTCGTGGAGCTCATGCTGCGACTGGGCGCCGAGCCGGCCGACCGCGACGCGCTGGGAGACACGCCGCTGCATGTCGCCGCTAGGGTAACTATACACACACCGACACTAACACACACACACACCTCGTGGAGCTCATGCTGAGACTGGGCGCCGAGCCGGCCGACCGCGACGCGCTGGGAGACACGCCGCTGCATGTCGCCGCTAGGGTAACTATACACACACCGACACTAACACACACACACACCTCGTGGAGCTCATGCTGAGACTGGGCGCCGAGCCGGCCGACCGCGACGCGCTGGGAGACACGCCGCTGCATGTCGCCGCTAGGGTAACTATACACACACCGACACTAACACACACACACACCTCGTGGAGCTCATGCTCAGACTGGGCGCCTTAACTATATCACTACAATATTATACACTTAGAAACAAAACATTGGCTAGGTGACAAACATCCCAATTCAACGGCTTTGGTGTCATAAACAGCCAAAACTAAGCCTTAGTATAATAATGGTCCATGGAAACTACCTTGAGTCACACACTTTGTTCGTTGGCCCCTTATGACGTTGTTACACTGACCCCAGCTTTAAATACTCGCTTTATAAAGTAAGATGCCACATTCTGCTTTATATTGCCATATCAAAAAAATACACGTTACATCACATTCCTTAGAACATGTTGATGTTCTTAATCAAATGACTTTAACATACCGAATACACAACAATTTTTATATAAATTTATATATTGTTACAGTTAAATCCATGTCCTGCGGAAGTGGTTCGCGCGTTGCTAGCCCACGGAGCCCACATCGACACAGTCAACTACGAAGGACAAACTCCCGAACAACTCTTAGCTGCCACCTCACAAAGTCTATCTTCAATAGTAAATCCACTCCACTACACCACACTCAAATGTTTAGCCGCTAGAACCGTCAAAAACTACAGGATACCATACAAAAACATCGTTCCGACTTGTCTAAACATCACTATTATTACCCATTGATTATGTGAATTGCACTTTACGAACGGTGCAACAATTCTCCAACGCTTGTTCGTATCTGTGTTTGAGAAGATTTGTAAGCTCATAAGATAGACTTGATCAGCTCTATCTCGACTGCCATTATTATTAGTTATTTTTCAGGATGAACCCTGTTTTTTTTTAATGTAACTTTTTGAGGCTTTAAGTTCTTACTCTACCACCGAGATGTCACTTTTCTAAAATTATATTTTCATTGTTTGATTGCACTGTTTGATACACAGTATTTTTGGTGGAATGTAGTACAAGTTCACCTATTATTATCTCACACATTTGATTTATTTACTTCTACTGCTTTTGCTCAATATTTTGTCGCAGTTTATCATGCGTAGAAATTTCTTATATAAATTGGGTAATAGTTAGTTGTGGAGTTATAAATTGATCACTCATATTGCTGTGTTGATTATTTAAATATACACATTGGAATTGACAAAATCTATTATTTTTCAAACTTATATGAGACTTGGATGCTCAGAACAGTAGAACTGAATATGTGTTAATTGTATGTAATGTTGTGCCCAGAAATATTTAACTCTCGTAACTAAAGCAAGTATCATGTATTATATAGACTACGCCCTTGCGTCAATCGGTACAAATTGCGACCTAATTTAGATCAGTTATATTCAAATGTATTTCAATTAAATTGTTGAAGGTTACACCTGTAGGCTATACCGCAGAAAATGTCATAGTTTACTAGTATTTTTATATGAACTTTATTTATCGTTACCGGGGATCAAAAATATTTGTTAGGCATATTACGTGTCGAGTCTGTATAAGTATACTAGATACAGTCACAGGGCAATCTCTCGATATTGGAAAATTGATTCGGTGTATGTATATTTTTGAGATTGGTGTTAATTATATGATCTCGATTGATTACAATAATATAATCAATATCATTAAATATAGTTACTAACACGCCTCTGGTTGTTTCAATGTAAAATTGAGGTTGTTTAATTAGCCCATTATGAACCCTTATGACGTCATAAACACCAAATATCTATAATATGTAAAAAAACATAAATTAATCAAAAGTTTCGTAGGCTTTGAAATGTAAATTAAACTATTAAGGCGAATCGAAAGTTGCCTATTAGAAATGTAATACCTCAATCGAAACTATCCAATTATTTGAATAGTATATATTATAAAAAGTCCACTCTGTAAAGATTATATATAAAGGTGTTGACGCATCAATAACTAGTCTACTTATATTAATTTTAGTTTGGAATGTCATGTCAGTGAAACCAAGTCTCAGGATTAGACATTTTGTGTCACTAAGTGATCACAACGGTGGAACGAGGCAGTCATGTATAAATTAGTGATTGTATATTTGCTAGAACAATATTAACAAAGTATAAATATAGATTTTCGGATTATAAAAAGTTACTATTAATTGTATTTTGATGAGCATTGTTGCATATATGATTTTTAATGTGTGTGTTCTCATAGTATATTTTTAATTCAGTAATATTGTGTGATTTTATGACTTACTTATTATTAGTTACTTTTTTAATTACATGTAATGAGAAAATATATTGATCTTTTATTTGACTTACTTCAGTTGACATTTTTAAATTATAAATATATATTTATAATTTGCCGTGTAGTACTGGCTTAAAATGTCACTACCCCTTTCTACCTACGGGTGTCATAAGAGACAACTTACGGTATGGCACTTTTTGAAGTGCTTTTTGGGCGTTCCTGTTGGAGACCCGTCAGCAACGATACTTTATTTCTACCATCTTGCCCACTATCAACTACCGAATGTGACTGAGGAGTTTCTAGCTCTGAAGCTCTGGCTACCCCTTTTTAGGATTTATGGCCGTAAGTATATGTATGTAAATATATATTACCTATCACATCTATCTGTGTTAGAAACCCAACATCAGTTATTGCAAACGGACCACCGCTTATATTCCTACACATATGTGAAAGTTATACCAATATTGTTTCCTAACGTCCACTCCTATCGCCGTTGACCATGCAGAATTTTAAAAAGTGATGTTAAACGCTAGCTGCGTAGTTTTGGCTTAGAATAGCACTTAGCCATATCTATCCGCTGGTGGCGAACGAGGCCTTGGTATAGGGCCTTTAAAGGGATTCTTGGGCGATGTGGTGAGACCCATCATTAACAACAGTTTATTTTTATTATCTATCTATAGTCAACTTCAAGAGTGGCTGAATTATTTCAGATTCTGAGACTGTGGCTACCTCTTTTTAAGTCGTAAATATAAATATTTCATTTTTAAAAAGATTATTTTTTACAAAAAGAAACCGACTTCAAAGTTGAGAAAACAAAAACTAAAAAACCAAAAGTGGTTAATTTAGCACAAAGTAATACGAATTATGATTTACAGGGAAAATAAATAATCAAGTAAGAAATATGTTTGTTTAATTAAGTATGAGTACTTACTGTGATTAACACCTTAGGAATTTCTTTATTCCACACGCGTCAGTTCAAGTTACCTAAATCTTAAAATTCTCTTAAATTAATTTGTGAGTCGGTGCCAGCCTGAGTGATAATAAGTATGTATTTCGCACTACTCACGTACATGTACAATGTAGGATACATGGTAGGGTAAATTGATTTTTGTATGTATAAACTTTGAAACGTTAGACAAAATAGTGTTTAGATTGTAATAATCAGAGATAGACAAGACAGTAGGGTGAATTAAATTTTGTTTGACTGGCACCGACTCAAACCGTGCATATTGCACAGTATTAAATAGGCTCAACCATATGTTACTGTACATTGTTCTTGAAATCCCTCGAAAGGCGATGGTCTACAATTCTACATCTTGACTCAAAAAAGACTCAAACGTTCACTCCGAATATCCCCGAAGGGGTTGGCAGAGGTACTGACACTTCTGAACACCACGTAGGGTTGTCAACTTTTTTTTAGCAGAAATAAAGTATATCTGATTAAAAAAAAAAAAAAAAAAAAGATTTATTGGATCCAAATATTACACATAATATAAAATAAAATTACAATGCACTGCCTCCCAAAAGGGTTGCCCGTAGTGCGGGAGGCAGACTTCCCAGGAGGTCTTTACATTGGGGTCCAGGACTTATTTACTAATATTTGAATGAAAACAAAACAGTCAATTAAAAATTGAAAATATGAAGACAGTGAAAACGAAAGTAATCAAATAACAAATTAACACAAATGCAGAACAAAAAATAAAAAATACAACCTAAAGGATACTTAAGGGCATTCGTTATACAGGTAAAGGTAAACTAAGAAAAAAGATTTTTTAAAAAAAAATAATAAAAAAATACAAATTATAATGATTTTGAATCATTATCTTAGAATGTAAATTTATACCAGTTTATTTAATAGTATGTGTGTGCGGTTGAGTGCGCATGTGCGTGTGTGTGTATGTGTGTGTGTGTGTGTGTTTGTGTTGTAAATATATTAGACCTATTCTATTTTGTAACCTTTAACAAGTTCTCCGTTTCCTCATAGTTTAGCTTTAGTGCCCAATCAGTTATGTGTTTTTTAAATAATTTACTATTAAGGGTAAGCGTATCTAATTTGGCAGTATGATTCACATGTCTGTATATATAAGACGCTATGAAATCATATTGTCTTTGGGCGAAGGTTGATTTGCATTTTGGTGTGGGAATTTTATTAAACCTTTTGCTCTGTTCTGGTAGGAGGGACAATAGACCAACATGTTGCCTACATAGACATGCCACTATGTACAATCTACGAACTGAAAGAACCTTTGCCTCTTGGTATAAGTTAGTGGTTGGGTATCTATACGGGCGGTTCATCATAACTTTAAGGACGGATCTCTGAGCACGCTCTATTTTGATGAATTGCGTTTTTGCAGCACCACCCCAGGCGCATATGCAGTATGAGACAATACTTTCACTCAATGCTTTGTAGATTTGTAAAAGTAATGTCGGATTACCAACTATTCGTATATTTTTAAAAACGTGTATTAATTTTCTAGTTCGCGAAATAACATATTGTACGTGACGATGCCAATTTAAATTCTGATCGATAATTACACCAAGATATTTAATGAAGTTTACTCTTTCAAGATCGAAGCAGTTACATGAATATTCTACACTCAAATTATTTCTGTTACATGGAAAAGTATGTAGTTTCAGGATATTAGGTTTATTACATTTTTTTATTTTATTATTAATGCTAAAACATATGAATTTAGTTTTTTGAGGATTTAATGTTAGCAGATTATCTTCTAGCCAAGATGTTACTTGTTTAAGACCCCCTTCAGCTGCTTCTTTTGCTTTTTCCCATGATGATTCATGAAAAACTAAGACTGTGTCGTCTGCAAACATGAGTATTTCAGCACTCTCTAGCTTGAGATCACACAGCTGATTAATATATAGGAGGAACAATATAGGACCAAGGGTACTACCTTGTGGGACACCGTAATCACAAAAGTTACCTTCACTGTAATATTCATCAACCCGCACCATTTGCTCTCTATCTAGAAGATAATCTTCAAACCATGCCAACGGTACTCCTCTGATACCAATACTCTCCAGCCGCTTTAAAAGAATTGGGATAGACACTGTGTCAAATGCCTTTTGGAGATCTAAGAATACAGCTAAGCACTTTTCTCCGTTATCGAGATACTTAGTGACAAGTGAAGACAGTTTTAAAACGGCATCATTTGTCGATCTACCATTACGGAAGCCAAATTGTCTGATAGATAAAAGGTCTCTAGTTTCAATGAAGCGCATTAATCTCCTGTTGACCACCTTTTCAATTATTTTTGAGAGTGTACTAAGTAACGAGATAGGTCTATAATTGCTAGGTTGGTCTTTTTCTCCCGTTTTGTACACTGGACATATTATAGCCTTCTTAAAACATTTAGGGAATATACCAGTAGTGAAGCTAAGGTTACATAAGTAAGTTAGTGGTGAAATGAGGAAGGAACTAAATTTTTTTAAAAACTTCGAGGAGATATTATCCCATCCGGTGGTATTGGTGGTTTTTAATTTCATTATTAAAGATTTTATTTCTGTGTGGTCTGTTAGGAACATCGGAATCGATTCATTTGGACCATTACAAAGACTAATTTTTCTGGTTAATTTACTATCACTGACACCTAGTTTCCTGAGAGTTTGGTTTGCGAGGTTTCTACCAACGGATGTAAAGTAATTATTAACTATATTAAGGGACTGGGAAGGGACATCACACAATTTTAACAATTTGTTTGAAGTAGGGTTAGATTGATTAATATTGGTAAGCTCTTTAACTATACCCCACGTTTGTTTATTATTCCCGGAGTTACTTGAGAGTTTCTTTTGATAGTATTCCTTTTTAAGAGATTTAATAACATTATTACAGCATATATTATAGGTAGAGTATTTTTCTTTTAATGAATCGTCTTTAGGGTTTTGTTTCATATCTTTATGTAATGAGTTTCGTTTTCGCAATGATTTTACTATATTAGGGGTAATCCAAGGTTTAAGGGGTTTTAGTCTATTAGGAAGCTTGACCACCACGGTATTATCATTGATTATAGTGGTTAGTTTATCGGTAAAAATGTTTGCTGCATCGTTTACGTCTTTACAATTATATATTTCACACCAATTTTCATTTTTAAGGCAATTTTCCATAGCATTAAAATCAGTTTTAAATTTACGGTAAAACAAATCTTCCTTATGATAATTTAAGTTATTTATAGTTAACAGAATGGGAGAGTGGTCAGTCAGTGGGTCATAAACTAATGTTTCCCATTCAAGGTTGCTTTTTATCATGAAATGATCTAGACAATTCTTGCCTCTAGTTGGCAGGTTAATGCATTGCTGAAGACCATGTGTTGCTAGAATATTTAGATAATCATTGGTATCTTGGTCAATAGTATCTGCTATAATATTAAGATTTATATCACCAGTAACTACAATATTCTTGGTATTTGTTGCCCTAAGAATGGAGTCCAGGCTACTGAGATATTTGTCTAAATTCCTATAACTGGGAGGCCTATAGCTGCAAATCAGAGTAAAATCCTTATCTATTGTAACCACCAAACAATCCCCCTCTTCAAAAGATGGTTCATGGACGGTGACATCTAAGTTTTCTTTTACATAAACCACAACTCCATTATTTTGGTTAATAAATTTGCTTGTGTAGTACATATTATAATTATTTATAGATGGAGGAATATAGTTATTACTCAACCAACATTCTGTCAACACAATAATGTCAGTAGTAATATTTATTTGAGACATAAAAATCAAAAACTTATCCAAATTACAATGAATACTGCATATGTTAGCAGTTACGATATTGAGTTGGGCTTTAACTGTATTGGTAGGATTAAGTGTTTTAAATGTTAGTGTAGGGTCACTAATTTTAGTGCATTTTATACTCAATGAATAGTCCAATTCTTTAATTATTGCAACGTCATTACTATCGAATTTTAACGATTAAATATACCAAGGTTAGTTGGAAGTGTTCCAAAATTAAAATAGAATAGAATAGCAATAATAATGTAGGTTTCAAAATGAAATTCATTTTTTTTTGTTCATAAGTAGGAAAACGCAATCTAATAAAGATTTATAGCATTTTTTTAGAGTAACCATCATTAGCAGATTGTTGTATATAAAATTAATAGGGTAGGAGTTACATTTGACTGTATTGTGTAAATATGTAAAGTAGTTGTATTGTAAGTAATTGATTAAAATTAGTACATAAAAATCTGAAGGTTTAACAAATTTGTATACAAAATTATAAACTAATGAATAAAAAAATAAAAAGCATGCATAAAGTATTAAAAGTTTAAAAAAATAATAAAAAAACACAAAAAGACTAAAGAGTTCCGTAAATAGTCATTTCACGTTGGCTTTAAGCTTTATCAAATCCTCTTCTGAAAGTACTTTCAGGTGAGGTGTATTTTCATTTTTTCTCAAATATATGTTGCTATAAGAGGACCAGCAGAATTTGTATCCATTTTCCTTTGCAAATTCTCGAGCCAAATAAAATAATTTCTTCTTTTTGGAAGAGAGAAATTCAGATATGTACAGAAGCGAAGCCTGGTTATCCAACTGAATATCACTTGTGTTCAACTTGTTATCCCTGTTTAACTTGTTATGTTGCTTGTAATTTATAATTACCTTATCCCTTGTCATAACGCTATTAAAATCTACGATGACATGCTTATTCTTAGTTGATTGTGTATTCACACGATATACATCTCGGATATCATATGGAGCACACTCTAAACTCAGAGCTTTCATTGTAGCTTTGGTAATTCTTACGAGATCTTCTTTGGTTTCCTGAGGTTTTCTAGGTAAATTGCGTATTTCTATAGAGGTGGATCGATTACTTGATTCTAACATATCAATTTTGCGCTCAAGCTCCTTTAAATATTGAGTGCTATCACGGCGTTCCTCTTCAAAACTAGATAACTTACATAATATTTCGTCATATTTATGTGACATAAATTCAATTGTAGCTGTAAGTTGTTTATTTTGTTCCTTTATTTCGTGCATTGAGTTTAACAAAGTTTCGTATTTAATATCACTTTCTTTTTTCCACAAATTAAGCAATGTATGTATATCTTTTTCGTCATCACTTGAACTTCTCTTGCGTTTCTGCCTACTCTTTGAGACGTTCTCGCAAGCAGAGTGAATGTTTGGTTCCGAATCATAGTGGGGAAATTTGTCACCGCTTCGGATCGGTTCGGCTTGGGACTTATCAGGGCCAGGCGCCTTAGTCTTACTAGTTGGTTTCGGTGACGATGGTGGAGTTCTTTTTAAAGGCATAATAAATATTAACCTATTAAATAATTAAATATTAAATAATAATAAATAATCGAAGAAAAAGAAGCGTGTCGCCGTTAGGATCCGAACCCTATTGTCTCGCAGCGCTGGGCGAACGCTTAATCGTTCAGCCACTTGTACTTGAGGTCAAAGGTCCAAATAAGAGACCAAATGCCACACAATTGTTCTATTTTTCACTTTTTGGAGTGGGTATATCCTAATAGTTTCTGTTGCCCTGGTACTTTTTCAAAGATGTATTGATGACTCAATCATTAATCGTAGTAAATATTTTTGTCTTGCTCACCCTGTCTCGTTTTGTCTCTTTCGCCGTGGCATAAGACGCACCTCTTCTCGAGCTTTACTCTCCTATTATTTTGAACTGAATATTTTTGGAAGTTTTATTAAATATGTTAAAAATATCAAATAAAATTCTGCTATTTAGCGTTAGAACGCGTCCATTCACTTTGGGATCCAGGGGGGAAGGGGACTTTGGGATCCAGGGGGGAAGGGGACTTTGGGATCCAAGGGGGATAAAGGAGGTAAATAAAGAGTATGCACTTATAAAAAAGAGTATCATTTATTTTTATCTTTTAAAAAGGTATTTTTTAGCACTTCTTGCGGCATATAACAAATTTTCATTATTTTTAAAGGTATTGAATGAGTCTAGATATAGATTTAGGTTTTTGCGTATTATTACAGACGTGCACTAAACATTTTGTAAAAGAGTATTTTAGCGTACTTTATTAGTGTTATAGATTATAGAGTACGACCACATGATATAGCGGACAATACTCTATTTTAGAGTACGGTTGGCAACCCTAACACCACGTGACATTGTCACCACGTTTTGCTTGGACAGTGTCGGACGAGATAGAGGGCAGGCTTATCGCCGTTTTGTACTAATACACTGTCACATGACTAAGTACAACTCAACCATGTGGGTTTCCTCACGATATTTTTCCTCACCGTTAATAACCATGATATATTAAAAACACATAAGTCTTTAGAAAAGACAAATTGGTGCAGGCCCAACCCGGAATTTGAACCACAGTAGTCTGCACGACAACATGTGTTCTACCCACTGAGCTATCACGGTTATTATCATGAGACTTGCTTGAAGACGCATTTATAACATAGAGGGCAAAGTTCTCTCTCAAGATGACTGTCTTTCTTCCTCATCATCAGACTCTAAGTGACAGTCACAACCCACCAAAGTGTAATATGCACATCAATATAAATTAATTAAGCTCAAATATCAACAAGTCACCGTTGTGAAATTCGACAGTTCCCCTCTATTTCCTGGGATGCCATCATCAGATCCTGGTCTCATGGTACTTTCTCGGTAAAAATAACATAACAAAAAAAAATTTAGTGAACCTGTACTTCTCTTCACAAAAGTCACGAAGAGGAGTATAAAATCATATATTAATGTCGAAAGAACCATTTCCTAACTACTAGTAATTGAGCTGTGTAGTGTCCGCTTAGAATAGCACTAGACCATTTCTTCCGGTGGGTGTACGTAAAAGGCGACTATCGGTATTGGGGCTTTTAAGGGATTTTTGGGCGATGCGGCTGGAGACCCATCACCAAAAACCTTTATTTTATCATCTTTTCCCATCGCAACTTCCCAAAGTGGCTGAGGAATGTCTTATTCCTTAACTCTGGCTACCCCTTCTAGGGATTTATAGCCGTGAGTACATGTATGGATTTATGTATGTAGTAATTGAGGACCTACACCTTCCATCGTCTGCTCAGCAGCACAACATTATGATTTCCAGAAGCAACATACATACATACATATACTCACGGCTATAAATCCCAGGTAGGGGTAGCCAGAGCTAAAGAATTAGAAATTCCTCAGCCACTTTTGGAAATTTGAGTGGGGAAAAGATAGTAAAAATAAAGATTCCAGAAGCAAATGCCAATATAACTTTAGAAAATATGTAAAACGTGATACATGTGCCTATAAAATTTGAGGGTTCCTCTCGATTTCTCCAGGATGCCATCATCAGAACCTGACAACCTGATATTATGGTACCATTCCGGGAGTATCTTCTTTCTAGTAGCTCTTGCTACCCCTTTTAATGATTTAATGATTTTTAGCCGTGAGTATATGTATGTATTTGTCAATAAAGATGAATGTTTAAAAACTCTTACAAAATCATAAAATACGACATAAAATAGAATAAGATTAAATAATAAATAGGTCGTTGTTCTAACAAGCACAGCAATACATTCGCAGTGACAAAGCCATGGGTAGATAAAATAAGAGCCTCATAAAAATGTATGAGGCGTCGACACGAGATGTGCAGGTAATAGGACTGTTTGTCTTCCTCCCTTCGCTACTACCAAGGGAGATGAGATTTGTATGTTTGTTCTGGTAAGAGAACTTTGTATTAATATAGAGAACATAATACGGGAATTGTTTCAACATCTGGGAAACTCCAAAGAAATTATAATAATTACCTGCAGTATGGGATACTTTCACGACGTATCTACGTAAGTCTGAAAATCAAACATTAGATATTTGTTATTGATATATTGTTTGTCATGTAAGTTTGTCATTTAATTCTGGGATGTTTGAGAGACAACTATTACACTTTCTAGCGTTCTACTGCTTAAAGCAGGCGAAAAAACTTTCTTAAGCTCGACCACGTACTGGACAAAGCAGAGTGGGTAGATCTGCCAACTGATATCAGGATGAAGGCAGCATATGATCTTTCATCTAATAGCTGATAAAGAAGTGATTTAATTTACATACATATATACATATACTCACGGCTATATTTCCCTGGAAGGGGTAGCCAGAGCTAAGGAATTATAAATTCCTCAGCCACTTTTGGAAGTTGAGTGGGGAAAAGATAGTAAAAATAAAGGTTTTTGGTGATGGGTCTCCAACCGCATCGCCCTAAAATTCAATAAAAAGCCCCAATACCCTTAGTCGCCTCTTACGACACCCGGGGGTAGAAAGGGGTAGCGACATTCTAAGCCGGCACTACACGGCAATTTGTTCAGTAATAATCTCATGTTAAATGTAACTGTGTTAAAAATAAAATAATCATTCAATATATATGGATATGGCGGGGCTTGGGGTGTGTGTACACACGCAAATATTTTGTTGGTGGCGCAGCGGGTTTAGCGTAGATAATAATTGGTAGCTTTTTCATATTGGCGTGTAAATGTGTTTTATTACACTAATAAATATTTGAAAAATAACTATTAAAGTAATTTATAATTAAATCTTATCTGCTTTACATATACTGACAGCGACAAATCCCAAAAAGTGGTAGAGAGCCAGAGCTTTTAATTAGACATTACTCTCCTTAAGAAGTTAAGTGGAGAAAATTGCTATTCCAGGTACGAACAAATAAACTCTTCGTAAACAATTATTATTTATTTATTTATTTTGGACAAACAACAGACACAGACTAAATACATTATTTCTAATTAAATTATATGGTGAAATCAGTCTGTATCCAGAACTGTTCATCACAGAATATTTACATTTCTATTATTATTCTATTTATCTTATCATAATAAACATATTTTAAAAACTTATATGAAACTGAACTTTGTATAAAATATATAATCAGCATTTAAACATTATAAAGCTTATAACTAATACATCTATTAAATGGGATTGTGTTTATACAAGTTTATGCATGTGTGCGTGTGTGTTTGTGTGTGTGTGTGTTTGCATGTGTGTGGGTGTGTGTGTATGTATGTATGTGTGTGTGTGTCATATACTAAAATTGATCATTTAATGGTATCATTTATCAGTATGCTTCGCTTGAGCTGGAGTTTAGACGAATTAAATATGTCTATAGAGCTGTAGTTTTTATTGTGTGATTCACAAATCCTACGAAGAGGGGCGCGCTCGCCAGCCACCGTGCGGACGGGCTCTACCGCGAACACGGCTGTGTGCGGCAGCCGGCTGTCGGGCCGACGCGGGACGCGGTAGCCTATTTCGTTGGACAGGGGAATGCAATCGTAATGGTTAAAACATATGTTATGGAGCGTCATTTGGTCAATAAGTTGTCGTCTGTCTGTCAGTGATTGTAGGTTGTATTTTTTAAGTAGATTAGTGTAGATGACGACATGATAGTCCAGTGGCTAGAACACCCGCCCGAAAACAGAAGGGCGTGAGTTCCAATCCTAGGTCGGGCCTACACCAGTTTGTCTTTTCTAAAGTCATACGTGTGGTTAATTTATCATGGTTGTTAACGGTGAGGGAAAACATCGTGAGGAAACCCACATGGCTGAGTTGTACTTAGTCATGTGACAGTGTATTCGTACAAAATGGCGATAGGCCTGCCCCCTATCACGTGAGTACACTGTCTAAGCAAAACGTGGGTACCTTCTCTGGACACTAGATGGCGCTGCCATGTGAGTTCAGAAGTATTGGTACCTCTGCCAACCCCTTCGGGGATAAACGGCGTGAACGTTTATGTTTATGTTATGTTATTAGTGTAAGACATTCTGGAATGATGAAATTTGTAGTGTATGGCTTTAAGGGCTTTTTTCTGTATGGATTCTATCTTATTGGAGTACTTTGAATAGTAGGGATTCCAAATCACGCTGGCATATTCCAACTGAGACCTCACCAAAGATTTGTACAAACAAACCATAGATGATTTTCTTTTGAAATGTCTTCCAGCACGCAAAATAAATCCTAGCATTTGATAGGCCTTTGTACAGATAGCCTCTACGTGGGCATCAAAACTCAAGCTTTCGTCAAAAATAATTCCTAAGTCCCGAATTTGTGATACCCTCTCTAAGGGACAGTTATCAATATGGTAGTTGTGCAAAATTTTGTTCCGGTTTTTGGTGAATGTTATTTGTTTACATTTGTTGTGTGCTAGGTATAAATTATTTTCTTTACAAAAACGACCAAAACGGTCCAGATCGGCCTGAAGAAGTTGGTTGTCGTTTATAGTTTTGATAGGCATGAATATTTTAAGGTCATCTGCAAATAATAAGACTCTGCTATTTTCAAAACACCTTACAATTTCATTCACAAATAGTAAATACAACAATGGGCCAAGGATAGAACCCTGTATCACACCGGAGGTGACCAGCCTCTTCTCTGAAAGGTGACCATCTACCCTCACCACCTGATATCGATTAGTCAAGTAAGAAACGAACCACCTTAAAAAGTCTCCCTTGATACCATTATAAGCTAATCTAAGGAATAGCATGATGTGGTCTATTTTGTCGAAGGCTTTTAAAAAATCGGTGTATACAGCGTCTATTTGTATTTTTTTATCCATGTGACGGAAAATGTAATCGGAGTATACTATCAAGTTTGTCACAGTCGAACGGCCTCTCAAAAAACCGTGTTGTTCCTCCACTATGTGGGGTTTTAAGTTTAATATAAGGTTTTGATGTACAAGGGATTCTAATACCTTTGGCACAGTAGACAAAATTGAAATCGGCCGGTAATTAGTAATGAGGCTTCTATTGCCCGATTTATGTAATGGAACTATATGAGCCAGTTTCCATTGATCAGGAAATATACCTTCAGCCATGCATTTATTAAAAAGGAAACATAGAGGCATTGATAATTCATGTGCTAGATTTTTAAGGAAAATTGGGTGTATTTTGTCTGGGCCGGGCCCTTTACTAGCATCAAGGTATTTTAGTTTTCTTTCTATTTGAGTTTCAGAAAACTGCAGTAGATGTATGTTAGGGGAACTTGAATTTGAAGGGAGGGAAGCCAAATCCAGTGTTGTAAAATCAGATGATGGTTCAAATACTGAGCTAAAGTAATTATTAAACATGCTAACTATGATAGCAGGGTCACTAGAAGTTGTATTTCCAAAGGTCATTGTGCTTGGGTAGCTAGAGTCGTTTATTTTTAATAGATGATATATACTTCCAGAAAGATTTAGGGTTTTTATGAATATTACTTTCGGTAGAGCTCATATAGGTCCGGAAACAACATTTTACTCCTTTTTCGCAGTAAAGAAAACTCACCATAATCAGCTAAATTGTGGTATGTATTCCAACGACGCCAAATCTTGTATTTACGTGTTAACGTAGACCTTAAGGCGTTAGAGAACCATGGGGGATATTGTGAATTACGAATTTTCTTGACGGGCACGTGCTTGCTAATAGTTTCGTTAATTATTTTATAAAACTTCTCTGTTGCTGTTATAGCATCGTAAGTGGAAAGTTCTTGGTGCCAATCGATTGTATAAAGGTGATCCTTTATCGCTTGATAGTCACTCAATTTTGACTCAACAATGATTTTTTTAGATATTATAATTATACATAGTGTAAGAACTCGTATAACCATGTGTATTATTATCATAATCCGGCGCACCCTTAACTGTAAAAAACTTTCTAAAATATTTTAAATCTTTTAATTCAAAACGGAAGAACATCAAGAAGATCAAGGTAGCTTCTGCCTATTCAAATGGTAATTAATAATGACTGTGAGTAAAAATAAGTAAGTTAATAAATTATTTTAATTGGCGGTATTATACTCGTAGTTAACAGCCTTCTCGAATTAGCGACCTATTGTACGTATCATAAGTAAAAACGTTTTTCTCAAACAAACTCTAGAAAACTTATCCTCATTTTACTACTTGCGTAGTTTATCTCGTGTGAAACTCTTGAAGGCAGTGGGCGCTAGTTATTCCGGACCGGCGACCGACGCCGTTTGATAAATGGTCGTGTTCCTTCTACATTTAGATACACTAGCCACTTTATGGAGGCTTTTATTGCTGAAATAAACTTGGACTTAAGATTAGAAAACACTCTTTACTGTCCTGGTTTAAGGATTGCTATTGTTTTAAAGAAATTCAAATTGATAATTTAGTGGATTTTTTTAAAAAAATGACTTAGAAATTATGTCAAACTGGCCAAGTGTGAGTTCCAAACAACAGCTATAAAAACGGCTAAAACGTTTGTTGTATGGAAGATAGAAAGAGAAAGAAGAAAGAAAGAAAAAGCTTTATTCAGTGCACAGTAAAATACACAACAAACAAAAAATAAATAATGTCACCAACCGTGGCGCTAATTTTCAGCCAGTGCCATACAATTGATTTCGGCCGGCGAAAGTACAACATTATATAATACAATACAGAGATAAATAAATAACAAAACAAACAGAGAGAAATACGTGCGTAAGAAGTGCTTGTAAAATTAAAAATAAAAACAATAAAAAGAAAACATAAACAAAATAATTAGATACAATATTTTCCAAAAATTCTAAAGCTCGCAGAGTCAGTCTGAGTCCAGTCAGTAAAATAAGTCAAAGTGCTAAAAATGTTTGCAGTTAATTTCTCGTCGTGTCTTTTTGCAAGTTTAGTAAATAACTCCTAAACTTGCGTCCAAAAGTAAACTTGCTGCTTGCATCTCGGACTAGGGGAGGAAGATCATTCAAGCACTTTGATGCCGCAAACCTAAAACTACCGCTAAAAGCAACAACCGCACTTCTGTGAGCAGGAATATGCGCCCTTATTTTATAAAATCGTGATTGGTTTGACCAATTAATCTTTTTATATAAGTAATCTGGTGTTTCCTTTTTAATCACATCAAACAACAAGCTTGCAAGGTGTAAATGCCTTCGAGCTGTCATACATACATATACACACGGCTGTAAATCTCTGAAAGGGGTAGCCAGAGCTTCAAAATATGCAATTCCTCAGGCACTTTTGGAAGTTAGTTGGGAGAAGATTGTAAAACTAAGGTTCTTGGTGATAGGTCTCTAACCGCATTACCCAAAAATGACTCAAAGAGCCCCAACACCCTCATTCGCCTCTTACGGGCAGTAATGAGGTATTGCAGACACAGCTTGTATGGCAGATCCCCGTTATTATTTCGGTTATTTCCACGGTTCATGAGATAGAACCTGGTTCCGTCTGTAACCAGCAAGCCTCAATAATAGGGTCCACTTTAGCCTTTTTGGTACGGAATGGAACCCTAAATATCTGTATTCTAAATATATAATAGTATTTCTAAATAATATATGATAAATCTGCCTGTGTCAACCAATAACCCATATTGCCGTTCTCAAATGATATGACATGATTTACAATTTACGTCATAAGATGGTCCACAATAGAATATTAGCCTTTCCATGGTTTAATTCCCGATGGTTTCAAAACGAATGAGTGACAAGTGTTGTGGCATATGACAAAGGTACTTCAATCGATGCTGGCAAGCAAGTTTCTCCTTGAATGGATCTAATATTTTCGATGATCGTCAACTCATATTTGCTATGTGCTCCTCGCAAATAGCACCCATTCCTTCTTTTGTCGTAAAAGATAGCTTTCCTTTAGTTTTACTATCTTTTACCCACTGAACTCTCCAAAAGTAGCTGGGTCTTTTCTAATTCAAAAGCTCTGGCTACCCTTTCTTGAGATTTTTAGCCGCAATAAAAGAATCAGCCCTTTACTAGAAGTTAGTTTTGTGATTGACGTAACACCAATAAATTATAAAAAAAAAACAGCATAAAACTAACCCATTTCGCCAGCTTAAACCTAATCTGATACGGATCATCAATGCTGATGAGAAACAACTCTCCACCCGCAGGTAACATCACACAGAATTGTTATCGTCCGCCGTATCGAGTAATTGAAACGCGCGGCACGTGTTGTCCCAATACAAGACGTCGTTAAACAAACTGCTCGTGTATTGTTAGCCCCAAGTTTGGTCCCTGGCGGACAGTTATTGTGTTGTTCGGATGATTCGACGAATTTGAAGGGAGATGCTTAAAACTTGCGGAAAAAACGACGCGCCTCAGTGAGCAGCCGCGATTGAACTGCGAACGATAGGGTTGTACCTTGTTTTAATTGCGTTGTTGCAATCACTAGCCATTTATCTGAAGCTGATTTGTTGCCGGAATCAATTAATTTGAATTGTCGAGGAGTTTAGAATGTTGAGAGTATTATATTTGATTATTGCGTTTCGTTCATTTTGGAATCATGCGGAGACGTGTGAGTCGACCTTTACGGCACCTGGCCGTAGCTACGTTCATCTTCTTAAATATTATACTTAATGGTATGAGGAAGAAACCTGCGTATTTTTGTGTGTTTGTGATGAACAGGCTCCAACCGGAAACCACTCAAACGATTTTAATAACTATTTCTTCGATAGATTCTATTTCTAATTTTAATTCTGTTTTCTATAACTTTTAGTAGGAACAAATATATCATCACGCTAAACGTTTTTCTAACATAGGTCGAGATGGGTTCGAGATGTATTATTGCCGGCTGTATCTCAATGGAAGAAGTTGAATTTCATATAAATAGCATTAGCAAACCTAATTTAACCACGTCATCATATTTTTCATGCCAGCAGGTATATAAGCATTAAAGAGGTATTGCTATTAAAATGATCGTGTGTCCAACAACCCAGCCCTGAAAGTTAACCCTCACTCCTTGTTATTAATAACGATAGCATATTACAATTCAATTTGAACGAGCCACGGCACGGGCTGCCCGGTGTAATCCTCGCTTGACTCCACCAACTTACAATTGCCATTCAATTCTCCCTATTACCCACACAATAAGGCACACTATCAACCATTCAGCTACAGAATTAAAATTGTCGGTTCAACGTAATCCGTAGTACAGACAAACTGCACAATTATATTAAAAGCCGACATGAAAATTTTGGTAAATCGGTTCGAACAATCGCTGTATTGTCGGTCGAGAACGTTGTTGTACCGAATTTATCGACAATTGGATTCAGCTTTGTCATCGGTACTATATCTTAATCTACCATTTTAGCGAACGAGTAATCTCAATTCGATATTGTTGGAAGTGAATTCGAATTATGAACAGACTTACGAAAATATTAACAATACATACGTGTGTAAGTTGTAAAGAAATATTATGAAAATAAATTAAACTAAATTGGTCTTAGAGAATGAGCACGTATATCCTCCTATACATTAAGTAGATCTGGTTGGACGAGGTACAATTAAAATGTTTTTAAAAAGACAAAGGTGAATTTTGAAATGATGAGCTATAATTAAACACGAAAATATTATAATAATTATAAATATATTAAGTTGTTAGCCATATTAGCTGTGTAGTGTGGGATTAGAATAGCACTACCCCATCTCTGCCCATGGGTGTTCGTAAGAGGAGTATTAGATTTTTAGGGTTTTTAAGTTATTTTTGGGCGATGCGGTTGGACACCCGTCACCAACAACCTCAACGCAACTACCAAAAGTGGCTGAGGAATTTCTTGTTCTGAAGTTCTGGCTACCCCTGCTAGGGAGTTATAGCCGTGACTTTATGTACAAAATAGACGCGTTTTTCCTGAAATAAAAACGCATATTAAATACTTACCTTATTTGAAGCTTACTAGCTTTGAGATAGGCCCTATCTGTTTTCCGGAAGTATGTCCCTCTCTTTCTAACGCATCGTGCCTTTCATTCACACAATTTCCCCCACTACCACCAGCAGGGCGCGAGCTTACGAGCTACGCGCCATCCTTCATTGAGTTCAAAGCACCAGGCAGAGATTACTGCGTAAGCTTCAAATAAGGTAAGTATTTAATATGCGTTTTTATTTCAGGAAAAACGCGTCTATTAAATCCATGACCGTTATTTGAAGCTTACTAGCTTTGAGACGTGTTTGTTATCGCCTGGTGGTAGGGAACGCCAATGTGAGCTATGATAATACCCATGTGAGTGCAACGACAAGAGATGACCTGTTTAAAATTACATGTAGTAACATCAATAGTTATCGGAATTGAAATGAAGGCACATAACATTATGTAGACCCTAGATACGGTAAATAAATGGTACACAAGAAAATAAGGATGTTAACTTTAGAAGCTACATTAATTTATTGTCTTCTACCAAATAATATAAATCATTGTCTCTTAATTAGACTTCTATCTAAAATAATCAACTTATCAGTTAAACAAATGATTGCCGTGTAGTGCCGGCTTAGAATGTCGCTACTCGCTACCCCTTTCTACCCACGGGTGTCGTAAGAGACGACTAAGGGTATTGGGGCTTTTTATTGGATTTTTGGGCGATGCGGTTGGAGACCCATCACCAAAATCCTTTATTTTTACCATCTTTTCCCCACTCAACTTCCAAAAGTGGCTAAGGAATTTATAATTCCTTAGCTCTGTCTACCCCTTCTAGGGAAATATAGCCGTAAGTATATGTATATGTATGTACAAATGATAGTTACATTATTAATAAACACTGTTTACGATCATTACAAACTAATCCACAGTAATAAAACCACTTGTAAGACTGCAGCCCGGCTAGAACGAGCGGTGTTTAAACTAGTTATCGCGTGGGATAAAGCAGCCATCTCTTACGCACTTACTTAGTATCGTATACTGCCATCGCATTCTAACCGTTATCGTGTATTCTGGTCTTTACAGTAGATTCTGTAGAAGCGAGTAAAGGTATTTGCTGAACGCTAATTGCCTTTCGAAAGAATTTCGTCCAAAGGCAAGTTATTAGACCAGTTCTTAGATGCTACTGCCGATCGTGCACTGCCAGCACTAATGCCAGCCTCTGATAACGCAGATTTTACCCAGCCAGCTATTATAGGGCGGCTAGCCCCTTTTAATTGACCTCTTAGTGTAAGAAAGAGGTTATCGCAGCCATGAATTGAGTGTTTATCCCTGAGTTTATGAACTAATGTTTTAACCCAGAATACAGGGTCTAAGTTTTTATTATCAGAATTAGGCAAAAGCTTCCAATCAAATTCTCTGTGGTGTGGTGTTCAAAAATCTGTCTGTGGTTAATAGTATCTCTTTTTGAGCCAAAAAGAGGTCACAAAGTTAAAGTATCGCTTTCTACAACTAAATGGTCTGAATCGACCGCAAGTAAGGTTAGATCATGTACTCGTCTACCGGAACACAAAAGCAATAGCGTAGCGGTATGACGGGAGACGGCAAGCGCTATTCTCGTCTATAGATATACTAAGGGCAGCCGCTAACTTATCCACATCCTAAATGTTGTTTTTACGAGCCACTGGACTACTCAATGCTATTGATTTTAAAATATGCTTCACTAATAGATGTGAGCTAAGCCTTTCGCTATCATCAAAATTACTTAATGTAGAGACGACTGACTTGTGTAACAGTATAGTGTTATAGGACAATTTATCTACGATATGGAGGTCTGCTAGACACCTTGCAAGTATAGACCCATTTGGGCGTAGGGGATCATGTTTGTGCTTGCATGCCCACCTTACTCATCTCTTCCAAGCTACAGTGTAAACTTTGCACGTTGAAGGTCTCCAAGACCCTTGGAGTAATTCTAATTGGCTTTGAGACCAATCACCTAGCTTCTTTGACCACCCCCATACTTCCATACCTCTAAAGTCTTTTCCTGCAAACTTAGGTGGAGGTAGGCCCGTTGCTGTATCGATTAGACAGGGTCAGGCTCAGGGGATTCAGATTCTTTATTGAGTACGGAGCTGCTACTGCACGGCTCTTCAAGTCTGCTCTCCACTACACTCGATTCCAACGTGGGACCACGACCAGATACGTTCCGCGAGCCGAGTTAAGATGAGCCAACACCCTCGGAATTAGATACGGTGGTGGAAATATCCACGCCAAGTGAAAGTCCCACTGACGGGAGAATGCGTCGTGAAACACCGTCTGGCAATCGTTCAGACCTAGAGACACATAATTGGATACCACATAGGCTCGGCTCGACGCTAGTAGGTCTACTGCTGGTATGCCGAATTTGAGAAATATTTTAGTGTCGAACGAGGATGCCACTATGATGGGCCCTTGTGTTTTGACAGGTGATCGGTTATACTGTTGAATATGCCAGGTATGTAATAAACTATCAAATGTATTTGAAAATGATCTAACATTTTAAAAACCCTGTATGTTGTCTCCATTAATGATAGTGATTTCGTCCCCCCCTCGTTTCGCAAATACGCTACTACCGTTTTGTTGTAGCATTGAAGAAGCGTTGTTGTCCGAGCAAGAAGGGGACCGTGACTTTCGAGAACTTTTACTACAGCCAGCATTTCTTTCATGTTGCAGTGTAGGTGTTGTTCTGCATCGTCCCACTGTCCCGTTAGTGACAAGTCATTGACCTGCGCCCCCCAGGCAACATCGGAGGCATCTGTTGTCTCAAAGTGGGTTGCTGGGGGAAAATGAATGCACGTTGTCTGATGACAGTTCTGAGACCACCACGTTAGTTCCCGTAGCACATCGCTTGGTATGCACACCATCCGCCTGGGCGGTGCTTTTAATATTATTTTGAGAAATCTGAGAGAGGCACGAAGATGCAGTCTGCCTCTGGGAGCAACAAACGACGCAAAGTTCAACAGGCCTATTAAACTCTGGAGACCTCTCACGCATAACCTGCCTTGAGCTCTCAATTTCGATATTTTGTAACTATGGTTGTCACTTTGTCTCCTGGGAGGCATTTCGTGTTGGTCCAGGGATTCCACATAATACCTAGGAACTCTAACACATTCTGCGGACTCATGAGAGTTTTTTTTTTTTTTTTTTTGACATTGATTTGCCAGCCGAGGTATTGAAGGCGGGTCAACAAACAGAGTATGACAGTGGTCCTGCAACACAACTCTGTCCTGGTGGGCAATCAGGTAATCGTCGCAAAATACAATTAGACGAATACCTTGGTCTCTTAGTGTCTCCGCGATACAATTTGTCTAAGACGTGAATACCCTTGGAGCTGTACTTTGGGAAATGTCGACTTTGCAAAGCCAATCGTTCGGCTAAAGAAACCCCGGCACACGGAACATGTTTATCGGGTTGAATTTTTTCGTGGTAAGGTACTCGTTGAGAGCCTTTAAATTGAAAATTGGACGATCGGAACCATCGCCTTTGGGTACCAGAAACATTGTTGAGAGGAAACTCGGATATGGCCGTGCCACCCCCAGTACACCCTGATTTTTCATTGTTTGTATGATGGCGGTCATCGAGTCAGAAGTTTTGGTAATAAGAAGATTGTTTAAGGGATGAGCCAAGACCAATAGTGGTTTCCGAACGAAGGGTATGCGATACCCTTTTATTATATGTAGAAGAGGTTTCGGGGCCCCTAGATTTGCCCAACGATGATAATACAAAGCTAAGCTCCCTGTCTCGAATACTTGCGAGTCAGAACTTTCGTTTTTTTTTTTTTTTGATGACGGGTTGTAATCGGTAGGACCTCCACTCGATTTCCGGTTGGACTTACCTTGGTTGGATCTGTCATGATTATTTCCGTAGAAACAAAATGAATATTTAGGATAACCTGCGGAACGACGCTCGGCTGTTTGGAGATTCCGCCCTTGCGATATCCAGCCGTTACTGCCTTGTGGAGGCTGGTGGTAATTAAAGCCCTGCGGGGGTTGATAGTAAAATGAGCCCTGCGGGGGTTGATAGTAGAATGAACCCTGCGGGGGTTGATAGTAGAATGAGCCCTGCGGGAGCTGGTAATGTGATGGCCCAGCAACACCAACGGCTCTATTGGTCCCCTGCGAGGGTCCCGAGAGTCTAACCAATACCTGCGAGGGATGGCGTAATGTCTTACCTCCTGCTTTCGAAGCAGAACTCGTACTTGGTCAGTTCGAGGGTAAACATGTTTTCTTTCCTCCCCCATACTTCTCAGGAGCGGAAGTGAAGGTTTCCGCGCCAAACAGATGACGATCTGATGGAGGGATTTTGCGGAGACGGGTCGCGAACGTGTTTTGTAATCCCATCACGCCGCATCTGTATGACTTCAGCTCTGTGTCCACAGAAAGGCTGCAGTAAATCCGAAGACACTGTATTGTATTCTCCTTTGGAAAATAACTCTAAAACTTTTTCATGCAGCGAATCGGGCGAGAAAGTAGGCTCCTTGCGAGCCCACCCAACGGGGTCGATCAGTGACGCAGATAACGTCTCTCTTTGCCTAAGCGCATAAAGTAATAGCTGCGTAAGCTTTGTCGGCATAAACCAAATGTTTCGACTGATCGTACGTCTTAACCTCTTCGTTACATTCTAAGTCTACAAATCCAGGCGTATAACTATATTGTTTTTGTACTTCTGCATACCTAACCTCACACCATTCACCTTGGTTAAAATATTGAGTTTCATTTAATGTTTTTAAAATAGTTTTCAGGTGCCTTTGGCACAGTTGGTTCTTTAAGTTTAATTTCCAAATCAAATTTAAACTGCGCCTGGTTTTCGTGAGACATTGGAGCTACACTAGAAATATCGTTTTCTCTGTACATAACTTCGCTAATACTGTCGTCAAGAAAATTATCCTTATAGCCATCGGCATTATCAGATACACGGATCAACGGCGGAGGTGGCAGTGACGCCACATCCGGTACAGAGTTATGGCACTGATTTTGCAAAACTTGGTTAGTTAACTGCATAATTTGATTATTTAAAATTTCGAAATGTTTATTATTACGACGACGCCAGAATCCGATGACTCTGAAGAGCTTAAAGAGCTCGAACTACTACTACTAATACTACTATCGACACTTGCCCGACGCTTGCGCGTATGCGAGGGCTGTGCTCGTGTCTTAGACGGTCCCGCTACATTTTGTGATATATTGTTTTCTGAAAATAACCTTATAACCTAAACAGTCACACTACATGATTTTGTCAACAAAAATCAATAGAAAAACACTACGTGGGTAGTCTACAATAACACTAATTTAAGTCAACTCTTCGTAGTTGCAAATAAGAATTATTACGTACGTATTAGAATACGTATTCAAATAAAATACTTCAAAATCAAAACGAACGGTAACACCGTTAAATGAATTTCAATAAAAACAGAAAATAATAGTACGAAAAACTTACGTGACTAGAATTCACACTAGACACAACACTGAGGAACAATTTATAATTGGTTATATTCGAATTAGTGAAATCCGATAAACTTGAAACACACAACCTTCCGTTTCGGAAAACAGAACGCCAATGAAGGATGGCGCGTAGCTCGTAAGCTCGCGCCCTGCTGGTGGTAGTGGGGGAAATTGTGTGAATGAAAGGCACGATGCGTTAGAAAGAGAGGGACATACTTCCGGAAAACAGATAGGGCCTATCTCAAAGCTAGTAAGCTTCAAATAACGGTCATGGATTTAATATGTTAATAAATACTAAAACCAAAATTATTATATGTGAAATAATGTTATTTTTATGCAAAATGGTTGGCAAACAAAAAACATTTACGTATTTTTTCGCAAATTTGTGATAAATTGAATTATTTTGCATAATTTTAATCAAACGCAATTTACCCAGGCTTTGCAGAGTTCACAGTTAGCGAATATTTTAATTGGTTCACAACAGTTTTATTTGTAAAAGTTTTTTTTTCTTTTTTATGCTGTTCATCCAGAGTTTACCCCATTGAAGGTGTAACTATTTTTACTTCGTTAGAAGCAGGATAGGGTTTTGGCCCTTTTTTATTATGTTTATATGATTTTATATTATTGTTGGGCAATGCGCCTGGGGAGTTATTGTAAACAATTTTTTTATTAGAAAGAGATTCCAAATATTATCATATTTTGGTTGATGTTCTTGTCTATTATATTAATTATTATGTAATGTGATGATTATTTAGCTTTCCGCTGATGAAAAACTTTCCAACCAAAAACTATCAGTTTAGTTGAGTCATTACAAAACATACAAACAAACAAACCTTTCCTCCTTACCATAAGTTTCAACTTCCACAAATCTATTTAATATAAGCTAGTCCTGTACATAAATAAGGGAGCACGAGGGCCACTGGACCAACAAATGGTATTACTTACGTTAACCCGATTACAACAAATACGCCACAACTCAATACCACTGCGCTGCCAACCGTAAACGTTCGCTTGTAAATATGACAACGTAAGTAAACTCAGATTCTATTTACTTGGGTATACTCTTGTATTATATTCACTGATTTTATGAAGCTTAGATGTATAATAAGTGAAATCGATTGTTAAGTAGAGTCGAAGCACTACCAGATTTCTAGGTGGTTTCCGTAAAAGGCGAGGAAGGGAATTTTGCCTTTTTAAGTGATTATTGGGAAATGCGGTTGAATGCGGCGGATGTGGCTGGAAAACCGTCGCCATACCACACCTTCCTTTTCATACCATACTTATAATCTTAGCCGTTTAATTTAATTGTTAGGCGATGTTGCTGGAAAGTTATCATCATAATTCAAATATCAATTATTTACAAACTTATAGTAATAGTTAAGTTACGATTACAAGAAATTGGACAACTCAATACCATTGCGCTGCCAACCGTAAACATTCGCTTGTAAATATGAAAACGTAAGTTAACTCAGATTCTTTTTACTAGGTTATCTTATGTTGTATTCACTATTTCTAAGGAGCTTTGAGCATACGTACACAGTCACTACTATAAATCTCAAAAGGGTCGCTAGAGATTTAGAATTAGAAAATCTTCAGCCACTTTGGAAAATCATTGGGGAAACGATTGTAGAATAAAAGTTGTGGAGTGATAGATCTTCAACCGCATTTCCCAATAATCACTTAAAAAGCCGAAATAGGTACACTAAGTCGCCTCGAATCACACCCACAAAAAAGGGTTAGAATACTACGCCGAGCCTACATAGCGTTGAAGTATAGTAAAAAGTGGAATCAATTGCTGTTTAGTGACGGAGGAAAGCACTACCCCATTTCATTTTGTAGATGTCGAACAAGGCAAAGAAGATAAGAGATAAAATTTGAGCTGAAAGTTTCATATAAACTCATTTAATGTTGGTGTTTATCAATTTAATTAGCAGACCCTTTTTTTGAGTTCCCTTTTTATTTAAAATGATTCATTTATTATTTATTGATTGATTATAAGTTTAGGTCCAATAAGACTTTCATTGCCACAACGTAATAAAAGTCTTTAAATAAAAAATGTACAAAATATATATTTTTGTAAAAATTCACAAATTCATTCACAAGCTGAAAATTTTAAAAACGCGTTGGGCGCTCTGTGCCATATTTTTCTTCTATCGAACTACCATTTATCGAGCAACCACGCTTTTTAGAAGTGTATCAAAAACGTGTTTTTTAGTCCTGAACCAAACCAATCAATTCTGGCTACCCTAAGCAGGACAATGAGATAAATCTATGAAATTATTATATAGTCGCTAATTCTTATAGTTGATAGTTCAAACTGGGTCAAAATTGAGTACAAAAGAGTCGGCTACATACATACATACTGGTAAAGCTAATATAAGCGGGTCAATAAAAGGATGTATAGCCGTGTAATTGTATAGTACTTGTAAGAAATTATGATTTAATTGTATTGTAACAATTATTGCCATTTTGTATTTAAAAACACTGCAACATGAGTTAAGATTGTGTCGTGTTGATTTTGTTGTTAAATTTTATTTACTTTCATAAACTTTGTTTTCTTTAAGTTCTACTTAAGTTAAATGAATGATAAGTTGTTTTAGCAGCTAAAGCATGCTAGCGCCCCTAATTTGCTATACCCTACCAGGGTCTTGCGATGTACTGGAAGAGTAATATGTACCATATTTACCAATACTAAAACATGAAATAAATAAATAAAACTCAGCCATATGAGTTTCCTCAGGATCTCTCTTTCCTTCACCGTTAACAACCTTGATAAATTAAGCACACAGAAGTGGCACATTATTGTGGGCCCGGTCAGGATTTGAACTCATGTCTCCTGCATGGGAAGGGGAGGTGTTTCTACTGATCTATGTACCTATAAACTATCAAAGCCCCCAATATATATTTTCTGTAATACAATTCCCCCTTCCAAAAAAAAATGATATTTCCAAAATACCGTCCACTTGAACCAAAATGTGAAATTAGTAACTAAGTCAAAAAGCTCAGTGTAAAACGGGTGTTTCCACTGAGCCACAATGTAAACATATTAGTTTAATGGAATAGGCCTACCCCATTGTTGGTGACAAACAAACAAACACACGATTAATGGATAAAGTGATTATAATACGAACGGTGACATTCGTCGACTGATGTCGTTTGAAGTAAATATTGTGCCACTTTCATTTTACTTTATCATGTTAACTCAAGCTTTCAGTTGGGAAAATATTTTAATTGTGATACTGTTTAGTGCTGGCTAAAATAGAACTAATCCATTTCTTCTCTCCAGTGTCAAAACAGGAGGGGGATATTGGAGTAATTTAGTTTTTTTGGGGGTGTGACTGGAGAGCCACCAGCAAACTGCTTTTATTTTTATTAAACTTTTGAACCTCTCAATTACCAATCGAATGCAGCATTTTTAATTTTGCTACTTCATTTTTGACTTTATAATCATTATATAGGGTAGGATTTATATGTTTTGTTTTTGTTATTTTATTTCTTTGTTTGTTGCAATCAGTTCAACTAGGTCATCTGTTTATTCTAGTTAAAAAAAATATTTTCAGCAATATTATCTTTTTTGGGCAGTTATCAAAAATTATGCATTATTTTTCAATCAAAATCGTTGTAAAAACCATGTTACTTCCTAAACTATTTACCAAACGTACGTAAAGTCTGCTTTGATTTTCGATTTCATACTGACTATACATGCTAATATTAAATTAAATATTTAGTTTTGTAGGTTGACGTCCCCGAAAAAAATCCACAACATGGTGAAGACCACGGGTAGCAGATGGATGAGGGCAGCGCAAGACCAGCCGTTGCAGAGATATTGAAAATTGTCTGCTGGAACATGAATAAAAGTGATTGGAATCGATTTACAGTCTAAGCTAGCGGACGTAAGATGTTGAAAACTTTTTTGGGGTCTCGTAGCCAAATGGAAAAATAATATCATTAAAGTTTTATCATGTCTGTCTGTCAGTCTGTCCGTGTGTCAAAGCAATTTTATATCATGTATTACCGTAACTATTGAGACCATATTTATGCAACACATTGGGCATTTTGTATGGAACAAACCCACGGCGAACTAAAAATAAATTAGGTTTGATGGATGGACAATTAAATATAGATTGCAATGGTATATGTGCCATATCTATGGATCAGGGAATATCAAGAAAATGGATGTCAAAGTTTCTTATTTGTACCAAAATCAAAGGGGAAAAAAGGACTATGAAATAATTTAAACATGTTTTTCCCATTCCTTTTATTCCGCTGCATACAAATAATTAATTATTTCGTCTAAGAATGCTGCAGGTGCCTGTAATTCTTCTTGGCTCATTCACTTCATTCTATGAAGATCTAACCAAGTCCAACGTAACCGGTTTTACGGTAATAGGCGAGAGCGAGAACGAAATAAGCTCAGACAATTGCGAATGTTAGTCGGTAGGTCGTATACATACTTACCTCAGAGTAATATTTTAAATAATTGAGCGGTCATGTTGAGTAATAAGGAAAAGTCATCTAAATATATGATTTACATTTTCCTAAATGTTTCCGTTTTCCTATTGTTAAGAATAAAAATAACTGCACAATATTGAATCTAGTTAGAAACTCTGTGATATAAAAGTATTTTGGTTTGTGTTCGCAAATTTTCAAAAAGCGGGTCATAAAGGTCCCGATATCCTTTATAAGTAAATGGAAATTGTAAACCACTTCAAGTTTTAAAGACAAATAAAAATTAATTCATACATAGGTATATTCATATATAATGTATTTTTATTTGTATTATTGTATTATTTGGATGTATAGGTATACTCACGGCTTAAAATCCCTAAAAGCGGCAACCAGAGCTTCGGAATAAGAAATTCTTCAGTCATTTTTAGAAGTCCGTAAATATTTGTGAAGTGTCTATGTTAATTTATTTGTATTATCCGTTTTTAAATAAAGACTAGAAACTATTGAGTAAGTAATCGGTTTAAATGTTTTCCATTTACTTCATTATTTAAATGAGTTTTTTTTATCTCCCGATGAGATTTTATGTCTTGAACTAGGTTTAAGTTAATAATTAACGTCAACGGTTGGTAAAATTTTTGTCCTTTTTTCTCTCCTGTATAGTGGTTTTTTAAGTTTACAAAAAGTATTATCTAAGCTTACGATTATATCTCATTAAACAGTTTCTCCCAGCCAATTAAAGGTACTTACGAATAATTAAAAAAATCCATCAAATTTTAGCTTAATAGCACGTGTATATAACCAATAATTTTATAGTGAAGCTATGAACTGTGAACATTTGGTGGTTGGAGATCACCAAGTAATCCGTTTCACTTTGTGTATGTGTGGTATTTGTGGCACGTGCCATGCCACTATTCATTAGAGATTTGCTTTGGACTGGTCTGCATAACTAGTACAAGCGACCTTTTAACTAGTTACCGCTTGCTATAAAACAGCCATTTCTTACAGACTTACTTAGTATCGTATACTGTCATCTCATTCTAACCGTCATCGTGTCGATAAGTAGCGCTCGTACTAGGTCTCGGGGTATGTTAGTTCGTACTATTGGAGAATTTAAACCATTATAGACATTTTGAATGGGGCGTGAATGCAGGTAAATATTTGAGTGTTGGTGACTACCTATTCGGAATATAAGATAACTAGATTTAAAAGATTATCTAGAATAAAAAAGGTAAAATATAATTAAATGACTGAAAATATCATCAGCTAGTAACTTTCAGATTGCTTTAAAAATATGTATAGCTCATAGTGAACGTATAAACATCGTATCCTTTTAATATTTCGCATTTAAGATATCACCTTTTCAGGTAAAAAAAAAACGCAACAAAACTCTCAATCAACACCAGATTCATGATTAGTAATATCACTTCAAAGTAACTTAGTGTTTCGTGAAGTAGCGATGAAAGGGCAAGTACTGCATAAAGGGCTGTTAATTCAACTATAGTTTTGAATGGAGTGTGGTAAATAGGAGCGTGCGGCGGAACAACACTTCATTATGACGGCTTTGAGTCGCTTCGCCGAGGGATGGGGTGCGGTGCTTATCGATGTTAGTTTTTTTTGTAGAGGTGCGGTACTATTATTATCTGCTACCTTTTCAGACATATCCGGCGTGAACATTTGAGTTGAGTTGAGATAGGAAGTTATTTTTAAATCGATTTTTTTATTGTACTGATATTTGTAGTTGTATCGTAACATGAATCGTATGTATTGTGGAAATATTATATTTATAATAGATTTGATTATATGATATGATAAAATCTCAATACTCTTTAGTTTATTATATTATAAATCTTTATATTATATTATACTATTGATCTTACAAACCAGGAAAATGGATACCTATGAAAGAAAAAGTTTTCGTTTAAATGTTTCTTACTCAAATCCGTTTTTGTTTTTGAATCAGTACCATCCAAAGAAATGTACGTTTGAAATAATATTATCGAAATTAAGAAGTAGTATATTTAAGTAAATTATACAAGAAAACTTATGTATATATATATTTTATTAAGGTAGTCTGGCACCAACAATCCGTTATGGACCATCGAAATAAAATAAACTGTTGTAATCCCTTCACTTGAACACAATCGACAATTTACCTCTATCAACCCCATCCCTTGACTTATCGTTACGCAATAAAGACTTAACCCTTCATAGCGGGTTAATGCCGTGATTGAGGGATAAATCTAGTAGCAGATGCCCCTCCGAGTTATAACAACACGTCGCTTTATTTTTATTGCAATCATTACTTGTTATTTTTGGGAGTCGACTCCTGCTGTTTTTGAAATGTCAACGACTTATCAAGATTGTACTTTAATTAGATGTTTGATATATTTATTTTATCGATGTTTTATTATGGGTGAAAAGATTTAAAAACTTTTTTTTTATTTGTAGGAAGAGGATTGGTGATTTGGAAGCTAAATTATTGTAGCAGAGGTCAGTAATAGGATAATGTAGTATAAAATAGAAGTAGGGAGTTTGAAAAGCCACAAATGATAAGAGAAAAAAAAAGAACAACAAGTGTAGATTAATAAACCTGAGCGAGGTAAACATGGTTTCCACATGTACAATTTGGTAGGATACTGTAGGCTGAATAACCTGCTCAAATTCAGAGCTCAACCCCAAATTGGGGACAAATACGGGCTATAATGATGGTTAAACAACTGTACCATTCTTATGTTGTATAAAATTTATGCATGTGGTTCGTATTAAGACTAGTTAACGTCGAAGGTAAAAGTAGCATAACTAAGCTCGTACTTATTTATATGTCAGTATGTCCGTACAAAACAGTGATAGGCTTGACGCCACCCCGAAGCTTCCCAACATGGGTGAAAATCGGCTCCCATTATATCACAATTGAAGCCATATTCATAAAACAATTTACTATATTTCGAAATTCTTTGCGATAGGTTCATAATAGATGTTATTCTTTTCTCTTAATGAAACAAAAACAATCATGCTGTAAAACTATTGATAAAAATTCCCAAAAAGGGAGATTTATATATAGACATATTGAGCTTTAGAGTTTAAAGTTCCACAGCCGCTTTTCAAAGTAAACTAGAAAAAAAAATAATTAAGGATTTCCGGTGTTTGGTTTTCAGCCCCATCGTTCTTCAAATAATCACTTAAAATAGTTCATTGAAATTGGTAAGTGATGTTCTAAACCGACCGCTGATTTCAAACTTGTTTATATAACCGGGAATGGGAATTCAAATACTCTGTGTGTTTTGGTATATTTTGCACACCTCGTCCGCTTTGTCAAGCTCATGGCGTGTTTTTCGACTTTTATTTGCTATATTTAGAATAATACCATGCGATTCATGTAAAGTATTAGTTAAAAACCGCCACTTTCTATGTCACGCCTTCGGAATATAGTCGTGAATTCTAAGTTGTATAACCTTTAAGTTTGTACAACCAAATTTATGTAAAAGAGGAATAACAAACATACAAACATACTCATACTCAGGGCTATAAATCCCGAGAAAGGGTAGCCAGGGCTCCGGAAATACAAATCCCTCAGTTACTTTAGGAAGTTGAGTTGGGGAAAAGATTGTAAAATAAAGCTTGTTGGTGATGGGACTCCTATCGCACCGCCAATAGATCCTTTAAGAAAGCCCCAATTTACTCAGTCGCCTCCTACGACCAACCACCGGAAGAAATGGGGTAGTGCTATTCTAAGCCGACTCAAAAGACTACAGACTTACTTTCAGAATCATGCTAAGAAATGTGGTCTTGCTATTTTAACACTATTCTACACAGCTATAAAAAAACAAATTAACTCAAAATCTAGTTTGAACGTATTAAATTTGAACTAAGTAAAGTATAAGTTTGCATAACTTGGTCAAGTATGATTAATGAAAAGATGAGTTACAGTACTTGGCTTTATTATCAATAACAATGCTCCTTTAATATAGAAGCAATATATCGATTCATCTTAAGTTTAATTAGCTAGTTTAACTCAGTTCAGTAACCACAACAAATCTTTTCATCAAAACCAATTGGACAAAAATCCGTGCAAATAAATTAATAGCTTCATATTTGTAATTTCAATCATAAAATTAATTCAAGCGGTGCGGTGGTGGCCTGTTTTAAATAAGTGCCGGCGAAACCTCCGCCCAATCGATACAAGTTGGGCGGCGCCCAGCCATCGGTAAATAAAGTTTTAGATAGCTTCGTGTTGGATGATTGTAGGGGTAGAGGGCGTGGCTTAAGATAAGGGTGGAGCTTTATTCGGAGGGTGAAGCCAGTGTGCTTTGGTGTTAGTATGAGAGTTTACATCGCGAGTGTATCAACTCTCTGATTTGCGCTTTTGAGCTTGTATCAATTTGGCTCGTTAGTGAATGGGACTTGCACTTTGTTATGTTTTGCTGACACTGCCGCGTTCTATGTTTTTGTGAGTTTGTGGAGAAGAGTGTTTAGGTAAGTTTAATGATTTTGAAAAATATTTTTAAAATTTACGCAATACTGAGTTTAAGACGTGTATTTTTTTCCATGTTCATTTAAATCAAGTATTATTTTATTACACATAACAAGATATCGCTTAGCACGTCCTTCTATTCTAATTATAATTACCACGAAAAAAATTTTTGTCTTAGGATTTGGCATTAAAACTATTGTGTATTAAAAAAAGCTTAATAATTTAATTAATTATCTGTTCAGGGGATTTATGTCTAAAAAGAAACTTAATATTTTAAAAATACTTAATAAGATTATATTGATATCATAGCATTATTAAATTACGTCAAATTTTATATCAAAAAATATTTTTCCTAAATAAAATGTTTGGTAAATTTGCAGTTTCATAACTACCTAGGTTTAATAAATATTGGGCAACCTTTTATTTAGCCAAGTTTCATTAAGTTTTTGATAAGGTTTGTTAGTTATTTAGTTAATTCAGTCGATTTTTTTTAAATAAAGTACTATTTTTAACCAAAATTAAGTCTTTTATTAAGTCATAATTCTATTATTTATCAAGGTTATTAACGGTAAAGGAAACCCACATGGCTAAATTGTACTTCTTCTCTGTACAGAGTCATCGCACTAGGGCCTCACGTGTCTATACACATAGACCAAGACCATTATTTCCCATTAGGTAGGCAGAGACTATCGGTTGCCAATTTGTACTATCCTTGCAATCCTTCAGTTTCTCAATCTATCAATACTTTTACACATGCTATTTTATGTTCATACTTTGGACACCTGCCTTTTAGTGCAAATTTTTAATTTGATTTAAATGCACGGCACATTCATCGTCTTTTACTGACATATTACCCACACTAGCTCTATTTGAACAATTCACTTTTATCCATCCTGAAAAGAAAGTACTCTGATAATTAGAATGTTTTTGTTCATAAAAACCTCATGTGGGGATTGAACCCGCGGCCTCAGGTGGTGGACCGCGGGTGTCAAAATTTTTCTTTCCTTTATTTATAATTATACTCTGAACCTAAAACTGGCTCATAAGGAGTGGCAACATAATTTTTACGTGATGTTCAGAAGTATTTGTACATTGGCCACTCCTTCCTGTATATACGGCATAAAAGAAGAGGAGAAATAAGATGTAATATTTGACTGAATAGCTATTTTTCTAGCGTTATAAAATCTCCAAGGTGAAACGGTTGGAGCGTTTTGCTCACGATCCGGAGATTTTAGATTCTATTCCCAGGGGGTAAACTCACAATTTAAATTCGTGAGATATGCAGAAGACTTTTAAATTGAAAATAGTTGATTTGAAAAATTATTTTTCGTGTTGTTACTTTCATCGATTTATAGGAGTGATATTTCGTAGTCGTTAACGTCTACGAATCATTACTCATGTGCTACGAGCTACGAGTGTCACCCTTTTTGTCACTGTCTTCAAGATATGACCGTAATAAATGAAAACAATATCGTATGTTTAATTTTCTCTTAGAATTAAATTTAAAAGGACTAAATTATATTTATTAGCTTAGCTGTGTATTGTCAGCTTAGAATAGGTCTAACCCATTTCTTCCCTCAGCGAGCGTCGTAAAAAGATTTAGGGAATATGGGCTTGACTATAGTGTAATTTAAATCTTTTTGTTCATGAAAACCTCATGTAGGGATTATTACTAATAAATAAAGAATAAATTGACTATAGTGTTTGGACGATGTAGATGGAGCTTTGAAGTTCCAAAAGTGACTGAGGAACCGCAAATTCAGAAGTTCTGGCTACCCCTTGTTGGGACTTATAGCCGTGAATATGTTGCATATAGTAAAAGATAAAACTGAAATAATTTTATTAAACATCATATTTTTTTGAATTTATTGTATGAAACAGAACAACATAATACTTATTTAATCACTGATCGCGGTAAACTCAGCTTATAGTTAGATTTTTAAAAAAACCATCATTTATACATATTGCAAAAATCATATCGCTGTATTTCAATCAAAAGCTTATATAAACCATAAGTATGACGCCACGCAAACATAATCAGTGAATTTTGTAGGAATCAATATTTTCGTGTTGTAAGAACAATAAGTAATAAAAAAAATCAATCAATTTGAATCTATATGATATATTTATACTCTTAAAAGCAACTATCAAAGAATACATAACATTTAACATAAACGTTCACGCCGTTTGTCCCCGAAGGCGTTGGCAGAGGTACTTATACTTCTGAACATCACGTGACTTTGTCACCTGGTGTTCAGAGTACCCACGTTTTGCATGGACAGTGTACTCACGTGATAGGGAGCAGGCCTATCGCCGTTTTGTACGAATACACTGTCACATGACTAAGTACAACTCAGCCATGTGGGTTTCTTCACGATGTTTTCCCTCACCGTTAACAACCATGATAAATTAACCACACATATGTCTTTAGAAAAGACAAATTGGTGTAGGCCCGACCCGGGATTTGAACACTAGTCGTTTGCACGATAACCGGTGTTCTACTCATTGAGCTATCACGGCGTCAACTATCAGAGAAATTAATAAAAAAAAAAACTGGAATAAAAACATACATACATATGTTTACTCACGGCTATATTTCCCTAGAAGGGGTAGCCAGAGCTAAGGAATTATAAATTCCTCAGCCACTTTTGGAAATTGGGTGGGGAAAAGATGGTAAATATTAAGGTTTTTGGTGATGGGTCTCCAACCGCATCGCCCAAAAATCCAATAAAAAGCCCCAACACCCTTAGTCGCCTCTTACGACACCCGTGGGTAGAAAGGGGTAGCGATATTCTAAGCCGGCACTACACGGCAATCTAAACCGGCACTACACGGCAATAAAAAAATACTAAAATAAAAAATATTCTATATACATACATATACAGCTCCCCAGCAGTGCCCTACGGATAGCGTTGGGAACCTAGCTGAGGTACTTTGCCTTTTTGTTGCCATCTTTTGTCTTATTTTACTTGTAATGTTTTTATATGTTGTTATTGTGGTTTGGTAACAAATAAATATCTTTTATTTATTTTTATATACATACGCCGCTGATAGTTCCAACTGGGGTAAGCAGTAAAAAAATATTCTACCAATTTGTATAACCTTAATAACTAAGTTATTACAAAAGTGTAAGTACACTTATTTAATTATGAGTTGGTGCTAAACTATTATGCAACGCAAAGGTGAATTAACGGTATTTAATATTAGTTTACACCCTGCACTAACTAGTCTATCTAGACAAACTGTGCAGGCATATTTTTATCACCTATCCTTCCTACCATCCTTACCCCATTACCTGTATTAATTAGCGTAATAGCTCCGTGGAAAAACTACCGCTTCTGAAGTAGTAGATGTCAGTTCAAATCCCGAGTAGGGCCTCTTCCAATGTATCTTTTTTAAGCTCATATGTTTATTTACCTTATCATGGTTGTAAACGGTAAGGGAAATTATCGTGAAGAAACCCACATGACTGAGATGCACTGAGACATGTTAACAGTTAGATAAGTTTGAGTTTTTTTTAACTTCACTTGGCCTACACCTACATTCTATTCGTTGTATATTGTGAGTTTTGTAAAATTTTAACAAGAGATTCGAACTCATAAATATTCTTCATATACAAGATAGTTAAAAAACAGTACAGAAGGATGTTTTTTATCTCTCCTCGTCTACTCATCGTCTTTCCATGTAAGCCTTAAACGCTTCAAAAAAACATTATTCGCTAAGATCCAAACAGAAAATTACAATTACACGAGACAGATAAGCGGAAGATTAAATTTTTGGTGCCCTCTTTAAATATAAATACGATGTTGCGTTGTGTTTAAACAGAAGTGGGCTCCCCCTGCCCCCTAGGGAGGTTGTAATTGAAAGACAAACAAGGGCCCAGCCATTCACAGCGAATTCATTATTCGTACATTAAGTTTGTGCCGCTCTGCCCTGTACCACTACAGTTTGGATTGCAAATTAAATTGAGACGTTGGGCCTAGCTGGGATGGCGTCTCGACGTTTCGCGCTTCGGTGCTCCTTAGATGCCTGCTGGAACCTTCGGATGCTATGTATTAAGCTTCGTGTTGTTCAATTTCTAAGGTCATAAACATTATAGTGAAGTTTTTTAAATAATTTATTAGATATACATTATTGAAACATTTAATATTATATCATAATTTATAAAAAAAACCTTCCGGCTTATCAAACATATAAGTTTGTATACGGGACTTTAACTGGAACATTTCAAGAAACCAACTTGAACCAAGTGTTTATAACGTCTGCTTGGATAGCTGACCATTCGACTTTACCAGTGTATACTAAATAGTTTTAAACAAGCTTATTATCGATTGAATTCAAAAAGTATGTGTATGACACAATGTTAATTTGCTCAATAATAGGTTTCACCTCTGAAAAATAACACGTTATGATTAGAAGTTTCAATACTTCTGGCAACAACTTTTGAAATTTAAACGATAGATACATCTCCTAATACATTCAATATTATTATAGGATGGAATAAGATATGCTTTACAAAAAATCCATCAAATTAAACAAATTATTTCGCATCAAAAACAAGCAAAACAGCCCCTTCCATAAAATCAAAATAAAAATCTCAGACATAATTTGAAGAAAGATCGACTTTATTGTTATCTGTGATGTAATAAAGGAACGTAAGTACTTATAACTAAATCTCGCCGTCGAGGAAAGTTAATAAAAGCAGGGACGGTTCGTGAGCAAAGTAATTTCCATCAAATCAACATCGGCAGATGACATCTGCGCGGGCGGCGTCAATTCAATTACTTTTATAAGTAAAACTGCCAACAATTTGCATGTTTATAAGAAAACATTGGCGAGGGTACAGTTAATTGTCACCGTGGTACCCTAGCGTAGGCTCGGCTTATAATCTTGCTAATGTGATCATTTTTTAGGAGTTCTTATTTGTTCATTTTAATTCCCTTTTTTGGTATCGCAATTTATATTGTACGGAACAGAAGGACAGGATTCGGTTAGACTTCTAATTAGACAGAATAATAATCAAGTCGATTCGGATAATTAGCACTAACGATAAAAATAAAAGCGTTTCAAAAAGCAGCAGTCTGAATTTTAAATAATATGAGATTGATAACTGTAAGAGAAGTGAGAATGGTCGTCTTTGAGAGAAAGTGGCAATCTACAGTCTCTGTATACACTAATGAGGATTAATGACGTTAGTCTCACTAATTTGAAGCTAAAAGCCGGAAACCAGCAAATAATATCTACAGAAAATTATAATAGAAAATAAGTGATGGGTAACGCACTTGGCTTGATGCCAACGACGCCCGATTAAAAATTAATCGTCGAATTAACCCCGCGTCTTCAACCGTCGACTCCAATTAAGCGAACAAAGTCGTAGAGTAAATAACGCGAATTAATTTTGTACCTTTTGAACTGGATTCGAGTCAAACAGTTTGTTTAAAGGACGACCCCGCTTATTGTTTTGCGTTGGAGGGTAGGTAGGAATGGGTTTCACATTATTTTATTAAACGAGCCGTTAATAAATTAAACATTGTCTCGAAGTCTGCGATGACATTTAAATAAGGCTTGTTTACACAAAGAGTTTTGTGATGAAATTGTGTATCAAATTCATTGCTAAAAGGTATATTTGGGGAAATTCAAGTTACATATTAATAGTTCAAATGCTGCCCCTTTGGTATAGTTTAATCCAGCAAATCTTTCAATCAATGGGTTGTCTGGAAGAGATCGCTTTTAGTGATAAGACCGCCAGTTGTACTTTGGCTTTTGTACCGTTTTTTTTGTAATTGTTGTTTTTTGTGATGTGCAATAAAGAGTTTTTATCTATTATTTACTTATAGTAAAGCGCATGACTGGAGTTCCCAGATTCTATCCCCGGGGGGTAAAATCATTAATTTAATTCAATTCTGATTACCTGTATGTTAAGAATTAGAAGGCAGGTAAAGCCGTCGATCCCGGCTACTGATAGTACTCACGTACGGCATAGTACTGGTTAGTCTGCCAACCCGCACTTGGCCAGCGCAGTTTGATGGACTATGGCCAAAACACCCTATTCTGAATAGGCTGCTGTGGGGACATCTATGGGCTGTGAGGATTTGTACTATCAAAGTATTTAGTACATCTTAATCGAATTATTGTGTCACTTAATTTGATTTTTGGGAGGTGACTGATAAATAGACCACAATCCCAGAATTAAGATCATAAATTGAAAAAAAAAATATAGTAATACAATATATTGAGTATTTTGAGTGGATATCGTTTCTAAATATCACAACCCCTTTTCTTCTGGTAACTGGTAATAAGCTTATAGCAAATATTGTTTAGTAATTGATACAAGTCACTATTTATTTATCTGTAGTAACACACGTTTCAAATATGATGATTCTTTTATTGTATAGAAGTTGTTTATATATCAGAGCGGTATGATATGGCATCAACTAAAATTCAAAAGAAGAAACATTCAGTGTTATGTACTATTGACACAATTATTAAACAAAAGTAATGTTAACACAGCATCTTGGGTTAAGAAAGACATCGAAACGCAATAAAATCTGAGAATAAGTGAGGGTAATGAGGATTGAGGACGAGCGTAAAGAATGGCAAGCCGAGGACCCTTGAAAGCGATTAGTTCCGATACAAGTAGTACACACATGTTCTCTCTTTACTGAAGCTCCCTTGCGACACACACAGGGTGATATCTATTATTTGCATTTGTTAAAGTTGAGCGAAAAATCTCATTTTATATTCTTAATATGCGGTACATACATTCATTCATTCATTACATTTTGATTACATACATTCATATATACTCACGCTATTAGGTCCCATTGGAATGGGCATATATATAGACTATCGACCGCTACTTTGTACGACCCTGGCAAACTTCTCGAGCTTAACTTACAAACATTAATCTTTTAACTCATGATCTCTACAAAACAAGAAGAATGTATTTTTTTTTAAAATATGTAATAACAAATTCATGTAAAAAAATACATACGTTACAATATTGTGCCTTTATTGTTATCCGATCATTAACTGAATGATTCAATATCAAAACATAAAACCTGATTTGAAACTAAAAAGAAGTAGTTTTCTAAACATCCTTTATAACCTAGTACGGACATAGTAGGATCCGCGAATCATCCCTAGATATATCATGTTATGAGCACCATATGGCCTCCGGGGCGCGCTCATAATCACAAAACAGACTATTTTTTAATTCCGAACATCTGAACCGTACAAATTGCAACCGGATTATTGTTATCTGTTATACGTTTCGGTGTACTTAACGTTAATTTGGTATTAACGTCGTTTATGGCTTTTTGCTTTAATTGAGGGTTTTGATCTGCTCGTACATTATATACGTACATATTTAATTATCTTCTCACAAAATAATGAAGTACTTTCTCTCTCATACATACATACATACATACATATTCTCACGCCGTTAGTTCCCATTGGGGTAGGCAGAGACTATCGATCGCCACTTTGTACGATCCTGGCAAACCTCTCTGGCTTCGTTTACATCCATCAATCTTTTCATACATGCTCTTTTATTCTTCATACTGCGGACACCTGCCTTTTTGAGCACATTTTCTATTTGATCCAAATGTGTCCTCCGAGGTCGTCCTCTACTAACATTACCTTCCACATTGGCTCTGTATATCTCTTTCACCAATTTACTGTCATCCATTTTCTCTATGTGCCCAAACCATCTCAACATTCCTTTTTCTATCTTTCTTACAATATCATCTTTTACACCACACCTTTCACGAATCACATCATTCCTCACACGATCACATAACCTTACATTACACACTTTTCTGAGGGATCTCATTTCTACTGCATTCACTCTACTTTCATGCTTCTTCTGGTATAAACTTATTTACGGCTTTAAAAATATGGTTACTCTCACATTACTAAAAATATATAGAGATCGGCTTCAAAACTTTCGTCGATTGATGACAAATACTACCAATAGGCTTCGAATCAATATGTTTGTTTTGTAGAGAAAATATCTTATTATTAAAAGTAAATAAAGATTCAAGAAAAAAATACACTCTTAAAATCAACAACAATAAAAAAATGGTCAAGAAAATTAAATAAAACCGCGTTAAACAATGTCACGATTAAATAAATTACTGATATCCAACACCAACCAACAAAAAGTAACATATGCATTCATTACCGTAATGTGCGAGTCAATCAATTATTTTGCCGACGGCGGCGGCGGTGTCGTCCCGGCTCTACGCACGCTGTTAGGGATAGGGAGTAGACTACACTCAAATTGACTAATCGCGCCCTATAATAACCCTACTGGTTTGTCAACGCTTTGAAAACACTATTTGTTTGCTAGCAGGGTTCAAACTGTTTCGATTATCCAAAAGTCAGCTTTGTGCGGCTTTTTGATTCGACATGTTTGTTCGATGTTTAACCATAGTTTGGTTAGTTTTGATTATCCCGATGAAAGAAAGAACATCGAACAAAAACATTTGTTGGTTCAATTCTAAAAGAATTGTACTGATTTCGGAGGGCCCACAAGATAAGTTATTAAACTACAATTAAAATAATTCTATTCCTACCACGACGGAAATCATTTTTCATTCACGAAGACATGACTAAAATTATTAAGCATTTGCGGCTAATTAATATCAATGAGTACCAAAAGATTCCATGCGCTACATTTCAGAATAGGGTGCAAACCCGCCCCTAACGCACCCAATTGATATGCGATATAGTAAATCCATTCATAAACAGCCATTTGTACTCGGAATGCACACTTTTGTTACAAATAAATTGCTAGTTTCTCCCGCATTGCTGTTTTATCGCCTGGCAAAGTTAAATGAAGACATTGTGACTAATAGCCTGTTATTCCGTTATTTCACACAATTATGGTAAAAATATTGTTCCATTCACTGGTTATTACTATTTCTGATATTGTTATTTAAATTGGTTTTATTATTGATGTGCCGTTTTTGTTGGGTTTAATTGTAACTTCTACTGCTTGTAAATCCAATTTATTTACTTTCTAATAATTTCAAACAACTGAGTCAATCTTGCGTCAAACTTCACACTGCTGATCAAATAATATATTTTTAAATAATTGAATTTTACTTCTTTTGTGTAGGATGGAAGCGACAAATCTAACGATGCCACCACGAGACAGTATCAAAACCAGGACGGAACACAAATCATTACAACTCAGCGCAAAGCCAAATCAGGTACCAATGCTATTTACTATTACGTTAATTTATTAGTGCCATTTAGTTCTTAGAAATTTAAATAGAGCGATGCGGTTGGAGACCCATCACCAATGATACTTTATTTCTACCAGCTTGTTCCCTATCAACTTCCAAATATTGCTGAGAAGTTACAAGCTCTTAAGAGCTTTTGCTCTGGCTACCCCTTTTTGGGATTTATGGCCGTGAGCATATGTATGTATGTATGTCTCTTCCAAATTGCGATTGTAGAATAGGATTTGATCAAAGATAAAATTATTTTAATTAAGTGATTGCTGGGCATTTTGGTTGAAAACCGGATCTCATCATAGATCCACTATAAACCACCTTTACACCCCAAAATTATCGAATTGAAGGAGGCACCAAAATAATGGTTTATTTTGGTGTAATAACACTGTCACACATGGATTTAACAAGTCAAAATAGTGTCGCTTCAAATAAAACGCTTTGAATTTTGAGTGGGATGTCAATAAATAGTAATTTTAATGCAATTCCAAAACTATATATGTATATATATAAAATATAAAACATATATATATATATATATGAAGTTGTTGAACCAGAGCTTTAGACCGTACCTAGTAATTTAGGTGTATAAAGATGGTTTTTAGGAATGAATGTATAGGATGGTAATTTAGGAATTAAAGGTTTCGTTTAATTAAACCACGGGTTTTCATTGAAAGTTACTCGGTACACGCCAAAATATTTGCATCGAACTTTTTAATTTGCCTATTCATGTTGAACATTGAACATATTGTATGAGAATATCAATTATCTTGAAGCTCAAATTTTACGCAAAAATATGTTTGTATTTCTATATGAAACCAAGCACTTGTATCAAGGAACTAAACTTGTTTGCCAGCTGTTTTAGGTAATATTTGGAATCCATATCTCTATCGTTTACTAATTGGTTTCCAAAAAAAATAATATACCTAAAAACCCACATCAAAAAATGCCCTTAACATCTGTTAAACAGGTCAGCTCAGTCCTCCTCTACGGAGTCCCGATCGTGGCGCTAATAATCGAGGGAGTGGAGCGGCTATGCCTGGCGCAGATTTCCAACACGCTGCTGAAACAGTTCTCCTACAACGAGATACACAACCGTCGAGTGGCGCTGGGCATCACGTGTGTACAGTGCACGCCAGTGCAGCTTGAAATATTAAGACGGGCTGGTGCTATGCCGGTCTCTTCTAGGAGATGTGGTAAGTTAGAAAGAAAATAGACATATATTTATCCCTTACGCCTTAAATGAAGCGATTCGCAGTCTTAACAGGTCTTTTGTTGAATCAGGAAGAGGTTCTCAAACTCTTTTGGATCAAAGTAGGGCGATAATTTCAGCATTAGGACACTGCGAACCTGAAAATGTCTCGAATATTAGGCGTTCTGATACCTGATTTTAGTGCATTATGGTATGATAACCCGTCGCGAAGCCGAGCGGCTGTGCAAGTCGTTCCTGGGAGACAACGCGCCGCCGCGGCTGCCCGACGACTTCGCGTTCGCCGTGCACCACGCGTGCGATAGGGGGTGTTTAGTTATTTTGTTTTAAAGAAATGGTAACGTAACAAAATTACCTCATCTAGGCATGATAACCCGCCGCGAAGCCAGCACTGCAAGTCGTTCCTGTTGATGATACGGAAATATTAGAAGTTAATTCTAAGAAGTTCACCTATACTTATTCCCTTCCTTCTGATTAAGAAGTATAACCCAACAATATCACATACCAGGTATGATAACCCGCCGCGAAGCCGAGCGGCTGTGCAAGTCGTTCCTGGGAGACAACGCGCCGCCGCGGCTGCCCGACGACTTCGCGTTCGCCGTGCACCACGAGTGTGCCTGGGGGTGTCGCGGGGCGTTCTTACCGGCCAGGTAATAATAAAATTATCAAATGTACTGAAATATGTATAAATATGAAATAATATAATTCCATGATTCGGAGGGAAAATAAGAGTACTTCTTTTGGTGTCCTCCAAAAGTCCTGCTATTTATTAAGATAGAAGTCGTAAAAGTTTGCCAATCCACAATAGGCCTGTAAATTGGACTATAATCTAACTTTTCAGGGTAGGCTCGCTTCCATCAGCGGTGAAATGGTATATTCTTTGGCTGGCTTTACCTTATTTTACGAACAATAGCTGCTCATATCAGTATGTTCTCAACCAGGAATTTATAGCTCCAATGGATCTTTTAGCCATAATGTAACAAATGCACCTAGTTCGGATTCGATTAATAAAATTACCAAGTTAATAACTAGGATCGAGACGGCTTTACATGACCGCCGAAGTATTTGACTTCGGATGATTCCGAATATAGCCTAAATTACCCAACCAAACTAAGATCAATCGCGCAAATTAATTTTCAAATATACCGCCTAGGGATTATATAAACTAGATTTAAAAATTAATCATATAAATATTCTTGCATCAGATACAATTCATCCCGAGCAAAATGCATAAAATGCGCGTACTGCGGCCTATTCTTCTCCCCAAACAAGTTCATATTCCATTCCCACCGCGTGGGTCCCGGCGACAAGTACATACAGCCTGATGCTGCAAACTTCAACTCCTGGAGACGACACATGAAGCTGAGCGGGACTCCGCCTGATGAGGTGGTTCATGCTTGGGAGGATGTCAAAGCTATGTTCAATGGAGGCACAAGGAAGAGAATGCTTTCTTCTGCTCGGTGAGTATGGGAAAGAAGTTTTAATAAAGATATTAGAAGTCGTGCATAAGTAAAAGGTAAATAAAAAAGTCAATTGGAGGAGTACTTAGATAATCAGCAAAATTTTATGCACTTACTTATATTTATATAACTATAATACTTGGTGGAAAAACTGAGAAAAAACTCAGAGCTGTTACAATTGTCTACATAAAATACACCATTAAAATCTAAATCCTAAAAACCTGAGTGTTTTATATTGTTTAGGGTGCAACGACCAACCAACCAACAATGAATCAGTAACTATGATCACATGCACACAGTTCTCGGAATATGATAAATCCATCACCGAAATACAATTAATATTCTCAGTTCAGCTTAAAATTGTGTCACAGAAAGTTCTGCATGCGCAGGCCGTGCGAGAGTGAGAGCAGTAGCGAGAGTGAAGCTAAGCGAGCGGCGCCAAGTCCAACAACTGCGCATGCGCCAGTGCCTCGCCTTACCGACTATATGTGGGGCGCGCGGCTGCCCTTACCATACGCGTTGCCTTGGCTCAAACCGGCTATTTGGTCTCCAGGTACAGATTTTGAAGTTGTTTTGAGTAAGCTCTTATGTTGTGCGTGTGCGATTCAAAGAGTTGTCTTGATTAGTATTAAAATAATTATGGAAAAAATGGTTTTCGGCTTATTTTTAACGATAACAATCGAACTGAACTTTAATTCCCAGTTCCAACTAAGTTAAAACTACTATTTCCTTAAATTAAAAATCACTCCACTTTCTACACAGGTGCAATAACAGCTCTAAGCAGCGTGAGCGCTTTAGAAGAACCAAGAGCATTCCGGCCTGTACACTCACGACTGGAATCTCCCCCGTCCCCAGGATCTCCTCTCCACTCACCCTCTCACTCCCCCCAAGCAGTGAACTCCCCCGCCCACATCCTGTCTCCCCCGCGCTCGCCACTGCGCTCACCGCAACGCTCACCGCGCTCACCCCAGCGCTCATCTCGCTCACCGCACCGGTCACCTCCCCACTCGAGCTCCCCGCGGAGTGACAGAGATAGTGATGAAAGTGTGGATGTTGAAACAACTGAAGAGGATCAAGCTGCTCGAGATGTGGTATGTAATTTGAAATATACTACAAATACATTATTCAGTTGTTTGTATAACATTAGATTCAATTAAGGCATATTTTTGGGTTATGACTTTAGATCCTAGTAAATTTTGAATAATCATGTAACAAATAAATTATATACAAAAATACAATCACAGACAAAATCATTTTGTAACTGTTTTACTTAAAACCTAATGCTTAAGATATGAATTAAATAAATGGAATTAATTAACTAACCCTTGAAAAAGAAACAAGCTAAATAAACAATGACAAAAGTAACTTGATTGATTGTTGACGATATCATAAAATAATAATTAATTTCTAAATAAAAAGATATAATCTTTGTTTTAAAATATTAAGTTAAAATATACTTCTAATTCTGATTCTGAAGGTGTATTGTTGTGTGAGAAGAAATCGTGACAAAATCATCTATACACATCTTTTTCACGTCCATTACAATTTTTGTGTTAGCCCAGAAACATCCTGCACAGAGCCCTGATGACACCAAGCCATTTTATTGGCTTTCGAACTAAGATTTCTTTTAACTTCTGCTTTGAATTTGGTTTCTGATAAATTTAGAATGTTCTCAGATATTTTATTATATACATTTTATTATACATAACCCCATGAAAGATGTATTTGCTTTTGAAAATCTGTATTTTATATGTATTATTATGTATTCTGTAATCATAAAGAAATAATTTAATAACCAGTTGGAGTACCTATCTAAACATAAAATAATCGTCGTTTAGAATATTCGGGCGGGACAAATAGACCACTCTTTTCACTTTGTGAGCTTCGACTATTATATAAAACGTTCTCAATAAAATGCTAGCTTTAAAGAAAAAACTCAAATCCAAACCGATTACAAGAGGTACAGAAGCAAGGTGATTGGAAAAATTTTCCTCCTCCAAGTTTTTAAATTGGATCAAGCATGGTGCTCCGTTTGCTTCGAATGCGAGTTCGTTACTTTACCAGTAAGATTGTAATACGATTTCAACTACTTAACTTCTTTTGTGCACTAGATGAATGCTTAAAACGTACTTGTGCGTCTACTTCAATCTGTGCATTCCTTTTTGCATTTTAATTGATGGAATATTTCTATTGGAAATGTTTTTTTAAGTTAGAGAATGTTTGGAAATTTTCATGCTTTCGTGATAACTGTAATTCACACGTTATATTATCATATACCTAAAGTACATACATACATACATATACTCACGGCTGTAAATCCCTACAAGGGGTAGCCAGAGCTAAGGAACTAGAAGTTCCTCGGCCACTTTTGGAAAGTAGAGTGGGGAAAAGATGGTAAAAATAAAGGTTGTTGGTGATGGGTCTCCAACCGCATCGCCCAAAAATCCCTTAATAGCCCCAATACCGTTAGTCGCCTCTTACGTACACCCACCGGAAGAAATGGGGTAGTGCTATTCTAAGCCGACACTACACAGCACCTAAAGTATTTTCAACATAAACACTAAAATTCATGCTGTGTAGTGTCGGCTTAGAATAGCACTACCCCATTTCTTCCGGTGGGTGTACGTAAAAGGCGACTAACGGTATCGGGGCTTTTAAGGGATTTTTGGGCGATGCGGTTGGAGACCCATCACCAACAGCCTTTATCTCACCATCTTTTCCCCTCTCAACTTTCCAAAAGTGGCTTAGGATTTTTTTATTCTTTAGCTCTGGCTACCCCTTCTTGGGATTTATAGCCGTGAGTATATGTATGCTAAAGTATTTTGTATAAGAACTAGGATTTTACACACAGAATGATACAAAGCGACTACGAAAATTCTGCTACGAATAAAACCCGTAGACTTCATATGAATCATCATGTTTGGTAGTGATCAGATAAAAACAATATAAAGAAACTCAAATTACTAAATCTTTTTAGATTTGTTTGAAAGTGATTTAATATGCAATAAAAAATGGTTTAATAGCGAGGGTACTATACTTTCAAAATGGCAAGCTCTAAAAGGCAAACACTCTCCTTTCTATACAAGTTGTCAAAATTACCGTTGCTTTTCCGGAGATAAGAAGATACAGAGATAAAGCATGCTTTTAGCATAACGTTTTGCCGTCTCATTTAACTTTGATATTCGGGGTTTACGTCATTGAGAACAAGATGAAACAATAATATTCGCTACATAGATCGTCAATGGTAAAACATATTCCGATTTATTATTATTATTTCGGAAAACATTTTTGTTTCTCGCCTCTCCCATGGCCGAAAATGAAAATATAAATTTTAAATGGGAGAGGCGGTACTCCCCGACAAAAGCACAGTCGGTCGGGGTCAGGGAGTCAGGTTCAAGAACCGACGGACGATTCGAGCCGTATCGAGCAGCACCGCTTTCTGCATTTGTGCTGGAACCGACACGCCACAGAAATCCAACCGCCTCAAGTTGGTCGCGAGACTGGTTGGAATTAACCCGTTCGCGGACAAAACAATTGGGATTATTTCTGTCGAAGTCACACCCCACATGTCGGTGATCTCGTGAGCCAGATCGAGATATTTCCGACGCTTCTCGGTTTCGGCTTTCACGAGACCCTCGTCATGAGGGATAGTGACATCCACTAGAAACACCCTCGACTGCGACCGATCCCATACCACGATATCAGGCTTATTCGCTAGAATAGTCCTGTCCGTGATAACGGATCGGTCCCAATAGATTTTGGCACGGTCGTTTTCTAGGATTGGCTCCGGCAGATACTTGTAATTCGGCAGCCTCTGTTGCAAGAGTCCGTATTTCAGAGCGAGCTCCTGATGCAGGATTTTGGCTGCTTGGTTGTGTCTGTGCAAGTACTCAGTGTTAGCAAGAGCCGAACAACCGGAAATAACATGCCTAAGTGACTCTCCGGGACGGCCACATGCTCGACAGATGTCTGTGGTACCGTCCTTTAGGATGTACTTCCGATAGTTCCGCGTCTTGATAACCTGGTCTTGTATTGCACAGACAAAACCTTCGGTTTCCCCAAAGAGGTCCCCGAAACGCAGCCAATGCAGGGAGGCTTTACGGTCCACGAAAGGTTCGTGAAGTACCTTGTAAAACCTCCCGTGCAGCTCCTTCTCTTTCCATACGGACTCCCGATCAGAGGTGCTAAGTACCTCCGGGGTTCGCCAATCCTGTGAGGCCAACGATAAGGGAGTCAGTCCTTTATCACTAGCGACCACCTCTCTCCGAATACTATCATCCGTCATCGTCAAAAAATAGTTTCTGAGGTTGCATACCTCGCGGTTGTGCATGGTTTTGGCACTCAAGAGGCCTCGACCACCACACTTCCGCGGGATATACAATCTCATAACCGACGATCTCGGATGATGCATTCGATGAGAGGTCATCGTCGTGCGGACTCGTCTGTCCAGAGCGTCTAGTTCGGACTGAGTCCATCTGAGCACGCCAAACGTGTACATCAGTACAGGCATGACCCAGGAGTTAATGGCTCGGATCTTATTAACGCCTGACAAGTAGCTATTAAGCACACTTTTCAGGCGTCCATAAAACTCCTCGCAAACACCCTGTTTCACGTCTGCCACCTTCACACCGATGGTTTGTGACATGCCCAGATACCGGTATGTTTCAGCCTCGGAGAGTGCCCTCAAATGATTGGTGCCGACATCGACACCATCAGAGTGCACGACATGCCCCTTCTCGACATGAATGACCGCACACTTATCGACCCCGAGCTCCATCTTGACGGAACCACTGAAATCATTAGTGATCGTCAGTAGCTCCGCCAATCTGTCAGCCGTGGGGGCGTAAAGCTTCAGGTCATCCATGTAAAGGAGATGAGGCAAGCGTGGTCCGCCTCTCCGAAACTGAAAGCCTGTCCCCATTCTCCAAGAGTGTACTTAGAGGATTCAGGGCTAAGCAAAACCAAACTGGACTCAGGCAATCGCCCTGGAAAATCCCTCGCCTTATATCAATTTGGTCATCCGCGTCCGTCATCCGCTGACCGTCTAAACTCAGGATCGTTCTCCAGCACCCCATACACTGCCCGAGGAAGTGTCGAACTGCACTATCAATTTTGTACAGCTCGAGGACCCTCATGAGCCATGTATGAGGTACCGAATCGAACGCCTTCCTGTAGTCTATCCAGCCAGCAGAGAAGTTCCGACGGTTGCGTTTGACCAGTTGGCCTACGACTGCATCGATGAGGAGTAGCTCCTTGCTACCGCGACTACCGCCCCTACATCCGTTCTGAGCTCCAGATATCACATTGTTATCAACAATGTGTTGAGTAATCTTGGAGCTCAGAACGGATGTCAAGGTCTTGTAAATTGTACAAAGACAAGTAATGGGGCGGTATTGTGATGGATCCGCGGTAGCATCGCTCTTTGGAGCTAAATGAGTGACCCCAGTAGTTAAGAAGTTCGGGAGCGTCCCACTCTCGAGGGCACTTTGGAACTGACGGGCGAGAGTAGCGTGACAGCGCGTGAACCCCTTCAACCAGTAATGGTGCAATCCGTCCGGCCCCGGACTTTTCCAGTTCGGAGCCTTACGGATCGCAGCCACCACATCCTCCTCGGATATGTTGACGGGGTTCATGGGCGCTATGGGCTCGCACGCTCCCTCGACCGCCTCGAACCATCGGCCCTCTTCGTGATCAACAGGCAGCGACCAAAGCCCACGCCAAAAGGCAACTACATCGGCTTTTTCCGGTCGCTGACCTGTCGAAACCACATCGGGACGCTCCAAAGTTCTGTAGAACTTCTTCTGGTCACTCATGAAGAGACGATTCTGTTGGTACCTCTTTACCCTTTCAGAATATCGCCTAATTCGCTTACCCCAAGCAGCGATCTTCTGCTTCAGATCATCGATGCGCTCCACCAGTCTACAGGCAAACTCCGGTGAGTTGTCAAAGACATTCTCACCAGGGAATGCCTCCCTGACGAAGCGCACCACCCTCGGCCTATTGTTGCCTGATCTGAAGCTGGTCAGTTTGCCGATGAGGACCCTGGCCCTTGTGATACGGCTTTCAATCCGCCTCATCCAGGCTGGTCTAGTTCTAGTCCTGGGACTAGTACTGCCAGCCTGGCGGGAGCCACCAGCTCTTGTTGGCGGCATCCTGACGCCGACAAATTGACAAACTGTCATTGCGGCGCCAAAGAGAATTGAATCCGTATCCCAAAGGTCCATGCTGCTCTCTAAAAATGAGGGCAGCATGTTATTGACGGCCTCAACGACATCCCGAACCTTGATGCTGAGAGGAACTCGGGGCAGCCTTGGCCTCCTTTCGAGAGGCACTTGGCGATATTCCAGGATCGTCTCTTCGAGTGCACTCCTCACCAAATCCAAATCCAGGGAGACTGTTCCCCAATCGCTTTCCGCACCACCCACATCCGGCAGGTTAGCAATTGGCTCCCTCCGTACTTCCCGTTCAGGGACTGGAGGGAGAACCTGCAAAGGTGGCTCTTCGTCTAGCGGGGGAACAGCCTCGCGTCGCAATTGTTCGAGTTCGGTAGTGCTAAAAAGTTCTGAGCGCTGTATATACCGAACTCGATCCGCCAGGTTTTGTTCTGTGACGGTCAAATTGGGCTCCAGTCGCAGAAATTCGCGGTACATTGCTGCCCGATAACCCGATTAATAATAATTATTATTATTATTATTAATCTTTATTAATATAAATGGTTACATTTGATTATAACAAGGCCCTGCAAAACTGTTTTACAGTTTGTCTGCAGGTTGAGTTATTAATTTGATTATCAATCTTAAAAACCTTATCACGCACCTTATTGAAATGTAACAAAACTTGTGTAATTACTGCATTAATTATTTCAATCTGGGCCGAATCAGTCGCGATTTGATTTCAATCCTCGTCCCGAATGGTCCCGCGAGAGAGAATTTCCAAAATGGCTGAGCAGCATGGCCGGCTTGCCACGTCGTTTAAACTCTGTAATTACGGGCGGCGCATTCAAATGAACTTCATTTCGGTTTTAAATAAGAGGAAATGTTTAATTTAGTACCGTTCGATAGACTCGCTCGACCAATTAATTGAGGATTTGCTCGCGACACATTTGTGTAGGCCGCTTTAAATAATTTAGAATGTCTACAGCGTGCGACGGTATTGATTCCAAAGCTGTATCTATTTTGTGTATTTGCTTTCGTCACTGTATAGGATTATTTTGACAACTTGATGTTTAATCTGTATAAAAAAGTAAAAACTTAATGATAAAGATTTTCTTGATTTTTTTTCCTCAATGTTGACATACCGGAATAATGAAATTTGTATATGATTCATTTAAATAACCTTATACTTCGTGATTTGGAGGGCACCGGAAACCATCGGTCCCGGCTACTACTGAGGTAGTAGTCTTTATGATTATGGCCAATAATTACTCTATCCAGGCGCGCACTTTCTTTTTTGAGATCAATAAAAAAGCTTAGAATATATATTAAAACATTTTGTTAATAAAACTTTTTATATGCATTTTAAGATGAAAAAAACCATTTAAAGGTAGGTAAAGCAACGATAGATATAAAAGTATCACGTTGATTTCAATAGAAAATACTATATTATTAATTAACCTTCATTGCATTGCATTACTACTATTACTGATTGTTGAAAGTTATTCCAAAAATAATTGTATTGGCATTTCTACACTTATTTCGAATATATATACTTAAGTTATGTACATTTAATCAATTTACTTTGCTAGTGTACATCGTATTCAGTATCGTTAACTACATTATTTTGTGTAAATAAAAGAGGCGCTAAAGCCAAGCCGCTCGTAGTAATCCTTTCAAAGCATTTCCTGGTCCTAGGGGTGACACGTTTTCAAACACGTTATTAATATCGATTATTTGTTGTAATAAAGCTGTGTAGTGTCGGCTTAGAATAGCACTACCCCATTTCTACCCGTGTTGGGGCTTCTTGAGTGATTTTTGGGCGGTGCGGTTGGAGACCCATTACAAACAACCTTTACATTAAAAGCTTTTCCCCACTCAACTTCGAAAAGTGGCTAAGGAATTTCTCATTCCGAAGCTTTGGCTACCCCTTCCAGGAATTTATAGCCGTGAGTGTATGTATGTATGTATGTTATTGTAAATGTTTTGTAATGAGATTAGATGTGAGTGTATCAATTGCACTTTTGTGTTTTCCTCTAAACAAAAGACAGGTTTTTAATGAATTTTTGAGTCACAGTGCGCTATATTTCAGCTGAATTAGAACATATAGGTTGGTAATAACATGAGAACTGTATGCAAATAATTAACAATATTTATTTACCTAAATTAATTTGCACATTGACTTTATTAAACATCCTTAAGCTTCTATACATTTAGTTTAATATAAAGCCGTCACTGTACATTTTCTTGACTATAGTTCTTTTGACGCATTTTATTTTTAAAAACCATTATATTTTAAATAATATTAGTTTTACATACATACATACATATACTCACGGCTATAATTCCCTAAAAGGGGTAGCCAGAGCTGAGAAATTAGAAATTCCTCAGCCACTTATGGAAGTTGAGTGGGGAAAAGATGGTAGAATAAAGGTTGTTGGTGATGAGTCTCCAACCGCATCACCCAAAAATCCCTTAAAAAGCCCCAATACCGTTAGTCGCCTCTTACGTACACCCACCGAAAGAAATGGGGTAGTGCTATTCTAAGCCGACACTACACAGCATTATAAAGTATGTAAGTTTTAAAGATATTAATTTATAAAGTATCTTGAAATGTAGAATATTCAGTTATATTTGGGTTAAAAGGTTAATGTTATACATTGTGGGCGTACCCTAGTAACATTGTTAGGGGGATGTTGATCTTCCAGAGCTTACAAGCCTAGATTCAGATCGGCTTAGACCCACGCCCGCGGCAATGGCCATCGGTACATTATTAAATTAAGCTTTAGTGTTGCTTTAGCTCAGTAGGGTTGTCAAATGTCATCTTTTTATTTTATTTAGACTAGAGGGAATATTGTTATCCGAATATGATGTTGATTTCAGTAAGACTATAATATAATTTCCGTGTATGGGATAAAATTGTACAAAAGAAACAACTTGAGTCCACCACTATAAAAATATATTATATTAGGTATTATAGGTACATATAAGAAATATATTAGGTATATTAATACGCTCTTCTTCTCTATATTGAAACAACTATTATAAAACTAAACCCATGTTATAACACGCGATTAAAGATCCGAAAATCAATAGTTACTATCCGTACTTATACGAACATAATAACTCGAACATAGAAACTAGGTACAAAATGGTTTGTTTCATGATTCTTATTGTATATTTTATTGAACTAAAGGGTTTAAATAAAAAATGAAAGTTACTATAGAGATTTTTGACATTTCTGTATTTAGAAACTCACTCGAAACTTGGTGCGATTGACTGTTTATAACCACTACAAAAAGGAATTTATGAAATTCATCCATCAATCATTCATGAGTATATATATAGTGTGTAGTGTAGTATAGTGTAGCCATAGCTTCGGAGATAGTAATTCTTTATCCACTTTTGGAAGTTGAATGGAGAAAAGGTAGTCAAATAAAGGATTTTAGTGATGGGTCTCCAACTGCATCGCCCAACAATCACTTAAAAAGCCTCAATGTTCTTTATATCCTTTGCATCGCCCGCGGGAATATAAATAACAAGAAGTTGAGATAGTGTTTTGGTAGTTTGGATGTAAACTGGATGCAAAAAATGTACTCCACGCGGACGTAGTCGCGGGCAAAAAGCTAGTGATACGATAAAAAAGTTAATCACAAATCAGACTAACTAAAATATTATATAAATATGTAAATATATATGATACTTGAAAAGTGACATTAGTCAATTTAAAAATAGATCTAAAGTGTACTTTGGTGACATTAGAGTGCGTGTGTTTGGGGATTTTAAACTAAAAAAAAATAATGGTAAAAAAAATCGTTCAGTACAACCCTACGGTTGCGATGACAATGAAGGAGGGCGAAGGGGTGTGTGTACAAATATTTTAACTCAACACTCAATTCATCGTTCGATCATAAGCTCGCGTCTAAGCGGATTTGAGCAATCTCCCAAATTAAACGCACCATATCAGGTAGCTTTTAGGGTTGTCAACTTTCCCTGCCTGTTGGTAATGAGGATAAATAGCCATATAACCAAAGTATGCAGTCATCGGATGATTTTAGTTATTATTTTTTAGTAGCTTATTCTTTATATTAGCAACCGTGATAGCCCAGAGGGTAGAACACTCGGTTATCGTGCAAACGACTAGTGTTCAAATCCTGGGTCGGGCCTATACCAATTTGTCTTTTCTAAAAGACATATGTGTGGTTAATTTATCATGTTTGTTAACGGTGAGGGAAAACATCGTGAGGAAACCCACATGGCTGAGTTGTACTTAGTCATGTGACAGTGTATTCGTACAAAACGGCGATAGGCCTGCCCCCTATCACGTGAGTACACTGTCCATGCAAAACGTGGGTACTCTGAACACCAGGTGACAAAGTCACGTGATGTTCAGAAGTATTAGTACCTCTGCCAACCCCTTCGGGGATATTCGGCGTGAACGTTTATGTTATGTTATGTTATGTAGCTTATTCTTATAAACGACCCATCTCTTCAAAATAAATATCAAATAACACACCTTAAAGCAAAATCCCGTATTTATTTCAATGGACTTCCTTTTTATGAGTAACTGTATGATATGAGAGAGATATACGAGATAATCTAGAGCACCAAAAACTAAATCATTTAACTTATCTTGCAAAAGTTGGCATCGTGTCAAAAATATAACTTTCCAAAATAATTTGTATTTAGCGTATTGCGCATATCCAATCTAAACTTCCGCACCCATCTTTAAGTACATTTCGTTACTTAATCTTGTTAAAAGGTTCATGCATATTATTTATTAGTCTAGTTATCCTATACTACAAACCAAACATGTACGTTAAAATAGTTATAATTTATATCGGATACAATTTAAGGAATGAGCCCTATCCCTGAAATATTACTGAATTTAATACTCTTTCTACATTGACTTCATCATCTTTTAAAGCGCGGAAAATGATGCTTTAAATTTAATAACAAACTTAAGGCTAATTTCCAAGTAAAGGATCAGCATCCCAGCCGAAGCTTAAGAAGCAACAAAGCCTACGCCTACGCATTCCCGAAAAATATACAGAAGGAAAAAATATAAGTATATGTCATAATGGTTTATTAGATGTATCGTCTAGAATTCACTATTTAGTGTCCCGTATTAAAAAGTAAGACAGAACTCTAAGGTGGCTCTTTTTAAAACAAATGATTTCCTTTTATCACTTTTGTTTGAAGATTGATAACGACAACTGATAGATACAGACGCTTATAATATTCACAAAACGTTGCGTTATGCTATTCAATTTGAAAGTAAATTATTAATTTAATTAAAATTTAAGGCAGCTCCTACACATCACGACTACGCTCCTACTCTTTGCACGCCATCCAACTCGTACTTAGCTGGGTTTTCTCTTGTGGCCGTCGATAGTGTCAAAAATTGTAAAATTGCCTTCCAACAACAACAGTTTTATAATCCGGGCCGGCTATTTTGGTCACCTTGTACGGTGAAAGTGTAAACGTAACCACTGCTTTTTTAAAACAATACAAAACATGTCCCATTCCTCATGTATACTGCACAAAGTCATATTTAAGCTAAAGCAGCAGTGAACAAGGACTCCAGAGGACAATACGTCGTGCTAACCCGCCCTCTCGTAGTGATTTATAAGCACATCAGCGCCGCAATTGAATCCGCGGGAACGGCAATCCCACACAAAGTATCTATTAGCTACGTGACTCCTATATCCTGTATTTACGAGTCCGACGGATACTTGGGAGCTTCTCTTAACCTTAATGTCCGTACTGAGAATTCTATTTGTTACTTCGTCTCACGACTTTGTAGTTGGAATTGTTTGCGCGAGGTGATTTGAGTTGAACGTGGTACACGGTAAATGTGTTTTCTTGTGTTCCGCAGATAGAATTTTGACGAGGATATAACGGTAGTAATTTTATAAGTTTTTCTAGATTGTTTCTAGTGTTTAGGCTTCTGATAACAGGACATATTATTGGAAGTTCTGATGTGATATAAATACAATAATATATCGGATATAAATTATAATATAGGAGAACATGAAAAGGCAATGCATATTAAAATGATTTCATAAATATCCTTATTTTATAACATCTTGAAGCACTTATAAGGTATGAATGAATATAGAATTAAAAATTTATGAACAGCTGTTGTTAGCTCATCGTCTCAAATAGTTGTATTATCAGTAATTATACATTCAATTACGTTAGGGACATAAACCAGAATCACTAGACGGTAAACGTCTATGAGTTAAAAGATTGGTTATCTAGGCGTCCCTTAATTATACCTGCAAAAAATAAAACTAAAAATTTTAAAACCACCATTCTTTGCAACCAACACTTCAATGAATTAAAAATATTTTAGCATTATAATAAAAACAATCAAATACGAAAAATTCAGAGTTATAAATCAACGTAACATTATGCATCACACTCATTATTAATAAAATTCTTGATAATAGAGTCCCATAGTGTGTGAAGCGTGTAATTAAGTGCAGGCGGGCCGGCCCCGAGGGACCACCAATCCTCCCGGGATCTTCTCTCGGGGCCCGGAGTCATTGTCTCACTGACTCGCTGTTCCAACACTATCAATATTGCTATTCTTGCTTACTACTGAGTCTATTGGTGTTTGTAATGAAAATTAATTGCTTGTTAAGTTAATTAATTTTGTGAATTCAGTACTAACATACATAGTAGTAGTATTTTATAGTCAAACTTCCTAAAACCGGAGTTATACTACGGAATTAGTGTCATACTCATCATGTCGTATGTGTACTCAGTTTCACGAAATTCGTTTCGATGCGAAAAAAAAGTCGTTAAATTAAAAGTACATACATGCATATACTTATGGCTATTAATCCCAGAAGGGCAAGCACGAGCCGTGTTTAAACTAGTTATCGCTTGTGATAAAGCAGCCATCTCTTACGCACTTACTTAGTATCGTATACTGCCATCTCATTCTAAAGGCCCTTCTTTTAAAGGTGTAGCTAGAGCTTCGGAATGAGAATTTTCTCAGCAACTTTTAAAAGCCGAGTGGGGAAAAGATAGTAAAATAAAGGTTGCTGGTGATGGATCTCCAACCGAATCGCCCAAAAACCACTTAAAAAGCCCCAGTACCTGAGTAGCCTCTTACGAATACCAACGGAAAGTCAATACTTTCTCCAATGGGTAGTGTTATTCTGAGCAGTCATCAAACAGCATATTATTATAGTCTCTTGAACTAATTATACAAAAAAACTTATTTGTAACATGCCTTTAATTTCGTTATGTAATTCCATCTTAAAATTGTTAGCTAAAACTTTAATATTGTTTGTGATTTGTTTCCAATTTTAGCCTAAGCGATGGGAGACAATGTAAGAAAAGAGAATAATTTAGGTATTCAGTTTCTATCGCTTTGATAATAGTTATTTTGCTTTTGTTTCAAAATAACAAACGGATACTTCAATTTAATTTAAAAGATTATAATCTGACCCCAATAAATCGTTTCAAACATAACTAAAATTCGACTGATAGATTTTGGAGGCAATTTTCACGAAATAATGGGAAAATAATAACGCCGCTTTTCCACTCACATTTAATTTATTAGATAACATCATTGTTTTGTTACAACATTCAAACAATAATCGAATGCCAAAGTAATTTGATTACTGCGTTCTATTCAATAGAATGATTATGAATATTTAATACCTTCTACCTCAAAGTTTACGCTTAGATACAATAATTATAATACAACTTTTTAAAACACAATACGTTTTTGTCACAAACGCTACAGGAATTATTTGAATAATCAAATTCAAATATGTATATTGTTCCTTTTTCAAAAACTTCAAATCTGGATGGCTTTGTCACGGGTCAAGACTTTTATAAAACTAGAACACCTTGTTGTTTTTTTGATATATTGATATATTCTGACACTTTTATAGGAAACTAAAGTTATAATAATACAGAATTTCGTTTATTAAAAAAAGAATAGACATAAACACTACAAATCTGACTCAAACTTTTAAAATTCCTCCAAAAAAGATAGAATATTATGGAGGTCGTAATTTTGCAGACGTGTGCTTTGTAAAACTGCTTAATATTTAAAATGGAAATCCGAATTCAGGCAAAAAAGAATTGTCGCATTCGCCGCCATATGCACACCGCGGGACAAAGCTTTCCGACTGAAAGAACCTGCATTTCAAATTAGAAATATAGAGCACAGCTGGATACAGTGTTTACTAAAGACTAGCATATGAGACCAAATTCTTCATGTTATATAACAATATACGTTGATCAATATTCTTTTGATTCCATTATACACTTAAAAAAAATACTTGTAAGTGTACAAATTAGCAATTTTTTTATTACAACAATCAAATCTTGATTAGTTCTGACATGATTCTGATTAATTTGGTCCAGGTCTAAAACACGCATTTAAATAGATATTAGTGCTACTCAACCATAAAAGTAAGATGTGATATGAAAAGAACATAGCAATCATACTGCCTCCGTGTTTCAACGGTTAACGTTTGGGTCTCAGGTTCACGTCTTGGGGGTACAATAAGTACATTCTCATACTGACGACTAAAATCCTAAAAAGAAAGGATCCAGAGCATCAGAATTAAGAATTCCTCAGTCACTTTTGGAAGTTCAGTGGGGAAAAGATGGTAAAATAAAGAATGATTGGCGATGGGTATCCAGCCATATTGCTCTCATCCCTTACGAAACCGGCAAAGGGATATTGCTATTCAAAATAAACACCATAGCTACAAACTATAATATGATTTTTTTTCATCTTTAAGAGCTTATTCCATTACACTTTGTCGTTGCTGAATTCAGACGTCCTTTGAAGTTACTGCCGCAGACGCTTGTTATTCCACTACACAAATTTCAGTTTGAACGTTATTCCACTAGTCTGAATTCAGATTCTGTGGCTTTCAGACGTCTTCATTCAGACAAATGTAATAAGCTCTTTAACTTCCAAAAGTAGTTAAGGAATTTCCAGTTATGGCTCTGGCCGCCCCTTTTTGTGATTCAAAGCAGTGAGTAAAATCACTGGTAATATTTTTTAACCTGTACTTTCTACATTGATATTAATAGAATGTGACTGAAGTTATACCATTTGAAATATCGTGTCAATCGTGTGACACACTTATTAAAACTATGTTAATCGGACACTTTTCCGTGACAAAGTGTGTTATTTAATGGCTGTCATTATTTGTCATGCAGGTCTCTCTCTACACTCGAGTTATATCGAATTAAACTGTCTATTATTCATGGAATGCTTTACGTGAAAGTTAATTTTCCTTGTATAGTTTTTTAAATTAGCTGATGAAAATCTGAAATACATAGAGCTTTATTCCTGTGACATTATATTGAAAAAAAAATTAAAAAAAATCGCTCTGGAAACATACATATACTCACGGCTGTAAATCCCTAGAAGGGGTAGCCAGAGCTAAGGACTTAGAAATTGCTCAGCCACTTTTGGAAATGATAGTGGGGAAAAGATGGTAAAAATAAAGGTTGTTGGTGATGGGTCTCCAACCGCATCGCCCAAAAATCCCTTAAAAGTCCCAATACCGTTAGTCGCCTCTTACGTACACCCACCGGAAGAAATGGGGTAGTGCTAATGTAAGCCGACACTACACAGCATACTCTAGCTCTGGAAACCTGAACTTTAAATGAATTCGTTTGAATAAGTTCGGGTAAAGATGTTGTAATACAGGATTGATGTCTTTCGGCGTTCCAAAGACATTGTAATCCATAAATTAATAACCCTAAAAACTCTCTCAGTCATCCGTACGATACACAACATAACATAACATAACATAAACTTTCACGCCGAATATCCCCAGAGGGGTTGGCAGAGGTACTAATACTTCTGAACATTATATGACTTGGTCACCTGGTGTTCAGAGTACCCCCGTTTTGCATGGACAGTGTACTCACGTGATAGGGGGCAGACCTATCGCCGTTTTGTACGAATACACTGTCACATGACTAAGTTCAACTCAGACATGTGGGTTTCCTCACGATGTTTTCCCTCTCCGTTAACAACCATGATAAATTAACCACACATATGTCTTTAGAAAAGACAAATTGGTGTAAGCCCGACCCGGGATTTGATCACTAGTCGTTTGCACGTTAACCGGTATTCTACCCATTGAGCTATCACGTCGTCGTACGATACCTTCAGGAAAATATTCACAAGGTACGTATAGTACGTCTAGTCGCTCGTACTAGATATGCAAGATTGTCGCTTTCTTGGGACGAAAGCTGCCGGGACGGTACCACGGTTAAAGTTGTTCTCGAACAAGATGAATCTAACGTGGTCACCCATAGTTGTCTTTGCGGCACATCTTCACCAATACTGCATAGTTAATACATACATACACATACTCATGGCTATATAAATCCATTGAAGGCGTAGCCAGAGCTAGGAAATTAGAAATTCCTCGGCCACTTTTGGAAGTTACGTGGGGAAAAGATGGTGAAATAAAGGTTGTTGGTGATGGGTCTACAACAGCATCGGCCAAAAATCTCTTAAAAGCCCCAATACCGTTAGTCGTCTTTTATGACACCCGTGGGTAAAAAGGGGTAGTGACATTCTAAGCCGGCACTACTCGGTAATAGTTAATAATTTCGTTGTTCCATATGAATAAATAAATAGGGAAGGCAAAAAGTATACTCACATTTAGTATTCATCGCGTTGCGAGTTATAAGAACATATGCGCGCACCCTTTTTTAACTTTGTGCCCTTAGGCACACACCTGATGAATGATCAGCCTAAAACATAAGCCGCTTAGTATCTGTAACTGTAATGTTTTTCTTTTAATTATGTATTCTGATTACAAAAAATGTTTTCACTAAACGAAGATAAAAAAATATAATCGCTTTATCTGTAATTTCATCATAATTTCTTTAGAAAACAATAATAAGCTTATTTTTCTTAATTGGTTGTATTCCAATAGTTTCTTTTGCCTTACGTTGAATCCAATTCCTTGATATGAAATTGGCAAAAAGACATTGCTATGATGTGTTTTAGGTAAAAATTAGCACTGTGTCATCTCTGTCTATAAGTTCTGTATTTAAGGCTCGACTATGAATGTGTAGCTTAAAATGGCACTATCCTAGCTCTTGCCGTGGGTTAGGTTTTTGGAGTGTTTTAGTGAATGTTGGGAGACATTTTTATTGCATAACTTATAACTCTTTTGAGAAGTGGCTAATTTTTTTTTTATTCCTTTCATCTAGCTACACCTTTTTCTTTAGGATGCTAGCCTTGAGTATTGGCAAGTATGTATTTTAAAAATATATTTTTTTTACTTAACAGATATACTACGCCCAAATAGCCTATTGAGCCTAAAAACCGCTTAAAAAACCCATACCCTTAGTCGCCTCTGACACCCGAGGGTAGAAAGGGGTAGCGACATTCCAAGTGTAATTTTGTACTTTACTTGTCCTCATATATGTATTACAAAAACGGAATATTTCGACTCTAGTCGGGTCTAGTCTAGTGCCACTACAGGTTTAGTATTAGGATTGGGTGGACAAAAACATGGGGATAGCGTGTTTTTCATCAGATAAAGGGAGAGATAGCAGTTTATCGTGATTTCTAATCATTATGTAAATATTACTTATTCTCCGTTCCAACTATCATTACACACTTCGGCGTCACGAACACCCGATGAGTAATGAAGTGGCTTCCATTTCATTGGAATTGTATTTAATTTGTGTTCCACTATAGATGTCATTTATGCTTTATTCCATAAAATTATATGCAAACGTCACGGCTGTAAATGCCAAAAAGAAGAAACCAAAGCTTCAGAATTTAAAAAAAATCTTCATCCACATTTAGTTATACATACATACACTCACGCCATTAATTCCCATTGGGGTAGGCAGAGACTATCGATCGCCACTATTGTATAATCCTGACAAACCTTTCGAGCTTCGTGTACACCCATCAATCTTCTCATACATGCTCTTTTATTCTTCATATACTTCGGACGCCTGCCTTTTTGAGCACACTCCCTATTTGGTCCAAATGTGTCCTCCAAGCCGTGTAGTGTCGGCTTAGAATATCACTACCCCGTTTCTACCGATGGGTGTACGTAAGAGGCGACTAACGGTATTGGGGCTTTTAAGGGATTTTTGGGCGATGCGGTTGGAGACCCATCACAAACAACCTTTATTTTTACCATCTTTTCCCCACTTACATTTCCAAAAGTGGCTGAGGGATTTCTAATTCCTTAGCTCTGGCTACCCCTTCTAGGGATTAACAGCCGTGAGTATATGTATGTATGTATGTATGTGTCATAACATAACCATCCTCATTGACTCCGTAAATCTCTTTTACCAATTTACTATCATACATCCTCTCTATGTGCCCAAGCCATATCAACATTCGTTTTCCTATATTTTTTACAATAACATCTTTCACACCACACCTTTCACGAATCACGCTATTTCTCACTATATCACATAAGTTACCATAAAATATAAATAGAAACGCGCTTACTGCCCTTTGAATATCTTTCTTTTGCTGATATATTTCATACATACATAAATACATATACTCACGGCTGTAAATACCTAGATGGGGTAGCCAGAGCTAAGGAATGAGAAATTCCTCAGCCACCTTTGGAAAGTTGAGTGGGGCAAAGATAGTAAAATAAAGGTTTTTGGTGATGGGTCTCCAACCACATCGCCCAAAAAACCCTTGAAAGCCCCAATACCGTTAGTCGTCTCTTACGTACACCCACCGGAAGAAATAGGGTAGTGCTATTCTAAGCCGACACTACACAGCATATATTTCATCTCGAACCATTTTCACGTTAAGATGAATAGGTACGCTACGGGATAGCTCTAGATTAACTGTTGGTATAATAAATATGTCTTAAGATAGCACAGGACGATGATATTGAACGAGACAGACTTGAAGGGTTTTCCAACAAGACTCCGTCTGCAACCACATGAGAACAGAGCCCTGAGAAATCCTAATAAAGAGAAGCTATTTTAATTATCATTTGACAGTTTGTTCCGCCGATCAATTTGAAGTGCCCACTTTCGCCTAGATATTGTCCTAAAATAATGGGGCTCCTTTTTATTGGCTATAAGAACAGATACCTTATCAGTTGACAATGGAGAGAGGGTTTTTCACTATGCGTTCTCGCAATTAAAGAGGATGGATGAAAGTAAAGTGGTGCAAGAGATATATAGAGCTAATGTGGATGGTGTCGTTAGTAGAGGACGGCCGTTCAAGACATTTTAAAACCAGATTGAAAACGTTCTTACAAAGGCGAAAGTCCGAAGTAAAAATAATAAAAGAGCGTGTATGAAAAGAATAATAAATACGAGAGAAGCAATAGAGATTTGACAGGTTCGTGCAAAGTGGCGATCGATATTTTCTGCCTACCCCAATGGGATCAATGGGCGTGAATATAAGAAAATAAGTAAGTTAGAGTTCTTAAGTAAATAAGTTTAGGAGTTGTTATCGAGTTAGTGATAGAGCTAACTCGATAACAATTCCTAAACAAAGAAAAAAAATGGATTGAAAAAAGATACTCATGTGATCTACTAAGGATAATAACTCGTCGTCCTCATCGTTCTTGATAAGTGGCCTAAATATTTTTACAACAGACCAAAATCAAAAGTGAGTCCGTGTATGGCTGTCCCATAAACATGGGAGCATAAGGTCGAGCTGACATTTAGAAATGCTATTTTTTATTTACCTCATTTGGGAGATGGCATTTAACGCAGCGATAGTTGAATTTGGTTGCTTTGTGCGAATGCTCAAATGTGCGGAACAGTAATTTTGTTAGGGCCATTTATTGTTGCTTTTGTTAACAAATTAATTGTGAATTATATTTTTATTCTTTTGGAATACTATTTTCTTTTTAAATTCGGGTAAAATGTTATACTGACTTGTTATATAATATAGTATTGTATCGCGCCAATGCGATTCAGATCAATGCCTAGATAGTTGTTGTCTGAACACAAGTTTTTTTAACGCAATTTTACATCTGATGACCCACATTAATACAACAAACCCAAAATAAATGTATAAAATAAAAGTGTTTTCAAAATTTGTTACTAAAAAGTAAAAAATGCATACATGCATATTTAAAATTTTCATTATCAGTCAATCATGTAACCAGAAATCATGTCATCATTGATGCCCTCTTTGCAAAATGTTCACTTTCCTTTTATTTGTATCAATTTAACAATGTATCATACTCATTTCTCTTTCATCAACCGTAAACCGTGCTTTAAAAAAAACTAACAATACTAATGAATTTCGTTTCCCGTATTGTGTCGTCTCATAATAGCACTTATAGTATATATATTGTTATGGAATTCATACTCAGCATAACTATTTTGTAAAAGACATATTAGGCTAGGCTGTTCAAAACACATTTCCAACAACTCTTTATTTGTCCATATCATTTCCTCTCCACTTACAAAAGTTTTTAAAGAACCAATGACTCTGATGCTTTGGATCCCAAAATTAGTTCAGAATAGTACCCGCATCGCTATTATAACATCCAAACATACATACGCACTCACGGCTTTTGAATCCCATAACTGGGTAGCCCGAGCCTCTGAATCGAAGATTCATCAGCCAAATTAAGCAAATTGTGGAATGGATGGTGATATATGATGGTCATGGGTTGGTGATGGGTTGCTAGCGCATCGCCTATTAACCAGTAAAGCCCCAAACCCTAAGTCATCTTGAACGACACCCATGGGCAGAAAGGGGTAGTGCTATTCTTAAGACGACACTACATTGCTATTTTAATTGTATTTTCTGTTATTGCTTTAAAAATTATTAATTTTATAACTTAATTGATTTAAACGTATTAATAATAATATTTTTTTGTGATTTTGTCTCAAATGTTTCTACTTTATAATTCTTTTTAAATATAATTATGTTACCTTAACCTTTAATGGAAATCGGACACGAAAGCTGTAACCTGAGATACAGGTGATGAGCCTAGTTCAGGTGCAGCAGACCATATTTTGTAAATCGGTATACTTTTTCTGAATAAAGAATTATTATTATTCTTAGTACCTACATCACATATTCCAATGAAACCCTACAGGTGTGTCCATGGGCGTGTCGCGTACCCCGCGTGGAGAGCTGCTGGGCCGCGCTGGTGCCCAAGGTGGAGCGCGAGGAAGAGCTCGAGCCGTGGAGACTGCCCGACCTGCGCCCGCCGCCGCCGCCTCGGTATTTGCGGGATAATGGTACTCTTTTTATAGTTTGGAGTTCAGACTAGATATGTATATCTTCTACAATACTACTCCGACAAAAATAAAGACCCGCATTAAAATATGGAGATTATGACGCGGTTTCATATTCTGTGTATCGTTGGCTTAGAATAGTACTACCCTATTTACGTTCTACTGTGTGTGTTCGTAAGAGGTAACCAAGGGTATCTGTGCTTTTAAAGAAATTGTTGGGTGACCCAACACCAACAACTTTATTTTACAATCTTTCCCACTCAACTTCCAAAAGTGGCTGAGAAATTTCTTATTACGAAGCTCTCACTACCTCTTTTGGGAATTAATAGCTGTGAGTCTATGTATGTATGAATTTAATATTCTGAGTTTGACAAAACCTGGCTTAAATTCAGACCCAAACACATTAGAAAGTAAGCAGGGAAAGCGTCGTCGTGACACCTTTAGCGATTGACTTGCCTACTGCAAATCAACTTATCACTCAAAAGAACGTAAAACCCCTGTTCTCGTCTTTTTCGACATACATGGGAAGAAATGGGACAGGGAGCTTGTCTAAAATTTTACTACCCGGAAAATTATAATTTATTTTTTCTTGGAATGGTATAATGATACGTGCATTGCAGAAATTTTTTCCTCTCGTACCGCAATTATATCAGGATTACACGCCGCTGCCTAGATACAATGGATCGATATTTACACTCTGCCATGTTTTTTATTTCATTCGGTATTCGTATTCTTCAATTGGTAATTAACAGCTATTGGAATTAAAAGATGAATTTAATTTTAATGTAAGGCATATTCAGACAGGTTAATTAATATATTCGTATTTAAGAAAAGTTAAATATGTGCAATGTGCATATTCCATCCTCCTCTAACTATAACGCTATTTGTAACTTTCACGTACAACTTACTTACAAAATACTATAGTACATTATTATTATTTTTTGGTGTGTAGTGTCGGCTTAGAATAGCACTACCCCATTTCTTCCGATGGGTGTACGTAAGAGGCGACTAACAGTATTGGGGCCTCTAAGGGATTGTTGGGCAATGCGGTTGGAGAGCCATCACCAGTAACCTTTATTTAACCATCTTTTCCCCACTCACATTTCCAAAAGGGCTGAGGAATTTCTAAATCCTTAGCTCTGGCTACCCCTTCTAGGGATTTATAGCTGTAAGTATATGTATGTATTATTTTTGTTACTCTAACATTAAAAGATACCTAAAAAACATTTAGCGTATTATATTTTAAATAAAGTTTATATTTTGTATGGTTTCAGAGCGCGAAGGCTGTGTGGCGTGTGTGACTCCTTTACCGGTACTGCCAGCACCCGCACCGAACTAGACAAAGATAGACCTAACTAAAGGATTAGAACATCTTTATTTACTTATTATTTTCTTCATAATAGGATAAGCCCTGGAACAGATGCCAAATTTCTGGTTGAGTGTTGGGTTTTATTAGTGGACAGAAGTGCTTAATGTGCAATCCCGAGAAACTTATGTATTGTAATCATAAAAAGGACATTTAAATATTCTGATTATTTGAGAAGTTCTGTATTACTGATACACCAGCTTTATGTCTCTTAGTTGCTTAAATACTCATATGAGTGGTTAATAAGATTTTAATTCCAAATTATCATGAGAAATATCTTCATTTCAATTTCGAAACTGCTGTAATCTCGAAGTTGAACAGAACGAATATTCTATACAAGCAGTTCGTATAAATATTGTTAATCATTTATAAAAAAGTGAAATTATTACTGTATTATTACTGACTGCTGTATCAAGAGCTGACACTGTATAGAGCAAGATTGGATAAAGGTGTTCCCTCACTGGGAGCATCCACGTGTACTGTAAAATTATAGATTCGTCTTTGAGGATTACATTACAATAATACCTCCCTGACTGACGAGCATTCGCGTTTATGTCATAGAATCATTAATATAATCATTACAATGTTTTATATGCGCATTGTAATGCTCGTTTCTCCTCCTTAATGGATGTAATGCTCAAGTCGTAACGTTACATTACACGCGAATTCTTCCGGTGAGGGAGCACCTTTAAGGTAAAAGGTCATAGGTTATTAAAAAAAGTATTTACCACATAAATACCATTAGATATTAGCAATAACACTTATATATCAACAAAATTATAAATGCATATCGTTTCCTCAGATTGAAATATCGATTGCTTAATTGTGGGCAGATTTATTTTAATCCCGTGCAAGATAAAAAAATAAAATTAAAAGGTCGTTATATTAAATACAATTTGTATATTAGTTTGGTCCACTTTTCTCATAATATTAAGCACTTGTATAAATAGATTACTTCAACCTCTTAATAAATGGTCGCTCTTTATTGTACTATATTTTTTCTAGATAATAGTAACTTGTAATATAAATTATAATTGATCCAGCATCAATATCACAATCATGAAGCTATTCGGTATTATTAATTATTATAGTCATTATTTTATGTACCTTTGAATACTGTGACTTATATTAGCAGATAGTTAATTGTTCTGAATAGCAGACATTGAAATGTATGTCTTAATGACTTAGGTTTTTTTTTAAATTTAGTAGTATAACTACATTACTAAAGATAAAGCAATTTTTCCAAGCAATTCATAACTTAATAAACTGTAGAACTTACATACTTAATATGATATAATAATGTGAACAAATTAAGGCTTTATAATTTCTAGTCAATGTTGATTTAGAGTTTAAATGTTAATCTTTTTTGTAAGTAGAATAAAATATCATAATATTGTATGGGTTTTGTATATAAATAAATATCTAGATTTATTCATTATTTGAATTAGGTCCTACATTTAAGCTGTAAATATTATCGAGAAAAGATGGTACGGCCGTGCCCGTTTTGCTCGAGACTTGGCAGGGGCACTGCCGTGCCCCCAGACTCAACTGTAACACAAACGAAATAGTGACAGAAAAGTTAAACTTTCTGTGAACGGTAAGCTTACTATTTGAGGCATTTTTTATAATTATTCTGCTGTTTTGTGGTAAATTGTTTCGGCCAAAGATTTTCAGTTCCAACATATATATATATATATGTTGGACATATATATATATATATATATATATATATTTAACATAGTAGCAAATCTCGGGTCATAGGTGAAAAAATTATAGGTAAACCACATTCACATTTTTATTTTATTATGAGGATTACATAGGCACCTATAGAATATTTAGTGCTTGTCAAGCTAACTTGTTCTATTCACAGACAAATTGTAAATATAATTATAATAATAAGTAACACCACTTCCAATAGTTACCAAAAAGCAACTACCTAATTGTTGTAGTAGAAAATTGAAATGAAAAAATATAGACAAAGATATTGTTTCGTTATTTTCTCTAATGTTTTCAGCTCTCAGCTTCGTAGATGAAGATCAAAAATAGCAAAATTCATACTCCACTTATTATGTTAGCTGGTTATGAATTTTGGACAATCATCATCATAATCATCATTATTCAGCCAACAGACGTCCACTGCTGGACATAGGCCTCTCTAAAGATTTCCACAACGACCGGTTCTGCGCTGCCCTCATCCAGACCAATCCCTCGGTCTCAAATGCAGTAGGCAAAACAAGTTCACTAGGATCCCCTAGGGGATTGAACTGGGGGATCCTGATGGACACACCCCTTGTTAGTTCATCAGGATCCCCTTAAAAAAATAATCAACAATTAGGTCTAGTTCACAGCACTTCTCAAAATTACATTTTTATCTTTTTATCTTAATATGTCTAAAAACTGTCCAACCGTTATCTCTGAATTGTGCTACAGCTGCCAAATTACTTAAAGTCGCGTTTACGCGGCACATTTAAATGTTGCATGTTCTTTTTCGATTTTTTAATAAAATAGCTAAAATGAAGACAGAAAAATATTTTTTAGGGCTCCTTATAAACAAATTAACACCGTAAGATAGTTTTCAAAAATTAGTCAAATAGCCTATTATTGGTCCGATGCCTCTCACTGTATACCAACCACATTTATTTCACTTCATTAACAAGTCATTTTATTTCCAGCTAATTACATTAGCAATAAGGTCAGTAAAGTTGATCAGTAAAAATGTTACGTAAAAACCCTAGCAAATGCTAGCTAGAGTATACTTACTTAGACTTATTCAATGAAACAAGGCAATGTATATGAAAGCACCTTTACTTTGATTTAATTTGAGGGGATCCTGATGAACCAACAAGTTCACTAGGATCCCCTAGGGGATTGAACTGGGGGATCCTGATGGACACACCCGATGCGGTTGGCGACCCATCACCAACAACCTTTATTTCACCATCTTTTTCCCACGCAATTTTCCAAAAGTGGCTGAGGAATTTTTAATTCCCTAGCTCTGGCTACCCCTTCGAGGGATCTATAGCGGTGAGTTTATGTATGTATGTATGTGAATATTTTTTGCAAGACATACCCGCTACAGGAAAAAGCTTTATCATAAAAAGTGATGAATTGAATCTTGTGCTTAATTTCGATATAAAATTTATCATTCAATTTATTTTCAATACTATTCTTCAAAATACAAAAACAATGATTTAATAAGAAAGATCAAAAACTCTACTATTTTTCTTAACCTATAAAAGTTAAATCTCAGGGGAAAAGATAGAAAAAAGGAATTTTAAGATGGTTTGGGCACATAGAGAGCATGGATGAAAGCAAATTGGTAACCGAGATATATATGTCGTGGCCATATCGTAGATTTGAACACATCGTGAAATGATCGATCATTTCATGAAATGGTCACATTTCATGATGTGGCCAGCTTCATTTGACCAGACCATAAAATCGTCAACCTTTCACGATTTTGTCATCCACGCTTGGCCAGATCGTAGAAATAGAGTAACCTGTGAAATGCGATCCAAACTCTACGGTTTATTAACATATTGCTCAGTTTTTTCGTAATTTGCAAAGTATTCGAGAACCTTTTCGTCGAAAACTCTTTTGCTATCACTTTTTTCCTCGCTTAATAGCGAATTATTATCTTTTTTACTGCGAGAAATAACACTTTTGACAGCGACCGCCATCTTCACACGTAAACAAAGCGTTTTCATTTCAGCGCCTCTACCGGTAATTAATGTAACTACTTTACGATATGACCAAATAATCTTAACCATTTCATGAAGAGGCCGCGCGTTTAGTTGGCCATATCGAGAAACGATTTCTTATCATTGATCTGCCCAAACCACATCACGATGTGGCCAATAAACAGTTGAACATTTCATGAAATACGACCATTTCATGAAATGATCGATCATTTCATGATATGTTCAATTTTACGATATGGCAACGACACATACCTATATGTCGCAGGAAAATCGTCAAACTCGTTAACTTATAAGTTTCCTAGGAAACTTGGAAGTTGACGGAAATCCGTCAAACAGCAAACGAATTTACATCTTACCCAGTACCGTCTTTACCATAAGGGCACACGGGGCACTGGCCCAGGGCCCCAATCCCAGGGGGGCCCCGAAGGACCGACAATTACTCTCACACATTTATTCTCAAAACATTTTTGTCGGGCACATTAGAATTAGTGATCTTATCGGAAGGTATTTACAAGGCATAACTACGCCATTATATCGATTAGAAGATTTTAGTCAACAGAAATCCAGAAAGAAATCGTTATCGTAATCGTCACCAAATAAATATAGTTTGACTATAAAATAAAGTTCTGTAGTGTCGGCTTAGAATAGCACTACCCCATTTCTTCCGGTGGGAGTACGTAAGAGGCGACTAACGGTATTGGGGCCTTTAAGGAATTTTTTGGCGATGCGGTTGGAGACCCATCACAAATAACCTTCATTTTACCATCTTTTCCCCACTAAAATTTACAAAAGTGGCTGAGGAATTTTTAATTCCTTGGCTCTGGCTACCCCTTCTAGGGATTTATAACCTTACGTATATGTATATGTAACTAAAAAATATTTTCCAATATTTATTTATTTATTTGAGAAACAAACGGTACACAATATTTCAAATAAGATAAAAATACAGAGAAGTTCTTGACCTATAAAGTTTCTACCAATTGTTATACAGACGATACAGAAAAACGCAAATTAAAATAACTAATGAAAACAAAACAATTATACGTCAGTTGTAATATGGATAATTTATACAGATGAAATTAAGTAAGTTAAATGAATTATATTGTCATTCCCACCAGACCAAGCAAACACTACAAGATTACAAAATATGCATAGAGATTTTAGGAAATAATGTTAACAATATTTTATGATAATAAAATATACCTAAATAAGATACTTACTTTTCAAGGTTAAAAATACATAAATTAATAATATATAAGATAATTATGAATAAAAGTACTTAAAATACATACTTTAATAATAAATATAACATAATAAGTAATAAGCAACCGTGATAGCCCAGTGGGTAGAACACTCGGTTTTCGTGCAAACGACTAGTGTTCAAATCCTGGGTCGGGCCTACACCAATTTGTCTTTTCTAAAGACATATGTGTGGTTAATTTATCATGGTTGTTAACGGTGAGGGAAAACATCGTGAGGAAACCCACATGGCTGAGTTGCACTTAGTCATGTGACAGTGTATTCGGACAAAACGGCGATAGGCCTGCCCCCTATCACGTGAGTACACTGTCCATGCAAAACGTGGGTACTCTGAACACCAGGTGACAAAGTCACGTGATGTTCAGAAGTATTAGTACCTCTGCCAACCCCTTCGGGGATATTCGGCGTGAACGTTTATGTTTATGTTATGTTATGTTATAATAAGTAAATATAATATAATAAATAAATACAAATTCAAATAATTATATTAAGAGAAAATTGTATGACTCAAACATTTAGGGTCGATCGGCTGATTCAACAAACTTCAACTGTTTACAAAAGTTCTTAAATTGAGTTAATGATAAATTGAAAATTTCGGCTTCGGAAAATTTTGTATTGTAAGAAATAATAGCACGGGAAATAAATGTGTTGGTGGCATAATTTGTCCTAAGAGATGGTGTGTGGAATGTGAATGAGTTTCTAGTGTTGTAGGACGGACATCTGAAGTTTAATCTTGATAACAAATAAGGTGAATCAATTAGATTATGGATGGTTTAAATAACATATAAGGTGAAAATCTTGAAAAAGCGTGGGTTGCTCGAAAGACGAAAAAATCCGAAGTAGGTCCGTTTAAAGTGGGTCAAAATCGAGTATTTCAAATCTGGGATGTGTGTTTACTAGAGATGAAAAGTGTGTTGAAGATATCGAGAGAAGAGTGAAAAAGGGTAATGCGAATAATGGAGCACTGGACAGTCTAATGTCTAGTCAATCGGTGTCCGAAAAGGCCCGAATGGCTGTGCATGATGCTGTTCTTGTCCCTACGCTTATGTATGGCAGTGAATGTTGGGTGTGGCAGAAGAAGCATGAAAGCAGAGTGAATGCAGTAGGGTCCCTCAGAAAAGTTTGTAATGTAAGGTTTTGTGATCGTGGAAGGAATGACGTGAATCGTGAAAGATGCGGTGTTAAAGATGATATTGTAAGTAAGATTGAAAAAGGAATGTTGTGATGGTTTGGGAACATCGAGAGGATGGATGATAGGAAATTGCTGAAAGGCATCTATAGAGCTAATGTAGAAGGTAATGATAGCACTTGGACCAAATTGAGAGTGTGCTCAAAAAGGCAGGCGTCCGAAGTATCAAGAATAAAAGAGCATGTATGAAAAGATTGATGGATGTAGACGAAGCTAGAGAGGTTTGCCAGGAACGTACGAAGTGGCGATCAATAGCCTCTGCCTACCCCTATGGGAATTAACGGCTTGAGTACGTGTATGCATGTATGTAAAATCGAGTTTAAAGAAGTCGGTTACATACATACTAACATACCATACATACATACAGGTGAAGCTAATATAAACGTGTTAAAAACCAGCAGCATTACATTTTGATTTTATTTGTTAAGTGTATGGATGTTATTTATTTTACCAATGTATTTTTTTATTTTAGTTTACATTTTTTTCCAACGATTATATTATTTGTTTTTTATAAAAAGTGTCGCTGTGTTACATTATAATTTTAAATTCTGATTTGTCAATTTTTTTAAGAAATTTGCATGCCACAGATGGTGGAATATAGCATGGTCTAAATAAATGTTGTAACATCTAATATGTCAAATACCTATATTCGCAAATAAAGTAAAATAAAAAAAATTACAAAATCTTTAATGGCATATTATATCATACTATATTGAATTACCCATAGAGATATAATACCTCTATGAGATTACCTGTAATAAGTGGTCATACTCATACTTATTAGTAAAAAATGTTATTATAATTCGCATTTTAACTTTCCAAAAGGGCCCCCAATTCTTGTGTGCCCCAGGCCCCAGCCTAGTTTAAGACGGCCCTGATAGGTTTTAGGAAACTTGTAAAATAACGAACTCACCTCAGGAAATTTGTAAGTGGGGATCAATTTTGACAAGTTTCCGAGTTTCAAATTCTGTATTTTAGGAACTTTACAAGTTTCCTGAATCCCGCTAGGAAAGTTGTCAATGCAGCACTGATGGCGCGGAGGGAGGGATGTTAGTCAATGCGGATTGGCTGGCGGCGGTCACGTGACGAGGCGCATTCGCGCGTCTTGTCAACTCGACAATCAAAACTAATATTTTCCTTGCTTTACTAATGCTAATCTATTATTTTGCTATATAATGATGTCACTGACATAAAATTAAAATGTTTTAAGAGTATTTATTAAATATAAATTGTTTAAGTATATATCGTGATACTTTATAGTTATATAGTATGAAAACCTTCTAGATCTTTATTTAAAAGAGCGTTTTTATACCGATTGCGACATGATAGTCCAGTGGATAGAACACCCGCCCGGAAAACAGAAGGGCGTGAGTTCCAATCATGGGACGGGCCTACACCAATTTGTCTTTTCTAAAGTCATATGTGTGGTTAATTCATCATGGTTGCTAACGGTGAGGGAAAACATCGTGAGGAAACCCACATGGCTGAGTTGTACTTAGTCATGTGACAGTGTATTCGTACAAAACGGCGATAGGCCTGCCCCCTATCACGTGAGTACACTGTCTTAGCAAAACGTGGGTACCTTCTCTGGAAACTAGATGGCGCTTGCCATGTGAGTTCAGGAGTATTGGTACCTCTGCCAACCCCTTCGGGGATAAACGGCGTGAACGTTTATGTTATGTTATGTTTTTATACCGATATACTCGCGGCAATATATCCCTAGAAAGGGTGGGTAGCCTGACCGTCGGAATAAGAAATTTCTTACCTTTTTTTGGAAGTTAAAGAGGAAAAGATTGTATTGTAATGTAAACATTATTGGCGATAGGTCTCCCACCGCATCGCCTCCAATGACATCCGCCAGAAATATGTTAGTGCTGTTCTTAACCGATGCTTGTAAGATTTTAAACTCTTACAAATTCTGCATTCATAATATTTTAACCCGCGGTTGTCATAAGAGGAAACCAAAGGCTTTTTAAGTGATTGTTAGGTGAAGTGGCTGCATAGTGCATACCCAGCGCCACCTTCTGATTTTTGAAGTAATTCGCTATTGTGATGTGAGTGTATGAAGAGCACGTCAGAAGGTTGGTTGATTAACGAATGGAAACTAGTGTAAAAATCCGTCATCGTAATAAATTATTCGTAGTTTTCGTTTATTATTACGTGAAACTAACGGCCAGAAATGCCTTCTTAGTCCAGTTCCTCATTTATATTTGAAAATATTAAAACATTGTCATTACTTTAAATTCATGTTTTTTTCTTTACTCGACTCACTTCTTAACCAATCATCATAAGTAACTGGTTCTATTAAAATTTCACTAGCAGCCATTAGGAAGCTTATAAATTTCCTAAAATTTAAATTCAAAACTCGGAAACTTGTCAAAAATGATCCCCACCTACAATTTTCCTGAGGTGAGTTCGTTATTTTACAAGTTTCCTAAAACCTATCAGGTAAGATGTAAATTCGCATGCTGTTTGACGGATTTCCGTTTCCTAGGAAACTTATAAGTTAACGAGTTTGACGATTTTCCTGCGACATATATATAGAGCTGTGTAGTGTTGGCTCATAATAACACGATCCCATTTCTTCAAAATTTGTTTAACAATCTTTTCCCCACTCAAGTTCCAAAAGTGGCTGAAGTATTTATTATTCTGAAGCTCTGGCTACCCTTTTTAGGGTTACATTTCCGTGAGTATAAGTAAGTATGTACCTTTTCATGTCATCACTTAATATGTACAATGTATATTGTGATTGCAATATAATATGAATTACAAATTGCAAAGGCAGCGTAGTATTTCTGGCTACCTATCTATCCGTCTGGCACCAGGCTGTATGGCATGAACAGTTTAAATATTCACCCATGGCGTAGCTCGGTTGCAACTTTTTTCTTAATCTAAATTTATTGGGGCCTATATAAAACAACCACAGATATACACCTGTAATATATACAGAACATTAGTTCAATAAATGAACTAATTGGTAACACTAATTTAGTTAAATAAAAAAATGGGGTACCAGAGATTTGGTTATTACACCGATTTTATAAAGAATGCTTAATTCTAAAATTGCTCTTTTTAACATTGAATTGTCTTGCACATAAAATTAGTGAGATGGATAAGAATTAATTTGTATTTTGACTTATCAGATCCTATTGCACATGTCTCCTTTTGCATATTTAATAAATGTTCATATATTTTTAATAAATTCAACGCTAGGAAGAGAAATTTTAGAATTAAGCATTCTTTATAAAATCGGTGTAATAACCAAATCTTTGGTCCCCCTTTTTTAAGTAAATTATTTTCACCAATTATTTAATTTATCAACTAATGTTCTGTATATATTGCAGGTGTATATATCTGCTGTTGCTATCAACATCTAAGTCTAAGCCAGATATTGACATGATCCCATATCTCATCCCTTTTACTTTGGAATCTGAACCTCTAACCACCGAACAACCCAGATATTTTTTGTTGACGTAATACAACCAAACATTGTTAAAAATAAACAATTGGCAATTCCTACGCAACACCGCGGTACAAGTATGATGAACATTGATTGAATTGAAAAGCGATTTACATAAGAACGTGATTCGTTTCATCCTAGATGTGACGTAGCCTTCGAAAGGTTTGTAGGGCGGTCAATAGCAAGTTGAGGCTGCATCGGTCACGGTGGCCCAGGGTCGATGACAGACTGTGACGAGAGTATTCTTATGCTAATGTGTGATACACTATATCATCTGGTGCGACAGCTGTTTAGTTAGTTCTTCATCATGAGTGTTTTGCGGCGATCGCTCTTATTTGTACTTTCGCTGGTGCTCGTAAGTTTTATTTGATGCTTAGTATAATGTGTATTTGATTAATTCAATTAATTGATACTTCTAATACTTCACTTTTAGTGTAGCTGGGTAACAATTTAGTTTAAAGAACGCAAAAACTAAGGTCATCGCCCGACTTGGCTTCGATTATATTGAATCAAAATCAGTAGGTACCTAAATAGAGGTAAAATTAACTGACAAAACTAAAATGCAATTTTAAAAATGCTTATCTAATCTATCTATATTATATTTTATGCAAGTCATATTTGATTTATGTGTATCCAGGAGAAAACATAAATTCAATCAACTTTTAAGATAAAATTTGTGAAATTTCATTACTTGTTCTTCGCAGGTTTTAGCAACGGGCAGCGATGGATCGCCGTTCTTTGGGCTGCTTGATCCAACGTAAGTACCCATAATATACTTTATAAGGAAGCAGTTAACTAAGCACACGTTATCTTGTGGCCCGCCCCAGCCTTCGAACAGTGTTCTTATCTAAATATTTAAGGCTTCTTCAATCACTGCTCACCCCTAATGAAATTTAAGTTTTCTATTGATAGAAGCCAGTAGTGCCGGCTTAGAATGTCGCTACCCCTTTCTACCCACGGGTGTCGTAAGAGGCGACTAAGGGTATTGGGGCTTTTTATTGGATTTTTGGGCGATGCGGTTGGAGACCCATCACCAAAAACCTTTATTTTACCGCCTTTTCCCCACTCAACTTTCCAAAAGTGGCTGGGAATTTCTAATTCCTTAGCTCTGGCTACCCCTTCTAGGGATTTATTGCCGTGAGTATTTGTATTTATGTATTGATAGAAGAATTCCTAAAACGGTTATGCGGTTTCGGAGCCAATTATTACAGACAAACAAATTTTTCTCTTAATATGATACCTACCTAACCTACTAATATATTTAACCAAATTATAATCATTTGAACATAACCGTAGATGATGTCTCTTCCCTCTTTTCGGTCAGAAGTCGAAGCAGGGTTAGCAAGCGTTCACCTTTGGTTTGAAAAGACATTTGACAAAGACACATGCAATTTAATAAGGTAGTAATAAAAGCTCCGATAATAAAATAAAAATTGTCCTTACAAAAAATACTAAATTTACTGCCTAAAATACTAAACTTCCGACTACTTTTGTCTGAGTAAAAATTACGAAACGACCGAATGACATACTTAAATCTTCGAAAAATTAATATGTCTGTTTATTGCCACAATACTTTTCTACCAACTAAAATTATGTTCTGCTGATTTCAATGGTTAGTAATTTTTACCTTTACTTGCCTACAAGTTATTCATAAATTATACTACATGTTTTATAGGGATTTTGCATTTAAGGTGCTCGCTCCGCTGCGCTTCGCTCGCTCGTTTTATATATAACCTAACCTAGCTAAATGTGACCTAACTTTTCTTTACCTGCAGGGGGCTTTAGAACCCCCAACCCCCCCAGCGAACAAACTTGTCGGAGATTCAGTATGTTATTCGGAAGTTTAGTTTTATTATTCGAATTTAAATATATTTGTAAGTAAAAATGTAATTTGATCCTGTTCATAGGTGTTTGTTAAATTTATATATTTTTTTCGGTATGTTTGGGTTTTTTTGTCAGTAATTTATTAAAACGCTGGTTTATTAGAATAATAGTCGGACAGATAGTTGGAGATTCATTCATTTTTCGGAACCATTATTATTTCCCATTTAATAAAGTTGTTATTAGCAAATCGGAATAACGTTTAGAATGTAGATATAACACGAGAAAAACATACAATCAGTCACTTTTTGTTCAACAAAAACGGCGCAAATAATCCGTAATGCGATGAAGCATAAAATTTATAAAGAAAGATAAATGAAGCCTGAGATTGGCAAAGATATAGTGGAGATCTATAGCACAATCAAAATAGAAGTTCTATTCTGATGTTTCTCGTGAGGGTCTGTAGCCTATTATAAGCCCATAGTCCAACACGCTAGTAACTATATATTTCTTTTTGGCAGCTCCATCACAAACGGAACGTCCATTCTAGCTGCCTTGGCCGCCGCGCACGCTCAACATTCTCTGCAGACTCTACAACAACTCGCCGACCTAGCTACACTGGCCGCTAACTTCACATCAGTTTGTAAGTTTCACCCTTTTACAACTTAGAAAGTAAACTAGTTAAATCCCTTCAAAAAAAACTGGGCTTTATATTGGGACTTTTTAAGTGATTTTTGGGCGATGCGGTTAGAGAACCATCATCAACATTTAAAGTGCTAATAGACGATCGAACATGTACGGCGCGAACCAGTGTTCGTGGTACGTGCCGTACCAAAAACGAACGTGTGTAGCGTGGTTCGCCGCACATAATTATTATTAATATTGGTGCGCGCTGGTTCGAAGCGCTTGCGGTGCACTGTGCGATGGTGCGCGCCGTACATGTTCGATCGTCTGTAGGCTAGAGCGCACCGCACAGTTCGTGGTGCGCGCCGTACATGTTCGATCGTCTATTAGCACTTTTATTTAACAATTTTTCCTTATAGATACCCGTCGTCTCAGAAAACCAGTAGGAGGGTTGGGAAGTTTTATCTAATCATTTACCTTAGATCAAAGTATTCCTAAGTAGAAAAATAGATATTGAAATGTCTAGTTTTCACTCTTAACTCATGGAATATATGTATGTATTATTGGAATATTTCAAGTGAAATGTTTTAAAAACTGATGTAGCTATTATGCTATTGGTGTAGGCTTGGTATAGTACCAACCTTTTTCTTAGCAGAGGGTCTTGAATATAGAGGCGAATTAGTTAGGGGTTTTTTAAGGGATTGTTTGGCGATTGTTCGGAGATCCATCCCCAACCAATGTTTTCACGACGCGACTTGATAAAATTGCAAAATTTCTTAATATGATATTCGAGCTACCCCTTTTTGAGATTTTAGGCATGAGTACAGTACTATGTGATGTGCATATCATGAATTTTATTTGGAGCCTTTTCTAACTGTAAAATTTCTAATTTGGATGTTCTGACTACCCCTTTTTATGATTTATAGCCATGACTATAGGAAAGGTTACTAAGTGCATATCATAGATTTCATTTGAAGCCGTTTCTAATGAGTTCTTATATGTCAAATAAAACTATTTTTATTTCCAGTCGGATAATCTTCAGAGGTGAAAGAATATTATTCCACGAAATGAAAGAATAAGCCACAAATTTTCGGAAACTGCAGAAGTTAATTATAACCATTTGTTTTATTTGTTATATTATTGTACTTCTGCATGAAAAACCCGACCTAAGTAAAAAAATTACGTGTTTAGTAAGTGCATGTCCAAACAATGGACCTATTTACTTTTAAATGTTTAATGGCATTCATGTTTATAAAATAAGTTCTAATTTACTATGTATTAATAGTGATAATAAATTATTTAAACTAAAACCAGTTTTATTATAAACTCAAGCTCACTTATGTCGCACCGTATACCCTCCAGGGTGTGGCAGAGGTACTGAACATCTCAAAATCACATTGCATTTTAGACACATGGTGTTTAGGGTACCTACGTTTTGCTTCGACGGAGAGGCCTATGGCTGTTTTGCACAAACACACTGTCTCATGATTGAGTCTCTGCCAAGTGGGATTCCTCACTATGTTTTCCCTCACCATTTATAAATTAATTTAATAATCCTATACTAAAATGAAAAGCAATATTGTGTGTAAGTTATTTATTAACCCTTAAGGCCTACTCCCTCATCATCTTCTCTTTCTGCCTCTGCAACTTCTTCTTGCTAAGCTTCTTCTTGGCAGGTGCTGAGTCTGAGGGGGCAGCCTTGGCCACTGTGTCTTCTCGTTCACTCAGACATACCTGCAAGTTTAAATGTGTTTTTAATACATTATATTCACAGTAATGATCATTCATTTTATACATGGGCAAGTTTAAATAAAACTGTTATGAAATGAGGGACTGTGCATTTAAAATTGTATAAAAGTTCTCGTAGAATGAAATTCTCTCATTACAGAATAAAGCAAAATACGAAAATTAGATCTTGATAAACCCATGGTTTTCTTCCAATAAGTATTATTAACTATTTAATTATATTTTTATAAAACTGATTTGATTACTATAAGTTTTCATAAAAGTTAATATAGGAAAGCAGCCGAGGCTCAACCCCATTAGTTCTTTCGCCCATTTGGCCAACTTTAGTAAGTAAAAAATAGTTAATAAATAATAAAATTATAGAAATATAAAAGGTAAAGTGCACCTGCCCTCTTGAAGTCCAGACAATTACCTATATCTGGTTGCTTCATCTTCAAAAAAGGGGTCAGTATTTGAAATGACTCGAGACACTTTTGGAAGTTTAACAGGGAAGATTGTTAAATAAATGATAGTTGGTGATAGGTCTCCGCCCTCATTGCCAAACAAACTCAAGTCCACAATAAAAAATGGGTAAGGGCTATTCTAGCTAACAATACACAGCAAATCTAACATAATAAAATCAAATTATCAGCATTTTTCTATAATTGGAAAAGATTACCCTTTCTAAAGGAGAAATGCAAGGCTACTAAGGGAATGGAGACATCAGTAATTTCAGATTGATATTCCATAATACTTTTCTTTTCATTCTGTGGTTAAGCAATTTAGATTATTCAACTCTGGCTACCCAATTTTGTATTAAGATAATGGATTATGATTCCCATTAGGGTAGGCAGAGACTATAGATTGCCACTTTGCACAATCCTGACAAATCTCTCTTGCTTCTGTCACATTCTTCATTCTTCTCATACATAATAAATAAATGGGTGGGAGTGTAAGTAAGTAAGCAAGATAATTCCTATCAATGGAATGGAATTATTTAAAATATAGATTTATCTTGAATATTGTTTAAACACATAGGCCACTTCTCATACCTGTATTAGTATTCCATTTGCATACTTAGTTATTTAACCCTTAACCACTGACGTACGTACCTCATACGTCTCCTAAATGATTTTTTGTTCATATTTCTAATTTGATACTCATAAGTTTGTTGATGAATAAATATTTTGCTGTTAATATTATGACTGTTTATTTAGTATCCTAACTTTATATATAACATACATAAATAAATAAAACCAAAAATAACCCAAATCACACTTAATGGATGCACCAGAGCAACTACAACAAAAACAAGACGTATATCATACGTACGTCAGTAATAGTGTAACAAAATGACACGTCAGTAGTTAAGGGTTAAACTATCCTGAAGTGGTGAACAGCAAGCAATGTACTCAGAGGTAGTAAAACATATTTCAGAAATTAATGGTTATTAGCTTACCTCAATATGACAGGGTGATGACATGTAGGGGTTAATACGACCATGCGCACGGTATGTACGTCTGCGCAGGCAAGGTGCTCTGTTAACCTGCAATTGACAATTTATTTAGTTATTGAATAGTAAATAGAATCTCTGAATCTCTCCTATTTGGCAACATCTTAATGGAACAAAATTGAGTTAGTTATGCTGAGGATAATAATTTTAATTAATAAGATTGTCAGTGCCAAATGAAACAAAAATACATATTTTTTACTTTTGAATTTATCTGTCACTTTTTATATATGCCTTTTGAAAACAGTTAACCAATAGTGGTTAACAGTCAAGCTAAAAGGCACATAATAGTAAATTATGTAGGCAATAAAATATTTCCAAGATGATTGAACATAAAATTTAAGGCCAATACACCATTTTTATTAATTGTACAAGTAACTAATATGTGAGATTCAAAAACACTATTGGTCTTAATGTGATTATGAGTAATTCTAAAGTTTTTAATTAAAATAACTAACAATGAAAATAACCTGAACATGCCAGTCATAAACAGTGCTGTTCTTTGCACAGAAATAAAACAAATATAGACACATCTTCAGTTTTTGATTTAAATTACTTGTACATAAGCTTGACAACTCTTGTATCATTAAAAATTGTTGGTGCAGGTTGCAACTAACACAACTTAATAGTACTAGTGATAGTCATCACCATCATCAGCAAATAGGAGTCTACTGCTGGATAGAGAGGGTACCTATACATTTGCAAACCAACTGGCACTGTGCTGCCCACAGCCATCCGACTAATAAGGTAGGCTTTTTTATCTTTTCTTATTACTCTGCCACTAATAATACTAGAATCAACAAACTACATTTAACATTTCCAATGACATTTCTCTATTAGAAGTGATACCATTTACTATAAATTTTCAAAACAAACTTTTATAAAGCGCTCAACTTGGCAGGGGCACTGCCATGAACCCAGATAAACTAACTTACCAACACTTAATAACTAAAATATGTTTATAACCCATAATTTAAAATATAAACAACTATATACTTTTCTTATAGACTGTAAATTCCTATGTTTATTTTACTTAATAAATAAGAATCATCACATGAATGAATAAATAATGAAAATAATGTGAATTTTAGTCATAACTACTTACCTGTATATGGTCAATAACCAGTCTGTCAACATCAAGTCCTTTAAGATCGGCGTTTGATTCAGCATTCCTCAAAAGCTGCAGCAAAAATTCAGCTGATTTCTTGGGCCAGCGACCTTGTGTGGTACCGAATTGTTTAGCTTGTGCACATCTACCAACACCACCGTTGAATCGACGGAAAGGAATGCATTCTTTCTGTTCGACAACATTTTTAAGATATCTTACAGCGCGACGTAAAGGCAATTTTCTAATTGCCATGGCTGTTTCGTAAGTGTTCTGAAAGAAGAATTTTTATTATTACTTCAGTCACAGTATAAACACAAATGGTGAGGTTAGCAGAATCAATAGCAATTTAAGAAATGTACCTTGAAATGAACACGGAGATTGGAGCCACGAGCTTTGCATGACTTCGCTGGATTATCAGGTTCCCGAGAGTAACGACCCATATTTTCTTCTGAAACACATCGGCGAAGTTATAGATGTGGTAAACAAATATAGGTTATCTTTGAAAACTGAATAAATAAGTAAGCTGGGGGCAAAATATTTATGAACTGCGTACTGAAATGTTTTCATAATAAGACACAGAAATAAATTTCACTAAAGAATAAGTAAATCGTAAGATTATAATGGATTTTAAAAATCGCGAAACCAACCTCTCAAGAAATTTCAACAGGAAAAGATCAAAGACAATATTTTTGACACTGACTTTGACTTAATGTTTACTGATATTGATGATTCTGTCAATACTTATATCAGTACATGAGACCCATGATGACATGAGACCTTAATCAAATCACTTAAAATATAACATACATTGTGCATACATTTACATATGACAAGACTTACATTACATACAAATACTCACGCGATTGTTTCCCATTGGGGTAGGCAGAAACTATCGATCGCCACTTTGTACGATCCTAGCAAAACTCTTAAGCTTCGTTTACATCCTAAAATCTTTTCTTAGATGCTCTTTTATTTCAGCAGTGAATTGGTCGAAAATTTACAATTTGATCTACCCTAATTTGATATAAGGCTTTCGGATATTTTTTATTGGTGTGGATCTCCATACTGAATAATACTTATAGAACAAAAGAAACATCAAAACCATACACATACAATCTAAACGTAATCTTTATACTATAGATCTTTATTATCTATCTATAGACTAGCTGACCCGACAGACTTCGTACTGACAAATTTGCTTAAGACAAAGCTTAAGGCGTTATTTCCGGTACTCTTAGTTCAATCGGGCGTAAATATATAATTGGTCAAATTTTTCCGGGATAAAAATATCCTATGTTACAATTTGGGTCATTATCTAGCATTCGGCTAAATTTAATTCATGTACATTATGTACTTGATGAGCCTACATTCAAACATCTAAACTTTCACATTTATAATATTAAGGGGATAACTACTTGTTGTTAATGCTATTACGAAAGTTGGTTGCTATAAGATACAACGAGCAGTTTTTGAGATACGTTTACATCAACCGCCGCCGGAGTGTTATGTGCATGGTATCGTCAGATGCGTGCAGTATTAGCCATTTTGTGTTGCCGCATTTGAACCATTGATATAATGACCAGACAGACTTCGTACTATCAAATTTGCTTATGACAAAGCTTAAACGTTTTTCCGGTACTCTTAGTTCAAAGCGACATGATAGTCCAGTGGGTAGAACACCCGCCCGAAAAACAGAAGGGCGTGAGTTCCAATCCTGGGACGGGCCTACACCAATTTGTCTTTTCTAAAGTCATATGTGTGGTTAATTTATCATGTTTGCTAACGGTGAGGGAAAACACCGTGAGGAAACCCACATGGCTGAGTTGTACTTAGTCATGTGACAGTGTATTCGTACAAAACGGCGATAGGCCTGCCCCCTATCACGTGAGTACACTGTCTAAGCAAAACGTGGGTACCTTCTCTGGAAACTAGATGGCGCTTGCCATGTGAGTTCAGGAGTATTGGTACCTCTGCCAACCCCTTCGGGGATAAACGGCGTGAACGTTTATGTTATGTTATGTTAGTTCAATGGAAAATCCAATCTAGGTTGGATTCTAGGAATCGTCTGTCCTACTATCCAAATTAGCTCGGTTGGATAGGAATGTATGTTTTGAGTGTTCTCCGATTTTCCAAACTGCTCATGTACACTCGAGTGCATAGATGCAAATTACAAATTTACATTGACCGTTATGATTTCATTCAAGACTCACACTTACGTCTGCATAATTGATAATTAAGTGTTGGTCACTGTTTGGGTGTAGAGCGAAATTTTTAGTTTCTTACTTAATAATAAGGGCTATTTTTACACGATTTTAGACATAATGTACATCGTGTCTAAAATCTTATGTGTCTGACTATACCTAGGTTGAAAAAACGGACTCAGCATCCGAAAGTGCATCTATTTTTCCAACCCAGCTAATTTGTATATAAGGACAGACGATTCCGAGAATCCAACCTACTACGGTATGTAAATGTAACACATTTGATGCTGCATGCTCTATCTCTATCTATGGTACTAGGCTGGATGTTTCACGACTTAGCCTTTCTAATAATAGCGGCAGTTTGGCAGGTTGAAACATTTATTTTATTACTGTCTGTGGTTACCTGCTTGCGTTGCGTTGCTTGAACTCGTAGAATATTTAATAAACTAAGATTTGGAGCTATTATTTCTGAAGACCAGTGTTAAATTTTGTTTATTACAGATTCCTGTTTGACTCCCGTTAACTAAAAAGCAGTTTCATCCCTATCTAGCTCATAGACACTTCGTAAATAATGGACCTGGTGAGCCTACTTTGCTATTACAAAATCGATTTACCTTTCACTAAATACTTATTTAACAACATATTTATAGCATCAAAAATATGTTTGGATGCTGAATGCGTAATATGATAATTTGGAAACGGTGTAATTGTTGTGAGGGTATCTTCTTTATATTTTTAGGTTATGGAGGTTGTCAGAACAAGAATATATTTTTCGTTTATATAGCGTTAATATGTAAAATTAACGATGGTCGTAATCCCTTTGTCACCGAAAAATGTTTGAAAAAGAATGGAATATTTAGATCTATTAGCATATAAAAATAACAAGAGAACATCCCCAGTATAGTTTTTAAATTATCTGCTTCAGTGATACTAGTGTCGGTATTTGTAGTTTGGGTTCTAGTATATAGCTTACACCAAGCCTAGAAAACTGCATTTTTTTTTATCTATAACTTTTATTTCAATTGATTTTTGCTGTGTAGTGTCAGCTTAGAAAGCACTACCCCATCTTCATCTTCTGGTGGGTGTACGTAAGAGGTATTGGGGCCTTTAAGGGATTGTTGGGCAATGCAGGTGGAGACCCATCACCAACAACCTTTATTTTTACCATCTTTTCCCTACTGACATTTCCAAGAGTGACTTAGGAATTTCTAATTCCTTAGCTCTGGCTACCCCTTCTAGGGATTTATAGCCGTGAGTATATGTATATATGTATGTATTTTAAATGTGTCTGTTCATATTTTTGTTGTCCTGAGGTCTCGTCGTGGATTTAATTCCAAATTTCTATATTTATGAGTAAGAGTATACTACTGAAGTCAACCCATTAATTACACTTGGTTGTAGTATGCATAATGGTTGTTATTGTTTTTTATTGTTTCATACTGTATCTGCAATCAGTTTATTTACTATAAGTAGATGACATGGTGGATATGGAGTATGCATATTAGATTGATATAAAAGACTTGATTTTTATATGTGCTTGTGGACACCTCACAACTTATTCAGTTGTTTAATCTTCAACCTTCATACATAAGACTAACCATATTAGGGTAGTAGATTAGTCATTTGGTTTCCGCACATTGCTCCCTAATGGAACTTTTTTACGTTGTCCCTGGTCATCTTATTGAATCCACCCTAACTCTGTCCAAAATCTTTCAAGTTGTCCTAGGTCTTTTAAAAAGGTTTTTGTACTACCTGTTCTTGTCCTATCTTTTGAGTACGGGCTGTTTAGAGCCTGGCACTCAAACATGATGTGATTTACTGTCTCCTTAGCCTCCATGCATGCTCTGCACAGAGGACTATCTGTTACACCGATGTTGTGAAAGTGCTTATTCAATGAGCAGTGACCAGTGATGATTCCTGTTATCATTCTTAGGCTTCTCCTGTTTAGTCGAAGTAGTGGTCTTATTAGTCTTTTATCTATGTCCAGCATCGCTTCTTTTGACTGGCGGCATTCAGTTATTTCACGCCAGAGAGAGTTATGTTGTTCTTGTGTGCGTTGCCTCAACTAGGTGCGGTATTGGTTGAAGGGAATTGGTAGTATTGGTTCTGGTCCTTCTATTTTGTTGCTGGATCCTCTACAAGCTAGCTCATCAGCTGCATCGTTTCCTAGCAAATTGCTGTGTCCTTTTATCCACTGTAGTGTGATTTGTTTCAGTGACTTTCTCTAATGTTATAGCATATTAGGGTATTGGGCCTTTCTAAGTGATTTTTGGGTGTTGGAGTTGGAGACCCATAACCAACAAAATTTATTTTACAATCCCTTCCCCATACACCTTTCGAAAATGGCTGAGAAATTTAAAGCTCTGAGTATATAAGCTGTATGTGTGTAACATGAAGATGAAAGATATTTGTTTGTGACCCAACCACAAAATAACAACTTAAAGTAATAAAAACATAACATAACATAAACATTCACGCCGAATATCCCCGAAGGGGTTGGCAGAGGTACTAATACTTCTGAACATCACGTGACTTTGTCACCTGGTGTTCAGAGTACCCACGTTTTGCATGGACAGTGTACTCACGTGATAGGGGGTAGGCCTATCGCCGTTTTGTAAGAATACACTGTCAAATGACTAAATATAAAACAACAAAAAGGCTAAGTACCTCAGCTAGGTTCCCAACATTATCTACAGGACTCTGCTGTGGAGCTGGTTTTATGGTACTGCCTGTTACATACTTATAATTGATTTATTATTTACTTTATTTGTTTGGAATACTTACAGCTAAATTATACAATTTTTATAAAATCAGTTATAAACTAAGCCAATAACAAGTATTCGCAAATAAAGAGAAGACTTATCAACATACATATTCTCACGCCGTTAGTTCCCATTGGGGTAGGCAGAGACTATCGATCGCCACTTTGTACGATCCTGGCAAACCTCTCTAGCTTCATTCACATCCATCAAACTTTTCATACATGCTCTTTTATTCTTCGTACTTCGGACACCTGCCTTTTTGAGCACATTTTCTATTTGATCTAAATGTGTCCTCCGAGGTCGTCCTCTACTAACATTCTAGGAAATAAATATCTTACAAAGTAACAACAATTATTTTATAAGTAACTGTTGCGCTCACATTGGGACTAAAAAAAGTCATTTATACAGATACGCCTTATCTCTGTGGGTTTTGTGCAAAATAGGTCCAGATCTTTGTGTTCCTTTACCAGCTCATTTAACAATGTACTGGTTCTTAAAAAGAACGAATTTCGACGGTAGTTTGTTCTTGCCTGCTAACTCACCTATGGTTTATTATGTCTAATAGATAATCTAGTGGGTATGTTTACTTTAATATTCTCCAATAGAGATGAGCAGTCTATGTTACCTTCTTTCTCCTATTCTTTCTCATAACTAGAGGTAGGAAATGATACCTTTTACATCACATCTCGTAGCCATGATCGCGTCGCTTACATTTATACTGTAGGTACCTAAGGAACCTTAATTTAATGTTTTTTGACATGAATTCCTCATGTGGGGATTATGACTCATAAATAAAAGATGTTATTAAAGGATTACGGGGGCGTATACCCGAAGGTCGCGGGTTCGAACCCCGCCAGTGTCAAATTTTTTCTTTCCTTTAATAACATCTTTTACCTAAGGAACCTTTTTTGGATAGATTCTATTCGGTCAATATGTACCCTATATTGTGGGTTTTTAAAGCTTTTTTGATTATATAATCAATATGATGATCATAGGCAATTTTGTCCTGTATAATTCCAAATCTTTCATTAAATGAACTTGCTTATTTATGTGTATATATGACTTAAGAGAAAGGCTAATTGCCTGGTGTATTAGCCGCCTCGTAGGTAGAAAGGGGTAGTGATATTCTAAGCTGGCACTCATATCATCAATTATAATTTCAGGCATTTCATATAACTACTGTAACTTTACTCTGGTATTTTACTACAGGTTTAGGTTTAGAGTTAATGCCTGCCAAATATGTACCACTAGTGTTATTTTTTTAAAGAAAATAGCTACAAAAATGCTTGGCTCTTTGGAATAAAAGGGAAGACAAAAGAAGCTGTCCCATATAGTTTAAACATTTCATCAACAATATTAGAATTGTTACCCACTAGAAGCTTATTAATATTTTTATAGAGACAACAGGCTGTTAAAACTAAAAAGTACATAAAAACAGAATCTTAACTAATTTCAGTTACAGGGAGGTGCCCCGGGTGCGATGCCGCCAATGCACATGATGGGGGGATATGGGTTCCCTCCAGGACCGCCCGGTATGCCGATGATGCCTCCGGGACCGATGGTACCTCCGGGATCGATGATGCCGCCGATGCCTCCGTCGCAAATGCCTCCAATGCCCCCATCGCAAATGCCTCCGATGCCTCCTTCGTCGATGATGCCCCCTATGCCGCCTACATCGATGATGCCATCGATGCCCCCTCAGTCAATGATGCCCCCTATGCCGCCAGCGCCCCCGGCCCCTGTTGGGCCCCCGCCGCCCCCTGTTGCGGTGTCAAGTAAGTGTCTGTACTAATATTTGTGGCATTCGGTTTCCTAAGAAGAGGTCTAACGCGCCGCGTGTCGTGTGCTCATGTTGCAGGCGCAGAACGCAGCCATCTACGGTCAGCCGCCGGCCTTACTCAATACTACGTAGTACCAAATGAACCTCTCTGAGTGATCGGTCATTCTGCTTTCTGTTTCAGGGTAGCTTGTAAGTTAGGTTATTGCTTAGGAGCGAGACAGCGGCCGCCGCGTCCACGAGCTACCCGCCTTGCCATGTACCTACCTCATTTACTACATGTACGTTACGGATGGAAGTGTGTGAGGTGACATTATGATTAATGGTGTTTGATGGTTAATTATAGATATAAAATAAGTTTAATATGAGAACGATTATCAAAAACGTAGGTACCAAAAAGCAAAGATTTAAATTCTGGATAATTTGATGAATGAGCTGTGTGAGTGAATGCTAGAGATGATACTGATTGTAATTTAACTATGTATGTGTCTTGTAATGGACGCAAGGAGAGTGTCATATTTGCATTTATTGTTATTTTCAGGCAAAAAAGTAGTAACGGATAGGAGAATATAAATGTGTTAGGGTGAGCCCACACTGCAAACATTACACAACTTTAGCCACCTAATCAAATATCCTTGATGAATTTATTAAGTGTCATTGTAACAGTTATGAACTTAACTTTTTGTAAAATTCGAAAAAGCAAAAGATTAGAAAAATACACAAAAATGAACAAAAACACGAACAAAAGAAAATTATAACATTCACAAATCTCGCAGCATTTTCTACTTCTCACTTCAAAATTTTGTTACGTTTTACTGATAAATAAAAGAAAAATTTCGACACTAGCGGGGATCGAACCCGCAACCAACCGGGTATACGCCCCAGTCGCTCTGCCAATTGAGCTATAATGTCACGTGGCTACTAGTGCAAAATTCTTCATTCTTTTACACTTTTTAAGAAGTGTTAGCGTTCCCTACCTCCGTTTTTTATCGAATTCGGCTTTATTTATCCTTTATTTATTAGTAATAATCCCCACATGAGGTTTTCATGAGCGAAGACATTCTAATTATTTGTTAGGTTTAATTACCAAATGAATAGTAAATAACTATAAAATGCTATAATACCTTGCGCATTTTGTAAGCAGTGTGGGCTTGTGTTAGGCTGATATAATGCTGACAAGACATATTGTAGATAATGAATCTTGTTCATTAGCTAACTGTCTGTCGGCTCGAAATTGTATATTTTCTAATAGAAGATGTATTTACAGGTGAATTTATCTCTACACCTATCTACGACTTGAAACAATCTGGGGAGGTATATCCTGGTAAGTAAACTTAAATCCTATTAATATTATAAATGTGAAAGTTTAGATGTGTGGATGTTTGTGTGTTTGAGGCGAAAAGGTAAAATCAAGTACATAATGTATAGGGCGTGAGTTCCAATCCTGGGACGGGCCTACACCAATTTGTCTTTTATAAAGTCATATGTGTGGTTAATTTATCATGGTTGCTAACGGTGAGGAAAAACATCGTGAGGAAACCCACATGGCTGAGTTGTACTTAGTCATGTGACAGTGTATTCGTACAAAACGGCGATAGGCCTGCCCCCTATCACGTGAGCACACTGTCTAAGCAAAACGTGGGTACCTTCTCTGGAAACTAGATGGCGCTTGCCATGTGAGTTCAGGAGAATTGGTACCTCTGCCAACCCCTTCGGGGATAAACGGCGTGAACGTTTATGTTTATTATATGTATAATGTATATGAATGAAATTTGGTAGAATGCAAGATAATAACCCAAATTGTGACCTAAGATACTTTTCATCCCGGAAAAATTTGACCAATAAAATATTCACGCCTGATTGAACTCAGAGTACCGGAAAAAACGCCTAAAGTTATTAATTAAAGGCATAAGCAAATTTATAGTACAAAGTCTGTCGGGTCAGTTAGTCATTAATAAATTTATGCCAGTTAAATAGTCATACAATGCTCTTTCATACTTTTATTAAGTTGTGGGAACGAAATCCTTTCACATACCAGTGTTTTGCCATTTGTTATTTTATTATATAACAAATCTTCCAAGCTTATATTACTTTATAGTTTTGTAGTCTTACAGAGTATCATAATGATGTGTATGCACTTTTTACCAAATATTTAAACTATGTGCAATATAAATATGTTCTAAACCTCCACAATAAATCCGTACAGGCCCAGGCCTAAAGTTCTCTACCCTGCCGGCCATCCTAGGAGGGGCATTACCCAAACTAAGTTCAGACCAATCGGATGCAATCAACCGCGCCAAGAAGTATGCTATGGAGCAGAGCATCAAGATGGTGCTGATGAAGCAGACCTTGGCTCATCAGCAGCAGCAGATGGCATCGCAGAGGACCCAAGTTCAGAGGCAACAGGCTTTGGCACTTATGTGCAGGTAATTTTTGTTATGGTTGTTACATTAGAAAAAATATTTTGATTGAATTTAAATTAGAGACAAACCAAGTAAATATACATACATACATATACTCACGGCTGTAAATCCCTAGAAAGGGTAGCCAGAGCTAAGGAATTAGAAATTCCTTAGCCACTTTTGGAAAGTTGAGTGGGGAAAAGATGGTAAAAATAAAGGTTGTTGGTGATGGGTCTCCAATCACATCGCCCAAAAATCCCAAGTAAATATAAAGCAAGGGTATTGTGGTATGCAGTTATTTGGTAATGGATACATTTAAATGGTTTGCAATACAGGCTATTTTGATCTAACCACTCAATACAATTAAATTATATACCTTCCACCAAAATAATGATGTCATTAAGTCTACACAGTAAATAACAGTAAGCTCACGCACTGATTTGTTTATAAAAATATATAGTTCTATTGGTACTATTACATATGATTTAAATACATATTTGACTTATTGAGTTTTGGGGTTATTTGTTACGTAGCGAAGATGAAAACTAAACTGTGAGGTTCCCATGTTGAGCAAGCTCCGAGGTTGAGCCTATGAGCTATAAACATGCTGAAAAGATCTGAGCTGACCTAAAATCAAAATTTTAAATCCACATTTTCAAACTTTTAGTCCTCTAAAACTGTTTTTTTTTTATTATTTTCCAGAGTATATGTGGGATCAATCTCATTTGAATTGAAAGAAGACACAATCAGACAAGCGTTCCTGCCTTTCGGACCTATAAAATCTATCAATATGTCATGGGACCCAGTTACACAGAAACATAAGGGTTTTGCATTCGTTGAATATGAAATACCGGAGGCCGCGCAACTTTCTCTGGAGCAGATGAATGGAGTCATGCTAGGTGGAAGGTGAGATTAATTTATCGTGTTTTAAAAAAATATATGTTGAAACCTGCATGCTTAACATCTCATTATCATTGCATTCATAATCATCTTAATTTTCGAATATTCAAGTTATTCGGCCTGCAATATCCTAGACCATTTCGTGAACCATTAGGGAGTCAGTAAAATATCATATAAAGAATATTTGTAATAAAGAGTTGGTAAACCTCTAATTAAGCTATTAATCTATTTTTATCGAATTAAGCTACCTTCGTAATCATAATGGAAGAAGCAAAATCGCATATTTTATTTGTTGAACAATAAACTGACCCTGTAGGTTAAAGCGAATTCATACTTTCATGTAATACAAAGTCGCATATTCTGTCTTTATTTCCCGTTACGCATATTGTGGAACTTAGATTCTTAATAATTGTACTTTTATTCAAAATTATAAAATGTATATTATTACAAATAAAAGATAACCATACACCGTTATATACAGCAAAATATATCAATGCAAAGTACATTTGATAAATATAATGTTTTGCTTACAGAAACATCAAAGTAGTGGGTCGCCCGTCAAACATGCCGCAAGCTCAAGCTGTCATTGACGAAATACAGGAAGAAGCTAAACTGTACAATCGAATTTATGTTGCGTCCATACATCCTGAGCTTACTGAAGACGATATTAAAAAGTAAGTATTTTACATACATACATGTTCTCACACCATTATTTCCAGAGACTATTGATAGCCAGCCACTTTGTACGATCCTGGCAAACCTCTCTAGCTTCTTTTACATCCATCAATCTTTTCATACAAACTCTTTTATTCTCCGTACTTCGAACGCCTGCTTTTTATATTATACCTTATTTCATAATAGCCGCATTTGCCGTAAATGATTCTATTCAAATTTGGCAAAGCTGCTAAAACTGCTTATTGTCACCTATCACCACTTTGTTTGAATACACAGTCACATGAACAACTCACCCATGCGGATAAGTTCAAGTTTTCCTCTGTTAGCAATTTTGATAAATAAATCACACTTATGAATTTATATGTGAGCCTATACTGCACGTATTAATAAATCGTTTATTGTGTAGTGTTTTTTTTATCAGATTACATACATACATATACTCACGGCTATATTTCCCTAGAAGGGGTAACCAGAGCTAAAGAATTATAAATTCCTCAGCCACTATTGGAAGTTGAGTGGGGAAAAGATGGTAAAAATAAAGGTTTTTGGGGATGGGTCTCAAACCGCATCGCCCAAAAATCCAAATAAAAGCCCCAATACCCTTAGTCGCCTCTTACGACACCTGTGGGTAGAAAGGGGTAGCGACATTCTAAGCCGGCACTACACGGCAAAATATATCAGATAATAAATATCAAAATATATAATATCAGATTAAACATTGATATATCATAATACTAAGCTTTTACTACCACATTTCCAATACAGATACATAATAAGAATAATAACAAACCAAATTACTTCCAGCGTCTTCGAAGCCTTTGGTCCCATAACATTCTGCAAATTGGCAGCGGGTACATCAGCTCACAAACACAAAGGCTACGGTTTCATAGAATATGCTACATTATCGGCTGCCTTGGAAGCGATAGCCAGTATGAATCTGTTTGATCTTGGGGGCCAATATCTTCGAGTGGGAAGGGCTATTACGCCTCCAGCTGCTCTGCAAGGCCCTCCGGCCCCTCAAGCCCTTCCAGCTGCTGCTGCAGTGGCTGCGGCTGCTGCTACAGCTAAAATACAGGTAAGTTATATCACTAATTCGATGTGATTGGGTTTCGATTTCCGTCTAATTGTTTAAAGTTGCGGTAGAATTCCTAAATTTCTAAATGTTGTTTAAGGTGCCGTTAGTCCAGCGAGCAGAGTTTTTGAAACATTATAATGCGTATGTTCATAACAATATGGTTTTGAAAAAAATACATCAAAATCTTGAGGCTTTTCTGCTGTGAAATTGGCGATTCGAAACATGATTAATACATTTTCGCTCGATAGAAAAAAATCGCCAACATACCTCTAATTACACTCTTTAAAATGGTTTTATATTTTATTTGTTTTACCTACTTACATATAACTTGCATCATAAAAAATCATTCATAATAAAACAAATATTTTAAAAACATCGATATTCGCAGTCCTACTCGTGCCCGAGCGCCGCCCGCCGCCCGCTCAGTGCTCGGCGAGCTGCTTTAGGGGATGGACCTATGTCGCGCGCGCCTTGTGTTACCGATCTTGCAATTTACGCGCGTGCGGCGCCGTTAGTGTGCGAGTGACCTATCTGTATACGATGCGCGTCAATGTAGGCGTGAGAGTGACCGTGCGTACGGTTAGCATTAGCAAATATAAAAGAATTCATTCAATTCATAGATTGCACTCATTTTTATATTTTATTGTTTAATTTATTAGGAACGGGAAAAGAACAAAACCGTTAAGGGCCTCCCCGCATTTTGCAGCTATTGCGCTCACTCTTACGTCAAATTTACTCAGAGTGATAGGGACGGAATAAACGCGCGCGCAGGATAAATGTAGTTTATTTAGTTTTATTGAACTATACTGTTTAAATGAAAAGTTAAACATCAAAGTTACAGATCTTAAAGCTACGCGTATATAGACACATAATGAGTTCACATGTATGTTATGCCAGTGGAGCCTATACGGTTTTTATGAAAACAAAGCATGTTCCAATTCAATTTTTTTTAACATATTTTTCAACAAATTATTAAAATGTTAAACATCAAATTTTAACACCATGAACTAATCACCAACATATATTTTATTCATGTCATATCAATATCAACAAATCAGACTTTATAGAATTTCCAAACAATCAATATCAACCTATTTTTCCGGGGACGCCCTTAAAGTAACTTCTAATTTCAATTAATAATATTAAATAGTTACAGGTGTAAACTGACAATTATATACATACTCACGGTTATAAATCCCTTAACGGGATAGCCAGAGCTTTGGAATGAGAAATTCCTCAGCCACTTTTGGAAGTTGATTTGGGAAAAGATGGTAATAATATATGATTTCGGTGACGGTTCTCCAACCATATCGCCCAAAAATCACTTAAAAAGCCCCTATACCCTTAGTCGCCTCTTAGGATCACAGGTAGAAATGGGGTAGTGTTATTCTAAGCCGACACGACACGGCCAAAGGTTTGAAATTATCACTGTAATAATTTTGCATAAACTGACAGGGGTAGACGAATCTATCGTATCATTACATTTTATATTGTAAACGGCCATGGTAGAAACTATTTTTGAAATTGATAACCTAGGGTAAGCGATACAGTTTTCGTCACCCTGACTGTTATAACCACTCGTAAATATTTTAGAAAGAAAATGTAAATAATCATAAACAAATGTCCGAACCCATACCATAGAAAATATTTGCGAGTGGTTAAAACTGTAGAGTTGACAATAACTGTATTGCTTACCCTACTGTATGTTTTTAAAACGCGCGCACTGCGTCGCGTCGGGGAGACGGCCGCTCGATCGGCCGCACCCCCTGAGATGATATTTTTCGCTGAACCAACGGCGCCTTAACTTTAGAATCGACTTTTCCTTAGTTATGTGTGTAAAAATATATACTTTTGATATGTGTCTAGGAACTTTTGCAACACTATGTTGGATTTGTATAAGGTTTCATCACGATTGTGAGTGTGACGTTGATAATGACTTGTTTCGTGTTGATTTATCAGGAAATTTGGAGCTCTCTTTGCCAAGACGAAATTTTTAATTACGTCCATCTTTTCTAACTCCGCATAAAATATAAAAATTTTGCACTCGCTGCCTTCGGTCGTAAAAAGGTTTTAAAAAATGTTTTGGTAAACAACGTTTATGGAACTTCCTTAATCTCCCTTCTTATTTCCAGGCAATGGACGCCGTAGCAAGCAATGCCGTGGCCTTACAACTGACAAAACTAAGTGCCCTAGGGGTACCTCCCGCGGCAGCCTTACCCGGTTTAGCGGCGGCGTTACCCACAGTGTTACCCGCGGTCGCCAGCGCGTTACCCGCCGTCGTCAGTGCGTTACCCACCGTCGCCAGTGCCTTACCCGCTGTCGTTAATGCGTTACCCGTCGTTACGAATGCGATACCGCCGCCTGGGGTCGTTATACCACCAGCCCCACAACCTACGCCGAATTATTCTGTGAGTATATATATTTTTTTTGGCCGTGTAATAATAATAATAAAAACTCTTTATTGTACATCACAAAAAAACAACAATTACAAAAAAAAGATCGGTACAAAAGCCAACTTAGTGCCGGCTTAGAATAGCACTACCCTATTTCTTCCGGTGGGTGTTCGTAAGATGCGACTAACGGTATTGGGGCTTTTAACGGATTTTTGGGCGATGCGGTTGGAGACCCATCACCAACAACCTTTATTTCACCATCTTTTCCTTACGCAACTTCCAAAAGTGGCTGAGGAATTTTTAATTCCCTAGCTCTGGCTACCCCTTCTAGGGATTTATAGCCGTAAGTATATGTATGTATGTAAAAAGATTTAAATTAATCAATTCAATGTTTTAGGTATCAAATTCAAAGTTCAACGAGTCAAGTGAGACTGCGGGCCAACAAGCTGCCTTGCAAAAGAAACTATTAGATGCGGAACCCGATACATTGCAGCAACAGGAATCTATCTCGATATCTGGACAATCGGCGAGACATCTTGTTATGCAGGTATTTTTTGTATACAGGGTGTCCAGGGGATCAACGTCCAAACGTAAAGGGGGCAGGCACCATGGTCTGAGAAGTAAAAAAAAAATTTAAAAAATCGTAAAAAAAGTGCCTGCCCCCTTACGTTTGGACGTTGATCCCCTGGACACCCTGTATATATTTTATAATAAAATTACCATTTTAAAATTAAGTTTCGTGATATAGAACTGAACTAAATCATAGAGTGAATGAAAAGAAACTGAATTGACTTTTGAAAGGACACACTGTTTCAAAACCCTAACCTGCGCCACACTGCAGAAGAAGCGGTATTCTTTGCATTGATCTTTCAAGGTCGCCTTAACTAATTGCAAACACCCTTGAAACCCTAAATAATTTTTATTATTCATGCTTTTGATGTAACTTATTTATTTATATATCTCATCTTGTAATGTTTTCTTGTGCCTAAAATGGCGAATGTACATCTTCCTCTATTTTTTCTTTCTTTCTGATTCCCCATTAAATTTCCAGCGCCTAATGCGTCGCCGAGAATCCTGCACAGTTCTCCTCCGAAACATGGTGACTCCTGAAGAGGTGGATGAGGCGCTTCATCATGAAATACAGGAAGAATGCGGAAAGTGGGGCAAAGTTACCCGCCTTGTTATTTACAATGAGAGAGAGGATGAGAACCAACAGCCTACTGCGGTTAAGATATTTGTGCAGTTTGCTGAGCATAGCGGTGAGATAATTAATATATATACATACATACATATACTCACCGCTGTAAATCCCTAGAAGGGGTAGCCAGAGCTAAGGAATTAGAAATTCCTCAGCTACTTTTGGAAATGTGAGTGGAGAAAAGATGGTAAAAATAAAGGTTGTTGGTGATGGGTCTCCAACCGCATCGCCCAATAATCCCTTAAAAGCCCCAATACCGTTAGTCGCCTCTACACGTACACCCACCGGAAGAAATGGGGTAGTGCTATTCTAAGCCGACACTACACAGCAAAATATATACCGGCATATTTCGACTTAGACATATGTACATATACTCACTGCGATAAATCCCTGAAAATGTAGTCAGAGCTTCGGAAAAAGAAATTTCTCAGCCACTCTTGGATGTTGTGTGGGGATAATATTGTAAAACAAAGGTTTGGCTTGAGTAGTTACATTTCTTCATGCGGGTGTCGTAAAAAGCAACTAAGGGTAACGCGACTTTTAAAATGATATTTAGGCTCCATTTTAAGATACAGGAGGAATGCGGCAAGTGCGGAGGGGCAAGGTGACTTATTGCGGGTTAGAATAGCATTTACCCATTTCTTCCCACAGGTGTCGTAAAAGGCAACTTAAGAGTATTACGGTTTTTTAAAAGATAATAACATAACATAAACGTTCACGCCGAATATCCCCGAAGGGGTTGGCAGAGGTACTAATACTTCTGAACATCACGTGACTTAGTCACCCGGTGTCCAGAGTACCCACGTTTTGCATGGACAGTGTACTCACGTGATAGGGGGCAGGCCTATCGCCGTTTTGTACGAATACGTGCATGTGGGTTTCCTCAAGATAGTTTTCCCTCACCGTTAACAACCATGATAAATTAACCACACATATGTCTTTAGAAAAGACAAATTGGTGTAGGCCCGACCCGGGATTTGAACGCTAGTCGCTTACACGTTAACCGGTGTTCTACCCATTGAGCTATCACGTCGTTTTTAAAAGATAGTTAGGCTCTTTTGCTGGAGACCCGTCACCAATAAGGTTATTTTTAAATCTGGGCTTTATAGCCGAGAAAATATGTATGTGAACCATAAAAATCATAAACTTATATCCAATAACACATCCACTATCCATAAAAAAACCTACAGTATAAAATATTTCTTCTACAGAGGCGTCAGCAGCAGCAAGTGCATTAGATGGCAGATACTTCGGAGGAAGAACAGTCCGAGCCCAATTGTATGACCAGGAACTATTCGACCATGGGGATCTCAGTGGATGACTTAGCTTTAACACTTAATTAGTTATTTTATTACATACATACATATACTCACGGCTATAAATCCCTTAATTGGGTAGCCAGAGCTTTGGAATGAGAAATTCCTCGGCCACTTTTGGAAGTTGATTGGGGAAAAAATTGTAATAATAAATGTTTCTGGTAACGGGCCTCCAACCACATCGCCCAAAAATCACTTGAAAAGCCCCTATACCCTAAGTCGCCTCTTACGATCACTTACGGGTAGAAATAGGGTAGTGTTATTTTAAGGCACTACACGGCATATATATTTTATTAATAGACTAATAATAGGAGATACGATGAACTGTCTACTCAATTCAGTTATTTGGATTGGGACTGCTTAGTGTTTTGTTTGCTTTTTATGAGTGAATAATTTTCAAATTATATTTTTGTATGACGATATGTTTTTACCTAGATTTTAAATTAGAGAGAAACATTCACCAAATGAGAAGGAAGTTCTATTTATTTTATTGACATCTTTGTGTGTCCATATCCACGACATGAACTTATAAAATGATAATCTCAATCTTTTTCATCTAGAAAATAGGGTAAACTGATTTCGGTAATGTAGTTACGTTTTGTCATTACCAAAAATAGTACCTTGACTATTTTAAAAGATTGGGTCTGGTGGATATCAGTGAATAAACAATTTGAATCGTCTATGTGTGATACTCTTTATAAAATTGGTTTGAGATATAATAAAATGTATTGTAAAAAAGCAAATTGTATTGTAAATTGACTATTTTGTTACTAGCTGTAGTATCATAGATTTAAACAGATTTAAACTTCTATACACAACTATTTCCAAGCACCTGAGTATCCATAAATGTTGTAATAAGATTAAATATAAAATTCTGAAGGTTCTGGGATACCATACATACATCTGGGTATTCGAACATATTCTTCCTTAATGTAAAAGTAGATTTATTTGTAAAGACTAGTAGTAAATATAATTCAATAAATTTCTATCAAGTTTGGTTCGTGATGAATGTAAGAATGGTGAACATTTTGTATCATACATCTCACTGTGTGACTGTATGGGCTGACTGTACAAACGCTGTTATTTAAAACTATCAATTGAAATAAATGTATTAAACTTAAAGGTTGTCTCTTTTATTTATTGATACGTGAAGTAAAAGCTTTCTGAGTAGGCGTGGGCGTTTTCGTTATTTAACGCAAACGGTTACATAACCGATATATAGTTATCATATCGATATGGAAAACCGTTTTTAGATATCGATATCAGTGGGTTAGTTTTTGCTATTGTCAATTGGTTAATTAGTTTTAAGTTAAGTAAACGACCTTGAAACAAAAACGCATGCAATCAACAAGTTATATTTTATAAGTTTAGTTAAGAGGTCCCTTCCCATTAGTTACAATAGTAAATCATGGCGATTTTCCTTCATGCTTAAACAGGCTTAGGATTAGCAGAAAAGTTGTATGAATTTATTATTAATGCATGCGTAAAGTAACGATAGTATAACAAAAATGATACATGATTAGCTCAGAATTGAAATAAACAAACTCAAACACACAAATAAATAACCAAAATGACCCGAGTTATCAGGTAAAACGCGCGCCAAAACTAAACAACAAAATGTAATAACTAAAGATATTCGCTTCATCTCTTTCACAACGCTAACGTTTTGTAAAGTTAGAAAGAGATGGAGCGAATATCAAACGGATGCGGTTCGATGGTTTGCGCTTCGTTTGTCATATCGTTTTCTTTTACGTATCGTTGTCTGGCGGGCGGTTTAGGTTTTTGTTGATAGCATAGTTTTGAAATATCGGATATGTACTTTATAGTTATCGATATGATATGATATGTAACTGATATCCGTTATTAGTTACGTTTTGATATATCGAACTCATGCCTATTTCTGAGCCTTTTTACGAAAACTGCACCGACTGTAAAGGAGCACGCTAAATAAATCGTACTTATACTCTCGGCTATATATCCCAAAAATATATTCGTTTATCATCTTTTAATTAAGATTGTGTGTGTATGTAAATGTAAGTTTTGTTGTAACGTTTAGAGAAACGCTCATTAAAACACCAACAGATGGTCATCCTACTTAAAACGAGACACAGCTATCTCGTTAGCCATCCCTGTTCAAGGGCAAGCACGAGCTCTATTTTATCGACACGATAAAAGTTAGAATGAGATGGCAGTATACGATACTGTGGGAACAGCAAAGATATACTGGCCAGTACACCTTGCTGTGTACCAACTTTGAATTTGTATTCATGCTTAGCTAGAGAAACATTTCGATACCGCGATGTACGATTTTTTTATGACGCTAATAGTATGCGAGTGAGTTCGCCATCTAGCGGTCGCCACAGTACTCCCCTCCTAGTCGATAGACGATATCGAAGAGCTAGGAGGTACCTGTTACCAATCGTAGAAAGGGACTAGTGTGCGAGCGAGTTCGCCGTCTAGTAGTAGAGTTTCGTGTGAGCAGTGAGGCAGAGTAGCGTGCCAGTAGATGCTCGGTAGGGTGAGTAGAGTTGTTTGGTAAGGTAAAGCGAGGAGTATAAGATGTGGGTAGATTGAGAAATGTAGTAGAAAGATTCGTCATGTTGTCGGGGGTCACCACTGTGGGAACAGCAAAGATATACTGGCCAGTACACCCTGCTGTGTACCAACTTTGAATTTGTATTTATTAGAGATGTGCCGATTACGACTTTCGCCGACTAGCGGACTAGCCGATTAGTCGGTTGTAATAAGACCGACTAGTCGGCTAAGCCGATTACGGTTTCGGGGATTTCCGTAACGCTTCGTTTACGGCGGATTCGCGCGCAATTGCATATGCCGCCTGCGAGCGTGTCGGAACATGTTTTGTTTACTTCGCAAAGTTTACAAGCAAGTAATTTTAAAAACTGATTACCAATGGAAAGATTGCTTTACATTTTTTAATGTATAAGACTGGTTCATTATAAAATAAAAAAAATAATATATAATCAAGGTTTGTATTTTTATTTCATGTAGTTCCCCCGCATTCATATTATTGAGAAATACATACAATACAACGTAAGAAGCCGGATAGTCGACTTTGCCGATTAGTTGCCGACTAATCGACGACTACAATAGTGGCCGGATAGTCGGCTTTACCGACTAGTCGGGACATCTCTAGTATTTATGCTTAGCTAAAGAAACATTTCGATACCGCGATGTACGATTTTTTTATGACGCTGCTAGTATGCGAGTGAGTTCGCCATCTAGCGGTCGCCACAATACTAAGAAATAGAAATTATTTAATCATAATTATTAGAATTAGAAATTCATTAGCCACTTTTGGAAGCTAAGCGGGGAAAGGATGGTGAAATAATGGGTTTTCGTTTCGGTGATGGGTACATACATACATAAATATACTCAACGCTATAAATCCCTAGAAGGGGTAGCCAGAGCTAAGGAATTAGAAATTCCTCAGCCTCTTTTTGGTGATGGGTCTCTCCCTTAAAAATCCTTAATACCGTTATTCGCCTCTTACGTACATTCACGAGCAGGAATGGAGTAGTGCTATTTTAAACCGACTGTACACAGTTAAAAAACGCGATAGAAGCATTAACTTCAGCGGAGAGGAAACATTTAGTTGCTCTGTTTATTAGCAATTATTTACTTTTTAAGGTGTTTTAACACAAAAAAGAGGGAATTTTTATACAAGTTGAGTAATTTGTGACAAATAACTTTGTCCGTCAAACACTTATGTTTATGTCTCACATACCTCGCTATTTGGCACTTTGTCTGACCAATAAATTATGGACGACTTTACGTGACAGTTAGCGCTATGTGGCAGTCGTGAAACGTAACAATATCGTTTATCCCATGGATAAGTAACAAACAGCTTATTCAGAAGTTATGTAGAACTTATCCCGACATTGTGAAACAGACCCTTAGTATAACATTTAAAACCTCTGATAATTACTTACATATGACATAATATTATTTGATCAAACTGCAAGCCGAAATTTTCACAAATTATGTATTTCCGTTGCCGCTATAACAATCAATATTAAAAAAGAATTGGATAAGGGTAGACCCCATACATAAATTGTGTTTTATTCGTATTTTCTTGCTTAGTATTAAAAACGGTAACAAGCAGACGTTTCCAATTTTCACAGAATATTGACTTGTAAATCACCTTTCAAAACAAATAATTAAATAACAATATGATAACAATAGAGTAAATATCAAAGAGGGGCTCCTATACAAAACTTCATTTTCAATTATAGATGATAGTACGGAACCCTTCGTGCATGAGCCGACACGCAGTTTGCCGTTTTTTTACCTTATTATAATTATCTGTGACATGATAGTCCAGTGGGTAGAACACCCGCCCGAAAACAGAAGGGCGTGAGTTCCAATCCTGGGACGGGCCTACACCAATTTGTCTTTTCTAAAGTCATATGTGTGGTTAATTTATCATGGTTGCTAACGGTGAGGGAAAACATCGTGAGGAAACCCACATGGCTGAGTTGTACTTAGTCATGTGACAGTGTATTCGTACAAAACGGCGATAGGACGGAGTTCCTCAAGGCAGTATATTGGGTCCTTTACTTTTCCTTCTTTACATCAATAATCTTCCCAATATCACCAAGTATCATAGTATATTATTTGCCGATGACATATCCATAGTAATAACAGAAAAAACTAATATTGAAACTGAAATAAATAATACTGTTAAAAATGTAGTAAATTGGCTAGAAGGAAATAATCTGAAGGTAAATTAAACTAAAACCACATACATGCAATTTCAGAACTATGGTAACACGCCTCTCTCACAAAATCAAATCAAAAAATTCATGAGTCAACAGTTTTTAAATTTCTTGGGATTTATATTGACAAAAATTGTAATTGGAAATCACAAGTTGATTCCCTCTGTAAAAGAGTAAATAAATTTATTTATCCCTTGTATCGCCTAGGGAAAATACAGCAATTACCGCGTATCACGTTGGAAGTATTTTAAGATATGGGATTATAATATGGGGTAACTCCACACATTTTAATAACGCATTCATAGCACAGAAAAAATGTCTGAGAGCAATTTGTGGGAAAAAGCCCTATGACTCTTGTAGACCGTTGTTGTTTAAAAAGCTCAATATTCTTACTCTTACTAGTATATATATATATATATATATACGAAACTTGTTCCTTTGTAAGAAAATACCCCGAGGAATTTGTAAAGGCTTGTGAAGTATGTAATTTCAATGTTAGAGACAAGCAGAAACTAGTCACTCCTTTTATGAGGACTACTTTATACCAAAAAAAATGTTATTCCATGTGCGTTCATATTTATAATCATCTGCCAAAAAATTTAAAATCATTTCCAAATAACTTATTTAATAGAAAATTAAGGAAATGGCTATGCGAAATGTGTTTTTACAAGCTAAGTGATTATTTTAATTTAAAAAAAATATAAATTTGTTTATGACATTTTATTGTATAATTATTTTATTGTTATTATTACTTATTGACATTTATGCTCACATTGTTATACTTCTTCTGTTTTTTATTGATTGTTTGGTTATGATTCTAATTAAGATGATTGTTCGAAATATTATATTTGGGAATGCTTTTTAATTAAGTTATGTTTTATTATTATTTTGATATTTATGTTCATATCTTAGTGCTTTTTTTATTTTTACTTAATTAATTGGCTTGGATTTGAATTTAGATAATGGTTTGGAATATTATAATTTGTAATAAGTTTTATGATGGTTTTTAATGAAGTTATGTTTTATTATTATTTTTATTACTTTAGTTTTAAATTATGTATTTGTATGTCAAGAAACTTGACGAGACATGTGGTTCCCTACAATACTGTAACATCTTTTAATTACCATGTTTCATGCAAATAAACTATTTCATTTCATTTCATAGGCCTGCCCCCTATCACGTGAGTACACTGTCTAAGCAAAACGTATAACATATAACATAACATAAACGTTCACGCCGTTTATCCCCGAAGGGGTTGGCAGAGGTACCAATACTCCTGAACTCACATGGCAAGCGCCCGCCATCTAGTTTCCAGAGAAGGTACCCACGTTTTGCTTAGACAGTGTACTCACGTGATAGGGGGCAGGCCTATCGCCGTTTTGTACGAATACACTGTCACATGACTAAGTATAACTCAGCCATGTGGGTTTCCTCACGATCGCGATGTTTTCCCTCACCGTTAACAACCATGATGAATTAACCACACATATGTCTTTAGAAAAGACAAATTGGTGTAGGCCCGACCCAGGATTTGAACACTAGTCGTCTGCACGATAACCGAGTGTTCTACCCACTGGGCTATCACGGTCCCGTGGCTAGCTATCGCCACCCACGGGAAGAAACGGGGAAGTGTTATTCTAAGCCGACACTGCACAGATTCTGTACAATAATTTGACAAAAAAGTAAGGTGTGTGCAACAAATGAAATGTGGATCACCTATAGAGGCGACTTTTGTGTGATGCAGAGAATTAGATCTGGATTTGTTCCATTGAATAAGGCTGATAGCAGAATTTATGCAAAAAAAAATACTGAGGTATTAATTGTCTTACCGACTTACAGTCCGGAATATGTGCCAAATTTCTGTCTGCTGAGCTATAAATTAGTATTTACTTTCAGAACTGTTTTAGTTCTATTATTCACTTATACAAAAACATTCTTCTAACGACTTTACAGTCAGCAGCCTAATTGTCTTCAGGACCATGATTTTGCGATTTATACACATAAGAAATAAAATTTAAGCTATTAGGACATCAAACTAAATTATAATTGTGTACCATGACGTCATATTCATGAATAAATGAGACTTAGTCTAGATGTTTTACGTATGTTAACTTTTAATGCAATTATATATTTTTTCTTCAAGGAGGCTATCAGTAGTGATAGCCTCCTTGAAGAAATTTATTTATTATTTTTAATAAATTTATTTGCCCTCTTTTTATGATTTATGACTGTAGAGTCATAAATCATAAAAAGAGGGCAAATAAAGCACAGGTAGAAAATCCATTTGTGTTTATTGTGCTACAAATTTAACTTTGTTGTTCTTATCCCTGGGCTGTACATGGATCATAACTTTGATGCCCTGTCCCTTCAGAGTGGTGTCGTATGCTTCCAAAGTCTGCTCAATGTCGAAATGATGGGTGACCAGCGGCTTCACGTTTATAAGTCCGCTGGAAACCATGCTTAGTGCGATTGGGTATCTGTAATTCAAATAATTATGGTTTGAAGATCAGTATATAGTGATTAGTGACAAACAGCGAGTCACAATGCATAAAAACGTACGGCCACTGATGTTCTAAAGATGGCGAGACGACTTAGTGAAGGTTGCGGGAAGCCGATGTATGAGGCAAGCACATAAACGTCAGGTAAAAGGACTTTAAATTATTTCCTAAATCTTAGAAACTTTCTTTCCTTATATGCAATTTTAGCTTGGCTCATGCAATGTCTTATATCCAGCAGTTTCCGTATGTTGACCGATTATGAGTGTTAATTCTCTTCTAAACTTAACCCTGAGGGTTGACTCAAAATGTTTTTCCTTTTGAAATTTCTGCTTGTAATGTAACGTTACAGATTTGAGTATTACATTAATGAAGGACGAGAACCGAGCATTACAATGCGCATCTAGTAATGATTATATGAATTATTGTATGAATTACACGCGAATGCTCGTCAGTCAGGGAGGTATTATTGTAAAAATCTAGAAGAGAAGAAAAATCTACAATGTTACAGTACACCTTAATGCTTCCGGTGAGGGAGAACCTTAAGGGTTAAATCTAGGGTCAAGTCCAATTATGGACTTGACGCTACTTTCGCACTATTAAAATACATAGCATTGTATATCTATATCAAGTACTTATTTTCTTTTCTAAAATGTTATCGCAAAAGTAATGATACAGCACATAAAAAGCGCGAGTTAGTTTATTAAACAATGCTAATGTTTACACAAACAACAACTATTAAAACGTGTTTACGTATTTGATAATCTGTTATCTATCGCAAGTACCGTGTGCACCAACTGAGCTACAATTTAGATAAGGATTATAATTATTACTATTAACATAATATAGCTGTTTATTTCACTTTATCTTATCGAATATAAACAAATTCTTCTCGATTACATTTCTTTATAATATGTTTGTTATAATGATTAATGAAAGGCGTGGTACAAAATACGTAAATTCGTCATCGTTATGCCTTTTATCATACCCGAAAATATGTAACCATATTTTTTCGAACAGACTTCAAAATTGATTATTCACACAAATCGTCCTCTTATGGTCGGACATACGAAAAATAAACTTATTACTTAAGACGAAAGGCAACATTGCCGTATCAACAGTCCATATATGTGTCCCTACCGAGGGGTTGTGCTTCCCAGGTCAGGATAATGTGGCTACAGTCTGCAGCGATGGCCCAAGGCAGACTATTTGATACATACACATACTCACGGCTATAAATCCCTAAAAGGGGCAGCCAGAGCTAAGAAATTAGAAATTCCTCAGCCACTTTTGGAAAGCTGAGTGGGGAAAAGATGGTAAAATAATTGATATTAGATAATTATTCTGTGGTGGGAGACTTTCACTGTAATGTTACTTTAATAAACATCCTATCGGAACAGCACCACCTTGATATAAATATAATCCCATGATTCCACTAAAAACCTAATAAATACTAGCATAAATTCTACTAATGTCAAAGCAATGGATGTATCCCAGTATATCACTGGTGGGAGCGTCTATTTTACCTTGAGGTAATAAATATGTACATACATACATATACTCACTGCTATAAATCCCTAGAAGGGGTAGCCAGAGCTAAGGAATCCAAAATTCCTCAGCCACGTTTGGAAAATTGAGTGGGGAAAATATGGTAAAATAAGGGTTGTTGGTGATGGGTCTCCAACCGCATCGCCCAAAAATCCCTTAAAAGCCCCAAAAGTACCGTTAGTCGTCTCTTAAGTACACCCACCGGAAAAAATGGGGTAGTGCTATTCTAAGCCATCTAGTAATGATTGACGTCTAATAACAAAATCTGAAAAGATAAAACCAAGTTTACTAAAAAAATCACACTTACTCGTTAACATATCTGAAGATTCCTCTGATGTCGACCTCTCGAGACACCGTACCGGCTAAAGGCACCGTCAGTTCAGGACTTCCCATCCCGACTAAAACTGCCACTCCTCCCGATTTTGTAGCCTGTGATCAAACCATTAAAACAATTGAAATAAATATTCAGTCGTAAGTTCATACATACATACATATACTCTCGGCCCTCAAAGAGGTAGCCAAGCTGCATCTTCAAAATAATAATTCCTCAGCTACTTTTGGAAGTTGAGTGGGAAAATAATTGTAAAAGAAACGTTCTTGGTGATGGGTCTCCAACAACATCGGCCGAAAATCACTTAAAAAGCCCCAAAACGATTACGATCGACGAAACGATACGATTACGATCACCCATTGGTTGAAATGGGTAGTGCTATTCGAAGCCGATAATAAACAGTAGTCGTAAGTGTGCATTTTACATAGATCTTGTTTAATGTGATTTTATATTAGCATTTAGGCATATTTAATCTTCGTTCTCTATGTGACGATCGATAGTCTCTGCCTACCCCAATGGGAACTAACGGCGTGAGAATATGTATGTATGTATGTGTGTTCTCTAAGAATTCTTTTGAGTCTCACTTAACATTTCGATACTTGATATTCTGAGTACCCACATTTCGTTTGAACAGTAATAAATGTATTTCCTTTCTTTCTTCTTATTTCAAAAAGGGGAGCCAGAGCTTCAAAATCTTCATTTTCAGCCATTCCTAAAGTTGAGAGGCACAAATGGTCAAATAATGGACCATTGGTCATAGGTTCCAAAAAGTATCACCCAGCAACCACGAAAGAGGCGCCGTTCCCCAAGTAATTTCGAATTAAACGAATATTAAGAGATGAGATAGCGATATCGTTTCGTCATTTCAACAATTTTTATAAAAATCCTCTAGAACATAGAAGATTTTTATAAAAATTGTTAAAATAAAAAAGGACATCGTTAAAATTTCTCGAAAATGATATTGTTATACAATCGCGTCATAAAATTGAGAATGGGAATAAATAGCGAGGGGTTAAACGTCTCTAGGCTGATGATTTCTTAAATTTTAACATATGAATTTATAATTTCAAAGCTGTGGCTACCCCTTTTTAACCGACTTCAAAAAAGGAGGTTCTCAGTTCGATTGTTTGTATGTATGTATGTTTGTATGTATGTATGTATAATTGTCCGCGATTATCTCGAGTTTGGCTTAAGCTATTTGGATGCGGTTTGCAGGACAGTATTTGTTACATTTAGGAGAAGGTTTTAGTGCCTTAACCGACCAAAAAAAGAAAGGAGGTTCTGTGTTTGACCTGTATGTATGTCTGTTGGTCCGCGATTATCTCACGTTTGGCTTAAGCTATTTGGATGCGGTTTTCAGAAAAGTATTCGTTACATTTAGGAGAAGGTTTTAGTGCCTTGACCGACCAAAAAAAGAAAGGAGGTTCTGTGTTTGACCTGTATGTATGTGTGTTGGTCCGCGATTATCTCACGTTTGGCTTAAGCTATTTGGATGCGGTTTTCAGAAAAGTATTCGTTACATTTAGAAGATGGGTTAAAAGTTCTTTAACCGACTCGAAAAAAAGGAGGTTTCTTAGTTTGAAATATAAGTATGTATGTAAAGTTATCAATACTAGACAGAAATTTATCAATATATGTTAATAAAGTTTTTTTATTAGTAATAAACAGAGTTACTAAATTATTGAACAAAAAAGTGTATAAAAACATGAATAAATTACTCTTAATTATATTAAAGAAAAAAATATATATTGCAACATCATGTTTTTCATCCTGGTCATTTCAATCAAGGCGCTTTCGTCATGGGGAATTTCGCGCTTTCGGAATGGTCTTAACCATTTAAGTAATTTCTTTGAATCTATATCACTTAAAGCCATCTCATCAAGGGATTTTACACGACTCAACGCTACATATATATAAGAGTGTTTCTTCGCATTTGTGATAGGTGAACTTCTCTTTGCTCATCTGTTTCGGCAGCAAGAGCAGCACGCTGACGATCTCTCTCATTCTGAAGTGCAAGCACGAGTTATCGACACGATAACGGTTAGAATGAGATGGCAGTATACGATACTAAGTAAGTGCGCAAAAGATGGCTGCTTTATCCCACGCGATAACTAGTTTAAATACGGGTCGTGCTTGCCCTGCTGAAGTCTTTGTTTTTTTTCGATGGGTGTTTCGTTCTCCCTTACGCGACTTTTCCTTAAAGCATCCTTTGCTTTTCTATCTAGGCCCGCAGGTAAACAAAATAGTAACAAGTAAGCTAAAGTCATAATAACAAATATTATAACTACCTGTTAAAAAAACTATAAAATAAACGGACAGTAAAACTTATCTCTCAAAAACTATCACTAATTCACTAAAAAAACTCAGAGTGATTTAAGAACTTATCACTAAAAAGTATAAAATAAAAAAGAAAAACAAAAACTTCAAATTAAAAACTAAACAGAAAAATTAAATATTATTATTTTTTATTTAAAAAAGAACCGCCTTCAAAAATCCAACTGAAAAGTATAAAATAATTTTTATTTATTTTATTATGTACAACTTTATTCAACTTCTTCTTTTAGAAGTCGGTGCCAAACAGACAAATCCAAAATGAAAATTGCTACATAGAGAAAACCATACGAATAATAAATCAATCGATAGTGCCTCAACAACAGTAGGTAACAAAATCGCGCTCAAAAATCAAGAAATTTCTTCCGCTCGCAACGACGTCGCTTTATAAAGGACTAGCTTTTTGCCCCGCGACTTCGTCCGCGTGGACTTCATTTTTTGCATCCAGTTTACATAATACCAAAATACCGAAACACTATCTCAACTTCTGTTTTTTATATTTATAATCCCGCGGGCATTGTAAATGACATAAAGGACATTGAGGCTTTTTAAGTGATTGTTGGGCGATGCAGTTTGTGACCCATCACTAACAACCTTTATTAACCTATCTTTTATCAATATATTTCCAAAATTGGATGAAGAATCTCCGAAGCTATGGCTACCCTTTTATGGAATTTATGGTTGTTAGCATATATTCATGAATGATTGATAGATGGATTTCATAAATTCAATCGCACCAAGTAATGTAAATGTAAAAAAACTCTATATTAACTTTCATTTGCTATATCAACCCGTTAGGGGTTAAATTCCAAAAATTCCTTTTTAATTGTTCATAAGAATCATGAAACAAATATACCAAGTTTTTATGTTCAGAAATGAGAATATCTTTAGTAAGTACAGATACGGATAGTAGTTTGGCGCTGCGGCGACGGCCCGGTGCTGCCCCCTACACTGACCGTTGGTGATAGTGGGAGAGCTTGCAGCGATTGGTCGGCAATATAGGGATGATTAGTGGTGGATCTCCTTCCAAAATAATCGCTAAATTGAAGGGATAGTGCTTGTTATTATTATATATAGTGTTATTTTAAGCTAACAAAACATTTTTTTACAAAAAGATTGAATTACCTGAGATACGAACCCGGGACGATTGATTCATAATAGTTCTAATTAAATATTCATAGTAGTTAGTTATACCGCTACGCCACGGAGACGTTACCGGGGCGGTGTCAAATTTTTATTACGCTTTATTTCATATTAGTCTTACTATTGATAAACAAATTTGTCATTTAAATTGATGAAACCCCTTCATCTTTCCAAAATGAACATTAACAAAGTGTCTGATGTGAATTCCATCGATGATAAAAATAATCGCTGCAATATTTTGAGCCATATATGAGTTAAGGTTTTTTGATGTTCCTATGAGAACTCTTGCGGATTCCTTAGTTTCAAGGAATCGTCGTCGTTTCATTTAGCTTCTAAATTTACATGTTAATATTCGTTTGCAATATAAGTAGATGTAAAAAAAAAAGTATACGATAAAAAAATAGTACATTATCCCTCGGGAGTTCCTTATTTTCGGGGATCCATTACCGTACCATTAAGCTTCTAAATTTTGATTTTTATATTAGTTTACAATATTTTACGTTGTTTTAAACGATGCACATGCACAGCGCCATCTCCAATGCATTTAGTAAGCAAACAATATTTTTGATTTCCCATGGGAACATATTTTTTCCGGGATAAAAAGTACCCTATTATTTAATTTAGACTTCTAACTACACGTCTGAAAAATTTCAAAGCAATCGGTTCAGTATTTACGGCGTGAAAGCGGAACAAACAAACAAACAAACTCACTTTCCCATTTATAATATTAGTATGGATTAGTATGGATGGAATTGGGGGACAGTGAGCGGTGCTTAGCCTGGTGTGCATGCGTCGCACTCCGCAAAGAAATTATCATAATATACATGTCACCGTAAAACTGTAAATACTAGTAAATTATAATTTTAGATAGATAGCGAGATAGTAAACTAACGTTAGGTTAGGTTATGTAAGATTATCAGATTTCAAACTAACGGAATTAACAATTCGACAGAGACATGCATGCACCGAGTTGGCACAACCAATACTTCTAACACTTTGTAAAAAGACGATCGAGAATCTAAATCACTACATAGTATAAAACAAAGTCGCTTTCTCTCTCCCTGTCTGGGATATACGGCGGACATCCTTATGTATACTTTAATCTGTAAAACTACGAAATGAATTTTAATGCGATTTTTTTAATTAATTGATTAAAAAGGAAGGTTTATAAGGATGACATACGCTGATGGGGTGGAGAACTCACTCAACTTGGGCGGGCCACTAATATTCGTTCTTCTTTGTCAAGAAAATTGGTTTGGCACCGATTTCAAAAAGAAGAAGTTGAATAGAGTTGTACATAATAAAATAAATAAAAATTATTTTATACTTTTCAGTTGGATTTTTGAAGGCGGTTCTTTTTTAAATAAAAAATAATAATATTTAATTTTTCTGTTTAGTTTTTAATTTGAAGTTTTTGTTTTTCTTTTTTTCGAGATTTATTACCAAGAGTATAGTGGATGTATGTCTTACCAAAAGCGCCAATCGCACCGTGGCCTGCGCTCCACTGGCATCGATAGAGATATCGGGATGGTTCCCGAGCAGCTCGTGCACCTTCCTCACGAGTTCGGCCTCGTTGGCATCTCGGGTCACTAGTAGAGTGTGGGTGGCGCCCAACTTGGACGCGAAGTCGAGACGCGATTGGAGAATGTCTGGTGGAATAGTTTATATATTATGATAAGAGACATTCCAGATAGGCTGGGTACTTCCTGAAATGTTTATTAGGTCTAAGATTTGATCATATGTATTAGAAGAATGATGGATGTGAGAGATGCAAGAGAGAATCGTCAGGATCGTGCTGAGCGAACATCGAGTCTCGAGTATAAGTAAGGAAGTATGAATGGGATGGTTCCCTAGCAGCTCGTGCACCTGCCTCACGAGCTCGGCCTTGTTGGCTCGGGTCACTAGTAGAGTGTGGGTGGCGCCCAACTTGGACGCGAAGTCAAGACGCGATTGCAGAATGTCTGGTGGAATTACATATTAACACTAGATGGTTTTTATCACAAGATATTGTTGAAATAACGAGCTACTAATTAAAATTTCTTAAAAACACGCTTTCATAAAAAAAAGAGTTCCTTTAATGACCTATTTAACAACGTAAAAAAGAAGATCAAATAGTTCTCTAAAAATAGTTAGATGGTATAATATAATGGGATAAGATTCGATCATATTTGGGTATGAATGATGATGCATATAAAAAAAAAGAGATTATTCAAAGTTGCGATGAGCGAGTTAGTATAAGTGATAAAGTATGAATGGGATGGTTCCCGAGCAGCTCGTGCACCTTCCTCACGAGCTCGGCCTCGTTCGCGTCCCGCGTCACTAGTAGAGTGTGGGTGGCGTCCAACTTGGACGCGAAGTCGAGACGCGAAGATAGAATGGGTTATTCTTAAAATGTTAACATGGGTTGACGAGAGTATATTTGGGAATGAATGAGGATAAATGTGAGAGAAGCCAGAGAGAATTGTCAGGATCGAGAAAATGGCAATCATAAGTGTGCATGCAATAAGTCCTGCTCTATGCTGCAACAGACTGCTCCCAGCTATGACACTATAACTAAATCACTCTATTTAGGAAAGAATTCAAAATTTTGGACATCTAATTACCTCTGCATCTAATTGGCTTTCATGGCTTCGGCAGACTGCTTCCCGCTATAACACTATAGCCCAATCACTCCACTCAGAAAGGTTTATGCTCTTCGTCGATGAAATATAATTACCAGTAATAATAATATTAGTGGCTCCTATGGCCTTGGCCGTGAGCAATGTGACCAGTCCAATAAGTCAAGCTCCAAGAATCAACAGACTGCTCACTGCAGTGTCGGGTGGCCTATAACTCTATTCAGGAAGGACTTCTAACGCTTGGACATGTTATTACCAGTAATAATAATATTAGTGGTTCCTATGGCGTTGGCAGTGAGCAGCGTGACCAGTCCAATAGGTGAGTTTCTAAGAATCAACAGACTGCCCCGTGCCTTGACAGGTGGCCTATAACTCTATTCAGGAAGGACTTCTAACGCTTGGACATGTTATTACCAGTAATAATATCACATAACATGTGGAAATCAAATAAAGAAATTGAATTTGAATACTTAATATTAGTAGCTCCCATGACCTTGGCAGTGAGCAGCGTGACCAGTCCAATAGGTGAATCTCTAAGAATCAACAGACTGCCCCCTGCCGTGACAGGTGGCCGATAACTATATTCAGGAAGGACTTCTAACGATTGGACATATCATTACCAGTAATAATAATATTAGTAGCTCCCATCGCCTTGGCAGTGAGCAGCGTGACGAGTCCAATCGGTCCCGCTCCGAGGATCAGCAGACTGCTGCCGGCGGTGACTCCTCCGCGGCGACACGCGTGGATGCCGACTGATAGTGGTTCTAGTAGTGCGCCTTCTTCCATTGTCATGTGGTCGGGGAGTCTAGGGACAAATAGTTTACTTTATTGAGTAGGAAACAAATATATACATAACTATAAATATTAAAATGTATATTTTTTAACATGATGATTCTTAACTTGTTGCCAAGATTTTGAAGCCGGCTTTTCATAATGTGAATTCAGATGGTTTAGTAACTTTGCATAGCATTAAAGATGAGTACCTATTTTTAATGTAGCCCTCTCATTTTATACAATTTCCTTATTTTAAGACTATATATATTGTAAAGTACCTAGTTTTTATGCTTATTATGTATAGCTTTAAGTGTTAACAATGAGTAAATATCTTTCTTACAGCAATTGCTATCGGTTATACTTTCAATCTAATAAACATGATCAAATAAAACAGATCAAGTCTCACTTATAACAGAAATCGGCGGCATGTTTGTAGTAGCGTACGAGGTTGCCGTGGTAGGGCGGGGTGGCGCAGAACGCCATGTCGGGACACAAGTGGTACCGGCCCGTCTTGCAGAACTCGCACATACGACACGGTGTACCTGGCTCGATGGCCACGCGGTCGCCCACTTTTAGATGCTTTACGTTGCCTCCAACCTAGGAAATTGTAGATTGATGAATAATTGGAATGGGATGAAACTTTGGAATGGGAATTTATCCAGCTGTTTTTTGTAATTTAGCGGAGATAAGCTGGTAAAAGAAAAGATAGGTTAGTCATAGCAGTCTGGACATATCGCCCATCAATCATTTGACACGGGTCAGCCATAGTCGAATAAACATGCGTATAGTAAAAATGGCGTATAGTAATTTGCATGCATTTAAAAACTGATATAAGAACTGTAACGCTTAGTACATACATACATATACTCACGCCATTAGTTCCCATTGGGGTAGGCAGAGACTATCGATCGCCACTTCGTACGATCCTGACAAATCTCTCTAGCTTCGTTTACATTCATCAATCCTTTCAAACATGCTCTTTTATTCTTCATACTACGGACGCCTGCCTTTTTGAGCACACTCTCAATTTGGTCCAAGTGTGTTCTCCGTGGTCGTCCTCTACTAACATTACCATCCACACTAGCTCTAGATCCCTTTCACCAATTTTCTATCCATCCATCCTCTCTATTTGCCCAAACCATCTCAACATTCCTTTTTCTATCTTTCTATCTTTATTAACGCTTAGTGATTCGTTAAAATCTAACAAATGTAACAAATATACTAAAATATGGTGCAAAAAATTTGTGATTATCAATGTTTCAATTCGTTACGAAGCCATTGTAGTTTAAACGAGTAAAATTTAACACCGTAAATTAACAAGCATAGTCTCTTAAAATTTTAAAACGACGACGTTACGGAAATCATTTATTTTAATATCTAATCTAAACCTATTAGGCTATAAATTTATCTGTTGTCAGGCAAAAAAACGATTTAATATCTAAACAACATAATATCCTAATCAAATAATTGAAATCATGTTCTTGTGATGTATTGTGATGATGTATATTTTTATTATTTTGATGGATTAAATTATTTAAGCCTTTTGTGTCTCACTGCTGGGCATAGACTTTTCTCCCATTCTTCCACTACAGACGGTCTAGAGCGGTCTCCCACCAGTTCTTGTGCCAGAGACCTAATTCATCACTCCATCTTTTTATGGGTCAGCCACGCTTTCTCTTTACACCGGGAGCTCATTGCGTGGCTCTTTTGGCCCATCGGCATCGGTCCGGGTGCATCCGAGCAATGTAGCCGGCCCAGTCCAACTTCAATGGATAAAAAGAGTTAAAATACCTTAGCAACGACTCCAGAAGCCTCATGTCCCATAATCATGGGTTCCTTCATGAGGAAGCTGCCGCACGCGCCGGTCTGCCAGTAGTGGACGTCAGACCCGCAGATACCCACACAGTCCATGTGTAGCAGTACCTCTGTTACAAACACATGACAATATAATTAATGTGGTTAATCCTTAATCGGGTAAAGGGAAAATACTTCCCACCGATATTCGACCTTATCAGTACCGGTATTGAAATAAAGATCAAATAGGACCAGTGAAATTTTATTCATTGCTATGCCCGATTAAAGGTTGAGTATATTATTGCAAACCTAGGTGAGAAGGATGGCCACTTCTGTGGCTTCCCCAAAAACATAATAGGTTATCACCACAGCGACCATACATTTCTATATTATGGATCGACTTCAAAGACAGGAAGTACTCAATTCGATTGTATGTTTTTTTAAATGTATGTTACACCATTACTCTGTCAATGGTCAATCAATTTCAAATATTATATATACATGCTTCCAGAGTGGACACATTTTATTTTCATGAGGTTCGATAGCGTGGTTATAAAACATTCGAAAATACGGAAATGACTACGTGACCCATTCATTATAATTATCGAATCTTGTATGAAAAATTATCATTCCGTCAAATAGCTGTAAAGTCGGTTTCATCTTGTTATGTTTTTATTTATTTTTTAATATTATTGATTACGACATCGGAGTATTTTTCGGTTTTGTGGTGTACAGTGTTTAGCGGTTTATCTTTATGTTTTAATCTCTATAATTGCGAAATTTTGTTTGTTAATTATTTCATAACGTTTTATGTGGTAGCATGACGGGATGATATTTTCGGGTCGGTTGGTACCTTGAGTGGACTTTGATGTAACTTCTCATATTACTGTTCAAATTGGTTCTTTATATCTCTTTCAACAAGATACATATATAATGAAATAATATGAGGAACCGTTTAGCGCCATCCGTTCTATTAATATCCATTACTCGTAAACGACTATTGTCGGTAGTCCAATTTGACATAATAGGGAATATGCATAAAATTTTAAATGCCCTAAAACTTTTCTTCAACAATACTTACTATCGCAATATTATAATGTTTTTTTTTTTGATTTACTTATTATTTAAACCCCTAAAATAATATTCAAAAAGTGCAAAATAAGGTAGCGAAATTCAAACTTCCAAAACGCGCCAACATCGGTTGAACGAAATGTGACGTCATCTGACACGAAATTGTATTCAAAAGCGTCGAAAACACTAAATTACACACCCACTGGACGTGTCATGTGACGTCACGTATAGCGCGCGTAAAATGGCGGCGTTTGAACTGCTTAAATTTTTTAAAAGTTTTAAATTTAAATTTTAAAAATATCTAGACGATTTTGAAGCCCAGTAATATTTTTTTCTACGTTATAAAATAGTAAACTATTAATTTAAAACAAAAAAGAAAAACATGAATATTCCCTATTGTGGTTAAATATATTCTTGGATGCAACGATGCATGTTGTAAGGAATTGTGCTATTGCATGGATGTGAAGTTTAATATAATACAAGTACTATTAAATTATCACATACCTACCTAACTATAATCGCTGCAATAAATCCCAAATAGCCGTGTAGTGCCAGCTCTGAATGTCACTACCCCTTTCTAGCCACTAGGCGACTAAGGAATATGAGGCTATTTTAAGTTGTTTTTGGGCGATGCGGTTGAAGACCCATCACCAACAATACTTCATTTCTACCATTTTCTCCCCTATCAACTTCCAAATGTGGCTGAAGAGTGTCTAGGTCTGAGGCTCGGGCTAAACCTATTTGGAATTTATGGCCTTGAATATATGTATGTATGTTTGTAAATCCCGAAAAAATATAAGTATCGGCTGAGATAGCTGTATAGTTTCGGATTAGAATAGCACTACCCCATTTCTGCCCGTGGGTGTTCGTAAGAGCCGACTAAGGGTGTTGGCTGGCACTTTTTAAGTGATTTTTGGGTGATGTGGTTGGAGAGTCATCACCAAGAGATAAAATTTTTTACTCCCTTTTTTTTCCCCACTTAACTTCCAAAAGCCTTTGGAACCTTTGGCTTTGGACCTTTGGCAACCCCTTTTAAAGATTTATAGCTGAGAGTATATGTATGTATGCATGCATAACTGCATTCCTGTCTGAATTTCTTTCTTGTTTCCTCCTTGTTTAGACGGTGGAAGGTGTAAAATAGAGGATGTTTGGCGATAGGTCTGCATCCACATCGAGAGCACCTTTAGTGGATTTTTTTTCTTCCTAATTTACATTGTCATAACGAATATGGAATAAACTTTATTTGGCATAAAAGTTTAAGGATAATATTTAACTTTGGTAACATTAATTTACTTTTAATTAGGTTCAGGGCGGCACGGCGGGCTTCAATAGAAGAATAGGGGATTTCTCTTCATGAGATATATACGTATATTAGTAGCTGGGAAAAGGTACCGACATGGTACTCATGATAGATGGGAAAACACTGAACTCAATCTAAGTGTCGAATCGATCGATCCGATTACTGTAAGTCAAAATCGAGTTTTAAGGATTGGACTACATACATACAGAGATGAAGCTACTATAAGCGTGTTACAGTAGAAGTCAATTCATTCATTTTCAAAGACTTTACATATGTATTAAAAATGATTAAAAAGTATAGTATAATTATTAGTTTTTTGTTAACAAACTTGTTTATTCAGCAGAAGATATTATATAGAATGTCACTTATATGTAGCTGAGTGCAAATATTAATATATACATATATATTATATTACGCATAATATGATTCATCTATATTAATTATATATTAATTTATGCACTTATGTAAACAACAGTGTCAGCCATTGCAATGATGTGTTTGCACTAAATATAAAATGCAATAACATAAAATTGCATACATTCACATAAATGACCTATCATGAATCGATTTACATAACAAGCACTCCAACAGCTAAAATGTTTCTGTTTCTAAGAGACACGTTGCCATCTAGATAATACTGTCTTGTACTTGTTTTTTTATTTCTTGTATTGAAATTAGAATGTGTTATAATTATTTGTTTCATTCTTATATTTGAATTAGAAATATTTAAAAACAATCGTGATAGCTCAGTCGGAGACCCGCCTCTCATCCAGGAGACGCAAGTTCAAATCCTGAGTTAGGACTACACCAATGAGTTTTTTCTAATGTCATATGTGTGATTAATTTATTAAGGGGGCTAACGATGAGGGGCAAAATGACCACAATTTCACATGATGTTCAGAAGTATTAGTAGTTTCACATGATGTTCAGTAGTATTGAGATTGAGTTGAGTATTTAAAAAGTGAACGGATGGTATTCGCTTAGAATAACACACTTATATTTTATCCGTGAATGTTCTAAAAGATGATTCGGGAATCTGGTTTTTTTTAAGTCGGGTGATGTGTCTGGAAACCCATCACGTATGACTCCTTATGTCCCCCTTCTTCCCTGTCTCAATCAATCCTGCTTCTACTATAACCTCCTGCATAGCTAGTACGAGCGGCCTTTTAACTAGATATCGCGTGGTATAAAACAGGCATCTCTTACGCACTAAGTATCGTATACTGTCATTTCATTCTTACCGATGTGCCGTAATAGCGCTCCTACTAGGCCTCCTTGAATCTCAAGACCGTGTTTGAATAATATCATATCAGACAGATACATATTGCCGACCCTGGATATAAAAAATAAGGGTATTTATTTATTTATTTGGATGAACAACAGCGATATACTACAATAATCTTAAATATAATATTACTAATACTAGGTAAGCATACCGTCTTAAACGTTCATCACTAAGACACAATGATATATTTAAAAAGTGAAACATTAAAAAGGTACAATAACAAAGCTATACATACTAAAAATCTTAATACAATAAAAGTAGTAAGTCTTATATAATTTCGGTAGGCAGGAAACAGTGAGAGTAAATATCGTAAGAACAATATTTTTATTTCAATTTATTAGGGACATCAACAGCGAATAACTTAAAACAACATAATGAAAAGTGGTGAAAAGTGTGCATTGCTAAGTTGGTGCATTGTTTTCATACATAATATCATGTGGACACTTTCCAGGCAAAAAGTGACTGGTATACCTCCCGGATACTAGGCTACGATAATCGTTCTCTACCTACCGCCCTCGTCTATGTCTACCGTGATGCCTGTCGTAATTTTTGTCTTTTTGCAATAAATAAAAAATGTAATGTTACCTATTCAGTATGGTATATGTGTTATACACAGTGAGTTAATCTATATATCTATATTCTAAGAGTGATCTATATTTTTACGTTTTGCTGATGTTTTGAATCCTGATTTCTAATTATTGACGATGTAGGTATACAGATTAGTTTTTTGGTGTAATTTTTAATGCAATAATTTATACCATTTTTCTTTTTTAATTAACTTACCATCTTCATTTATTTCTGGTATTGGTGTCTGAATCTGAAATTTAAAAAAAATATGTTTTTTTTACAATGAAGGCATCTTTTAAAACATACACATAAAATATCATAACGACTTTATACTCATGAAGTGGTTGTCGAAGGTTCAGAGCCATGGAATTGTAAGACGTCCTAGGTCTAGTTGGTAAGTGACTAGAATCCATCTGATTCCGGAGGTCGCGGTTTCAAATCCAGCTGACAGAATTTATTTATACGATGAATATAAATGTTGATTCTTAGTATACAGTAAAAATATATCACCGAGTCAGTATCTCTTACCGCAGTACAATATACATTTCTAGGGGTTAATTGGATCCGTGTCTGATATTTAGATTTTAGGTTACAAAAGTTGCTGTTATTGTTTGCTAGTAATGTTTTGTTTATCGTATCACATAATTACTACTTAACCGGTTCATCATCCCAAGTTTTACGTAAACCTAAGAATTAATTGATTAATTTTAAACCCAAATACATAAATAGATAAACGATTTGTATAGATAAACAATCATTGTTAAAATTATCGATCGCCCAACATTCTTTTTATTGTCATTGAAATTTACTAAACTACAGCAGAAATTAAATTGATAACAAAAGTAAAGTTCAAGTTCAATTCAAGTTAAGGACAACTCTGCGCGAATTCTCAAAACTTTAAAATTAAACTTAAATAACTTATAACTTTAAAAATAGACAAAGCATCTGCTCGGGACTGTTGACGGAAGCATAGAAAAAGGCAAAGTATTATGTAAATATAGAAATATTAGATACAAACCAGTTGTAAGTCCTTGGGTTTGTATAACATCGCAGTAAGGTTATCGGCGGCCATCTTGGATTGTACACGCGTGCGTCAACTTCGGTTGCCAATTGTCAACTGCTCTTATCTTACTTAGCTCCGCAGTATCAGAAATATCACAATAGTATGTATTAGTTGGATGGAACAGATAAATAAATTGCAGTGCAATGATGTCTTTAAATAAATTGTCGAGCATTTGTGGAGTGTTTAGGTCGATTAAGTCATCCAAATTATCTGTAGTTACGTGTTACGTGTAGTTGCTGCATATATATGTATTATTTGTACAACTAGCTAGTCTGACCCGTCTTCGTACGGCAGATTTTATCTTTTTCGATCATAACGCACTGGGTGTTAAAACTTATAAAACTAGGATTATTTTGACACCTTAAGCACCTTACTTTAGTATCTATAATATATAAATGAGTATTTATATAAATGGGGTAACCAGAGCTTAGGAATAAAAAAAAACTTTAAGAAGTGGAGCGAGGAATATAATATTAAATAAAGGAGGGTTGTTGATGGGTTTCCATCCACATCACTCTACTAATTAGGTCGCCATTATAGGATATGAGTTAGTGCTATTCTAATCCGCATAGCCGTCTTTAACCTATTGGAGGCCCTGGGCATATGAGAATAATGGGGCCCTTATGACTTTGACAGAACATTATTTTGTTCGAATAAACTAAGAAAGTAGATAAGGGGTTGTCCATTAATCACGTGATCTTTTTTTAGCATTTTTTAACCCCCCCTCCCCCATTGGTGATGAGTAGTGAGGTTTAAGACCACCTCCCCTCCCCCTTCTCAACATCAAGTGTATTTTTAGTAGCTACAACGAATCTTCAAAATTTCTGAATATTATATGATTTTAAATACAGGTAAGTATAAACTATAATCTTATTTTATTCTGAAATTAAGGACCGTAGTAAAAATGTGCCGCTTAATGTTAATATTTGTTTAAAAATCGCGCGTTTGACGAAAAATTAAATACACGAGATATCTTACTACACCCCCCCTCCCCATTGTGTTATTTTCGTGATTTTTATCAACCCCCTCCCCCCCCTTTCAAGCCTCACGTGATTTATGGACAACCCCTAAGCAAGTTTCCGGATTCATTTTTCGATCCGGTCACGATCTTCCGCCTAATTTTAGGGATGTCTGTTGTCGAACTAGAACTTCAGCCCGTTAACAATTAATAATTGGAAAAAATACATTAACATTATATATAGCAACCGTGATAGCCCAGTAGGTAGAACACTCGGTTATCGTGCAAAACGACTAGTGTTCAAATCCTGGATCGGGCCTACACCAATTTGTCTTTTCTAAAGACATATGTGTGGTTAATTTATCATGGTTGTTAACGGTGAGGGAAAACATCGTGAGGAAACCCACATGGCTGAGTTGTAATTAGTCATGTGACAGTGTATTCGTACAAAACGGCGATAGGCCTGCCCCCTATCAGGTGAGTACACTGTCCATGCAAAACGTGGGTACTATGAACACCAGGTGACAAAGTCACGTGATGTTCAGAAGTATAAGTACCTCTGCCAACCCCTTCGGGGATATTCGGCGTGATGGTTTATGTTTATGTTATGTTTATTATATATTTTTTGTATATCTACAGTTATTAGGCTAGTAGAATCGTTTTTAGAGTTCCATACCAAAAGCTAAAACGGGACCCTATTACTAAGTCTCTACTGTCTGTCTCCATGCTGTATCTCATAAACCAACTAAACCGTGATAGCTAGAAAGCTGAAATTTTCACACATGATTTCTTTTCTTTGCCGCTTCAACAACAAATACTAAAATATTAAGGGAGTCCCCATACTATAAACGTGTTTTTTTCATATTTTTTGCTCAATACAAAATCACTTATATATTACCTTTCAAAAAAAAAATTCTCCTCCCATGGCATGGGGCTCCCATGATTTAAGCACAAACGTGATTTTCTATATAGATGATAGAATCTATCTATTTTTGGTAACCAACAGCGTTTGTATTTTATTTTCGTTTGTAAAAAATAGTACCTTTTATATTTCATTGATTAAATATCTCGCGAAAAACGTATAAGAAATATACACACTACATAACTTTTAGAGAATTTCACGTACTTAGTATTCCATTTAATTGTATTTTCATATATTTTAATTAATTTAGCTGTAAAAGCTGTAAGCAAATTGGTATTGCAGTCAGCAATTTAGGTTTGATGTATACGAATCGAAAAAGTTCTTTGGCAATAAATGTTGGTTATCGTTTCGTTATCTGGCAGAGACGAGGGGGCCCCTATCGATCACGGGGCCCTGGGCACTTGCCCAGAGTGCCCAGTGGGAAAGAGGGGCTTGCTAATCCGAAGCCTACACAGCCACATACATTTGACTTTGACTATAACCTAAGAATATCATTAAAATCATACGATACAATACATGTTTTTTTTCAATGATAAATAAAAATTTAGTCAATTAGGAACCCAAATAGTCATTAGTAGTAAAAATGAGAAAATTTTGTAAATAATTTGGAGTTGAGTTCCACGCCGAACATCATATTATGAAGGTAGAAACCAGGGCGTTATAATTGTACCATCAATTATATAGACTAAAATGAATCCGTATGAAATTAATAATCATACTCTGCAAAATGTGTTTAAAATTACCGAACGTTAAAGTTTAAATTGAAATAAGAGTTTGTGAGTTTCGATTACCAGTTAAAATAAATCGGCTCTCTTGTGAGGTACATTTTGCGACCATTCATCGCGTCGTCGTCGGTCAATTGTATCGCAAGTTGCAAGATTATCGTTATCAATGCCTGTACGATTTTCGACAGATTTGACAGAGACAAATGGGGAAATATTGGACCTTTAGCAACAACATCTACAGTCGCAAAGAATCATTATACGCAGGCGAGTTCTTTTCGTCTATTTGGCCAAGCTGAGGTCTTAGTATCTGCCACAATATAAATGGACATAATTAAGCAGAAAGAACTCCCACTAAAAGTCAATTTCTAGATATTAGCGTTTGAATTTTGAATAAAGTGCTTTTTTCATACGGTGGGCTAGTTTGTGCGTTTAAAATTAACAGTTTGCGTACACTTTGTATAAGTAGAGTTTTCACTACTTCATAGATTTAACCCTCAGCAACACATTGGCATACGTAACTCAATTTCGGCGAAAGTGTGGATTGAGTCCTTTTTGCTTATCTACGCCCTATTCGAGATTATTATAATATTTTACACCATTATCATACCATGCCAAGCAGTGCCGGTGCTACGAAACAAGAAGCTAGCAAGCGCTCCGAGCCCCGCACATTTGGTGACCGCTCGCTCTATTATTTTCAGTTCAGACCATAAAATTTGTTTAAATTAGATTGAATTCGTCATGTTTTCATGAAGTTCTATTTAAAAAAATACTACAAGTATTTCATTTTATGTACCGGTCTAATTGTGAGAGTAGCGATTAAGGGTTACAGAATTAAGTTTAGCTTAAAACACATCACTAACAATTATTCTCTATAATAAAAATATCTGCTTTGCCCTCCTAGGTCAATATGATTTATATATATATATATATATATATATATATATATATATATATATATATATATATATATATATATATAAATTATTATTTACCCTTTCAATTGGGTAAAATCGGCTCTATAAGTGACACATGACTGTATTAATCGAATCACCTTGCTTAGCATCTTGATGCCACAGGTAAATGAAGACATAATATTGGTTCTTTAAAAACACATTCATCTCACTCATCTATGGTGGAATTGCACCCTAAGCCATAACTATGCATCATTATACGTGAACGGTTGGTCAGTCAGACGTATAATAATCTAAGAGTTTAAGTGTTTATATTTAACATTGCAATCACGTTTTCAACAAGCAGCGGAGTGAGAAATCAATTCACACTTCACCAATTACTTTGTAACAATACCACATGGATCTCTACCCTATATATATATTAATTTTACTAGTGGACCGCCCCACAGTGGGCTGAAAATTGACTTTCATAGACTTAGGGACTTTAATTTTAGAATGCCGCTTTTTTTGTTGTAAACTGCTTCTACCAACCATTTCCATGCTCTAATATGCCAAAAAAGTTAATTTAGCGTACAAGCGAATAAGTTATTTATTTTTTTCGAAAATGTTGTATGAAGCTCATATGAAAAATCCGATTTTCTTTGGATCTGCAAGAGTAACCGTTATATCCTCACAGGGGGTCTTAGTACTGTTACGACATCTGTTCGCAAGTAGGAGATAGGATTTGTCACTACTAGAGAACAGATGGCGTTACTAGTAAGTAAAAAAAAGGAATTACTAGATGTTTCTCGAATATCGACTTTTCGAGAATGTGGTACTAGAACTTTCTGTAATATTCGCGTATTTGAGATTTGGCATATATAAAGAGCGACGCGTGCTACGGAGTTATTCGAGTGCGAAGAACTAAAGCGAGAACAAGCGGAATACTAGAGCGAAGAAATTAAATACGACAGTGCAGTGATATACGGATTACGGAAATAAGCTTAACGGTGTGGACAGTGTTACTATAACGGAGTAAATTAGTGTTGTTAATTAGTGCGAGTATCGATAGTTAATTATCGATAGTGTTTGTTGTGTTGTGTAAAGTGCGTTATTGGTCAATAAATATAATTACACCTTATTGCACGAAAGTGTGACTGGTATTTATCAAATTAAGAACCCGGTACGTAACAATTGGTGACAGAAGTGGATTTGAAGATGCCAGTTATGCCGAAGGAAGACGGAAGAGAGGGTGTGAAGACACGCGCTCAGAAAGCCGCAGAGGGTGAACAGCTGTCGGAAATGAGTTCATCGGTCACGAACCCTCGGAGTGACATTCCAGAGGAGACGTCCGCGGTGACTAACGCGCCGTCTACATCAACGGCGCCGGCGGCCGCAACTAATACTGACTTGACGATGATAGTTGAAATGTTTCAAAGCATGCGTGAAGCACAACAAAGCATGCGTGAAGCACAACAAAGCATACAGGATGTTGTGAAAAACATACATTCGGAGGTACAGGATGTTAAAAAAAACATACATTCGGAGGTACAGGGTGTTGTGAAACAAGAAGTTCGTGAGTTGCGCGAGGAACAGCAAACTAAGTTCTCACAAGTTCTCACTGCGGTCAATGAAGTCAGTGGTCGGGTGGTTACTGTGGAAAAAGACGTAGAGCAGATGAAGGAGCAGGTAACCACTATTGAGAAAGATATCGATGACATGAAGACCGACTTCCGCGGAATGGAGAAAAGGGTTCTGCAGCTTGAATCACGACCGGTCAAGGTTGTCTCCGGTGAGAATGTAGTAGCTGTCCATGGTCCTCGTGTGAAGGTTCCTCCCTACGACGGAACAACATCCTGGTCGGCGTATAGACATCAGTTCCAGACTGTTGCGGCTGCCAATGGTTGGACTGATGAACAGTGTTTGACTGCACTGACGGTGGCGCTCCGAGGTCAAGCACTGTCAGTAATAGAGGCGCTGCCGACTCCGAGTGGTGGTTTCAAGGACCTGCTGGATGCGTTGGAGTCTCGCTATGGAGAGCGACACCTGGAGCACGTGTTCCGCGCTCAGCTGCGTGATAGGGTCCAGCGTTCTGGAGAGGGACTTCAGCAGTGGGCCCTTGAAATCGAGAAGCTCGTCCGCAAGGCCTATCCCAGTGTAGATCCGAAGACGGTGGAAATGAACCTGGTGCAAGCATTCGTCGACGGCATCAGAGATATCGAAGTGAGAACAGCGGTGAGACTTCAACACCACACGTCTCTCAAGGATGCCTTGGCGAACGCTCTAGAAGTTGAAGCTTGCCGCCAGGATACGCGCCAAACTCATCGACTTCGTGAGATTGCGGAAGCAAATGAGGACGTCAAGGTCATTAAAGCACCCGTCGGAAGGAGTACTGGACCGATTTGTTATGGCTGCGGGAAAAGGGGCCATTTGAGATTAAGTTGCCCGCTGAGGAAGGAAGAAAAAAGGCAGGCAGAGGCTCCTGCCGCAAACGTCCAGGGAAACGAGCATTAGCCAGGACCGGGGGGCAGGTGCTGGCTAGAGAGGAGAAAGCCCCGACAATGACCATCTCACAAGCCTGTAACGGGAACAGTTTGGTGATATTGGGCTGTGTCAATGATCAAGACTGTAAGATGACCCTTGATACTGGAGCGTCTAGAACGGTGATCAATCCGGCACTGGTGAAAGCAGCGAATATCAAGTATAGCAGAGATACTAAGTGTCAGCTACTCTCCGCCTCTGGCCAGCGAATACCTGTCCTTGGTGAACTCTCAGTCAGGATGATGGTTGGCGAGACGTCGTATACTCATCAAGTCATTGTGGCTGAGATAATGGATGAATGCATACTAGGACTGGACTTCATGAAGAAATATAACTGCCGGATTGACATAACGAGAGGAATTTTCAAGTGTGGCCAGGAAGAAATCTTTATACTGGGTGGTCCCGTCGGTGAAGTGACATGCTTGAAAACCATCAATATTCCTGCGCGTTCTCAGAAGTTGGTTCCGGTGATGTTACCTGTAGACAGCGAGAAGAAGAGGCATCGTTGTGTGTTGATTGAAGAGACAGGGAAGAACGGGCCAAGGAAATTTCTGACAGCAAGAACTTTGGTTACAAGCAACAAGACGGCAATAGTGAAGGTAGTCAACCTTGACCAAGAAGATGTACAGCTTAAGCGGGGTGAAGTAGTTGGTCAGTGTGAAGAAGTAGTCTGGATGAGGAGCTGTCATTCTCCAAATGGGAAAGTCAAAGTGAAAGTCGATAATTCAACTGTAACTGACTTGTTAAGTGAGATCCAGGATGACTTATCTTACTTGGAGAGGATCAAGGTTAAACAGTTGCTGGTGAAATATGCTGACATCTTCTCAAATGCAGAAGGGGACTTAGGCAGAACATCTTTAGTGCAACACAGAATTGATACAGGGGACGAAAGACCTATTAGACAGAGAGCAAGGAGAATCCCAATCGCTAAGGAGAAAGAAGTTGAAGAATTGCTCGAAGACATGAAAAAGAAGAAGGTCATTAGTCCGTCCTCCAGTCCGTGGTGTTCTCCAGTGGTTCTTGTTAAGAAGAAAGATGGAAGCACACGGTTTTGTGTTGACTACAGGCAACTGAACAACGTGACAAAGAAGGACAGCTATCCTTTGCCAAGAATAGATGACACTCTGGATACTTTGAGTGGCATGAAGTGGTTTTCAACCCTGGACTGCAAGTCAGGCTACTGGCAGGTGGAAATACATCCGACTGATAAAGAGAAGACTGCGTTTTCAACTGGAAAGGGTTTGTGGCAGTTTAACGTCATGCCTTTCGGTCTCTGCAACGCGCCAGCTACTTTTGAAAGGCTTATGGAGTGTGCGTTGGCGGGATTGGTTGGCGAGGCTTGCCTGGTGTACCTCGACGACGTGGTCATAATAGGCAAAAGCTTCCAAGACCATCTCAAGAACCTGGAACAAGTCTTTCAGAAAATTCGTGGAGCAAACCTGAAACTGAATCCGAAGAAGTGCCGGCTGTTTAGAACTTCAGTGAACTATTTAGGACACGTAATCAGCCGAGAAGGAATTCAGACGGATCCGGAAAAGATGGAAGCTGTGCAGAAATGGCCGACGCCAAAGGACAAAACAGACGTGCGAGCTTTTCTCGGCCTTTGCTCGTACTATCGACGTTTTGTAAAAGGGTTTTCTGAGATCGCCAAACCATTGCATCGGTTGACTGAAGATAAGAAAACCTTCTCTTGGGATGATGAATGCGAGTTATCTTTCAATGAGCTGAAGAAGAGGCTTTGCGAGACACCTATCCTTGGATATCCACAGCCAGAGGGACAGTACATCGTTGACAGCGATGCTAGTAATATGGCTATTGGTGGAGTGTTATCACAGATCCAAGGTGACAAGGAAGTTGTGATCGGATATTTCAGCAAGTCTCTATCTAAAGCGGAAAGAAACTACTGCGTCACGAGAAAGGAACTTCTAGCTGTAGTGAAGACCTTACAGCATTTTTACAAGTATTTGATTGGGAGACCGTTCAAGCTTCGAACTGATCATGCTGCACTGAAATGGCTTCTCCAGTTCAAAAACCCGGAAGGACAGGTAGCTCGATGGATCGAACAGCTACAAGAGTATGACTTTTCTATCGAGCACCGTAGTGGTAAATCTCATGGCAATGCAGACGCGCTTTCACGTAGACCGTGTCCGGAAGACTGTAAACATTGTAGGAAGCAAGAGTCGAAGGAGGAGGTCGTGAAAGTGACTCGAATTTGTCCATTGGATGGATGGGAAACAGAAGCTATGCAGAAGGCCCAAGAAGAAGATGAGAACCTCAGACCCATCATGAAATGGAAGAAGGAAAAACACGATCAACCGGCTTGGAGTGAAGTAGCGTCCACAGGAGTGAGTACGAAAGCTTACTGGGCGCAATGGAACAGCCTGGTTCTGATCAATGGTCTACTGTACCGGAGGTGGGAGAAACCCAACGGTAAAGAAGAGCACCTACAATTGGTCGTGCCCAGAGCCAAGGTTAAAGATGTACTGCGGGAAACACATGACGGTGTTTCGGGCGGGCATCTTGGGGTAAATCGTACGTTGCAGAAGGTTCGTGCGAAGTTTTACTGGCTTCATTGTAGGGACGACGTACAGGACTGGTGCCGGAAATGTACAACGTGTGCCGCGGTGAAAGGTCCGCAGACCCAGAGTAGAGGGGGATTACGGTTGTACAATGTGGGAGCTCCCTGGGAGAGGATTGCCGTTGATGTGGCTGGACCGTTTCCACAATCAGAGTCCGGAAATAAATATTTCATGGTGGTGATGGATTACTTCACTAAGTGGCCTGAAGTGTTTGCCATACCCAATCAAGAAGCAATAACTGTGGCTACAAAACTGGTTGAGGAAGTGATCTGTCGATTTGGCGTGCCCCTGGAGATACACTCTGACCAGGGAAGAAATTTTGAGTCACAAGTATTTCAAGAGGTGTGCAAACTACTTGGAATGCATAAAACCAGGACGACGCCATATCATCCTCAGTCAGATGGAATGGTGGAGAGGTTCAACCAAACACTGGAGAGACAGTTGGCGAAGATGGTTGAAAAACATCAGAAGGACTGGGACAAACACATTCCATTGTTTTTACTGTCTTACCGGTCAGCTGTTCACGAAAGCACGAAGGAAACACCTGCTTTCGTCAATTTCGGAAGAGAGCTACGATTGCCTGTAGATTTGTTGACAGGAGGGTCACCAGATGAGCCGCAGAGTGTAACTGAATATGTAAGCGATTTGAGGGAAAGAATGCAAGATGTACATTCCCTAGTGCGTGAAAATGGTTTACATGCTAGTGAAAAGATGAAAACCAGATATGACCGTAAAGCTAACACGCCGCGTTTCGAAGAGGGTATGCTCGTCTGGTTACACAATCCAACTCGCCAGAAAGGGAAGTCCCCTAAGTTACAAAATAGGTGGGAAGGACCGTACAAGGTGGTCACTAGAATAAACGATGTAACGTACAGAATTCAACGCCAACCTAGAGGGGCTTGGAAAATAGTTCACATCGATCGACTTGCGAAGTACCATGGAAGCAATAATACTCGGGACGAGTATTAATGTAAGGAGGGGGTAATGTTACGACATCTGTTCGCAAGTAGGAGATAGGATTTGTCACTACTAGAGAACAGATGGCGTTACTAGTAAGTAAAAAAAGGAATTACTAGATGTTTCTCGAATATCGACTTTTCGAGAATGTGGTACTAGAACTTTCTGTAATATTCGCGTATTTGAGATTTGGCATATATAAAGAGCGACGCGTGCTACGGAGTTATTCGAGTGCGAAGAACTAAAGCGAGAACAAGCGGAATACTAGAGCGAAGAAATTAAATACGACAGTGCAGTGATATACGGATTACGGAAATAAGCTTAACGGTGTGGACAGTGTTACTATAACGGAGTAAATTAGTGTTGTTAATTAGTGCGAGTATCGATAGTTAATTATCGATAGTGTTTGTTGTGTTGTGTAAAGTGCGTTATTGGTCAATAAATATAATTACACCTTATTGCACGAAAGTGTGACTGGTATTTATCAAATTAAGAACCCGGTACGTAACAGTACTAATTATTTGCGATTTTTTGGCATACCACACATGACGGTCCCTGCTGCAGATTTTTTTTTAAAAATCAAAGAAATTTTAATATTTTTTTTCTTTTGAAGATGATTCATTTTATTCTTTAAATCAACGTACTAGGTACACACTAATTAGCTATTATTGTCTTCCTGGCTTAATTAAGTAAGGACTAGTATTCAACGTCTTAGGGACTTTTGTCAGGAAAACTGATTAAAAAATCGTTATTGTGGGTAATTTAGAAAAAAATATTTACTAATCACCCACATTTTTAGTTTCGGAGACATATAAATAAACTATTTTTCACTTAATAGTTCAGTGTATTCCAAACTTTCGGGCTACTACCATTACTCCGCGACCGTAAAATACTTACAATGGAAAGTCTACGTACGAATTTAGACTTGTTTGTTATTCTAAGAGGTGAAGGTACTTCGTTTCGTCATGAATTATTATTCAGAGCAGTGGTGGATCGCCTAGGTAATCAAATTACTGACGAAGATCGTGTAACACTAGACGAGTTTTGTCGAAGATTTACCCGAGCTGCTTCACAAAGATGGCAGAAGTCTCATCGTATCCTTGATGAATTTAGAAAACAGTACGAAAACTGGCTCCAGGCTGATGTCGATTGGCCGAATTGCGTGTCAAGAAATTTATTTTTGCCACAATCAATTGAAGAAAACCCGGTATCTAGCGGACATGTAAACAGACCAGAACCGTCGACGTCGTCTACTGGTACTATGACAAAAAGACCTAGAAAAGCATTCGAGGATCTAGGAAGCAAACAAAAGAAGAGAAGATCTGACGATTACAGGGAAAAAGAGTCAACTGAAATGGCACATTCAGCTGCCTTACTTTTGAAAGAAGACGGCCGTGAAGATATAGCATCAGTCATCCAATATATGCTGAAAAATCCAGAAGGAGCTACGAAAATTATGGAATCTCTTAAAAAGCCAGTTAAGATTACTATCTTTACACCAGAAAAGGCGCTAGGTTTGCTCCTTTCACTAAAGCTTTCGAAGTGGCAATTCATCACGCTGCGAGAGACGGCAATTCGAGAAGGTGCAAAAGATGTTTACCCGTCTTATTACAAAGTGCAACAAGCAAAGGAACAATGTTATCCTTCGAAGCAATCATTGACTGTAACGGATTCATCAGCAAGAATTACGCTTCAAGCATTACTCGACATAACAGTGAAGAGTATCCTTGAAAGTCTTCCGGAAAGTGTTCAAAATAAAGATTTGAAGCTCTTATCTAAGTATGGATTTGATGGTGCTTCCAACCAAAGCCGCTACAAACAGAAAATGGAGGGGCAGCAAGAGGATTCCAGTATATTCATGACGTCCTTGGTGCCATTACTTCTGACTGCAGGAGATGAAAATATATGGACGAATCCAAAACCATGCTCAGTGATGTATTGCCGTCCCGTGCAATTTACATTCGTAAAGGAGAGTGAAGAAGTGGTGGTCAGTCACAAAAGGCATATGGGTGACGAAATTAAATCCCTTATCCCCACTGAGTGCAGCAGTAACAAGGTAACTCATGAACTGAAGATGACAATGATTGACGCTAGAATCTGCACGTACCTTTCTGAAGCGAAATCGAACGCAACCTGCTACCTGTGTTTATCTAAACCTACAGAAATGAACCGATTGGATTGTGTATCTACAAAGACTGTATCCAATAGTGCTTTGGAATTTGGATTGTCATCGTTACATGCCCGTATAAATACAATGGAATGCTTATTGCATATAGCATACAGACTGGATTTTAAGAAGTGGGCTGCAAGAGCAAATGAGCACAAGACCTTATTAGAAAATAGAAAAAAACTTATCCAAGACAAATTTAAAGATGAACTCAACCTTTTGATTGATATTGTAAAGCAAGGCTCAGGAACAACAAATGACGGGAATACAGCAAGAAGATTTTTCGAATCTCCCGACAAAACGGCAGCCATTACAGGGTTAGATGAAGAGCTTGTGAAGAGATTTGCTGTTATCCTGCGAGCAATAACATCCGGAGAGCAAATCGATGTTATCCGGTTTAAAGAATATGCCCGCACAACAGCAGAAAAGTACGTGGAGTTATACGACTGGTACTATATGTCCTCTACCGTCCATAAGTTGCTTATACATGGTGCAGACATAATCGCGAATAATGATGTTGTTCCAATCGGAAGTCTCTCAGAAGAAGCCTCAGAAGCCCGCAACAAAGATTTTAGGAGGTTTCGGGAACACCATTCGCGCAAGAAGACCAGACAAGCTTCCAATGAAGATATTCTGAACAACCTTATTCTTTCGTCTGATCCTTTGATATCTGCACAAAGACCGATACTAGACGCTAAGAAAAAACAGAATTTCTTCGCTGAAACTTTAGATTTAATTAAGTCACCAGAAGCTCAGATTGAGTTTTTAGATATGAATAATTTAGATCCTGACTCCGAACTTGAATCAGATGAGAGCGATATTGAATGATAGTTATTTTGTTATTGCATGTATAATAAGTTTAATTTATATTTAAGTTTTAAATTGTATAATTCTATTTAGTAGATGTTAAGAAACAATGTTTTTGGAATTAGGTACATTTTTTGTATTTTTATTTATTAAATTTTCATTATTATGTGTGCCAAATAAATAAATTTCAATTGCAATTTACTATTATTACCATTATAATATAATTTACCATTAATAACTAGCTGGGCAGGTAAAAGTCCCTTTAGATTTCACTGAAACTCACAAACTTTTAGAATAGGATGATTATGTTGTTGAAAACTAGTCCAAACTTAGGCCAGGAAGATAAAAGTAGTTCATTAGTATGTAGTATGTTGATTTATAGAATAAAATAAATCATTTTAAAAATAAAAATAAATATTAAAATTTATTTGATTTTTAAAAAAAAATCTGCAGCAGGGACCGTCATGTGTGGTATGCCAAAAAATCACAAATAATTAGTACTAAGACCCCCTGTGAGGATATAACGGTTACTCTTGCAGATCCAAAGAAAATCGGATTTTTCATATGAGCTTCATACAAAATTTTCGAAAAAAATAAATGACTTATTCGCTTGTACGCTAAATTAACTTTTTTGGCATATTAGAGCATGGAAATGGTTGGTAGAAGCAGTTTACAACAAAAAAAGCGGCATTCTAAAATTAAAGTCCCTAAGTCTATGAAAGTCAATTTTCAGCTGTGCGCCCCAGATATCGATATTTTTTTTAATCACTGTTAGCAATGTATGAAATCTGTCCATTCGGATATTTATTTTTATTTTATTTTCTATGGAAGATTAACAGACAGATACAAACAATATAATACTAATTATGAATACACAATGCCATTTACAAATCTTCACCTATAGAAAATTTACATAATACTTACAGGACTAAAAAATTTAGGTAAAAAATTAAATAATTATAATGTTGAGGATAGTGTAGAAATTATTGGCCGAAATGTAAATTAGTTAATAATTTTCTTACTCTTGTAGTGCTTGTATCGAAAATATCTAAATCAACTATTGATTCATTAAATTTAGTACATGCACGTAATAGAAATGAGTTACGCCTATAATTGGTATTAGCTTTTGGGACACTTAAGACGGGTCGTTTCCTTAAGGCCTTTTGGTTGGTGCGTAAGTAAATTTTGCTAAGCAACTCGGGACAATCCACTACTCCTCTAACAATATCAAACAAGTAACACATGTCACTTATATGGCGCCTGGCTTCAAGGGGCAAGAAATGATATCGAATGCATCTCTGATGGTAACCGGCTGTATATTGTCGCGCTTTGTGATCAACATATCGAAGGAACCTCCTTTGGATACCCTCGATACGCCGAATATAGATGTTATAGTTCGGGTTCCACACTTGCGACGCGTATTCTAAATGGCTTTTAACAAACGAGCAGTAGATAATCTTAATAGCTTTGATATTATCAAAACCAGCGCAAGTTCTCATCAAGAATCCCAGAGCGTTTGATGACTTTGACACTATACTGTCCACGTGTTTATCAAACAACAGCTTAGAGTCAAATAATACTCCCAGGTCCCTAATCACATCTATTTTCTGACCATTTTGTCCTTTTAAAATATAACTATTGTTCAAAACTCTTGATTTGCGTGAGTAACTTACAAAGAAACATTTAGATACATTTAGACATAGCTTATTCTCTTCGCAATATAGAGTAAATCGGTCCAGATCGTTTTGGAGTAGTTCTATGTCAAGATGGTCATTAATGGTTTTCAAAACTTTCATATCGTCTGCATATATAGCCTAGGTCTCCTTTGAATGTTTTAAGTTTCTATTGATGAAAGGATTTTTATTTATTATCAGGGCCCATTAGTACAGGTATTATAAAATGTTTTTAGATATGGTGTAACGCTTATTTTTCCGGAATACTGTATGTATACCTAATAGAAGTTTTCAATTTCTTTTATAAACAATACAAAAACAAAGTGGTCGTGTTATGCCCTATGCCTGTCAAATAGTTCTATAGGGTTAATGATTTGTTTATAAGGAAACAGCATAGTTTGAGCGGGTTTTTATCGTATTTTGTAATAAAATTGGGTTTCCATCAAATGGCCGAAGGCATTCTTTTTTTAACACGCTTATATTAGCTTCACCTGTATGTATGAAACCGACTCCTTTAAACTCGATTTTGACCCACTTTAAACTGACCGATTTAATTCAATTCAATTTGTACACTTATCGGGAATCAGAAGCAATATAATAATTTCATATGTTCATCCCGTTATCTTGAGTAGGGTCGCCAGGATTAAATAATTTTAAATGATTCAGTAGTAAAGTTAAAATTAACTAAATTAAAAAAACTGAAAAAACGCTTTTAAAGCATATTTAACAAAAAACCTATTAAAAAAAAAAGAATCATAGAAATCGGTAGAGAAACACCGAAATTATACATGAAATTGGCCATCACGCCCGTGACCAAAACCAAATCGTTAATAATTTACATATTACATACTAGATGGCGCCAGTAATTGCATCCTACATCACGTAATTCGGTATGCAAAGTTTTACAAAAGTGGTGCTGATTACGAAACCATTTCGAGATATTATGTTTTTAAAACATATTTTCTTGAAATTAAATCAAACAGAGCTAAGATAACCGTTATTTTAGCAAAAAACTGTAACAGTATTTGACCTTCAGCGTTATGTCAAAGACATTCGTTCTTGCAGTTTATTAATAAAACATCGAAAATCATAGGTTTGTTTAGTATAATATCGTAATAATTTCATTTGGGATCACAAATTCGTGAAATATTTTGCAATTAGCAACATTTTTACTAAACATTTCGCTTTATTTGCATGTCGCTACGTTATATTTTCAATCAATGACGTCATTAAGTACAAAAGTTGAACAATCTTTAAAAAATCATAACTTTGCAATTACTCATTTTAAATGAAAAATATTCAAACCAGTTTTTTATTTTCGTGTTTGCTATCGAATAAAAATATTTAGTAAATACCAAAAAAAATCTTTGCATACCGAATTATTTCTTTTTTAGATTGTTATAAATACTTCATTCCATAGCTTTTTATTCCAAAATTTTCTAATGAACGGAAATACTGAACCGTTCATAAAAGCGCATTCAAAATCACAAACTACACTGTTCAGGGAGTGCTATATAAATTTAATAAATTAAAAACATTGCGCTAAATTTTACAATGCTTGAGCAGTGACTGAAGAAAGAAACCTCAGATATTTTAAAAAACATCGCTACCCGTGCGAAGCTGGGCCGATCCACTAGTTTTATAATAAGTCAGGATAAATATACTTAAGCTTTTACTTTGTTTTAGTAAGAATTGGGTAGTTTCGGATGCCTCAAAAAATTAAGAGTTCTTTGACTTAAACATAACATAATACTCACGCCATTATTTCCCATTAAGGTAGGCAGAGACTATCGATCGCCACTTCGTAGGATCCTGGCAAACCTTTCTAGCTCCTTTCTTTCTTTCCTTTATTTATTCTTTATTTATTACTTTCTAGCTTCGTTTACATCCATCAATATTTTCATACATGCTCTGTTATTCTTCATACTTCGGACGCCTGCCTTTTTGAGCACACACTAAATTTGGTCCAAGTGTGTTCTCGTGAATAAAGAATAAATAAAGGAAAGAAAAATTTCGACACAGGCGGGATTCGAACCCGCGACCTCGATAGAAGTATTTCGCGCTGGCAGCCATTGACACGGTAGCTCAATTAGCAAGAGCGACGGGGGCTCATACCCGAGGTCGCGGGTTCGAATCCCGCCTGTGTCAAAATTTTTCTTTCCTTTATTTATTAGTAATAATCCCCACATGAGGTTTTCATGAACAAAAAGATTTAAATTATGTGATAGTTAGGCGTTTTCAACATTTGCATTCTATCTGAAAAGATAGACAAGTGGCCTTCCGAATTAGTAAAAAATTCGGAGGTAGGAAACGCAAACACTTCTATAACGTGTAAAAGAAATAAAGGATAGAAGAATTTCGCGCTGGCAGCCATTGACACGGTAGCTCAATTGGCAAGAGCGACGGGGGCGTATACCCGAGGTCGCGGGTTCGAATCCCGCCTGTGTCGAAATTTTTCTTTCCTTTATTTATTAGTAATAATCCCCACATGAGGTTTTCATGAACAAAAAGATTTAAATTATGTGTTCTCGTGGTTGTTATTTCCTATCATCCATCCTTTCTATGTGCCCAAGCAATCTCAGCATTCCTTTTTCTATCTTTCTTACAATATCACATTTTCACACCTCACACCGCACCTTACACGAATCACACTTAACATTTTCCTGAGGGACCTCATCTTTACTGCAGTCACTCTGCTCTCATGCTTCTTTTGCCACACCCAACATTCGCTTCCATACATAAGCGTAGGAACAAGAACAGCATCATGAACAGCCATTCGGGTCTTTTCAGACACCGCTTCACTAGTCATTAGGCTATTCATTGCAACATTTACCACATTACCCTTTTTCACTGTTCTTTCTATGCCTTCATCACATTTTCAATCCCTTTAAAAAATCCAGATATAAAAACTCTTTCACCTGTTCCACATTCTTCATCGATCGCAATCACGCAATCATCTTCCTGGTCCTCTACTTAAACATAACCTAACACGTAGCTAAGTTAAAGCTAGTTCTGAAGAATCTTCACTTAATGTAAAAAGGAATTAAAAGGATAATCTACGAAAGAAAAACTTGGTGAACTTCATGGTAAGGAAATGGATGGCGACAATTAGATATGGGATTAAGAGCTTTCAAGGAGGTTAATGTCCAGCAGTGGACGTATTTTTGCTAATGATAAGAAGTGTATCCTTACCGTACAAAGCGGCGAAGACTATTGGTTGCCTCATGTACATGTATCATGGTTAACCTCTCACGCTCCATTTGTATTCATCAATCTTTTCATATACTCTTTTGTTCTTCAGACGTCGGACACCTGCCTTTTAGAGCACGTTTTCTATTAGATCTAAATGAATCCCCCGTGGGAATCATCTTCTAAAACTGCCATCCACATTGGCTCTATATATCTCTTCCATCTAAATACTTTCATCTATCCTCTCTTTGTGCCGAAACCATCTTACCATCATTATTTTAAATGTTTTCCATGATACTTTCTTGTATATTTGTGTTGTGTTGTTTTTGTGTCTTTCAATTTCAACCAATTGTTACTAAATATTTTATTGTCTTAACCCAATAAAACTACATGATTTGCTTTATTAACTACAACTACTTAAATAGTAACTAACAAAAAAATAAACTGCACTGATTAAAATACTTTATTATTAACACATTTGCCAACATCATACAACATACTAAATGCATTTTTTTATGAAATTTGACAAACCTTATATATATCTTACACTATTAAAAAAAAAACTCTAATCTTCAGTTTCAAACAACTATTCATCCCATCCCCAAAGCCCATGGCTATCTCTGATAGTTTCCTTATTATCCCGTCGATGTCTTGTGGTGGCGCTAGCTTCGCCTTTCGCGATAATTTTGCGACGATCCATTCTCTTTTGGCGATGTTCTAGATTTTTCTTTACCTGTACAGAAAATATACAACTTTAATACTTACAAATATTGTTGTATATTATTTATACTAAAGCCTACGTAACAGATTCCAACAAAATTGCCGTGTAGTGTCGGCTTAGAATAACACTACCCCATTTCTACCCGTGGGTGATCGTAAGAGGCTACTAAGGGAACAGGGGCTTTTTAAGTGATTTTTGGGCGATGTGGTTGGAACCCGTCACCAAAAACGTTTATTATTATCATCTTTTCCCCTATCAACTTGCAAAAGTGGCTGAGGAATTTATCATTCCAAAGCTCTGGCTACCCCGTTAAGGGATTTATAACCGTAGGAGCGAGTTACTGCCTTAATTTTAAAAAAAAACGCCATGTTTTTTAAATCATACCATTCGAATAGTGGTCAAATGCAATGAAGTTTTAAGCATAAATTCGCCTTACAAATTATTTTATAACTAAGTTCTCAGGTTTTTGGGAATTCAATACACGATCTGAATAATTATCATCAGTCTTAAAAGGGACAAAAACTGGGGCATTTGTAGAAAATATGATTCGAACCAACCGCCTCTAAGAAGAGTAAGGTCAAAGCCAAAATCAAGCCTACACCTATGTGTCTTTTCTAAAAAGTCATATGTGTAGTTTTAAATTACAATGGTTGGGGTAAACATCGTAAAGGAGCCCACATGTATACTAAGTTGTACTTACAGTCTATATCAATTAGATTCAAAATGATTGTAAACAAACCATTGCCGGGCATAAAATCATGTATTTCATCAAGAAACTACTTCCACGTCACTTCAATTTTACATCCGTCAATTAGGAAAAAAACCGTCCACTTATTAAACAAAATTTAAGTAGTAATTAGAGCTAGATCTTGCGAATCTTCACAAATAAGATTAGATGAAAAACATTGAGGTTATTCGTTATTTTTTTAATGCATTAAATTTGGGATGGGTATTTGATATTGAATGATATTGAAGGAATGACAGTAATCGATTACCGATTGATGAATCGATACTACTAGATTCAATATTTCTATATAAATCGCAGTGAATAATATCTATAACACCGTAAAGTATTTTAAAAAACTAAATAATATACACTAGCTGTTGCCCGTGACTTCGTACGCGTAAATTTCTGTTATTATGATCGCGATTAAGAACTTTTTAAAAGAATATATTTTAAATTACTTGTGTTAATGATACTTATAGTTTTATATTCTTGCGGCAGAAAACCATACTGATTTTTCTCCGTAACCCGATGTTGACAACGCGAAATGTAGTTGGCCGTATGTAAAGCAATCTTGACGTAAATCGATTCCTACTAATGATAAAAGCGAACGAGTTAGATGTTTAGTACCAGTAGAGTAAGCGTAACATTTGATTGAGTCGCTTCGCAACTACCCGAATTTTACGTAATGTTACGTAAATGTAATGTAAACGGTGGTCTTCTATTTTCTATTGATCATTATGACAACTTTGGTATTCTTTTACGGACTTTGGCAAAACTCTGTAATTAGGGTGAAGATTTTATATATATATATATTGGAACGACGACTTAGGGCTTTGTTAGAAGGAAGTGTGATATTGAATCTGACTGAATTGTTTTCGTGTACTGGGATGTACATCCCATTAGTTCTATCCTATTTCTGTAGTTCAATAGAACTAATGACACCTCAGTTTAGAATCAAGCATCCCGTAAGTACTATATAGAACTAATGGGACATTGTTGAAATTATGTTGTATGTGTTCATTTGAGAATGTTTGTTAGTGCATTAAATTGAACTGTTTTTCCAAATACTATTACCAACTGCAAATTAAATCTTTCTTATGATGAGTGACATGTGCAATATTCTATGCAATGAGAGTATTATGAGGTGACATCGTCTTTGAGTCGGTGTTATACACTCTAAATTATACATTAATATCTAAGTCCTTCTTGCCTAAATTACTGAAATAAACGCATTTTAATTTCCATCATATGAATGTAAATATTAAATTGTTTGCTGGCATCTGGTCTAAAAAAAACAAATCTGTGTGTTAACCATACAATAACTATTATTTCATACTTTTCAATGAAATTTTAACCATATATAATACCTTGATAATTTTCTAAGAAGTGTATTCACATCAAATTTAAATTACTATTTATTCTAACTAAATTTCAAGTGGAACAAAAAAAAGTATAAAGTAAAAAAGTAAAGATACATACAATTAAAATAGCGGCAAAAATTATACTACAGTTCTATATAGAACTGTTGGGATGAAATTCGGAAGCATCGAAAGTGCCCCAACTATTCTATAGAACTAAAACTTGGGAAACTAATGGGATGCACCCGTGTTTGCTTGTCTTACAAACAAGATAAGGTTGGTTATTCCATCCACCACTACGAAAATTTACACTATTGAGGCTTTTCTTGTTATCATAAATAACGTATTTGATAGTTAAGACTGTTATGTGTCGAGGAAATAAATTTATGATAAAATACAGTACTAATTATAATGAGTCTCTGCCTACCTAAATGAAAACTAACGGCTTGACTATATGTATGTACGTATGCAATTATAAGGAACGTATTCTGTAGTTTACGACTGTTTTATAAGTATTAGTAGCGTAATCGATTTTTACGTCGCCGTCAATAGTATTGGTAACAACACTAAAATACAAAAAGGCCATTGACGTTTCATTGTTTACAAAGTTATTTTTTCTAATTGATACAGACTATAGGTATATGACCAGTGTATTCGTAGATTCGTATTGAAAATACGATAGGCCTGTCATTTAGCACGTGACCTTATCCAAGCAAAACGTAAGTACTCTTAACACCAGGTGAAATTAAGATCGCTTGATGTTCAGAAGTATAAGCACCTCTGCCACCCTTTCAGGGGTATGCGGCGTGAACGTGAAATGTTCAAGTAAGAGTTGAAAGTAGAATAGCTTCGTGGATCCTAATATGATCAATTACTAAAACTAAAACGATTTTCATATACCTTTTTAGTTTCGTGTTTTGCGGAAAAATTTTGATAAATCAGCAAACTTTCATTAATGTTTTTGATTAATTTATAAGAGATTAAACCTGCGCTTTAACCAATAAACGGTATTAATTTGGCCCGTCTTCTAAGTTCTGGTTACTAGATGTAACTTCTAATAAGCTTTTTATAATGTATATTTTAAAAGTACAAACCTGTTCCTTAACCACTTCTGGCGCAATAGTACTGGCTGAAGTATAAGTCCTCATCGATCTAACATCCGAAAGTGCTTTCTCTATCATCGCCAATCGATATGCTTGCGAAGATTTATCTTCCAAACTCTTACTGGGGACTAAATCGGGTACATCATCAGTCTCACTGGGTACGTCATTTGTCTTACTGTTATCAACCTCTTGTGTTTTGGTTGAATCCTTGCTTTCTTCATCTTTAGTTGTGAGATTGACGGTTTTTAACGATAATGTTTCGAGGTAACACTTTTCATCGTTTTGTATTGATGAGTCCACCTGAATAAACATAATTATAAAAGGGAATTAATAATTGTTAGACCCGTTGATCATAGCAGCTAAATAAAGAAAGAAGAATTTTGAGATGTCATTTGCATTGGAATGAATAAAATATCATTTTTAAATTTTTATTACAGAGAACGACAAGTCGATACTTAATTACCATATGTACATACACGTACATACATATAATCACAGCTATTGATCCCAAAAAAAGGAGGCCTGATGTTATACGCACTTTTGGAATTAAGTGACAAGTTTCTATTCTTTTGGTAGCATTAGCGTTTATTTGGTTCAGTAATTCAGTTTTAACAAAATAAGAAAGCAATTGATATCAAATCACACTCACTAGATCACAAATTCACAATAATGTTTTGTTAATTTTGCTTTCTCTTATTAATAAAATTATTACTATAAACTACTGATTAGTGATTAGACTTATAAATTTAATATGTAGTTAAAATAACAGCAAACTAACCTCTTTCCTCATGTTCTCTAATTCCTCTTCAGTATACTTAGCGGCTTTAACATCAATCTTATCATCGGCGTCTTCGTACTCGGAATTGCTGTCATTATCATCATCACTGACGTTGAGACCGATACCCATTTCCTGAGAAATTGAAATAAGTATTTTGAAAATATACATACATACCTACATATACTCACGGCTATAAATCCCTAGATGGGGTAGCCAGAGCTAAGGAATGACAAATTCCTCAGCCACCTTTGGGAAGTTGAGTGGGGAAAAGATGGTAAAATAAAGGTTGTTGGTGATGGGTGTCCAACCGCATCGCCCAAAAATCCCTTAAAACGCCCCAAGTCCGTTAGTCGCCTCTTGCGTACACCCACCGGAAGAAATGGGGTAGTGCTATTCTAAGCCGACACTACACAGCTATAAAAATATACATACGCTCAAGTGCTACCACCTGCTACCTAACAAGAGAATTTACTATACCAGTGGCAAATATTCACTCTGAACAGATTCAGAAGAATTAGTAACTCTGCAAATCCTTCAGAAACACGACAGAAACGATGACTTGAGTTACATTTTCTGTCTTAATTTCTTATTTAATAGCGTTATGTGTCAGATTCGCAAAGCATTTCGAATGATTTCAAATAATGGTGTAATTTAATCCTTGCTACATCAGCTCTGCCATTAAAAGTCCCCTTGTAATTAGTTCAGCATAACATAACATAAACGTTCACGCCGAATATCCCCGAAGGGGTTGGCAGAGGTACTAATACTTCGGAACATCACGTGACTTTGTCACCTGGTGTTCAGAGTACCCACGTTTTGCATGGACAGTGTACTCACGTGATAGGGGGCATGCCTATCGCCGTTTTGTACGAATACACTGTCACATGACTAAGTACAACTCAGTACAGTTCAGCAGTTTCAGATATTAGGCAAAACAAGCAGATAGCCAATTTAAAAAAAAGAGCTGTTTCACATATGCATTGTATACTTCGATATGCAATCCAGATCCATTTCATATCAGACAATTCTATCCACATGAACTTAACAATGGCAAGTTGATCTATATTAATACTTATAATGTAAAAACAAAGACGCCTAGTTAAATTGGATATTTTAATATGAGAACCCTACCTCCACTTTCTTATTCATTGTTTTATTACCTGCAACAACTTGGCATCTACATCTTTACTCCTCTTATACCCGGAGCACTGTTAGCTTCCATTGGGGTAAGCAGACACTATCGATCGCCACTTTGTATGATCCATGCAAACCTCTCGAGGTTTTTTTACTTTCATCAAGCTTTTTATACATACTCTTTTATTCTTCGCACTTCGGACACCTCTATTTTAAACATATTCTCTATGTGATCTAAATGTGTCCTCTATGGTCGTCCTTTGCTAACATCATTGAAGAAATTAAAATGTATAAATATCATATTTAATTACCTCCAAAAGTTCATCATCAACATCCTTACTCCTCCTATACCCGGAGCAAGCTATCTCTCTGTCCATTTCATCGTCTCGCTCTAGATCGGCAAATTTCGGATACAAGTCGCTTTCGTAGCCAAAACGCTTTTTGAAGAACTCGCGGACGCATTTCACATCACGGTCGAAATAGCTGGAAATTAAGTCTTGTTTAGATTGGTGAGGAATTTAGGGAGTGGGTAGAGTAAGTACAATATATGTGTACGAAAGAATATAAATATATTTCATATGAGTATAACAGTGTATAAAGACTGTTTCCAAAGACCTGGTCACCCCTTTTTGGGAATATTGCAGATTACACCTATTTTTATAGAGTTTATATTAAAATAAGTGTAATTTAATATTTGCTCACTATATATCTATTGTCTATTATTATTGTTTAAATGACCACCATTTATTTTTTAATTAATCTTATAGTATTCTTTAAAAAAATACAATTGTTACTAATAAAGATGACATGATTCATAAGAACAAAGCTTTTATGGTATGTGTTGCAAACTTTTCCATACTGACCCTTTTTAATGAGCCTTTCAATCACCATTAATTACTATGCCTCTGAATTTCAGACTAACATCCTTAAATTTAAATCAAAACCTATTAATATTATAAATGTGAAAGTTTAGATGTTTGTGTGTTTAAGGAAAAAAGGCTCCTCAAGTACATAATATATATGAATGAAATTTGGCAGAATGCTACATAATGCCCCAAATTATCAAATAGGATACTTTTTATCCCGGAAAAATTTGACCACTAAAATATTCACGCCTGATTGAACTAAAAGTAATGGAAATATCGCCTAAAGTTTTGTCATAAGCAAATTTGACAGCACGAAGTTTGTCGGGTCAGCTAGTATTAATTTACTTACAGCTCAGCATTAGAGTGCGAAGTGGAGACCATTTGTGGAAAGTCAATGATGATAGGATGCCCATCCTCATTGATCATGATGTTGAACTCGTTGAAATCACCATGTATAACTCCACAGTTGCCGAGACGTACAATGAGGTTCATCAGCTCGTCATAAAGTGATTCTACGTCAGCTACGGCTGTCACGTGTGTTCTGGAATTGAATGATTTTGTGTATAAATTACCTATTAAGATTACAAAAATCCAAAAATTATATTATTGATGTTTGACATTGTCGAGTGAGGCCCTGTATTTTCTGGTATGAGATAAATGTAATAAAACATAATATAAAATAAATAGAAAACATTAATAGGCTAGGCATATCACAATTAGTGTACTTGGGTTTTTCATTATTGAAAATATTGTTGACTATAACATTTTTAAAAACTGCATTGATTAGTTGTACTCTGTTTAGCTTACCTGTGTTCCCCCTTTTTAAAGTCTTAAATCAATATAAAGAACAGAGTGATTTAGATATATTGCTTATATTGCAGAAAACCAACACTTTAAATGATTGTTATAATTCTCTTAGGACTTGCTTTCAAGATATCTCAACCAAACAATACAGAGCGCATATTAACTTTAAGTATAATTTCAAGAAGTTCAATATCTACTTACAAGGGGCCTCCACTGACAAGCTGCATGACAACACAATGTCTGTTGAAATCTATAGGTTTCGGCACAGGGAAACCTCTATCGTACAACGCCTTCATGTATGCAAACTCTTTGGTGGCTGAAATACGGGAGAGGTACAACCAAGAGGCCCGATGTCTATGTGCGTGATAGTCTCTCTTACTTTTTATGTTGCGGAAGCATGTGCGACCCAATCTGTGGAGCAAGATTTATATAATTATAAACTTAATTCGAAGTAAAAAATACTAGAAAGGTTTTTTTGATTAATTTAATATTAAAAAAAATAAAAATCATTTATTAATTTTTCACATGCATTATTACAAGCATACAGGGGTTCTCAAACTAGGCTAAGCCTAGTATTTTCTAAGATTTTCACGATTGCACATTATAATTAAAACAACTATTGCTTTTCGGATATTTTAATCGCGTGTTATTACATTATTTTTATTTTTAAAGCCCGACGTTTCGAAAACTTTTCAGTTAACAGTTAACAACCGTGATAGCCCAGTGGGTAGAACACTCGGTTATCGTGCAAACGACTAGTGTTCAAATCCTGGGGCGGGCCTACACCAATTTGTCTTTTCTAAAGACATATGTGTGGTTAATTTATCATGGTTGTTAACGGTGAGGGAAAACATCGTGAGGAAACCCACATGGCTGAGTTGTACTTAGTCATGTGACAGTGTATTCGAACAAAACGGCGATAGGCCTGCCCCCTATCACGTGAGTACACTGTCCATGCAAAACGTGGGTACTCTGAACACCAGTATAGGTAGCATGAGGCGTGTGAGAGCGTAGATGTCACGTGAGAAGTGAGGTACTGACAGATGTTGTATGAACAATCTGTCAGTTTCTCACTTCCCACGCGACATACACGCTCTCACACGCCTCATGCTACGGGGGCAGGTGACAAAGTCACGTGATGTTCAGAAGTATTAGTACCTCTGCCAACCCCTTCGGGGATATTCGGTGTGAACGTTTATGTTTATGTTATGTTATGTACCTTCACAAAATTTAAGTTACATTTGCGTTTAATATTTGCTATGTTCAAAAAGAGCTAATGTTATCTGGAGTCTTGCTAGTGTTCTTCCCTTGCTAGTTGTGCTAATGATCTGGTTCCAAGCAGGTGGTAATTGCCAAGCATCATCTCTATTGAAGTTTGGATGTGTGCAACTTGTAAAGGGATCTGACATTTGATAGGTCTTAAAAACTGACTTATCTTTTGGTGCGGCTTGAAGTAGGTCTTAATGGAAGCACGCTGTAACACAGTACTAATTTTTTCTGTTACACCCTTTACAAAAGGTAAAGGCTCCTTGCAATTCTACCTTTTGTAAAGGGTGTTACAGACAAAATTAGTACTGTGTTAGATGGAGGTGTTTATAAACTAGACTGTGAGTGTGGACTTTCATGCATCGGACAAACAAAGCGTAGTGTAGTTACTCGCGTAAAAGAACATATTGCTGATATGAAGAATAGGCGTCCTGGAAGATCTGCTTTGTGTGAACACACCTTCGATAAGCCAAACCACCACATGCGTTTTGACAAACCTAAAATTCTAGCAAAAGAGAATCGATTGATACCTAGAATGATACGCGAATCTATTGAAATAAAGAAACATCCAAACTTCAATAGAGTTGATGGTTGGCAATTACCACCTGCTTGGAACCCGATCATAAGCATAACTAAGCAAGGGAAGAACACTAGCAAGACTCCAGATAACATTAGCTCTTTTTGTACATAGCAAATATTAAATGCAAATGTAACTTAAATTTTATGAAGGTAGTTAGTATTAATAATTTTATAGTACTGTATAATGACAAATAACACCTGTCTTCCCGTGACCATGATAACTGAAAAGTTTTCGAAACGTGTCGGGCTTTAAAAATAAAAATAATGTAATAACACGCGAAACACAACAAACAATATGTGTTTGGCTTTGTATTGATAATATGACAAATTTTATTCAAAATCCGTTCTAATATTTGTATTGCTAGAGGATAAGTATACAGTGTAAACTTTATTCGAACTTCAATCATATATATGATTCATAAATATGTAAACGCTCTCATATAACATATTTAAGTGCCGAAACAGGGGTAGCAAGAGCTTCACAGTATGCAATACTCTATCCACCTTAAAAAGTTAGTCACATCAGCACCCACTTAAAAAACATCAATACGAATGCAATAATGCAAGTGTCATTCTAGGAAGTAAATACAAAGCCAATGTACAAACACTGGAACTAAGACTTATATAACATGTGTGATTTATTTCTTTATTTCAAATTATTTCTTTTGCTGACGACACTGTACTCACATTTACTGGTTCTTCATGGTATGAAACTTTCAACTCTGCTCAACAAGGCTTTAATATAATATCTAAGTGGTTAGTGGCAAACAGTCTATCATTAAATACAACAAAGACTAAATACATGACCTTCTCGATTACAGAAAAAACGCAACCTCCCCCGGATACTTATGTATTACGCAAGTTCTGTTTCCACAGTAACGCTCGCAGTTCTTGTTCTTGTCCGTTAATTGAGAGGGTCAAGGTCATAAGATATTTAGGTGTAATGGTAGATTATAAGCTCACCTTTTCCGAACATATTTCTCATGTTGCCTCAAGGGTCAGGAAGCTAATTTACGTCTTCAGCAAATTGCGAAATATTTCTAATCCCGCCCTTCTTAAGACAGTATACATAGCACTCTGTCAATCTATATTAACTTACTGTATATCTTCATGGGGGGGTGCTTCCAAATCTTTACTGATTACACTAGAACGCGCCCAAAGGGCTGTTCTCAAAACGATTAATCGTAAACCTCGACTCTTCCCTACTTACGAACTTTACAGTAGTAGTAGTTTATTAACTGTCCGCCAGCTCTTTATTCTACATACTCTGCTTAAACAGCACTCTCAAACGCCTCCCCCGTTACCTTCAAACTCTCGTTCTTCCCGCTATCCACTTTTTGCCTCCGTTCCACGTCTTAAAACCCAATTTGCAAATCGGTTCTTCTGTTTCTTGGGACCATTACTTTACAATAAAGTGAATAAATTGATGCCTAGTAACCAACTTTCTGCATTCAATTTTAAGAAAAAAATTACTGACTTTCTCCTAACCCTGAATTATGACGACACAGAGATGCTTCTTACCTATATCAAATAATTATATATCCAATTATATATATATTTACGCAAACACACACATACATATACAAATACTACAAACACCCCTATAAACACATTCAAACACACACACACACACACACACACACACACAAATACATAATTTCTTACTAGAGGAGAACACGATTTGTTTTTGTATTCTTTTAAAAAATGAAATTATTAGTGTCCATTGCACAGGCACGACCTATAATGGCACTAATGTACTCTATATGTCTCACCCTTATTATAATTGTAAAATATGTGCTCTAGTATCATTTGTACATAGGTTAATTAGAAAATAAACGATTATTATTATTATTATTATTATTTATGGATGTTAAGTAAAGGATCATCTATACTTATAATAAATCTGTAGAGAGGTCAATTCTGTACATGAAATATATTTTCAAAATAACTATCAGGGGGTGATTAGTGATCGATACTGATGCCAAAATAGCAATCAGTAAAATTTTTGTCTGGCTGTCTGTCTGTCTGTCGGTTTGTATGTTCCTTATGGAAACAAAAACTACTCGACGGATTTTAACGAAACTTGGCACAATTATTCTTCATACTCCTGGGCAGGGTATGGTATACTTTTCAACAGTAGTGAGGGGGAATTTTGGGAAATTTCGGGAAAACGGGAGAAGTTGCTCCATTTTTTAAGCTTCCGTCGCGTGTGCAGCCTTAATGGTTAAGCTTACATAGAAATCATGTATGACGGAAATATTCTTCATAAAATTGTCTAAAAAAATTTTATCAACAGTATATGTCTATCTTTTATGGTTGACTCACAATAACACGTGTAACTCCTGATAGCTTAGCAGTTCGAAGCATTCTGATTATATTTGTTTGCTCTTACGTTTATAATACTCTCATTCATTCCTAATTTTAAAAAGGTAACATTATTACCTATTCAATAAAAAAAGAATCATAGAAATCGGTAGAGAAACACCGAAATTATACATGAAATTGACCATCGCGCCCGTGACCAAAACCAAATCGTTAATAATTTACATATTACATACTAAATGGCGCCAGTAATTGCATCCTACATCACGTAATTATTTCTTTTTTAGATTGTTATAAATACTTCATAGCTTTTTATTCCATAATTTTCTAATAAACGGAAATACTGAACCGTTCATAAAAGCGCATTCAAAATCACCAAACTACACTGTTCAGGGACTGCTATATAAATTTAATAAATTGAAAACATTACGCTAAATTTCACAATGCTTGAGCAGTGACTGAAGAAAGAAACCTCAGATATTTAAAAAAATATCGCTACCCGTGCGAAGCTAGGCCGATCCACTAGTGTTAAATAAAGTTGAGATTTTTACCTGTGTAACTTCAAGCAGAGTGGGGTATGGTCTTCATCAGCAACTACATAGATGTTAGATTCTTTGCCAACACCAATTTGATTACCAAATGATGCAATCACTTTTCTGTTTGTGAGAGCTTTGAGAGCCAAATAATCATAGCCTCCATTGGTGAGACGGAAACCATCATCTAGAATTACCAATTTATGTATAAATATTTTATCCTACTTCTTTTGGTAACAATAGCTTAATGATCTATTCCTAATGTATCATATTCTAATATGTTTATATTAAAAATATTGTTAATATTTAGTGTTTATTCTAAATGTATATTTGTTTTGTGATATCCCTTATTTGTAATTTAATACATCATATTGATTTGTCATAAAGTAATGATTGGATAAGTGAAAATCAGACTTAAATAACAAAAGCCAATAACTTAAGTCATTTGTTAAGCAAGTCGCATAGATATCGGAGTTTTGAAAAAAAAGATTGACATTGTCTATGAAGCATTGAAAAGACAACAAGCTAGTTATGGCTTTACAGAAGAATAACAAAAAAACAATGGGGTTAAATAAAGGAAAGAAAAATTTTGACACAGGCGGGAATTGAACCCGCGGCCTCGGGTATATGCCCCCGTCGCTCTGCCAATTGAGCTACCGTGTCAATGGCTACCAGTGCAAAATTCTTTCATCCTTTGCTTCTTTTACACTTTTTTCCCGCCTGTGTCGAAATTTGTATGGAATCTTTGTAGTCATAATAATATATATATTTAATATATACTTATTAAATTTCCCATTGCAAAATTTGAAAGATTTAGAATAGGCATAACTCATACCACAGTCACTACTTTACTACATTGTACTTAGTCAACCAAAATTACCAAACACTATGGTCTGACATAAAGACCACATAAATTATAAGCTAGTCCCTTTGATTATTACAGAATAAAAACAATAGCTACTCTATTATGTTTCAAATAATCACCAGAAATAAAACATTTTACTTACAATGTTTACCACGTTCATAAGTTAACAATCTGTGTTTACACAATTCTCTCATTAACTTATGGACTCCTCCGTGGCGTAAGTTTGCAATAGAAGCAACTAATGACCCAGGAACCAATTCGTGATTCTTCATCCCCATTTCGACCTGAAGTAAAGCATGATATTTATTGTATAAAACTTATGAGAATTCCAAAGAGGTTATGAATTTATCATATGACACTTACCGCAGTTAGTACTCTAAAATCTTCACCTGTTAGGTAACGAAGAATAGCAACATCTAATTTACCCATTTTGATCTGAATCAATCTGCAATTATTAATGGGAAAGTAAAAAGAATGGAATCATCCCAACCCAATATCAACAAAAACACGCGAGTGAAATTGATTGATTGATTGAATGATGAATGATCTGTATTGACCATAGCTAATGACATAACATGACATCACTATCAATCTAAGAAAGCTACGTGCACATGGTAGACGAGACGCATTCATGGGACACCCATTGGACATCAATCATACTCGCCTTATATTTACGACTGAAATCCAAACCGATACAACACATAATAAGTTTATGAGTCACGTTCTCTCTCTCACTTTTAGTATGATATAAAAAAGAGGTAGATGAAATAAATGATGGGTACACAACACAGTTCCATATTGTTGATTTTCAGATCCAAGATTGACAACGTAAGAGTCTCATACAAATTTAGTTGACTATCAAGGCAATAACCTGGGGAAATTCGGTTTAAATGCGCCAATTTTGAGAACGAGGTCATCCTAGCTAGATGGTTACGGTTATGCTAAGGAAACAGAGACAAGATCTATTACTATCTAGTTTTATTTTAGCCATTCGGCTACGAAACCCTAAAAAAGTTGTGGGTATGGACACCAAAAATTCGAACATGACTGAGTTAGGATAATGTCAGAAATCGGGAACAATTATATGAATTTTGTGTTTTTATGAAAATATATTTTGCCTGAGTAAGGAATAAAATATTTATTTGAAGCATTTTTTTATTATTACTCTACTTTAACATACCTGCTTTTTATAAAATATTCCCTATGATAAGATTACGGATAGTTTAAATCTGTTAGGCTGGGATTCAATCTTGGCTGACAAAAACATAGATGAGGCGGTCGAAGTCTTCTCTAGCTCAATTTCAGAGATGATTGCAACTCACAGCAAAACACTTAGAGTTCCCCGCTGCATGACTAACACCCTGGATGACTCCCGGTCTCATAAGGTGTTTTAAACACAAGGACAAGTTACATCAAGCCTTCCGCAATGACCCAGATAACCCAAATACTAAATTAATATTTACCCGCTACAGGAACTTCTACATCACTCTTGTTAGGAAGAATTTTACGAAAAAAACTGATTAATTCCAAAAAGTCCCCTAAAAAACTATGGCGTACTATTAATGAAATAACACAAAGATCACAATCGAATCCATCCTCAAATGATCTTATTTCTCGGAATAACTCTTAGAAAGAGTGAGTAAATAAAGTCAATAACCACTTTTTTATGTTGGCCCCAATTTAGCAAATACCATCCTTAATTAATTGAAAGAAACCCAACAGTCCCTTGCAAGCAAAGTAAAAAATAATGATCCCTCCCCACTTAACTCTTTATTTTTAGCACCAACAGACTCTGAAGAAGTCCTTAACCTGATTAGAGCAGTAGATACAGATAAAGCATCTGGGATAGACTTAATTAGCAATAAACTTTTAAAAATCATTGCACCCTCGATCTCCTGCCCCCTTGCTGGCTGCTTCCCATCACCCTGGAAAAAGGCTCTGGTGAAGCCTATTCATAAGTCTGGTCCTAAAGATGCCCCGAATAATTATAGACCCATATCACTCCTCACAGCCTGCTCCAAACTCCTAGAGCGTTTAATAAATAGTAGGTTAGTAAGTTTTTTGGAAAACAATGATCTGTTGCGCAATAGGCAGTTCGGCTTTCGCCGGGGAAAATCAACCGAACATGCTGTAAACCTTTTGATCGATACAGTGTCTAGAAGCCTCAATTGTGGAAGGAAGTGTCTGGGTATCTTCTTAGACCTGGCGAAAGCATTCGACACTGTCTCCATCAACATTATGCTTAAAAAATGGAATTGATGGGTGTGAGGGGTGTAGCCTTAGATTGGTTTACAAGCTATCTTATTTCCAGGAGTTAGTTCGTTGATATCAATGGTCACGGAGTATATAGGATAGGAGTCACGACAAACCTGTCATTTTCGGTGTTCCACAGGGAAGCATTCTGGGCCCAACTTTGTTCTTCATTTTCGAGAATGATATCACTTTAAATGGTTTACCTAATGCTGACCTCATTTGTTACGCCGATGATACCGAGCTAATCTTCAGCGGAAAATCCTGGTCTGATGCTAGAGACTCAGCGCAACAGGGTTTGACTATTATCACGAACTGGCTCCACAATAACTTGCTTACACTTAACATAGCCAAAACCCTGTATATTTGATCCATAAAACAACATGAAATGTCCTGTCCCCGATATCATAATAATCCAGCGATATCTTGTTCGTGTGAGAATCTTATAAGGTCGCCAAGTTACAAATACCCCTGTGTGATTGTTGACGAAAACCTTAATTTCAAACTTCACCTAAGTTGCACAGCGTCCCGAACGCGTAAATTGGTCCCCGCTATGACACTCCTACGTCAGTCCGCCGATGGAGATACTATCAGGATGGTCTATCTCACTCTTTGCCAGTCTGTAATTGACTACTATATTTTGGCCTGGGGAGAGAGTGCTTCTTCAAACATGATTATACTGGAGCGAGCTCAGAGAGCAGTCCTCAAGACCTATTTGGGTAAGCCGCGAAGGTTCTCTACAAAATGCCTGTATACGGAGGCAAATGTTTTGAGTGTGCGCAAGTTTTTTGTTTTGAGACTAGCAATGTTTTCATTCAGGGAATTTAATAAAACAACTTCGCTTGAGGTAAATAGTAAGAAGCGTGTCTTCAGAGTAACTGTCCCGAGAATTAATACAGCTTTTGGCCAACGCTTCCTCAGATTCTTATCGCCCTTTGTATAGAATAAAATAGTCAAATTCAAAGACAATCTGGTAAGCGGAAACGCATACGAATTTATGAAAATCGTCTCTATAATTTTATTGGACATGGGTTACGAGGACTGCGAGGCGCTACTAAAAGTAACTAGCTAAACATTATTCACACACACACACACACACATACGCTTTCACACATACCTACGCACACAAATACTCACACACACACACCATTACACCCCATACACACATTTTTATAATCACACGCACATATAGTACAGCTGCATGACGTTTGTTTGTTTATTTACTATTAATTTTTCTTTTTTATATTTATTTTCATTACCCTTTTAGTATTGCATATTTTTAATTTTATTTTGTATTAAAGTTATATTAATTATAAAAAAAATAATATAGTTAATCAAATCATGCCAAATCAAAATTGGTCCTCGCGATACAGGCTTAGCCTGTAAACTGTATTTTGATTAGTTCAGTATATAAAGTTTTTGTTTTTTTTTTAATAAGTTGGAATTTGAATAAGCGAGCGGGACAGACGCCTTCGGTTCTGGCCTTGTTCTGGCTCTTATTCTAGGACAAGTCTTTACTTGACATCGTTAAATTATAGACTTTATTGCGAGGTAATAAATTGCATTGTTATGAACCATTTTTTGTAAGTGTTGTGTTGTGTCTCCTGTTTAGTTAGTAATAATAATAATAAACACTTTATTGCATACAAATACACAACACACAAACAGTATTTTAAAAAAATGGGATTTAAGTTTATTTTTAAATGTATTTAATGATGATGACATACGTATGTCAACTGGTAGTGAGTTCCACAAATTAACTGCTCTGGCTGCAAAGGAATCACTATATGTAGCACTGTCATGAGGAGGTACACTCAACATCTTATTCTCCTGCGATCGCAAGGCAAGGCCGTGGGAGCACAAGTATGTGAACTTACAACGAAGATAGTGGGGGGCAGCAGGATTATTAAGGGCATTATATAAAATACAGAGAATATGAGTATTTCTCCGAAGTCGAATTGGGAGCCAGTTTAGTTGAGCGCGGTACTCCGAAATATGATCGTATTTACGTAATCCAAAAATAAATCGGATACATAAATTCTGCAGACGTTCGAGTTTGTTTAGTAGCTCCTCTGTGAGGTCAAGATAGCTTACGTCTGCGTAATCGAGAATCGGAAGCAGTAGAGACTGTACCAGCGTAATCTTAGTGTGGTGAGGCAGGAAAAATTGCAAGCGCTTAAATGAGTGACAGGATGCAAAGACTTTTTTACTCACGGCTTCCACGAAAATGTACTGTCCATAATAATTCCCAAATTCTTGACAGAATTGACGAAGCGAATATCGGTGCCATTATAGGTCAACTTCTTATCAAGAGCAATATTTGCCTTATTCAGCAACCTCGAACTGCCTATGACTTATCAGGATTTAGCAGTAGCCCAAACTTCTTCACCCATTTCGATATTATCTCCAGGTTGTTATTTATGAGATCATCTGCCGAGTTTATATCTTCCGGAACAGCACTTGTGTAGATTTGAAGGTCGTCTGCATGTAGGTGATAGAGAGAAGTAAGTTCTTTAGCCAAGATATTAATAAAAAGTGAAAGAAGCAAAGGAGAAAGGTAGGTTAGAAAATAGAATTGGTGACTGTCGGAGATACGTTAAGAGATCTTAAAATGCCAAGTAGTATATCAAGATCCACAATATAAATGCGTTGCTGAAATCTAAAAGTGTAAGCACTGTAACTTGGTGATTGTCCATATAACCGAATATCATCAGTGACCTTGATGAGAGCAGTAACAGTCCTATGACCAGTTCGGAACCCAGACTGGAAATCGTTGAGCAAGTGGTAAGTGGAAAGGAAGTTGGTAAATTGTTCAAATACGAGGCGTTCAAGAACTTTTGATAGGAATGGTAGGATGGAAATTGGGCGAAATTGGGATAAGGTGGTTGGGTTAGGAACTTTAGGAATAGGGACAATGAAGGCATTCTTCCACATACTAGGGAATGAACAAGAGAGTAGGGATAAGTTCATTAAATTTGTTATGTGTGGCAAAATTATTTCCAGAATAGGATTAATCATTAAAGTACTAACGTTGTCAGTACCTGTTGCTTTGCTAGTTATATTAGAAACACATATTTTAACGTCACGACCAGAGACCAATTTGAAAATGAATTGTGGGCAATCAGGGATAGGTGTAGAAACAAGATTGTTCAGAGCCTCAGCTTTACATTGATCACTAATGGTCAAAAGAGCAGAGGAGAAATGTTGATTAAGTGCATTGAGGTCTGTATCTATAGGAGAATTTGCCCGAGATTTTTCTATGCCCAATGTTTTAAGGAATGAACATAGCTGTGAGGTGTCACATTCGTACCTCCATGATCTTCACTCCACTCAAACTTTAATGCCATATATCCCTGAAAGGGTTGGCAGAAGTACTATATTTCTATTCTGAACATCACGTGACATTGTCACCTGGTGTTCAAAATACCCACGTTTTGCTTCGATAGTGTACTCACGTGATAGGCCTATCGCCCTTTTGTATGAATCGAATACACTGAATATACGAATACATGACAAAGTACAACTTAGCCACGTGGATTTCCTCTAGATGTTTCCCTCACACTAAACAACCATGATAAATTAACCACACATATGAAAAAAAAACTCATTTATTTCGGACAATGCAAATTCATAATTTTGTTAGTACGTACATTTATCTTAGGGTGCTATTATTAGTAGAGAATGTATACAAAAGTAAAATAAAATAAAAATTATATACAAATAACAAAAATAAATAAAGACTAATTTAGAGGACAGCTTCATCATGCATCACCAAGTTTTTTTTGTAACATGCATTTTTATCCAGTGATAAATGATGTGACTATCGAACCTGTCAGCAATCGCGCTTAGAATGGGGTCGGCAAAGTTACGAATTCGATGAAGTATCGAGGCGGTTCTTTTGCGTAAGATAGTGTAAAAGCCACCAACCGTCGTTGCTTCCGCAAATATGCCCGAGGCACTGCATCGCCATGGCAAGCCCATCACTGCCCTGAACGCGTTGTTGTATTGGACAAGTAGGGAGTTGATCGCACGAGAAGTATATTTTACCCACAACGAGCACGAGTAGAACGACTGGCAATATGCCTTAAATAAGGTTTGTTTCAGTCGACTGGAGCATTTAGCAAATTTGCGAGCAATCATACTACCCCTCATGGTTAACCCCCTACGTTGCCTTTCAATATCAACATCATCGCTAAAAGTGTCCGTCACATAATGTCCTAGGTATTTCAATTTCACTACTCTTTTGAGAACCCTATCGCATAGTTTTATATCTGGAACATAGGTAGGCAACTAATTACCACTTTTAAAAACCATAAATTCGTTCTTGTCTGCATTGTACATAAGCCCGTGTGACTTAGCATATGAGTCGCATATAGATATAAGTCTAGTAAGTGCCCTTGTAGAGGGGCTTAGCAACACCATGTCGTCAGCATAGCTGATGTTGTTAACACATATGCCATCTATATAGCATCCGACCCTGGCGTCGCCAAGTTGACTTGACATACAAGTTGAAGAGCCGCGCTGAGGGAAGACCCCCCTGCCTCATGCCGCACTTCAACCTGTATGATTCCGAATAGGACTCGTTCCACCTCACCTGATTAATCTGGTTATTATACCAATATTTAAGCATGCCTATCAGCTGTCTCGGATAACCTATTTTTAGTTTCTAGTTTTCCCCATAACACTGTGTAGTCTACTAAGTCGAAAGCTTTTCTTTTGGTATAGTATCCGACGGTGTGCTTTAGTGCCAGAATCGCACTTTCCGTAGACAACCCAGCCCTAAAACCGTACTGCCCACAACGTAAATCGAGACACCGAATAAGGTGAAAATCAAGCACTGCATCGAACACTTTACCAATTATGGTCGCAAGCGATATAGGTCTGTAGTTGCTCCTACTCGCGCAGTCCCCAGTTTTGTTTTTAACAATCGGCACTACAACCATTTTCATAATACTTGATGGCGAGTACGAGTGGTTTAGGCATAAGGAATACAGCAGGGCTAGGACCCTAGGCAGGTGTACTCCTGCGTGCATTAAGTGCTCTACCGACAATCCGTCAAGATATCAATATGAGAGAAACACTTTAGAAAAGACAAATTGGAGTAGGCTCAACCCGGGATTTGAACCCCCATCGTCTGCTCGATAACGAGCTATCACGGTTGCTAAATTAATCAATAAAATTGTTTCTGTAATATGTTAAAATTGAATTTGATGTGTAATAAAGAGTTTTCTATTTTATTCTATTTTACATACATAATTATATAGATATATTCTCGCCTATAAACCCCAAAAAGCGGTAGCCAGAGTTTGAGAATAAAAAATCAGTAGCCACTGTTAGAACTTGAATGGGAAAAGATTGTAAAACAAAGGTGTTTGTGATGGATCTCCAGCCACTTTATCAACAATCACTCAAAAAGCCCCAATTCCTTAAGTGGCCTATTACGTTACGACTCCCGCGGTAATAATAGGTTTGTGCTATTCTAAACCGACACGACACAGCTGAATTTAGGAAAATCCAGGTTTAAATTTTTGAAATAATTTCTATGATGTCTTATCTTCAAAACATTTCCAGTAAAGTACTTATAGTGTTTGTATAAATAGATTTGTTTGTGATTGATAATTGGGTCAAGTCTAGGTCAAAAGGTGCTAGCTACTTATGACACTTTGCACAAAGTTATTAAACCGCTTTCAACTGTCTGGTAAAAGATTGTATTCTTATAATATTATTAAATATTTATAAATTCTTAATACTATTAACAAGTATTTAAATATGCATACAAATACTAACAGCTATAAGTCCCCAGAAGGGGTAGCCTGAGCTTCGGAATGAGGAATTCCTCAGCCACTTTTGGAAGTTGAGTAGGGAAAAGATGACAAAATAAAGGTTTTCGGTGATAAGTCTCCAACCGCATGGCCCAAGAATAACTTTAAAATCCCCAATACCCTTAGTAGGCTCTTACGAACACTCAAGGGAAGAATGGGTAGTGCTATTTTAAGCCGACACTGCACAGCTAAATATATCGATGCATCATGAACGACTAAGTTATCCTTTATACTAACTATAACTTTAAAACCGTTAAATTAATAGTATACAGTTAAGGGCAGATATAAAGGGTTCAGACCAACAATTAGTTCCTAAACGGCCCCTTATTAGACATTAAAATAAAAAGAATAAAAATATCTAAGATAACGCCACACAGTGGGCTGAAAATCCGCTCTCGAAGACATAGACACTTTAAATTTTAAGTGTCACTTTTTTTGCTTGATATGGCTTCTATTAACGAATATTCAGATAACCTAAGCGTCTCAGGAGATATAACCCATTAATAATTGAATTATCAACATATTGAAAAAAAAATGTATGGAGAAAATGTGAAAAGTGCCTATATTTCTGGAATCGCAAGGAAAACCGTAATAACCTCTGACAATGTTATAGAACATATTTTTTATGATTTTATGACATAATTTGTTTAGCGGTCACGCTTGCGAATTTTTTTTTATTAATTGTCAAAAAAAAATTTTTTTTGTCCTATGCTTTTTACATGATTTATTTAGTGAATTGACTGGTTTAGACCTATTAGGGACTTAAATACGAAGAAAACCTCGTTACAATCTATTGTAACTACTTAATGAATGCCTCGTATCTATTATATTCACTATATAGTTAAGTTAAATATACTTACCGCTGAGTCGTAGGGCAATAAAAGTCAGTGGCGATAAGGATGTTAATGATGTAAAGCACCATTGTTAGTTTATATGCGGCTACATAAGGCCCGTAAGTGCGAGTGAGAAAGATATAGGGATTAAGATTAAGGAATGCATTAGAGTTCCTACATCATTATGAAGTGTTCACTTTCCATTGTTAATGATAAATTTACTGATTAGGTATGTACCGCCATTTCGCCATAAAACGTTTAAACCTGGACAACAATATAAAGGTATCGTCTGCGTTACTAATTTAGTTAAATTTTAAACTTCTATCAGACAACATCTTTTACAAGTACAAAGTGCTAACATGGAAAGCCTAATAACAAACCTTGACTTGTTTGTTATTCTCAAACGTGAGAATACGTCATTTAAACATGAATTATTGTACGAAACAGTTGCCGCTCGACTCGGTGAAAATCTAGCTCTTGAAGAACGTGTAACTCTAATGGAATTCTGCCGACAATTTACACGTGCTGCAGCTCAGAGATGGAAAAAAAGTCACAGAAATAGTGATTGCTTTAGAAGAAACTACGAAGATTGGCTTCAAAACGAAGTTGATTGGCCAGCCTGTGTACAATTGAAATATCTACACCAAGATGCAAGCACACCACCACCAAAAGAACAAATATTATGTTCAAAACCTTCAACGTCATCAGCTGGGACGATGACAAAGAGGACTAGGAAACCTTTTGAAGACCTTGGCTGTAAACAAAAGAAACGAAGGTCTGATGATCACCAAGATGAAGATCCCAATGAATTGGCACATACAGCTGCAGCACTGTTTAAAAAAAATGGCCGTAATGATATAGCTGATGTCATTCAGTACATGCTGAAGAATCCAGAAGAAGCTGTAAAAATCAAAGAAATTATTAATAAACCAGCTCACACTACAATCTTGTATACAGCAGAAAAAGCACTGGGCCTGCTCCTATCGATGAAACTCACCAAGTGGTCATACATCACGCTGCGAGAATCAGCCATCAGAGAGGGTGCAAAAGATATGTATCCATCATATTACAAAGTGCAACAAGCCAAACTAAGGTGTTATCCTCCTAAAGAGTCAATTACAGTAACGGATTCATCTGCATCGATTACTCTTCAAGCATTATTGGATATCACAATAAAAAGAATTTTTGAAAGACTGCCGAGTAATGTAAAAAATAAGCAGCTGATGTTAATCTGCAAGTGGGGCTTCGATGGTGCTTCCAACCAAAGCCGGTATAAACAGAGAATGGAAGGTGATCATGATGACTCAAGCATATTCATGACGTCACTTGTACCATTAAAGCTAACTGAAGGAGACAATGTTGTTTGGGAAAATCAAAAGCCATGTTGCCAGCAGAAGAAGCGGCAGAAGCTCGAAACAAGGATTTCCGAAGATTTAGAGAGCATAACTCCCGCAAAAAAAGCAGAATAGCGTCTAATGAAGACATATTCAACATGCTGTTGTTGTCTTCCGATCCACTATTGAGCTCCAGTCGCCCTAAATTTACTGCCAAGGGAAAATCCGCATTATTTCCGGAGGCAAAAGAACTTTTATCTTCGTCAGACTCATCAGTAGTGTTTGTGGATGTGTCCAACCTATCGTCTGATTCGGAATTGGAAGACAGTGACGAGGAATTTTAATATTTTTATATCTTGTTATTTTTGTGATGCCACTTTTTTTCATTGTATAAAGTCGTTAATTTTAAAATCGACAATTATTATTCATTTTGGAAATGTTTATAAACCATTTATTTTTATAGGCCGCATTCGTAATTACACAGATATTTACAGTTAAAAACCTTTTTTTTTTTTGCAAATAATTTACTAATTAGTTAATCTTTATTCGGTTCTCTAACTGATTCTTGATTGACAGTGTTCTTGCTAAAACAAATTCAGCAAAATAAAGTCTCTTATTATCATATGTCGTATCTAATCCAGTCAATTCAGTAAATAAGTCCCTAATAGGTCTAAACCAGTCAATTCAGTAAATAAATTATCATTAACAATGGAAAGTGAACACTTCATAATGATGTAGGAACTCTAATGCATTCCTTAATCTTAATCCCTATATCTTTCTCACTCGCACTTACGGGCCTTATGTAGCCGCATATAAACTAACAATGGTGCTTTACATCATTAACATCCTTATCGCCACTGACTTTTATTGCACTACGACTCAGCGGTAAGTATATTTAACTTAACTATATAGTGAATATAATAGATACGAGGCATTCATTAAGTAGTTACAATAGATTGTAACGAGGTTTTCTTCGTATTTAAGTCCCTAATAGGTCTAAACCAGTCAATTCACTAAATAAATCATGTAAAAAGCATAGGACAAAAAAAATTTTTTTTTGACAATTAATAAAAAAAATTTCGCAAGCGTGACCGCTAAACAAATTATGTCATAAAATCATAAAAAATATGTTCTATAACATTGTCAGAGGTTATTACGGTTTTCCTTGCGATTCCAGAAATATAGGCACTTTTCACATTTTCTCCATACATTTTTTTTTCAATATGTTGATAATTCAATTAGTAATGGGTTATATCTCCTGAGACGCTTAGGTTATCTGAATATTCGTTAATAGAAGCCATATCAAGCAAAAAAAGTGACACTTAAAATTTAAAGTGTCTATGTCTTCGAGAGCGGATTTTCAGCCCACTGTGCGCCATCGCGATCTTCTTAATGGAAATTCATAATCTTTATCTTTATATATTATTTCTGTAAGCCTCTTTCTTGCCCGGAAGCCTGTGACGCGATGAGTTAAGCTAGAAATTTGGTTCATTGGTTCAGGTGTCAATTGTTCGCGGCCGTGCTGTGCACAAAATTCAGACATCTGATGTAACTGGATTAAGTTAATTGTTACAGAATTTCAAAGTTCCGATTTTGTCATAGGCGCGCGCAAACTTTGGTCGATCAGAGATGCGCATGATCAGAAAAATTCACTAGAAATTCAAAAGAGCTGCGCTGTGATTGGTCGGAAAATTTCAAAATAAACTCATTTTATTGGACAACAGCAACAACACACAATCAAGGACATTGTAACTAGAATATAAGGCCTTAAGCATGTTATTTATCATGTAATGTTTCATGTCTGTAGTGTGATGCATATAAATAAATATAAAAATAAACAAAAGGGCATGTAGATTGATGAATGTGGATGAATGCGAGAGGTTAGCCAGGATCTGTCTAAAGTGGTGTTTAATGGTTTCAGCCTACCCCAATAGCAACTAATGGTGTGAGTACATAAATATATATTATTTTTAGAATAGTTGTAAACGAATATTTAACATCGTGTGACATGTGACATCCCAATTTTGCTTAATCCCTGTAGTGAGATTTCTCATAATTTTTGGTTAAGAGTAAAATTACTGTAATAATTTTCTTTTCTAGTATAAAATCACCCTTAGGTATGCGATAAGGAAGCTTATCTTAGGAAAATGGAAATATTTTATCTATTATAAACATGTGGTCGTCGATGGAATTAACATGAAAAGTAGTGGTTACCTAAGGGGTTGAGTTATTTTACTTTGCTTTATATCTTTACTGCAGTACAGTGCAGCGCAAATAACAGTTTTAGGTGGTATCGGTAAGTAATTTTTTTAACTTTCACAACTTTTCATCACTTTTCTAGTTATTGATAACAAATAAAAATCTTGAATGAGCTCTATGTATTTTTGCATCATTGTTTTCTTTAGGACACTCGAATGTTGAGACAAAATTAATATTTTATGAGATTATATACGACTGATGGCTTATATATGCTTAAAATACAGATTACATGTGTAGCCAGCACAGAAACAGGAAAATTATATATTTTTCGTACTTTATTTTATAACTATGTAAAGACAGTTATTTTAATGAATGTTCGAAAGATGAATAAAAAATCAATACTATTTATTACAAAACTTTTTTAGACTAGGTAGGTATCTAACAATAAATTATTTTTTTTAGTTTCTACTCCCAAAAATGGTTCGGCTAACTAACCAACAAAAGAAGTTCTACCAAGACAATGGTTTCGTGAAAGTAAGCGGCATATTTACCGAGAAAGAAATGGAGACCATATCGGAGGAATATAACCGGTTGTTTTTTAGTAAGAATAATCCGGGAATGGAGGCTGCCTGGCGCGGGAATGAAATGAGACAAGCGGCTCATAATAAGCCCTATTCGGTAAGTAAGTATAGTAGATCTTCTCCTCAGCCTCAAACTGAGGAATTTCTAGCTCTAAAGCTTTGGCTACCCCTATTTGGGATTTATAGCCGTCAGTATATGTATGTATGAATGTATGTCGTAGATCTTCGGTTAATATGACTATTAATTATTAAAGAACAAAAATTTTACTTGATAACTTATGTACCATTAAAAATTGGCCACCATATACGATCCCGTCTAACCCTGCCTGTGGCTACTTTAAGACCTAAAAAGCTTACCTGCTTACTTATACTCATACCATTATACAAGAGTAGGCAGAGATTATTTAGAGCTAATTGATATGTACGATCCCGACGATTCTCCGCCCGTAGTACCTCTGTGGGAGTACGTTAGAGCTCACACTACTGCGGACTCACTCGCACATAGCAGCGTCTCACTCATATTCCTACATTGCGGAGTGTAAATGTTTTTCGAGTTAAGCCTAGATTCAAATTATAAGTTGGTACACAGCAGGGTGTACTGGCCAGTATATCTTTGCTGTTCCCACAGTGGTGACCCCTCGATAAGAACACACTCTTACTTCTACTACATTTTTCGATCTACCCGCAACTTCTATTCCCCGCTTACCTCACCACACCATTCATTCAGTAGAGCATCTACAGGCATGCAATCACCGGCCTCACTGCTCACACTGAATTTGGTAATTGGTAATGGGTACCTCCTAGCTTTGATATCGTTATATCGACTAGGAGGGGAGTACTGTTGGAGTACGTTAGAGCTCACACTACTGCGGAATCACTCGCACATAGCAGCGTACATACATATACTCACGGCTATAAATCCCTTAACGGGGTAGCCAGAGCTTTGGAATGATAAATTCCTCAGCCACTTTTGGAAGTTGCTTGGGAAAAAGATGATAATAATAAACGTTTTTGGTGACGGGTCTCCAACCACATCCCCAAAAATCACTTGAAAAACCCCGACACCCTTAGTCGCCTCTTACGATCACCCACGGGTAGAAATGGGGTAGTGTTATTCTAAGCCGACACTACACGGCAAATACCAGCGTCTCACTCATATTCCTACATCGCGGAGTGTAAATGTTTTTCAAGTTAAGCATAGATTCAAATTATAAGTTGGTACACAGCAGGGTGTACTGGCCAGTATATCTTTGCTGTTCTCACGCCTCCTTTTTCAGATTTATCACTCGTCTCTCATATGCCCTTTATTTTGCGCACGTTAAAAAAAGTTTGCAAACATCTGGCTTGGCCGTACTCTAACAGAACACCATCTACATTAGTCTCACAACGTAATGCTGAGTAATATGTTGTGTTTTTTTTCTATTGTTATAATTTTTCCATGTTCTCATAAATAAAAGATGTTATTAAAGGAAAGAAAAATTTCGACACTGGCGGGGTTCGAACCCGCGACCTTCGGGTATACGCCCCCGTCGCTCTGCCAACTTTCTTTCCTTTAATAACATCTTTTATTTATGAGTAATAATCCCCACATGAGGAATTCATGTCAAAAAACATTAAATTATGTGATAGTTAGGCGTTTCCAACATTTGCATTCTATCTGAAAAGATAGACAAGTGGCCGTCCGAATTAGTTAAAATTCGGAGGTAGGAAACGCAAACACTACTTGAACGTGTAAAAAAGAAACAAAGGATAGAGAAATTTCGCGCTGGATGCCAACTGACACTGTAGCTCAGTTGGCAGAGCGACGGGGGCGTATACCCGAAGGTCGCGGGTTCGAACCCCGCCAGTGTCGAAATTTTTCTTTCCTTTAATAACATCATTTATTTATGAGTAATAATCCCCACATGAGGAATTCATGTCAAAAAACATTAAATTTTCCATGTTCTGTACAGCGAATAAATATCTCTCTTTCTTTCTATATGTCTCTTAAGCCACTTTACTTTCGTTCAACCTCCCCATGTCATTTTATCTGCCTTTCTCACATTATTATTCGAGATTTCCTTTTTTAAGCTTAATTATTATTAAAAAAAGGAGATGATTTTAATTAATGAGAATATAAAACAAGAAGTAGTGACATACAGGTAAACAGATTGGCATATTAAAACGAAAAGGGTTCCATATTTAAACCCGTAAATACTCAGCTGTTGTTATCGCCCGGCCTCGCCAACCATTTAGTTTTCACCAAACACGGAACTTTATGAACGTACTTATTAAAATACTTACAGGTCCATTCTATCCACAACTTACAATTTCATAGTGCAATTTTCTCGAAACTTCTGCACAATGACAAACTCTTGGAAGCGTGTGAAGACGTGATGCAGACACCGAATATTCTACTCCATCATACAAAGGCTCATTTTAAGCCACCAGGAAAAGGAGCACCTTACCTTATGCACCAGGTAATTACGTTGAATAGGTTACGTTCTCTCACCACCGTGGGGCTATGGCCTGCCTTGATAAGTACTGCTACCGTGGTAGTAGCAGGCGGCCTAGCAGCATAGCTAGTACCAGCGACCTTTTAACTTGATATCACGTGGCATAAAAAAGACATCTCTTCCGCACTTACTTAATATCGTATACTGTCATCTCAATCTAACCGATATCGTAAAGATAAAATAGCGCTCCCTGCGCTAATAAAACGATATCTAGTTAAAAGGTCGCTCGTACTAGCTATGCTGAAACCGACATCGAAACGTGCCCTTCAAAGCACGGGATCTTCTTTTTTTCATAATCACGCGATTCAACTTGCAATATCGAATTGTATGTTTACCTCTCGGGAATCGAACCTGAGGCCTACTCTAGCTAGCTAAGTGTGGTTGGAATAACAACTTCTACCGTAGTGATTACCGACACTACACGATACCAACGACTTAACATGTTCTTCGAACCCCAGAATCATCCATATATTATGATGCCTGCAATATCCTAACGATAGTGAGAGAAATTTCATAAACAAAATTCAGGTAGTTTCAAAATTTAAAAGTCATTCACCAAGTCATTGGTCCATCTTCTGGGAGCCAACCTACATTGCATCGACAGGTAGGTACGTGGCCAGGTCACACCAAGTCTATTCAGACCTAGAAATTCCTCAACCACTTCTCCAACTTGGTTGGCATAAATATCATACAATAAAGGTTGTTGGTGATGGGCATCGCCCAACAATCACTTTATATCCCCCACTTCTTAGACGCCTTTACAACACCCGCGGGAAGAAATGGGTTAGTGCTATTCTAACGCAAACTACACAGTAATGACCGATACAACGGAACAATAAATAGCCCATGCATGAAAGCTGAGTTTGGCTACCTTTGCGATTGATATTTTATACGACACAGTAATTATGTTAATGCTCTCATTAACCATATTATCCTTTACATTGTACAATTAGGTCAATCATTTTCAAATTTTCAGGATTACCACTACTTTCCATTTAAAAAAGATTCTATGGTAGCAGTTTTCCTTCATCTCGACAAAACAACGCCGGAAAATGGAGGTTTATGTGTTTACCCCGGCTCCCACAAGCTAGGACCGCAAGAAGATAGAGGCGTGATTGAAATGGGAGACGCTTATCATTATATGGATCAGGTATGAGAAATAGTTTTTTATATCATAACATAAACGTTCACGCTGAATATCGCCGAGGGGGTTGGCAGAGGTACTAATACTTCTGAACATCACGTGACTTTATCACCTGGTGTTCGTAGTACCCACGTTTTGCATGGACAGTGTATTCACGTGATAGGGGGCAGGCCTATCGCCGTTTCGTACGAATACACTGTCACATGACTAAGTACAACTCAGCCATATGGGTTTCCTCACGATGTTTTCCCTTCACCGTTAACAACCATGATAAATTTACCACACGTTTGTCTTAAGAAAAGACAAATTGGTGTAAGATTCTGAAGACTTGGATACCATTTCGACCATAACCGGGACAGTAGTAACGTGAAAATAGCATATCTCATTGTAAAAACCTACTGTCACATGATACTAAGACTTTTGCTTTACATTTTTCCCTCTCCGTTAACAACTTTGATAAATTATCCACACATATATGAACTTGGAAACGAGAAGAGGTAGAGGCCTTCAACTTAGGCCTACTAATGATTCTTATCAAGCGCTGGTCTGTCTACTAAAAAAATGATTTATTTATTACTATTACGTGACCAAAATTCCAGACTAAGTTCTCAATTGAGAAGGCGTCCCCAGTGTGCGCTGAAATAGGCGACGTGGTAATATTCTCTTACTTACTCATCCACGGCAGCTACGAGAATCTCTCAGAGCGACCAAGAAGAATGTTCCTTATTCAGTTGATGGCAGCTGATGATGAACCTATCCAGGATAAACACAAATCTCCTGGACAAGGCTGGGTGCTTAGAGGAGCTAATAATGATAGAAAAGCTACAATGGCTGAAAGGTTTTTGCATTAAAACCTTTTCAGGGGTCCCTTTATTGCTATTCAATAAAATGCTAATATATACTGTCCGTTATTATTTTCTTATAATTTCGTGGTGTTTGATTAATAAAACTAATTTTAACTGAATTTACGTGTTTATCTATAATAATATTATAAGAGTAAAAGTTCCTTTGATTATAATGAATAGGCTCCAAAACAGCTAAACTGATTTTTCAATATCTCTTTCACCATTCAATACCTAGAACCTTTGGAAGAAGAATCTACCGATTTTGCTTGTTCACATGAGCTGTTGAGACCTTATATATTGAAAAGCAAAACTAACAGTGATAACGTGCGAAGCTGGGGCGAATCACTAGCATAAAATACATGAAGATGCATAGCATATAATACATGAACCCACATTCATTTACCTAGTCGGTTCTTAAATACTGTCGCTGGCCATTTATTTTGAAAATAGAACACCTAGACAAAAATATGAAATGGTGTTCGATTTTCAATTATTTTTTTATACTAATCCGCTAAATCACAAATACATTAATTATTTTTTACGATGGAAAATATTCAACTTGCTTTTTTTTATTTTCTTTGGAACTTTAACAGACTACTACAAACAATATAATACTAATTATGAAAACACAATGCCATTTACAAATTAGTAAACCTCTAGTATCGATGACGATGAAAGAACTGGCAGACTTCGTTCCGTTAGGACTCCAGGGATGATCAAAGCAATCAAGGCGCGTACGGCAAGAAATGCCGACCACAAGTAGAAATTGATGTCGTTGAAGATGGGTTTAACTAAAAGTACCGTAAAAAAAGTACTCCATGAAGACCTGGGACTACGAGCTTACCGAAAAAATAGTGGACATATTCTGAAAGCGCGTCTGATAGCAATGAGAGCCAAAAAATGCAAAGTATTGCTTAAGCGGTACTCAAGAAAAAGACACCGCGATATCCTGTTTACAGAGGAGACTTTTTTAGATATTTAGTAGAGATACAACAAAAAAAGATGTCAGGGTGTACGCTACCAGCTCTGCGGCCGCTGGAAATGCCATTCCTAGAGTTCAGCACGGTCATCATCCATCATCAATCATGATTTAGTGGCGAGTGTCCTACTACGGCCCTACAGAAGTGCATTTTTGCGAAAAAGGTGTCAAAACCAGTGCAAAAGTGTACGGAGACATGGTTTTAGATCGCATAGTAAAAGATCTGACCAGACACTCTTTGAAGGATGGCCATTTGTGTTTCAACAGGACTCTACACCTGCTCATAAGGCCAAAACAACTCAGGAGTAGTTTGAGCGCCAGAATGTCGAGCTATTCAGGCATCAAGATTGGCCCTCATCTAGCCCTCACCTCAATATACTGGATTACAAAATTTAGCCGAAATTGGAGAAGAAGGTTTGTTGTAAACCTCACAAAAATTTGAGCAGCCTAAAGTCAACCTTGACTAAAGCAGTGACCGATATCGACATGAATATATGCCCGTAGACCATGCTGCTATTGAAGACTGGCCGCGAAGATTGAAAGGCTTTTGTGAAAAATAGTAACAATCGTTTTGAATAAATTTTGTGTTTAATGTTAACTAATTAAATCATGTTTTATTAAAAAAAAACTTTTATTGAATATCATGACTTATTTTCATTTTATAGCCAATTTTGTTGGTGACAGAATTTAAGCACCGACTAGGTATATCATATATATCAAGTGAAATCAAGGAGATGAAGCTCACCGATACTTGTGACAAGGTAAAAAAAGTTCAGTCTACGATGTGAAGTCAAGTAGACAGTCACATGAAACTTTTATGCCAATTAATCTTGTGGACCTGATCATTCATTAGATTACAAATACTTTCTCAGCAGAAAACCCAAAAACAAGGTGTAACTGATAATAAACATTGATGTTAAGTTACTGACAGTACAAATTAAAATAAAACAACCATTCAATACATTGAAAACTATTATTCATATTAATAAGTTCTTTAACATGACCTAAATGATAAAATGTTACAATATTACATAATTCTACACTAAAGCTTAGTACATAGTAAATGCAAGCGAAGCGAATATTTCTTGCTCTTTGCATGTTTTGCAATTCGGTATGCAAAGCTTTTTTTTGGTATTTATTTAATATTTTTATTCGATAGCAAACACGAAAATAAAAAACTGATTTGAATATTTTTCATTCAAAATGAGTAATTGCATAGTTATGATTTTTTAAAGATTGCTCAACTTTTGTACTTAATGACGTCATCGATCGAAAATGTCACGTAGCAACATGCAAATAAAGCGAAATGTTTAGTAAAAATGTTGCTAATTGCAAAATATTTCACGAATTTGTGATCCCAAATGAAGTGATTACGATATTATACTTAACAAACCTATGATTTTCGATATTTTATTAATAAACTGCATGAACGAATGTCTTTGACATAACGCTGAAGGTCAAATACTGCTACAGTTTTTTGCTAAAATAACGGTCATCTTAGCTTTGTTTGATTTAATATCTAAAAAATATGTTTTGAAAACATAATATCTCGAAATGGTTTCGTAATCAGCACCACTTTTGTAAAACTTTGCATACCGAATTAAAGGGGATAAATCTGAGCTCTTTCTTAGTAAAATGTCTGTTAAGGTTAATGCCTGACTGACGATTCATAAAAAATAAGCTCTCCATTACATTGAGCTGAGCTAAGCTAATTTTTCTTTACTCGCTGACCCTGTTAGGCAGCTGTAATAAGCAGTGTGTTCAGCCTATGTATCAATAAAATATAATATATTTTAAAGTCGATTAGTATAACAAATTTGATAATAGATACAAAAGCTAAAAGCACTGCCTATTAAGACTCAACCGTTCTTATCTGTCTTGTACATCGTTTAATCACCGAAGATTTATTTGCTTCGCTTGCAGTTACAGCGCAAAGATAAAATAATGATCTCTTACCAATATCTGGATAAGGACGGTCAATACAATAATTTACATTAAAACTAGGCCCAGATAAATATATATCGAATAAATTATTATACTTTAGGAGGTTTATTACAAAGGCATTATTATAAAATAATAAGATGGGAGTAAAATTATTTTTCAGTACAATAATTATGATTTTGTTGCCCAACTGTGATATTAATATATTTTAAAACAAACGAATAATTACTACATATTAAAACATCATAGTCGGGCAACAAGTGGTTAGTCAAGTGACTAGTTTAACAAAAAGAAAGCTTATAATATTATATCTTATACTAAATTATGACCACGGAAATGTATTGTGCTTACTAAATTAGTCGCGGCAAGAATCGCCCTAACGTAAATTAAACTAAAAATGCGGATTTATGTACTAAGTTACGAATATTATTCTCCAAATGGCGGTAATGTAAACTTTTAATATACTTGTTAAGCGGTTCTAAAGAATGGAATGTAAAAAATTAGGATTTCTTTAATAAAGTCATAGTACAAAGATCTTTAGTTTTTGAATATAATTTAGAGATGTTCAGGTGTAATGTCAAAGTAACATTACACACAGCTATCAACGTTATAAGCACTCTAGAGTATGTACATCAATATTGGAACTTAAGCAGTCATATTTGAACCATTCAGTTTCTCTCCGCAGTTTCTACTATTTAGATGAGTTGTATGAGAAATGTAAATAATAGTATTTTAAGTAACATATTTCGATGTGTAACAAAGTTTTGCTAAGTACCGCTTTTCCACATAGGCCCATGACACGACCTATTAAAAACACGTTGAGTAATGAATACCCATATTTATATTTCTTTTGTTTTAACAAACTTCTAAAATAAAATAAGGAAAGAAATTTTATAAATGAAACGCTTTAAAATATAGTTCGAACAATCTCTTTGAACGACGTGTGTACTTATTTTCACATTCGTAGTACTAAATTAAATTCAACGATATATGTAAGAGTGTTTCAATATCGTCGTGTCCAAAATCTAGGGATAGCAATGTATCATATTCTAAAAAGCCACTGCTTTACGATGCAAATAAAAGAAACCATAAATGAACGCAATAACTTTAAAAAAAAATATTTGCCTTGTTTCGCATAGACTCTGCCAGTAAAAATTCAAAAGAAAAAAAAACAGTAACAGGGTTTTAAATAAAATTTGCACATATAAATGAAGGGTGCAGAAAATAATTGACATTTTATTTGGGTTCTACTTGGTGATGGCCATAATTATAATTTTATTACTGACCTTGCTAATTTTTGGTCACACGTGTAACATTAATAAAGATATGGTAAAGACAACCTTGTGGTAAAATATGGTATGTATTTGACGAATACAAGTCAAAACATTTAATTTAAGAGCGCTTTCTGATTAGCGGAAATTAAAAAGTTTAAATTATATAAACTTTCTCTTTACTTACAATTTTTCCAAGTATCGTATACAAAATAGTAATATAAAAGAGATATAGGTAGCGACACTAACGATTAAACAAAACCCGCAACTGAAATCTCATAGTAAAATCATTTATTACTGTAGTCTAGACCAAAGGCGCTCTTAAATAAAAAAATCTATATTCGATATTGAAAGTAACATCGCAGAATAATATAATTAAATTACATTTTAGCAATAACATATGCGTTTTGACGACTTATAACGATTTAGAATACAATATTAGGTTAATATAAAGATTAATAAGAGTTGCAATAAAAGCTTTTGCCAAACTTATATATTATTAATAATAAACTCGTCAACCCTTACTATAACATACATCAATACTTTAATCTCGATTTGTTTTCTACCTTTATTATTTGGTGAAAAATAAATCAAAAAGATCAATAGCAAAACTAAATCGTAGCTTTATTTATTGTAAAATAGTTTCTCTTTATACAATTTGATCATATCCTTTACGAGTCTTTAAAACGTTAACATTCAGACTACGAACAGTGTCTTCATTTCCGTAAGTATAACCTGAAAAAAAATTACATTAGCTTCTACAAGTAAGAGTCTTAGTTAGTTAAAGGGTTTAAGAGTACTAATGCACCGATGTAAAAATTATATGAGAACTATCTTTTTATTCACAAATGCATTATTTATTGCCTACTAGCTAGACAGCTTGACAAAGGAATAAGCTCTTACTATTGATCGTATTAGAGAGACCTTCAATTGTTTAGAATCTAAACTAATGATTGAATACATGTACGTAAATTTAAATCAACCTTAGTGTTTTATAGAATTTTATAGAATCGTTTGAGGCGGATTATATTCTTAGGGATAAAATGATTGTTTATGTGACATAACGTTATTCTGTCCATTTAAAAAGGATATCAGAACTTGGATTTACATAAATTGAAACTAATCTGAACTGCCAAATTTATTGGTTAGATAAATTAATATCATTTTTTAATGGATATGATAATTCTTAAACAAATTTTAGTATGGACATGGACAATCTAGAATTAAAAATCAGAATCTTTTGAGTTGGAAACTATGGCCACTCTAAAGCGCGCATCCTTTAAACATGTGAAAATACTAAAGGTTCCAGCACGCTCGTAAATTTATCGTGAATTCGTTGGTTAGAATAAGATAAAGGCATACGATACTTTACAAGTGCGAAAGAGATAGCTGCAGGCCAACCGATAACGAGTTAATTTCGCGAGCGTACTAGTATCCCAGAAGTATAGTATGTAATGTTAGTAGAGGACGACCTCGGAGGACACATTTGGATCAAATAGAAAATGAACTCAAAAAGGCAGATGTCCGTAGTACGAAGAATAAAAGAGCATGTATGAAAAGATTGATGGATGTGAATGAAGCTAGAGAGGTTTTCCAGGATCGTACAAAGTGGCGATCGATAGTCTTTGCCTACCCCAATGGGAACTAACGGCGTGAGAATATGTATGTAAGTATAGTATATACCTGCTATACAGTACCTAGTATCGGTTGTCAGCGAGCTGCGCGTTGACAGCGGCGGCGGCGGCGCTGGACGCGGCGGTCTGCACGTGCTGCGAGCGCAGGAACTCCGACGTGAACTCCGCCTGCGCCTTGGCTAGCGACGCGCCCGTCGACCGGTAGATGCGGTGCACCTAACATGTAACGATACGTCTCAACTACAATGTTTGTTGCAATCAATCTTCTACAAAGTTATGCACGTGCTGCGAGCGCAGGAAATCCGACGTGAACTCCGCCTGCGCCTTGGCCAGCGACGCGCCCGTCGACCGGTAGATGCGGTGCACCTAACATATAACGATACATCTCAACTACAATGTTTGTTGCAATCAATCTTCTACAAAGTTATGCACGTGCTGCGAGCGCAGGAACTCCGACGTGAACTCCGCCTGCGCCTTGGCTAGCGACGCGCCCGTCGACCGGTAGATGCGGTGCACCTAACATATAACGATACGTCTCAACTACAATGTTTGTTGCAATCAATCTGCTACAATCGATGATGCAAGCTGAAAGACTGAAGACTTTTAGAGGGTATTAGTAATAGCTCACAGCTTTAATCGGGTTTCTTGGCGGAGAGGGATTTTGCCATTATAATAAGGACATATCCAAAATTTTCCAAGACGTCCCGACACTTAGGATGTTTACTGAACTTCATAATTCATATGTATTTTGTCAGGAGATAGTATATAACATCTATTCCTCGGGATAACAAGACACAGTTTTTTTAAATTATTCAAAGTTGCGTAGAAGTGAATATGGGCAAAAAGAATTTCCGTCTGTGAGGTAAGGTTGAATCAAGAAAAATGGGTGAAAATATTATCTTACCTTAGCAATGAGCATGACGTCAGCGACCACGGCCACTATGAAGCCAATGGTGACAATCATGGTGACTATACCGACGCCCACGTTGTCGTGGAACGATGAAATACTCGTGATCAGACCACTGGAAACAAAATAGTATGTCAGAATATGCTGTTTCAATAAAATGATTAGTTCTCGATAAATACAATGGTTGTACATTTTCTAAAGGTTATGATTTTGGCTTTAAATCCCAAAAAGATGCAGCCAGAGCTACAGAATTAGGAAATACTCTGACACTTTCGGATTTTTAGTGCAGAAAAGATTTAAAAATATATGATGGTTTTCAGCCAAATCGGCAACAAACAGTTGAAAGCCGTAAATTTAGATTTAAAGAAACGTTTAGATTTATTCGGTATATTTGCATTATTGCGTAAAATTTACAAGCAGATGAATTGTAGCCTCTATTAAATGCATATTATGTAACATAACCTTCAGTCAATGTATTTTTTTCCAAGATGTTTACTTTTGTTTACTCATTAAAACTTAATACTTTATCAAATAACCAAAATTAAAATATAAAAATACAGTGTAAAAAAACTTACCAAGTCCCAACTCCAGAGAACCCAATAGCATGTACAATATTGATGACAATCTGGACCAAGAATATGAAGAAGAAAACCATGAAGTTGAAGGATGAGTCACTTCTGAATGCTTTGTAGATTGGCCGGTACCAACATAGGAAACTGAATGGTGTTAGCAGCGCAAAGTAAAGTATTGATAGCGCGAATGTTGAAAATCCAAAGCCTCCCAGGACTAACGCTAGGCCTCCCACTATGTTTAGCGCGAGGATTAGGGCATGGACTGAAAATAAAGATAATGTATTTTTAAACAAACTTGTATTATAATCACGGCTATAAAAACCGAAAAGAAGATAGCCAGACCACAACAGAGTCACTTTTAGAAGTTGTGAGGGTAAGAGATTGTAAAATAAAGGTTGTTAATGACGGGTCTCCACACCGACTACATTACCAATTTATCACTTAACAAGCTCCAAAACCCGAAGTCACCTTTTACGACACGGGAATAAATGGGCTAGTGCTTTTCCAAGCCATACACAGCTAATGTATAATGACCTTGAAAGAACAATCTTGCAATATGCGACACAATTGACGCTCAAAAAAGATCCGTAATCAGGAGACAATACATCTGCCATGCTTTCTCTGAATCAGGCATAATTTCTGATCTGTATATGAATGAATTGTAGAAAACAGTTCAAATGACAGGTCAAATACAAAAAACACGAGCGTTTTTAACCACATTGCCCTCAATCACTTGGTGTCCCCCATACCTTCGTTCGACAAGTGTATAGTAATGTGGAAAATATTTTCTTTCTATATACATAAAATAAAAAATATATGATACAAATTCAAATCATTTAATGCATTCATGTGATGATGTTCGAGGTGATACAGGTTATTTTATTTTTTGTGCACAATAACCGCTTTTAAATTAATGAATATTGATTATACAAACATATGCCAAATCCATTTTTCTTTTAATTTCTGTTTGTGCAAATGTGTTGTTCGGGCAAATCTCTGAAATGGCTGTTTCAAGATGGAACTTTCACTGACAGATATCCATTCCATACTCATAAAACACGCACAATGCCGAAGCAATCCACTTATAGTTACTGTATAAAAAGTCAACAGACAAACAATCACAAATCACCTCATAAATTTTATATAGCATGAACATTACTTACAAAGCCAAAGATAATAGAGGTGTCTCACTATCCTCTGAAACTCGAGTGGTATATCGACATTGATGTCCTGGTAGAAACAGGGTTGTACTGGACAGAAGGCTGGTAGTGGAGGCCAATTGTTCCGCCGACCTGCGGAACCAGCTCTCAATTCTGCTTCACGGCGAGCTAATTCTTCTGCTTTTCGTTCTAGCTCTGCTTGTCGGCGCTAAAAGTAAAAAGTTGAGGTTGGTTATAGCTATATATTTTGCCAGGTATTTGTTTTTGATTTAAAGTTATGTTTGAAATAAACGGTCTCCGAATGTTAATGTAACCTTTATCGCATGTATAACCTCCTGATGCCCACGGTACTTATGTGAGTACTTAACAAATAAAGTTGTTACTGCCCAAGCAATAAAAACATTTTCTGGACTAAATGCCCACGGTCCTTCTCCGAGGACGAATACTTTGCGTTTGAACAACATTTAAATTAGTATTTTTTTTACTTTGATTATCTGCCCACGGTCCTCACATGAGGACTAATAATTTCCGCTTTAAAACTATTTTGAGACTGGTTACTTTTTTAATACATTACCCGTACATAGTACTAGGAACACTAAATAATATTTTTTGCGACATTTATTCAAGTTTAAGTTTCTGGGCAGTAAGCTAGGTAAACGCAATAGTCCTTGTGTGAGGACCGTGGGCAGATAGTCATAAAAATAATAAGAACGGCTGGGCATCAGGAGGATAAAATAGCCGATTTTTTCATATTGAAAGATTAAATGAAAAAGTCATATTGGGAAGGATTTAGCATTTAGTATATCTACAGTATAACATGACCATTACTTGTTTACAAAGAATGTGACGGTTTTTCCTTTTCAATCAATGTTACATAGATTTACGTTTTTTTTATACAGAGTTAATTGTGTTACATTTAGTGTCAAAATGGACCTGGCTGATGGGCACAAAGGTTTTAGAGTGGTAATATATACTAGTGCACTTAACACTAGATGAAGCTCATGGGAATCAACTGAATGTTTATGGTAGAGTTATTAAGGGAAGAATGGACTATAGACCGGAAACATATTTTGCCTGTGATGATGGCAATGAAAATTCTGTTCTTTAATGAACTTCATGCCTTCAATATTATATGAACATTATGCATATAATATACAGGGTGCTTCAAAATTCAACAAATAATCTTGAACCATGAATTAAGCCTGGTATTCCCTATTCTAGGTTATTTAATCCTTTCACCATTATAGATAACACAAAAATTAATAGCATTTGACATCTATTTGAATATAAGGTAGAAAAGGTTTGAACTATGGTGGCAACTATTTTGCCTCTACTGGTTAAAGGGTTATCCCTTTAACCGAACTGAATGCTTATTCTTCCCTTGTAATTTTTAAAATAAAGGATAGGAGAGCAGGCCTTTCAATTATTTTTATTTTTCCCAGAGTATGTACTATCAGGCCGACTTCTTTGTTCTAGGTTAGAAGTTGAATTTTGGGACATGTTGCTATACATTTTACCCCATAATATGTGCAAACCACTTAAATTCTGCTAAAAATAAAAACTCACCTTAAGTTCCTATTGAGTGCAGAAAGAAAAAGTGTGAATTAGTGATCTATGTACACACAAGTGCAGTGAATTTATAATATGAAGTTCCAATAAGTTTTTATTTTTAATATTTACAATTAAGAGACACTAATTTTAAAAGAGATCAAAATTGGTGTAATTTGGATTGTTTCACTGGACAATCAAAAAGTCTGATGCCTTAAGCTTATGGCTATATATAATACCACTAGAGTATTTTGCATACTCTAGTTTGATGTGTAGAGTTAGGTCCTTTTTTTATTCAATATGATATATTACCTTCTAGATAATTTTAAAACCATTTGAAAAATGGTTAACTCAAATAAAATTAAAAAAATGATCTAGCTAATCTATTGTTCCCAATAGTTAGGAAAACATTAAAATTTAAAAGGAATCACTAATTAATTAATGACAATATAACTAAAACAAACCATTTCTAAAATATTTTCAACAATATATCACACATTGCTACAAAATGTTCTAAAATGCAAACATACCTCAAAATCAGCTGTAGTAAAATTGTTTGGCGGTGGCTGTTGCTGTTGCCTGGGAAACTGACTGGCTGGTGGGGACACTGCTTGCATAATAGCTGGGGCTGATGGCTGTTGTGGGGTTTGCTGGAAAAGTTCATTGTGCCTATTACACCAAGGGGAACTAATGTTGGAGTATGCATATTACTATATATATATATAATGCTGTGTAGTGTCGGCTTAGAATAGCACTACCCCATTTCTTTCGGTGGGTGTACGTAAGAGGCGACTAACGGTAATGGGGGCTTATAAGGGATTTTTGGGCGATGTGGTTGGAGACCCATCACTAACAACCTTTATTTTACCATCTTCTCCCCACACAACTTTCCAAAAGTGGCTGAGGAATTCCTAATTCCTTAGCTCTGGCTACCCCTTCTAGGGATTTATAGCCGTGAGTATATGTATGTATATGTATATACTAGTGTGTTTGTTACACTATTGTTATGCAGATACTGTAGAAGATTTTATGTTTCATCTTTGCAGAGGTCTCCAACTAGTTTTACTATAATTTGTTTTATAATAATTTATTTAAACACAGTATATGTGGTAGGATCTAATTTAAGTGATAGGTTTACTTAAATTTAAAGTGGTTTCCATTTGTGTTGCAAATTAGTAAGATGATAAAATATAATATTTACACTAAAATGGGAGCTAGCTATTGTGGGAAGGATCTTGTATCAGTAGCTAAATGTAAAAAATAAATGGTATCTGCTTATTATTGTTTTAAGTAAACCTTTTACCATCCTGCTGATATTTTACCCCAATAGCCATTTAGAGCCCCAGTAGAGAGCTCAGAACTTTTCACCCTGAACATCAGATCTAATTGTTTTATCAATATACTTAAATATTGTGTAGCAGTAGTATACAGTCCTTGACTTTGAATACGTCTTTACGTTGAAGCTAAGTTTCCCACACTTTAATTTTATAATAATTTGTGTAATTGATATATAAATCGTAGCCATTATAAATATGTATGTAGTAATATTTAAATAGGCATTTAGTTTATATCTTCATTATAGGTATATGTAATAAGTAACAAAATTATTTTTATTGTTTTTTTTTTAAATATATTCTACCGTTTGTGATTCTTGAGATGACTCAGATGTCACTCTATAATGGTGCTGGCTGAAAATCAGTACTGTGAGTCGAAGGCTTACAGAAAATGCTGAGACAGTACCGATTTGCTGTTGCAGTGGCGCAAGAAGTATTGATACTACATATCTTATACTGTCGCGTTTCAGTGTTGTACATGTGTATTTTTTTGTTGTATTTTTATATGTGTTTTTTTTGTGTGTTGTATTTGTAAAATAATTGTTTTTCTTGTGCCTACAACGGCGAATAAACGTATTTTCTTTCTTTCTTTAATAGTATTATAGTAAAAAAGTAGACAAGTTATTCACTAAACATGCATACATATACTCACGGCTATAAATCCCTAGAAGGGGTAGCCAGAGCTAAGGAGTTAGAAATACCTCAGCCACTTTTGGAAATTAGAGTGGGGAAAAGATGGTAAAGTAAAGGTTGTTGGTGATGGGTCTCCAACCGCATCGCCCAAAAATCCCTTAAAAGCCCCAATACCGTTAGTCGCCTCTGACGTACACCCATCGGTAGAAACGGGGTACCTAGTGCTATTCTAAGCCGACACTACACGGCTAAAGTATAACAATATTGATTTTGTGAGATAAAATTTATCATGGTTGCTAACGGTGAGGGAAAACATCGTGAGGAAACCCACATGGCTGAGTTGTACTTAGTCATGTGACAGTGTATTCGTACAAAAACGGCGATAGGCCTGCCCCCTATCACGTGAGTACACTGTCTAAGCAAAACGTGGGTACCTTCTCTGGAAACTAGATGGCGCTTGTCATGTGAGTTCAGGAGTATTGGTACCTCTGCCAACCCCTTCGGGGATAAACGGCGTGAACGTTTATGTTTATGTGAGATAAAATGAGTTCCCAAAAAACATAAAGAAGAATGATTTGACCCATCATTATCATTAGTCATTTGTAAATGGATTGGACAATTGAATAATTATCAATAAACGTGTTTTTACGCAATCTAGAATCGAAAGAATGAAATTTACCGCTGCTTGATTTGTGTTTGGTTGCCCATCGAATGGATGATAATCATCAAGCCCTCGAGTAGCATTGTTAGTATTTCTAGCTACTTGTTGGACGGCAGGATCCTGTAATACAAAATAAATATTGATATATCATTTACAACACTTATACCAACTAATATTTTCGTGATTCACTTACTGCAAAGGGGTTGTCTATGGCCGGGTCCCCAAACGGATTATCCTCAAAATTCGACATGTTTCACAGCTAGAACGCCACTTTTAAATCTTATAGAATTGGCCTGAATACTTTTCCAGTACCAAGTGCTAAAATTACTTCCTAAAATCGTTAATATTGATATTGATAACACAATACAGAAGACTGCTGACGAACGAATCTACGAATTATGACAGTGACAGACACAGACATGACAGTTGACAGTTTTACCAGCTGAATGGCAGAATATCGGCAATATGTTTCTGTCAAAATTATTGTGTCTGTAAAGGGGCGTTAACACCTTCCGACTGCGACGTCAACAATTCCTCTTCCAAGAAGATGAGCCATTAAAATATTTTAAAAGCTCAATATAAAGAAAGGACAAGAAGCAACCATAAGGAAGATTTTTTTGTCTTCTTCTTCTTCGGTAAAACTTGGTAAAAAAGACACAATATGAGAATACAAAATTTAGCACTTGATCGTCAAGGTGTATAAGAGGCGATTAATGATGCATCCACCAACTTTCAGACCGCAATCACTTTCAGGCCACTCTGTCACTGTCAGACAGTTATCCTAACACTATTCAAAAAATTTCTATGTGGAACGTCAAACGCAACTGTATTCAGTTTACTTGAATAATGGAAACCCAGAATTATGGTTATTTATAAGTGGTTGGGTACTAGATAGGTTAAAAGTATGCTATCCTGGGTTTTGCAATGGTTTTGCATTATCCGAGTGAGATCCAAACTCAGAGCAGCTACCTAAGTTGTGTATGCTCTAAGGATTCAAAAGTGCGTTGTACAAGTGGTTGGATAATTCATTTCTGTCCGTTTGTATGTCATTTTGTATGGAATTAGTAAATGAGCGGCAATCCTTATAGGCCAACTTGGATAGTTTTCGGTTCAATGTAAACGCGGCATTATGTATCTGTGGTACGTATATTGGTATCAATATGATTCTTTTGGCGGGAATTGAACAGAATAGCGGGAATTCGAAAAAGTTTTCTTTAAAATTAATTTTTTCAGTTATTTCTATATATTAACTAATTTTTTATTGAAAAATAATCGTCTTTAAGCAGGATTTAATTAAATATGGCAGATCCTCCCGGGGATCGTCACCCCGGGAAGAAAAAAGGTGATAAGTCTGACGACTTGCCACCAAGTAACAAAAGGGTGCGTGGTCGAGATGGAGAAGTTTCTTCAGCCGGTTCAACTAACGAGGATATCACAATAACAGCAGATATGTATAAACCATTTATAAAACCCGGTTATAAGAGAGTGTTCCCGGAAACGGCATTGTCGGCGGTCAAAACCGAATTATTAGTATACGTGGAAAGTACCAGGGAGGGTGAACGACTAGGGAATAAAAACCCACTTATGATTGCAAGTTTATTTAAAAATGATATTAAGGGAGTGACAAATATCCGTAGAATTAACGCTAACAAGATAGCTGTAAATTTTTCGCAGGCAATACATGCAAATAATTTTTTAAAAGACCAGACATTTCTCGACAAATATCTATGGAAGGCATACATACCAGCTAAAGCTGTAGAAATAATAGGTGTAATCCGATATGTGCCTGTAAACATAAGTAATGAGGAATTATTTAAAAAATTGACATCTCAGTATGAAATTATAGCTGTTCGGAGATTTACCAGATTAGTCAATGGTGAAAGAAAACCCTTTAGTACTATCAGTGTAACCTTTTTGTCGAACCACTTACCAGAAAATGTTTCACTTGATGTATTTAGATTTAAAGTAAATGAGTACATTGCTCCTTTATTACAATGTTTTAAATGTTTTCGCTTCAACCATGGGGCAAAATTTTGTAAAAGTACCCAAAAATGTTCTATCTGTTCAGAGGACCATCATTATACTAATTGCACAAATGACAAACAGATAAAATGTATTAATTGCCAAGGCCCCCATTTAGCTATTTCTCGGGATTGCCCCGTTAAACAGTCAAAATTACTAGAAAAGAAAAATAAAACTTATGCTAATGTTGTGGCAAAATCTATCAATGAAAATTATCTTTTATCAGACACAAATTTCCCTAAAATTAAATCTTATTCCTATTCAACTTGCTTGACATCTACCAAAAAACAACAAAATAAAACAAGTGATAATAATCAAATACAAAATAGTGAAACTAAAGAAAAGATAAGACAAACTGAAAACAATGTTGAAAACTCCAATGACTCCATTGAAAAAATTATAAGTAATGATAATTTAATGAAGGGGCTGGTAGTGACATTAATTAAACTCGCAAATGACAATAGACCGATAAATCAGTCTACTATTAAAGATATGTTAATTGAAACTTTTAAACATGGATAAAGGTTTTATAAGAATATGCCAATTTAATATAGAAAGTGTAACTAATAAAAAACCTCTTTTCACATCTTTGCTAATTGATCATAATATTGATATTTGCTTGCTAAATGAAACACATTTAAAAGATTCTTCTTCTTTTCATATAGATGGTTACGATATAATTAGAAAGAATGGTTTAAATGGCACTGGAGGTGTAGCCATTCTTATTAAAAATATTTACAAATACTCTATTATTAACACAGTTTTCCATGAATATATTCAGAATGTAGCTATTAACCTCAAAACACCTAATGGCAATCTTTCTTTATTGTGTGCTTACTGTCCGCCACATAGTCAAAGCAGACCGGGACATTTTAGAATTAATAAATTAAGACAAATTTTACAGTCACTTCCTTCACCCGTTTTCTTTGCTGGTGATTTAAATGCACATCATATAGCTTTTGGATGTAGATCCACCAATTCCAGGGGAACAGATATTTATAACATGTTGGATGAAAGGGACTTGTGTATTCTCAATAGTGGTGTTGCCACTACTACTGGTAGGGGAATTTATACGCAATCTGCAATAGATATATCTACAGTATCAGCTATGATAGCTCCTTTGTGCCAATGGTCAGTACTTGATGATTGTATGGGCAGTTATCACTTTCCTACAATCACTGATATTCAAATGACTGTGGAATTGTATGAAATAGGAGAACCAAAAGAAAGATTTATATACAAAAGAGCTGATTGGATTAAAATTTATTATGATTCAGAACAATTATTTACAAACTTTAAAACAGATAAAGATAACCCTCTTGAATCTTATAATACATTTTGCGACATTATAAATACAATAAAAAGTAATTGCATTCCTAAAGCAAAAAACTCATTATATACAAAAAATAAAAAACCTGTTCCTTGGTGGGACGATGAATGTTTAGAAGCAGTCAAAAAAAGTAAAGAGGCACTTAATCATTATATGAATAGTCCTAATATTGAAAATTACATATTATATAAACAAAAAGATGCACTTAAAAAGAAATTACTTAGTAATAAAAAGAAGGATAGCTGGAAAAACTTATGTGAAAAATTTAATAGATATACTCCAATTAGCACCATATGGAATTATATTCGTAGGTTCAAAAGAATTTCCTCTGCAAATTCATCCAAAAATAATGAATGGATTCCAAAGTTTATGGATAAATATGCCCCAGAAACTTGCCCTAGAAAAGAAACAGATGATATATTAGTTCATTCATTCAATGAAGATGGAAATGAAAAGGCAAAATTTATTTTAAATCCTTTTACAATTGAAGAGTTTAATTTAGCTATTAATTCTCGATCTGACACAACACCAGGTTTAGATGATATTACCTATAGTCTCCTTAAAAAAATCCATCCCATATGCCATAGTGTTTTATTAGACATTTTTAATAGATTATGGTACCAACAACTTATCCCAGAACCTTGGAAAATGCAATGTGTGATACCTATACTAAAACATGATAAACCATTACATGAAAGTGACTCTTACAGACCAATATCTCTCTCATCCTGTGTTGGTAAAATATTTGAACTTATGCTTAAAAATAGGATTGATTATTATGTTGAAACTAATAAAATATTACCTCAACAACAATTTGGCTTTCGCAAAGGTAAATCTACTGCTGAAAGCTTTGTCTCATTAATTTCTGATGTGCATAATTCTTTCCATGGATGCTCTGTAACTGTATGTGCATTCTTAGATATTCAAGGTGCATTTGATAATGTGAATCTTTCTGTTTTGGCTAATGTTTTGGATGAAATAGGCATACCTGGAAAGGTCAATAAATGGTTATTTAATTTCCTGCATGAAAGAAAAATGTATGTGAGGCATAATAATATTTTATATGGACCTCGCTATGTGTACAAGGGAACCATGCAAGGTGCAACTATTTCACCGCTACTGTATAACTTATATACTAGTCAAATAATGAAATATCTCAACCAACAAAATATTCATTTTCTACAGTTTGCTGATGATTTAGTTGTTTATACAGTTCACAAAGATGTAAATATAGCTATATCAAATATAAATATTGCTTTGGAAAATATTTACAACTACTACAAATTAAAATTAAAGTTAGACATAAGTGTCAGCAAAAGTGGGGCCATGATCTTCAGTAAAAGAACTGTTGATGTAAATAATACTGTATTTTATAATAATCAAGCTCTACCATGGCTATCACAAAAAAAGTTTCTAGGAGTTTATTTAGACAGTAAGTTATCTTTTGACACACATATAAATTATATATCTAGCAATGCATACAAAGGCTTAAATATTTTAAGATCTTTGGCAGGAGTCCATTGGGGAGCTGATCCTAAAATATTAAGTATGTTATATAAAAGTATTGTGAGATCCCATTTTGATTACAGTTCTGTAGCGTACTTTAGAGCAAGTACTTCTCTGCTACATAGGTTAGACATTATACAAAACAAAGCCCTCAGGATTATAACAGGAGCCATCTGCTCCACACCCATAAACGCCATGGAGTGTGAAACTTGTATTAGTCCTTTAATATTTAGACGTTTATACTTAATAGAAAGATTTTGTCTTAAATTAATGTCTTGTGAAAACTACTTTGTGATGGATAAAATTAAACCTAGATCATTTAACTTAAACAAAATAACAGAATACCATAATGTACATCAAATGTGCTCAAACACTTTGCCAACCTTATTAAGTATAATTTGTTACTTAAAAAACACTCTTAACCAATTATACACTTGTGAGTATTGGCCATTATATAGCTCTGAAAGAGAAAATTTATATTTTGCTCCTAAAGTTGTTACCAATAAAACTTTCGTAAATGAACTTGAGTTCATAGATTATATAGAAGTTGAAGTTAACTCAAATGGTTCTAGTTACAGAGTTTACACTGATGGTTCTAAATGTGAAAATAGAGTAGCTTCTGCTTTTTATGATCCTCAACTGAAGATAACAAAAACAACAGTTTTACCGATTCATTGCAGTATATTTACAGCAGAATGTTATGCAGTTTATGAAGCTTTAAAGCACATTAATAATATTATTTCCAAAAAAAAACATAATTCAAAATTTATTATTTTATCAGACTCCAAAAGTGCATTACAAGCGGTTTCAAGTTCAAAAATAACATATAGGACAAGCTACATAATATTTCTCATTAAAGATGTAATTAGAGAAATTTCCTCACTTGGAAATATTATCGAATTTATGTGGATACCGGCGCATAAAGGAATTACAGGAAATGAAATAGTTGATTCCGCTGCAAAGCAAAATTGTGATGAAGATCTGTCAAATTGTTTTAAAGTTCCCTTCTCCGATTACTACCAACATCTCATAAAATCTCTGAAAGAATTGTATATAAATTATTGGCTCAAAATAAGTGAAGAGAAAGGCAAATGGTATTCGGAAATACAAAAATATCCTCCCGCCCAACCCTGGTACCATCGTTCAAAAGACGCAAACTGCCGTAAATTCATCACAACAATTAATAGATTACGATTCGGACACCACAAATTGAGAACACACTTGAAAAAAATCAATATAGTTGAAAACTCAACCTGCCGTTATTGTACAATGCATGAAGAAGATATTGAACATTTAATCCTTAGTTGTTCTAAACTGGCTGTACATCGCCTTATTTTTGTAACTGAAATAGATTCATTAATTTCTGAATCTGAAAGATCAATATCATTTCCGAGAACTGTGAAAGAGCTTTTATCCAATGAATTATTTTATAAATCACTTTATAGATTTATGTCACATTTAGAAGAAATATGATGATTATATTTGGAATAATATTAATATCTATAAACATCGATGAAGTATTGAAGTATGAAATGAAGTGAATTAAATTTATCATAAATAGAAAAGCGGGCTCAAAAGGTCTAGAAACCAGGGCCGTAAAACCATTAATAAAAAAAAAAAAATGGTAATAGAGTCTGTGATTGGATTGTTTTGCTCGATTGTGATTTTGTGAAACTGAAACCTCAAATTCAGAACTGAGAAAACCAGTTACCGTTTATCTCTTCCAATTTCAAGTGTTAAGTTTTCTTTGGTTTGTCTCTAACAGTAAAATTCAAGATGATGAACAACGTATTACCCGCACAACCGACGGATATCCAAAGTACAGCAGGAGCAGTGCCAGTTCGTAATGAGAAAGGTAAGACTTCTGTTCTGTAACTTAAAGATAGTCTATCATCAGGTATATTTATTTGGGTTTGCTTCAATTGGATCATAGATGCAGTTAATGCTGCCTAGTTAAATAATGCTCGTGTAATAAAATACAGGATAACCTAAAGTGCCCAATCTAGCAAGAAAGTATTGAGGGGCATGTTTAAGGAATTGGGTATATTGTAGGAATTCCCCACAACGTTTAAAATGCATTCATCAGAAATATCTTGGAGAGTTGGACAGGAGATCTCTGTGGCTTAAGATTCTCAAAAATCTTTATTGACTGAGCATTAATGCATTCATAATCAAATGCCTGTCATAAACTTACAATTTACCCATACTTACACTAATGGTGGAAGAATTTTTAGTTAAAATGCATATTGCATGTGTGTCATTTGACATCAATTTGCTTTAACAATAATAGTAATAAATAAATGATAGAATAATGAGACATTGTATTTACATAATTCCACAAACCAGGCCATTTTTTGTGGTAGAGCATTCTTATTACTGTAATGTTTGAATAATGATAAACTGTTTTCAGAATTGGTTAAGCCCACAGATCTGTATTTGAGTAGATAACGCAAGTGTCATTTCTTGTATAGAAACCAAGCGTGCCATTATATTTCCACCTACTGTGACGTCACATGAGCAATTTAGTGATGGGAACTCCCCGTCAGCGCGTAAACGATTCAATCGATTATATTCGAGTGCATCGACAGACGAATGATAAATTGACAGAAGAATGATAAATCTAGAATTATACCTATTTTTGAATAACGCTATTTTCTCATGGTCTCATTTTTATTCTGAGCAACTCTTCCTACATTATTTTCCTCCACCACTACATCTTCTCGGAGAACAATGATCTAAATCAGTGAGTAAATGAGCCAGTTAGTCAGTGAGTAGCTCAGTAGCCTTTATTATTATAATAACTTGTCCTTATTGATAACCTACCTAATTAACTAGTTTTAATAATTTGTTCTCGGAAAGTTACAAAATGATTTAAAAAAACCCCGAGAAGAAATCTAATACAAAATATAATACAACCCAGAACTAATTCGGATTTGAAAAAAAAACAAATAAAATAACTTGTAGAGAAGGAAAAATAATCAAGTATTTTTTTTCGTTGTCTGTTTTTCTCTAGGCTGTATCTCATAAACAGTGATATCTAGAAAGCTGAAATTTTCACAAATGACATATTTTTGTTGCCGCTATAACAAAAAATACAAGTAAAAAAAGGATTTTAAGGGGGGCCCCCTTGCAATAAACGTGTTTTTTTTCCGTATTTGTTTGCTCAATATTAAAACGTTAATAAGTAGATACTTAAAATTTTCACAGTATATTTACTTGTAAATCACCTTTCAAAATAAATAATTAAATAACAGTAAAGTGAATATCAAAGGGGCTCCCATACAAAAACGTTATTTTCTATTATAGATGATAGTACGGAACTCTTCGTTTGTTCAATATTGGAAATAAAAAAAAACAAAGTAGTGTAACAAACTCTTCAACATTTGCTGAATATGTAGAATTATCAGAAGCAGTAACAGAATTAAATTTTCTCATTTTTGTAATGAATGATGTCTGTACTAAGGTTTGTAAACCAGTTAAAATCTATGAAGATAATTCAGCAGCTGTAGCTATTTCTAAGTATGGAAACTTTACAAAGAATTCTCAGCATATTGAAGTTCACTATAATTTTGTAAATTAAAATGTTTAGCAGGGAAGTATACAAATTAGAGTCAGAAAATAAAATTGCAGATAACTAAACTTAAAGGAGTATAGTTCCCTAATTGATTATAATTACTGTAGTACTTAAGAAGCTTTGAACTTATGTAAGGAGGCGTGTTCGTGTATATATGTACATTTATTTTGGCAACACTGAGTGAAGGAAGGAAGTAAATAAAGACTGACACATACCACACGTTAAGAAATGTAGCTTAGAGAAAAACTTTTAACTAAAATTAAACTGTTCATTTATTAAATAAAAACAAAGTTAAAACAAGAGTATTCCAATTAATTATTTATCAGAAACATTGTAGTAATAAAAATATTTTAGATACATGGAACATCCATTGCGAATATTATCATTTCTCTGTTCCCAAAATCGATTAGAATTAGAATCGAATACAACTATCTGTGTAGGTACAACACATTTTGCTTAAAATGACAGAAATATGACAAGAGCTACCGTACCATGTAGCTGATTGACAGGTGAAAATATCGTTCATTTTGATGTTTATTGCGTGTTTTAATAGACAAGCCATACTAGATAGCTTTGTAAATAAAAGCGGCAATGTATTATAAATTAAGCGATACACACTCGTTGAAAAGTTTTTCAGTGTAAAACCACAACGAACACGAAATAATTGATTTTGCAATAAAAACCACATAATCTAATAATAAAGTGACCTACCGATGAAAGGAAATCTTTTCTATTAATTAGTCCCGCTTTATTTAGATAGTTTTTGCAACTCAATACGGCACAATTAGGCATTTTTTATATTTAGCTTGACATCTGTCACCGAGAACGTTCGAGCACGGACTCAATCAAATGGCGATAAACTAAGATAATTTTACTCAGTTTTTACACGCGAAGTACATGCACTTGCGGCATCTATTCAAATACATGTCTGTGGTTAAGCCACTACAAACATTTGTATGATATAAGAATTATATTAGATACTTTAATAAAGAGCTGTGCTAATAATGTGTTGTGTAAGTAGAATAGCACTGCCCCATTTCTACCCATTGGTGTTTGCAACTAAGGGTGTGTGAGGCAACTAAGGGTTTTTAGGCTTTATAGAAGTTGTTGGGTGATGCAATTGGAGACCCATTACCAATCACCTTTATTTCACAATGTTTGCTCCCTTTAAGTTAAAAAAATGGCTGAGGAATTTCTTATTCTCAAGCTCTGGCTACCCCTTCTAGGGATTTCCAGCCGTGAGTATAAGTGGATGTAGTTAAGCAGACAGAAATCAACCCACACTTTTGCTGAAATTGAGTTTAGTGTGCCAATGTATTGCTGAGGGTTGAATCTAATAGTATAAGATCCCGCTGCTGAATCTCTACGTTCATAACGTACAAAGTCAAACACACATTTTAACATAAGTGTATGAATAGGAGTATACACTGACAAGACGCAGCCAGGCAAAAGTGGCCGCAAGTAATTTTAATTTAATTAATGTTTATTATTTTCTGGAGACAAATTTCGTTCACTTGTTTTCGAAATATAATAACATCCCCATCATAGCAGTGTATATAAAGAATATAAAAATCCATAGGTGCCGTTGCAAATTCGGCCGCAACTACCTCGCAGCCAGGTGTAAGTAGGTTATATTTTGTAGTGTTTTATACGTTCATAAGTTACACGCATATTTATTATATGAAATTAAAGCTATTTTGTTTCCTAATATGATAATACATGGCTGCCTGTGAAAAAACGGCCGCAAATTAGGGTTGCCATCTATTAAAAACGCGATTTATCCAAATATATTTCACAATCTGTGCTATTGTTTTGCTAATTAAAAATTGTATGAACGAACTGTAATAAAAATAATATTTTTTCAAATGTGGTATGCGTATATATTTTCTTTCGTAAAAAATAAGACATAAAAAAAAATTTGTTTTAATAAATACACATTTTTCATGTTCACTTGATCACTTTTTATTTTAAAATAAATATTTTATTATTTTTAGTGATTTTCCATTATATTAATTACGTAAAACTTATCTAGATCAGATAATAAAAAAAACATTCTTATAAAGGCGTGGGTCCGAAGTGAGAAGAATAAAAGAGCATCTCACACATGCTATAGAATAATTAATGTAAGGGAAGCAAGAGAAGTTTTTCAAGATGGTACTAAGTGGCGATCGATAGTCTCTGCCTACCCCAATGGGAATAATAGGCGTGAGTATAGGTAAGTAAGTATTTAAAAAATATAAATATAGGTATTATACAAGTCATAAAATATAAATAGAAACAATAGCACAGTTTGTGAAATATAATAAATAAAATAAATAAATAAATCGCTTTATTTTTCATTTTCATTTTTACAAAAAATTCATCATTACGTTGAACCTTGCACTAGGCATGGCCTGTATATATATTTGGATATATCGTGTTTTTAACAGATGGCAACCCTAATTTGCGGCCGTTTTTTCACAGGCAGCCATGTATTATCATATTAGGAAACAAAATAGCTTTAATTTCATATAATAAATATGCGTGTAACTTATGAACGTATTAAACGCTCCAAAATATAACCTACTTACACCTGGCTGCGAGGTAGTTGCGGCCGAATTTGCAACGGCACCTATGAATTTTTGTATTCTTTATATACACTGCTATGATGGGGATGTTATTATATTTGGAAAACAAGTGAACGAAATTTGTCTCCAGAAAATAATAAACATTAATTAAATTAAAATTACTTGCGGCCACTTATGCCTGGCTGCGTCTTGTCAGTGTATTCTCCTATTCATAAAACATAAACATAAACGTTCACGCCGAATATCCCCGAAGGGGTTGGCAGAGGTACTAATACTTCAGAACATCACGTGACTTTGTCACCTGGTGTTCAGAGTACCCACGTTTTGCACGGACAGTGTACTCACGTGATAGGGGGCAGGCCTATTCATAAACTTATGATAAAATGTGTGTTTGACTTTGTACGTTATGAACGTAGAGATTCAGCAGCGGGATCTTCAATACATAGTATAAAACAAAGTCGCTTTCGCTGTATGTCCGTATGTATGCTTAGATCTTTAAAACTACGCAACGGATTTTGATGCGGTTTTTTTTAATAGATAGAGTGATTCTTAAGGAAGGTTTGTATGTATAATAAATGCATAATATAGTAGAGAAACACTGATAAATTTAAAGGTTTCTAATGTGATGTCGTAAATAAGCACATTTTTTTGCGCTTATATTGCAAACGCTGGCTGAACCCTACGAGATAGACCAAAATAATGTACTACAGTATTGTTTACCTTAAAAAGTTCAACAAAAAAGTCCGCGATGGTATATGTCTATCTCTTAGGGATAACCCAGCATAACCATTTTTATTCTTTACTAAAAAATGGTTATTTACGAAGTGATTTTAAACAATACAGCACTAATCCTTACCCAATTAAGTACCTTCAATAAATTGTTCATTTATTATAGATCGATATGCTTTTTACAGCATGTAATTTAAGTGAATATTACCGAAGATATTACAAATTTAAAATGCAGGGTCGTAGTTGTTTGCGCCGGGCGGCGCGTGCCTATAAATAACGCGTCGATGGCCGCGCTTCGCCTTACAGCACTTTATGATTTGCAGCGATCGCACGCGTTTATCGGAGCTCTCTAGCGAGGAAAATATCAAGAATTAAACATGTTTGTATTGGCTAATGACAAAAAAGCTGTGAACGTTGTGTATAAGGACATTCTGTAGTAGGTATATTTTGCATTGCACCCGTGCGAAGCCGGGGCGGGTCGCTAGTATACTATAAAAAGTAGTGAAGACTCTACTTATAAAAAATGTGCACAAACTGTTATTTTAAACATCTCACCTTACCTAACCTACAGTATGAAAAAATGGCACCTAAATTGAAACATCAAATGATCATATCTTGAAATTGACTTTTTGTGGATTGAGTCCTTTCTGCTTAACTACGTCCAAGTTCCAATTTGCCGCAAGGAAATGCTGGAATGATCTACCCCCACCACTAAAGTTCGTACAAACTAAACGAACATTTCAGACCCAAATGACAGAGTACCTCATAAATTTACAAGCAAATCCTCAAACTTGGCTTTTATTGAAATACTAACTATTGATATTTATAACTTTTACTTATCACTTCCTTTCTTTAATTTGTAATTTGTTTTTTCTTTATAAATTACTATCGGAAAAATCTATCGAAACTGTGTCTATATATTTATACCCAACCTATGTTTTAAATTAGTGCCTTACCACTCACTTCTAAGCCCGACCATAGTAGATAGCCTCATTATATCCTGCTGTACTTGTTACTCTTGCAAATAACAAATATATATTGTTGTAAATTAATGAACATTGTTGCAAAATTGCAAGTGTTTGGTTTTTCTATTGTATATAGTTAGTTTTCATTGTTGTTTTTACTTTTATAATGTTTTCTTTTTTCTCATCAAATATGTGTTTGATGAGCTTTAGTAAAATAGCTTTAGTATTAAATGCATAAATAGTGCAATTTTAAATACCTATACATATTTAGTTAAACAGGGCTTTGACTGAAAATCAGCCTATGATGAGTATATACTCTGTTATAGAGTGCTGAGTCAAGGCCTTTTTGGTAATGATCTTTTATTTTTAAACATTTGTCATTGTCCTGTTTTAAATTACCAAATAAACATTATTTCTTCTTCTTCTTGTTCCTCAAGTATGTATGTATGTTTCATAAAGATATGGTACCAACCTGGCAGATTATTCTACCTTCTTTTATCCTTCCTTAAGCCTTCTCATGGCTATAAATACCAAAAAGCAATATAAACAAGAGCTGATGATTAAGATATACCTCAGACCTTTCCAGATTTGGATTGGGAAAAATATTGTACAATAAAGGATGGTTAGTGATGGTTTCACAACTGTATTCACTTACAACTACTTGAAAAAAGTCATACATTTCCAATGTATTGCAAGATTTTTCATATACATACATACATACATATACTCACGCCATTTATTCCCATTGGGGTAGGCAGAGACTATCGATCGCCACTTCGTACGATCCTGACAAACCTCTCTAGCTTCGTTTTCATCCATCAATCTTTTCATACATGCTCTTTTATTCTTCATACTTCGGACGCCAGCCTTTTTGAGCACACTCTCAATTTGGTCCAAGTGTGTTCTCCGTGGTCGTCCTCTACTAACATTACCATCCACACTAGCTCTATAGATCCCTTTTACCAATTTTCTATCATCCATCCTCTCTATGTGCCCAAACCATCTCAACATTCCTTTTTCTATCTTTCTTACAATATCATCTTTCACACCACACTTTTCACGAATAACACTATTTCTCACTCGGTCACACAATCTAACATTACAAATTTTTCTGAGGGACCTCAACTCTACTGCATTCACTCTGCTCTCATGCTTCTTCTGCCACACCCAACATTCGCTTCCATACATAAGCGTAGGAACAAGAACAGCATCATGCACAGCCATTCGGGCCTTTTCAGACACCGATTGACTGATCATTAGGCTATTCATTGCTCCATTTACCGCATAACCCTTTTTCACTCTTCTTTCAATGTCTTCATCACATTTTCCATCCCTTGTAAACAAACTTCCCAGATATACAAACTCCTTCACCTGTTCCACATCCTTACCATAAATCGCAAACACGCATTCTGTCACATCTTCCTGTCTCTCAAAAACCATCGTTTTGGTCTTATCCACATTCACCCTCATTCTTTTTCTTACAAAAGACTCACATGCAATATTCATCATCTCTTGCAACTCTTCTGCCGATGATGCAAGTATCACTTGATCGTCAGCATACAAGAGGCATTTAATGATGAATCCACCCATTCTTAGTCCATAATCACTTTCATGCAACTCTGTCAAACAGTGATCTATGAACAAATTGAAGAGCCACGGAGAAGCTACACATCCTTGTCGGACACCCCTAGAGATTCCGAACCAGTCAGTGTTTTCCCCGTTTACTCTTACACATGCACTAGAATCCTCATAGAGTGATATATATCTAAGGATGTTTTTATGTTTATATAGTAATTTATATAGATTTAATAAATGGATCTTTGTTCTTATTGTTGTTAAATAATCTTGATATGTTGCTGTGAATCTTCCAAAAAAATAGAATATTAAATATTACAGTCCCACCACACTGTATAGGTGGCATTTAATTTTCATTTGAGAACTTTGAGAATTTCTACTGGTTTATTAAATACAGTATTTGGCTTTCGATTATTATGTATAAGTCCTTCTAGTGCTTAGTTCTTAATTTGATAAAAATATGACCTACTTAAACCAAGTTCTTTATAATTACAGGTGAGATTTCTATGAAAAAGGTGAAAGTACAAAGGTACATATCTGGTAAAAAACCTGACTATGCTCATGGACCTTCATCATCCGAAGAGTCTGAAGAAGAAGATTTTATTGATCAGCAGAGGCCAGATAGAAGAAAACAAACTTTACCCCAAGTTATTCGGCAACATGAAGGGGAAAGTGATTCTGATAAAGAGGTTAGTTTTACTGTACATGTTAATCATACGCTTTTCTTCAATTTTGTTTTTTTAACAATCTTTTCAAGCAATGCAGAGAACTATTGGCGAAAGACAGGAAGACTTATTCAAGCTTGTCAAAGATTAAAGTGCATAACTATACTTATCATATATTTATCCTTAAAATTCATCAGTGTACAGAATGATAAACAATATTACCCTGTTGGGAATCTAGATCTACATTGCATAATAAATTATACAATGGAATGGAAATCTCTTTATTGTACATCACATTTAAAAAGATTTTACATAGATAATTTCTTAAGTAGGAGTACAATTGGCGTCTTATTTCAGAGGCTCACTTAACCCATTCTTGGTTGCCGTGCCAATTTGGGAACACTTTATTAAAGAGGGAAGAAATGAAAAGTATTGATGCCAATTGAAACAAAGTTACATTTTGGAGCAGTCAAAAGTGCACTGAATAAATATACGATACAAAAATTTTATGAAAATTAATTGTGTTATTATAATCATTTCTTGAAATTTGTTATCGGGACATACGTGCAGGTAAGTACAGCTTTTTGTTATTATTGTAATATTTAGGTGCAATAAAAATCATACTTCTTTATATTACTAAGATTGAATAAATAATGAATGTTTTACAACATTTTGTAGTTACATATATTAAGAATGTAAGCTTTTCTTCTATCCGAAACTTAAGTGTTCCAAATTGGGTACAGCGGCCACAAGGGTACAAAGTCATTCTTGATTTTTCAGATTTTGAAAATGCGACCCAACGAAAGTTTTGTGCTAGTGACAACTTCAAGGGTTTAGAAAAGGTCATAAATTCCATAGAAGAAGACAGTGAGGACGTTTTGGAGTATGACTTAGCCACAATTCCACCATAACCCAGTGTTGACACCGACAAAGAAGAGGGTTTTGATAATGATAACGTATTATCCAACTTGCTAAATGATGTTCCCGGAAACATAGGGGTGATTGGTCGCTTTCTTTCCGATAGGACTGATGATGAGCCATTAGCCACTAACAGAGCTCGTATCAGATCCATTGTTTGTAAGCAGCTGAAGAAAAAAGCAAGATGAGAGTTTGATTTTATATGTTTGATAAAAAATAATGTTATCGCTGGAAACACAACAGCATTTGCATAATGGCAACAATAAATGATTCTTATGAACAAGTAAAAACTATAAAAATAAAGTGTGCAGAAAAGAATCAGAAGACGGAAATGACGATCCCACATTCACATCGAAATTGTTATAAAGACTGGAGTTGGTGAATCCATTTCATTGATCCATTTCAGCAGTCCATTTCACTGTACAGAGTTAGCGCTGATGGCAAGAAACGGTGGGGGGTATCGTATACCTGTGATTGATATGGCCTTGGCAAATGCTTGGCGATTACATGTGCAGTCTAGGGAAAAACCCATGGACCAACTTCTATTTCGACGAAGCATAGCCAGTTTCCATTTGAAGCAATCGACCCAGAGACATTCTGCTCGTCCTTCATTGTCTAACTTGATGGCGCCAATCACGCACCTGAAAAGCTTCCGAAACGAGTACGCTGTGTTATTAGCCATTATAGAAGCCGATTGGGAGCAAGAAAACTCTGTGCATTGTAAAAACTTATTTTAAATTATCACTCTTATGTGGCCACTGTGCCACTTTGGGAACACCCCTTTAAATACCTAAAAAAATATATTTTTTTATTATTTTTCTCATTTTAATTTTTGTTTGAACTTCCTTCTATTAGTTAATAAATAAAAAATCATTAAAATCCTTATATTTTTGTTTTGACCATTAATGGGTTAAAGCAATCACTTCCAGAAAACAAAAACAAATTAAAACATAAGACAACAAATTATATACTTTAGGAGAACATTAATCATTACTCTGTATGTGATTGCCTCATTTTATGTAGGATCTAAACGATCTAAAAGGCCTATGAACTATCTTAACAGAAAGATGAAATAATGTAACAACACTTGAGTTCTATATTACCGTTTTGATTAAATTAAGGATCACAATAATTTTTTTAAAGGTTGATGAAGTCCATGGCTTTAATAGCAGCATCCTGCTGAATGAAATATTTATGACGATTGCTTCTTAATCTTTTTGATAATATGAGTATTATATGTTATTAGCTGTATAGTGTCGGCTTAGAATAGCACTACCATATCTCTACCTGTGGTGATCGTAAGATGGAACCTGAGGTATAGGAGCTTTTTAAGTGATTTTACCAACATCCTTAAATTTTACAATCTTTTCCCCATCCGAGTTGCAAAAGTGCCTAAGGTGTTACCTATTATGAAGCTCTGTCTACCGCTTTCAGGGATTTAAAGTCGTGAGAATATGCATGTACGAGTATGTAATATATAATACATGTTAAATGTTATAGATCGACGACCCTCGTCTTCGTCGTCTCCGCACGGCCGCCTTATCGCCACCTCGTCGCGAGGAACATGTTCCAGAGATCATCGATATGGAACCGGAACTGTCGGAACCGGAACGTTTCCACCATTCCAGTTCCGAAAGCGACGAGGAGTTGGACGATGAAGAGATTGAGAAGAGACGAGAGGCGTTGAGAGCTAAACTTGCTGCTAGTGCGAGGTAAGTTGGGTCTTATGTTATGTGAGTTAATTTATTCTTTATATATTAGTAATAATCCCCACATGAGGTTTTCATGAACAAAAAGATTTAAATTATGTGATAGTTAGGCGTTCTCAACATTTGCATTCTATCTGAAAAGATAGACAAGTGGCCTTCCGAATTAGTAAAAATTTGGAGGTAGGAAACGCAAACACTACTTTAACGTGTAAAAGAAATAAAGGATAGAAGAATTTCGCACTGGCAGCCAACTGACACGGTAGCTCAGTTGGCAGAGCGTCCGGGGCGTTTACCCGAGGTCGCGGGTTCGATCCCCGCCTGTGTCGAAATTTTTCTTTCCTTTATTTATTCTTTATTTATTAGTAATAATCCCCACATGAGGTTTTCATGAACAAAAAGATTTAAATTATCATTCAGAAGTTTTTATTTATCTGCATTACATTAAATAATATATCTCCAGCGACAAGCCATACTTATTAATATCCTAATTCTTCTATATAATAATATTTCAGAGAAGCAGAAAAGGAGACTTATGGTCGCGAGGAAGAAGAAGATGATAAAGAAGAGAGTGAATCTTCAGACACCGAATATACTGACAGTGAGGAGGACACAGGTATTGTAATTTCTATCAGTATATTTTTAACTATATTGATAAATGTGAGTGAAGTACGATGGGCATATAACATACATATACTCACGGCTATAAATCCGTAGACGGGGTAACCAGAGCTAAGCAATTAAAAATTCCTCAGCTTGAAAATTTAATGGAGAAAGATTGTTAAAGGTTATTTGGTAATGGGTCTCCAACAACAATGGGCATATAACGTTGCGATCAATTGAGTTGATGGGAATTAAGGCGTGAGTGTAAAAGTAATTTATTATTGTATAATTATTACAAAAAATAACTAAATCGGAAAATACAGATAATTTCATCTTTTGCATTGTAAGTATTTATTGACTGCATCATATAATGCATTAGGATCTTTCGCTTTTCTCTTTAAAAGTTTAGATGGTAGGGGGATACCAACTTTTATTACTTATGCATATGTTTCAAACTATTAAACTTATTAAAAAAAAATAGGCCCAAGAGTGAAACCAGTATTCGTGAGAGCGTCAGAAAGGATGACGGTCCAGGAGCGAGAACGCAAAGCGAGACAACAAAAAAAAGAAGAGTCTGAAGCGAGAAAAGAGAAAGACGAGAGACGGAAAGAGGCTTTGCAGTTGGTTGAAGAAACTATTAGATCGGAACAAAAAGGAGCACAGGTATGAGGAATACATACATACATATACTCACGGCTATATTTCCCTAGAAGGGGTAACCAGAGCTAAGGAGTTATAAATTCCTCAGCCACTTTTGGAAGTTGAGGGGGGAAAAGATGGTACAAATAAAGATTTTGGTGAGGGGTCTCCAACCGCATCGCTGCAAAATCCAATAATAAACCCCAATACCCTTAGTCGCCTCTTACGACACCCGTGGGTAGAAAGGGGTAGCGACATTCTAAGCCGGCACTACACGGCAATATGAGGAATACCTTTGTCTTAATTACAAGTACACTAGTTTTACATGATAATTTCGTAGTGACATTTGTGGGTTACTTTGAGCTTGTTCTGTGTTGGCCTGATTTCAAAACTATATGGATATACCAAAAATGAAATCCATTATAATAGAATGAGCTATTTTTGATAAGGAATTTTATACTTTCGTTTTTTTTGTCAGAAAGTTTGCGATTGTTTTTAATTTGGACTGATTTAAATATAATAAGTAATAATAATAATAATCTTTATTTCCAAAAAAATGTAATATTACAGTCTATACAATAAAGTAATAATTTGAACAGAGCTGTATTTCACAATAGTACTTAATTAATGGTACAACCGATACCTAATAAAGGGTAACCTGTGCTATAGGTACCGGTGAAAAACATCAATGACGCTAAGAATACAAAATAAGCACTGCATATTATTGCAATATTATTAAACTTGACATTTTACTAAAGTCAGGTAATATATACGCCTCTATGGAAATATTTAATTTACTTCATCTGACCATATTTTTGTACAATAACATTCTAAAGAAAATGCGTCGCTTTTGTTTGTTTTATGTATTTATAAAATAGGTTTGACAGACAAGTGTTAACAAAAAAAGTAAAAATAAACAGTAAAGATGAAAATCTTCCCAGGTCACCTCTTCTAATGCAAGAGACGCGAGTTTGAGTCCTGAGTCAAAAACCGATTTGTCATTTCTAAAGTTATTTGTGTGGTTAGTTAATCGAGGTTGTGAACTTTGGGACATTGTGCATAAACCTACAAGACATTGTATACGTAATAAAATTGCAATGCCTGCTTCATTTTCTGCAGCAAAACTTGTGTATTCTGTAAGTTGAATAAAACAAAACTTAGTGGATTTTATACCGTTTATTTAGTTTCGCTAGTCCCGTCTCTGATACTCTCACTAATTTTGACGCAAGCTTGAAGGTAGATTAAGAATATAGTTGTTCTTTGTGGGGATGCCCTTAGGGTCATAAAATATAATCGCAAAACAAACGTGCTTATTTCGAGAATAAAGCAGAAAATAAAAGACACAGAACAAGTACTAAAAAATTAAACATTGGACGAAGCAAATGTAAAAAAAATCTATCACAATATTTGTAATAAACCGACACCAAAACAGCTGTAATATTGTAATATATTAGTGATAAGGATGAACTTCCCAAATTTTTCTTATGCAGTAATTAGTTTTGAATGAATGGATGGTACACGAAACTTTGGCGAGTTGGCTATTTTATAGGCTAGTAAAAATAAATTTAATGAAACTTGTTTAAGGGTGAGCAAAAAGAAGGCAACATCAACGACGTGTGCACAGACGATGAAAATGATGAGTTAGAATATGAGGCGTGGAAACTTCGCGAGATGAAGAGGATCAAACGTGACAAGGAGGAGAGAGAAGCGTAAGTATTTTAATGTATAAAAATATATTGTTTATTAGACTGAGATAGAATACCCCACAATAAGAACAGAGAAAAATTTCCCTTATAAGTATGATTTATTGAAAGGCACCTAATTATGTATACGGTATTCGGCCATAGTCCACCGTACTTGCCTAATGTGGGTTGGCAAACTTATGGCAGGCCTAAACATTACAGATCTTTGCGACCGCTGATTTTGTCGGAAGTTGCAATATTGTCGCTTTCATTTATATATAATAATCGGTATAAACATAAGAAATAGTTTTTTAATCCCTTACGTGATATGTTTACCTGACGTTTCGACACACCTACTAGTGCCGTGTTTACGGGTTAAATTATCTTTATATATTATTTCTGTAAGCCTCTTTCTTTCCCGGAAGCCTGTGACGCGATGAGTTAAGCTAGAAATTTCGTTCAGGTATCGTTTTGTACAGTTCGCGGCCGTGGTGTGCACAAAATTCGGATATCTGATGTAACTGGATTGGCGCTGTGATTGGTCGGAATTTTTTCAAACCGGCCAATCAGAAAAATTCTTTAGAAATTCAAAAGAGCTGCGCTGTGATTGGTCGGAAAATTTCAAAATAAACTCATTTTATAGGACGCGACGTAGTCGCGCCAGGGTTACCCGCTAGTTATATATAATGTCTACAAACCGCGACAGTTTAACAAGTGTATTGTCGCTATCAAAATATTGGCAACGATAATCTTGCTATTTTCGACACAATTGACGGTCGCAATAGATACGTAATTAGGGGGCCCGAAACTGGAGTTTATATTCCAAGGTAGCACGGAATCGTGCAATTGAACTGGATAATCTAAGAAATTAAATTTGGGGGAGTTACTTTCAAATTAAATCATAAACGGAACCTTGCGTCGGATGCAACCAGATTATATTAGTGCTTTGAAGTTTGTCACTATTTTCAAGTAGTATTTTAGTGGTGGGTTTCGAGCCACATAGCTCTGTTAAGTGTAAACATTGAGTAACTTTCTATTTATTTTTTCAGTATCGAAAAAGAAGCGCTAGAAATTGAACGCCTCCGGAACATGACGGAAGAGGAACGTCGTCTGGAACAAAGACTGAATCCCAAACAGATCACCAACAAAATTACCAAAGGAAAATACAAGTTTCTCCAGAAATATTATCACAGGTATGATGGAAAAAATAATATGTAGATATTACAGTTGAGTGAAAAATTAATTGTGTGATGAAAGCAAGAGAGATTTGTCAGTATTGACCAAAGTGCAGATCAATAGTCTCAACTTACTACAGTAGGAATAATGGACGTGAGTTTAAGTAATTGTGAGTGTGAGAACCAGCAACAAATTTCATTCATACACATTATGTACTTGAGGAGCCTTTTTGCCTCAAACACAGAAATATCCAAACATTCACATTTATAATATTAATATGATTACCAAGTTCCGGCGGATTCATAGTAACAGCTTCAAAAATAAAATAGAACATAATATAAGCCTCGTACAACAACTATGGTATATAAAATCGTTTGCAATAGAATCCAACAATCATGTAAACAAATATGGCGGACTGACATTGACAGCGTATTGTTTATGCCCATAGTGATGTCATAGTGTTCTAATTTAATTTTAATTTAATTTATTTTTCTAATTATTTTAATTTTAAGTCATAGACTATGGCCCTTAGTAGGATAGGTAGTAAAATAAAACTGACTAAATAGATTAAATATATAAGCCATAGACTATAAAATAAAACTGATTATATATAAAAAAAGTATTTATTAAAACACATTTAAATCTTCGTCTTCGTCATCATCACTCGCGGCGGAGCAGTCCCCGACGAACCTGGCTGCGGCTCGCTCATTATATCCTTAAAAACAAATATAATTTTACACACATACATTTCAGTAATTGTGATTTATTCAAATAATTAGTTACGAGGGCAATACAATATTAAAGTGCGCCTAATTTCCTTTGTAGGTAATAGATCTAAATCATTCTTACCTCCTGATTACTCTTGAGAAAAAATACCAATCGTATGCTATATCAAAGTCCGTGATGCCGCCGTGCAAAGGTCGTCGTTCCAAGAAAAATATGTCCAGCCAAATCGTAAAGCAAAACAAAAGTCCAAAATGAGAATGCAAAGTCGTAGAAATCGGAAACAGAAAACACTAATGCACAGCGAACCCACAGAACAGTGAATGACAATTCTAACAAAATGGCTACCTGTCAATTTTTAAAAACTAACCATTATTTTTATGGCTTAGGATACAATCCGTTTTGGTTAATTATATTAAGCTCTTGAAAAAAATAATTATATTGTATTCAAATAATATTAAATTAAAATAATTTTATAAATTAAAAATAAAAGATAACTTCAGATTACGAACAACACTAACTTTCCAATGACTTATAGAGTTCGATGAGTAAAAAACTAAGATAACTAAAACTAAGTCAAATACTTCGAAATTTTTACGTTGCAAATGTTTTAACAAATTTAACTTATAAATACAAGTTAAATCGTGTTGAAGATAATGTGAAAACAATGGTGCGTTCGTTCAAATCAGACTATGTTCATAATTGATCGTCAAATGTATGTGATTACGGAGTAATCGTGACAATTTGGTTTGTTTACATGATTGTTGGATTCTATTGCAAACTACTGTAGGTCAGTGCTATTCTACGCAGCGAACAAAGACTCGATAAATTGTAACTTTAAGATCGATCTGGACAATGGAAAAACCATATACAATATTAAATAATACACGCGGGTCAGATTTTGCATTGATAACGGTCCTTGAAAGGTCAAGACTTGCCGAATCTATGAGGGTTTAATTCTTTTCGATTGGACATAAAAGCACTAAGACCAGATTTTTTATTCCGTAGAATTCTAAGAGCTATAGATTTTAATATACCGAAATTAAAAACCTTTTTGTCAGGGAATTTTATTTCAATACACGTCTCTTTCTGAATATCTAGGTATTTATATTTTATTTCTTCGTAAATATAACCAACTCAGTTAGTGTGTGATATTTATGTCCATTTTCATGACAACATCGATATTTTAAATACAAATAAATAAACAAACTGCGTCAGATTAAACACAGACATACAAAATATTATATCATGATATATACTAAAATATGGCGTGAGAAAGTTGAACAGTAGCTTAGTGAAATATAACGTTGAGTATTAAATCAATATCAGGATTTATCTATTTGATAGTTACAAAAAACTTTATCTATCGTAAATTTGTTAATTCTATTTTTAATGCAGAACTTGTTTAGTCATTTCTGAAACGACAGAATTTTACGGAATTCCTAATCAGATTTTAGTATAAAAGTTTAATGAATGAAAGCAAAGCGTGAGAGTTGAAATTCACACTGAATTGTCTTTTACGAGCTATCGTTCACGGTTGAATTATTTATGTAAAATTGTAAAGTGTGCGACATAGTTATGTCTTGCCTTTTTTTAACAAATCATTTTGCTTTCTGTTTCGATAGTCTATACATTACATTACATATACTCACGGCTATGAATCCCAAAAAGGGGTAGCCAGAGCTTCGGAATACGAAATACCTCAGCCACTTTTGGAAGTTAAGTGGGGAAATGATTGTATATAAAGGATATTGCTGATGGGTCTCCAACCGCATCGCCCAACAATCACTTAATAAGCCCCAGTACCCTAAGTCACCTCTTACGACACCCGCGGGAAGAAATGGGTTAGTGCTATTCTAAGCAGACACTACACAGGTATACTAATATTATAATTGTTTGATCAGTTAATAAAGTACGTATAATATATACGCCCTTTATTCCGAAATCGACGAAATATTCGGATTATAGTATACACTTTCTTATAAATAATTAAAATAAAACATTTTTTAAAGGACTCCAATACAACAAACATGTTAATTTGCCGTTTTAATAGATTAAGTTGCGGAGTCCCTAGTGCGTGACTCAAAGTCGGCCGTGTTTATTCCTCACACTTCGGACCACACCCTTTTATACACATTCTTTTTTGATCTTAATGTGTCCTTTTATTGTCGTCCTTTTCCATTACCATCCATACTAATAATTCTATTGTATTTCAGAGGTGCTTTCTATTTGGATAAAGAAGACGAGGTGTTCAAACAAGACTTTTCAGGAGCTACACTCGATGATCATTTCGACAAAACTATTTTGCCTAAGGTATGCAACAAATATACATATAAATTTCTTTTATTATGGCACATATGATATTCATAAATATATCATACTATGACATTGTTTTTTATTTTAAAATAAAGAACATATATTCATACATATACTCACGACCATAAATCCCAAAAAGGGTTAGCCAGAGCCTCAGAGCTAGAAACTCCTCAACCACATTTGGCCGTTAAGAAGATTAGGACAGGAGGCAGATAATGGAGAAGATGGTAGAGATAAAGTATCGTTTATGGTCTCCAACCGCATCGCCCAAAAACCACTTAAAAAGCCCCACACCATTAGTCGCCTCTTGCGACACCCTTGGGTGACATTCTAAGCCGGTACTACTCGGCGAATATAAAATCAAGGAATAACTTTAATTTGTTGTTATAGCATTATGTTACTATAATATGCTACACCCAGTATGTTTAAATGAAGAATAGTTTACACTTAGGTAACGTTCTAACTCTAAGCTTATTTAAAAGGAGCAACATTTTACACTCACGCTCTCGGAATAACTACACCATCTACCAATGCAGCCTATTCTGAGATCTTTGTGAGGGCGAGCATGTTTCGTGAGAAGGGTAAAACTGACAAATAATTCATGCAGCATCTGTCAGTATCTCACTTCTCACTTGACGAATCACTCTCATACACATCATTATATCTATGCACCTTCTTGAATTGTACATTAATAGGTCAATCCTTTACCAGGTGATGCAAGTGAAAAAATTCGGTCGATCCGGTCGCACGAAATATACTCATTTGGTTGATCAAGATACCACCGAATTTGATTCAGCGTGGAGCAACGAAGGATCGGCGGCAAGACTGGCTAACTTCAGAGGTGGCATGAAACAAGTATTTGATAGGCCAACGGCTAAAAGGAATCATAATGTTTGAGTTAGATATTAGTCAATATTGGTCGATTTTAGGTGAACGGTTGATAAGTGAATGAATGATAGTTTAGTGAGTGAATGATTTGTAGGTGATGAAAAAATTTAGAATTTGGTTAAGTTATTGTTATTTGATGAGTACACAAACTTTTGTCACCATGCACATGCACATAGTGGCACATTAAGTCTAATTGTGTAATTAAAAGTAAAAAAAAAACTGTGAATTGAGGTCTACTGTGGATTTTACTATTTCATTCTTGGCTATGATCCATTGATTTATGAATGTAATATATAGGTAGCAATAAAACGAGTGACTGTAAATTACAGTTCTAAGTGTCAAAATTAAATTATTTGGGTTATAGAATTACTAAGTGAGCGACTGACTGCGAGTGACGAGAAATCAACAGAACAGCAACTTACAAACATTAATTTGAGTTACTTAAAATATAAAATGAGCAGCTTCATAATATTTGAGCGACCTAATATTTGTTTGAGAGTCAACGTTATGTCCTGCATTTTTTTCAATATTTGGCAAATGTATTTTTTTATACTGAGCGGCATTTTATCTTAAATGAAGTGTTTCGAATACAAAAACCACTTTGAAAAGCAAGTAAGTATTCATATAGGCATGCATCAGGCATTTAGGTGCTCGCTCCGCTGCGCTACGCTCGCTCGTTTTATACATAATCTAACCTAACCTAACCTAACTAAATGTGACCTAAGAACCTTTTTTGACCATCTTCAGTGGCACGTGTGTAATTCCGCGACCAAATACATGCAGAATTCACGAAGTCGCTCACTTAGTAATGAAGTCGCTCGGATAAAATTTTAATATCTGAAATGGATTTATCACAATCCACTTTCACGTTCTGGATTTTATTCGTCGTCAGTTTAGTTAATTTTTCGCTTACTCAAATTCATGCCGCTCAAGTTAATAAAACAGTATGTCATCATCAGTCGCAAAGTTTTTTTTGTTCGCTCGTTTTATAATTCCCCGTAATATATTCCTTGTTTTTGAAACAAAGTCGTCTTTAAAATGCAACTTTACACATTTGACTGATCACAAATACAAATCTGAAATGAACCTTTAAGTGAAAATGTAACAAGGCACCCGCCTTAGTTATGTAAAACTTAATTTCTTCTTCGTTCTTTATCATTGCAAGGTAATATCAAATGTATGTAGACAAACATAATAATTATAGTAGCTTTCACGAACAACCAAACAATAACATAAAATATTTTATATTATTTTGCTTTCTAAATTGAACTTTATGTCATTACATTAAGGTTGTTATGAATTGTGTGTTGCTATTTAGTTCATCACATTTTCGCTCGAAACTATAACTGCACATTTGCAAATGACTATTCATCAACAATTTGTAATGCCCGCTGAAAGTCATTGTAACAAAATATTCAAGTATATCACATTCAGCATAGAAACAATATTTAAGTATTAAATTAATTCAGTAAAATCCGGAATTTGTTTGAAAACCAGTGACCTGATGACCCTTTTAGAATTGAAAACAAATGCAAATGAATATTCGAATGAAATGTTTGACACAACAATATGTAAATAAGTTTTATAAACAAAATTGTATTTGTGTTGTTTTGTTATGTTGAAACTATTTCCAAAGTTGATTGTTTAATGATTTGATTGTTAATTTATGATGCATTTTAATGTTTCGCAACATTTAAAGATAAATAATTATTTGCTTTGGTTTAAATTATTTTAGTATTTCCAACCGATGATTGAGATTGTTGTAATGAACTTCTCTTAGGTGTTCTCAATAATGTGATTTTCATAATGCACAAATCCTCAGCTACTTTTGTGTTATCTAAGAAAAATTAAATGTAATAAGACTTGGTTTTCCATGAAAACCTCATGTGGGGATTATTTATTACTAATCAATTAAGCAAATAAAAATTTTACCAGGGGCGTATACCAGGATATCGTGGGTTCAAGTACCGCTTGTGTCGCAAATTTTTTTTTGCTTAATTGATTAAAAATGAAATAACATACTGTTTGCTAAAGTATCGTTGATTTTTATACACATAACCTTCATATTTTAATTCAAAAGCAATTTAATTAAGTCATACATACATATACTCACGGCTATAAATCCCTGGAAGGGGTAGCCAGAGCTAAGGAATTAGAAATTCCTCAGCCACTTTTGGAAAGCTTTGTGGGGAAAATATGGTAAAATAAAGGTTGTTGGTAATGGGTCTCCAACTGCATCGCCCAAACATCCCTTAAAAGCCGCCAATACCGTTAGTCGCCTCTTACGTACACCCACCGGAAGAAATGGGGTAGTGCTATTCTAAGTCGACACTACACAGCAAAATTATGTATAGCTTGTACAAATCTGAAGTATGAGGAAACGTATCCAAATATTTCTTTGCAGGGATGCAACACTTCTTATGTTTTCATTTAAATAAATAAAAAGCTGCGTTTTATTGTATATTGTTAACATGAAAATGATGTTCTTAAATAGTTGGTTTTCATTGTGAAAATATATGTGGTCAACTTTGAAAATGATATCCATGTAAATAAATACATTTATACATTTGTAAGATATAATACAGATACGTTAAAACCTTATTAAATGTGTTTTTTTTAAAATAGACTATACTTACCTATTACATACCATACATACATAAACTCACGCAGTTAGTTCCCATTGGGGTAGGCAGAGACTATCGATCGCCTTTTTGTACGATCCTGGCAGATCTCTCTAGCTTCGTTCACATAGATCAATCTTTTCATACATGCTCTTATTTAGACAACCAATAGAATTAAGCTATTCCAAGATAAACATTTCATTATTCATTCACAATTCCTTCAATAATAAACATCAATATTTTAACCTTTTTTTCTTATCTTCCACTATTGATTCCTTATGGAAACTTTAAACTACTAGTCTTAAACTATACCTTCGCGGTACAATATTTTTCTGCATTTTTGTGTTAAAGCGGAACACACAACAGATAATTTTGCATAATGGCGAAAATTATAGATTCGCTATGATTCGATATTCGATTTAGCTGGGAACCCTTATCCAATCATTCTATATTTTACCATCTTTACACCACTCGGCTTCCAAAAGACGCTGGGGAAATTCTACGTAAGTATAGCAGATATATATCCGATTTTGTGACCTCAGAATTAAGATATAAGTTGTCTGTTAGGATATTCGTACCTAAGGGGCTCTGCTGTAGGGTGGCAGTCAGGAAGAACCCTCGGAAGTTGAGGAGATGTGTGAAGAAGGTCCTAGAAAAATATTGGGTTAAGTTGGTTGCGGTTGACTTCAACAGTCTCAATACTGTCACATCTCTTGAACTGATGGTAAGTATAATTTCTTCTTGCATATCAAAATTACGAGCAATCCAATATACATACATACTCACGGCTACAAATCCCTAGATGGGGTAGCCAGAGCTAAGGAATTAGGAATTCCTCAGCCACTTTTGGAAAGTTAAGTGGGGACAAGATGGTAAAATAAAGGTTGTTGGTGATGGGTCTCCAATCGCATCGCCCAAAAATGCCTTAAAAGCCCCAATACCTTTAGTCGCCTCTTACGTACACCCACCGGAAGAATTGGAGTAATGCTATTCTAAGCCGACACTACACAGCAGCAATCCAGTAGATTGATGAAAAGGTTTTGATAAAAATTAGGGCTGTATAATGATTGCCGTATATGATTTATTTATTTATTTATTTATTTATTTACATAGAAATAATCTTTACAGACATGGCCTAATACGATTATTTCTCACATATTTTATTTCCTAATTACATAATACATTCCTAGTTTTTTGAATTTCTACTTTCCTTATTATCTACAAGTATAACTATCAACTAGGGATTGCAATCCGGTATCATTTTCAATCCGGCCGGATTTCACCGGATTGGCTCCAATCCGGCCGGATCCGGCCGGATCCGTCCGGATTTTAAAGATACTTAGGGCCTAGTATTAGTGATTTTTAGTTTTGATAATAATACATATAAAGAAAAATAAATCACGTATTTATGGAAAATAAAATCATATTTATTTGTTTCACTTTAAATTATATTTTATGGTAATGTAATTTTTGGTACTATTTGTACTAAATGAAATTATGAGACTATTCTAAATAATAAAGTACCTAAGTAATCAGTCTGACTCTCACTTATTGCTGTAAGTACTAAGTACTTAAATAATAATACTATTAAACTCTTTTTAATAATCTAAAGAAAAAAAAAAGAAAAGAAAAGATATCATTTATTCATTGCCTCAGGGAACAATAAGACATTACATTTTTACAAAAACACACACAATTTTAACAAAGAACAAAACAAAAAAACAAAAAATATATTAATAAAACATTTAGGGACATACATAATTAAAGTCCCCTCAAAGGCAAAGAAAAGGTTGCTGACTCAGCATTTCTACACAGACTTAAGTTAACAAAACAGTCTTTTAAATCAGTACTTATAAAATCGCATGATATTTTTTTAGGCATAAAAAATGTATCGTCAGCTTGCCTCAAATATTCTTTATTTTTTTTTGGATTATGGAAGTAAGTTAATATGCCAGTCACTATTGTGCGCCGTTCTTGTATTTTTACACGTAGTGCGTCAGATAGATCGTTACTTAAAACAGTATCGTGTTGACCCAACTTATCTATAACAAATTTAAGAACAGTGTCAGCAGTAAAGAGCTTATTCCATTTGTCGGAATGAAGACGTCTGAAAGCCACAGAATCTGAATTCAGACTAGTGGAATAATGTTCAAACTGAAATTTGTGTAGTGGAATAACAGGCGTCTGCGGCAGTAACTTCGAAGGACGTCTGAATTCAGCAACGACAAAGTGTAATGGAATAAGCTCTTTAGAAGCGGTGTCGGCGGCAGCGGCAGTACCGCGGCACGTTTCGCGATCTGGCAACGTCGCGCCGTCGCGCGCGCGCTCTTCGTTGCATACCTACAGTTTTACGCGTACATATTTTTTGCTTTACCGGATCCGCCACCGGATCCGGCGCCGACCCACCGGATCCGGTAGGTCCAAAAACACGCCGGATCCGCCGGATTACCGGATCCGCCGGACCGGATTGCAATCCCTACTATCAACATCATAACATAAATAGCGTAGTGCTGTTTTTGTGAAGTCAGTCAGTGAACAGTGGAGAATATCGATCTCCTCATCGACTTGGTTCAATGCGGCTATAGCCCGCGTTAATGAGTTTTCTCGCAAAAGATTTGTCCGAGACAACGGCACTAGGAGAAGCCGAGCACGCCGTCGTCGCAACGTAGTATTTGGAACCTCAACGCTCAATACAGTAAGTATAGTGGGATTAAAAATAATTCCTCTTAGAATTTTAAATAGATAAACCATTAGAGTGAGATTTCTTCTGACCTCCAATTTGACATACCCCACCATACCCAATATGAACAGAGTAGGGTACATCAACGGGTAGTACGGATAAACACCATACAATTTAAAATACAAAAATCTTATAAATTTATTTTGAATTTTCTCCACCATAAGACAATATTTTGTTTCATGTGGAGCCCAGATGACTGCATTAAATTCTAACTTACTTCTCACTAGAGAATTATAAAGAGATTTTATAGCATCTATGTTGGTAAAACCCTTAGCCGTGCGCAGCACGAAGCCAAGTGTCCTGAATGCGCTCTTACAAATGTTCACAATGTGACTACGAAAAGTTAGGTCCGCACTAATAGTGACCCCGAGGTCACGCACTTCCTGCACCCGCGGTAGCACTACTCCACCAATGTGATACGGGTGGTGGTATGGAGCGTGTTGCCTAGTCAGTGTCATAGTGACACATTTACTTAGGTTCAGCTTTAATTTATTTACCCGAGACCATCGCTCTACTGCTTCAATATCATTCTGCATTCGATGACAATCGTCGGCAGTTTCAATTGGAAGCAGCAACTTCAAGTCATCGGCAAACATAAGACATATCGAGTGCTTAACTACCTTCGGGAGGTCATTCACCATGATAATAAACTCAAGGGGGCCCAAATTACTTCCCTGACTAATACCAAAATACGCAGGATATTCGCTAGACGTATATCCAGCATAGTCCACGTATTGGCGGCGGTTACCTAAATACTTAGCAAAAAAATTCAAGGAATGTGGCGTGAATCCCATTTTTGCTAGCTTTCCAAGAATTATATCTCCATCTACTGTATCGAATGCCTTTTTAAAATTGAAGTACGATACGTCTACGCTATTGCCAGAATCTACCTGAGGAACCACGTGACTCATAAAATTCAAAAGATTGCTGGTGGTACTATGATAGGGTCTAAACCCATGCTGGCTATTTGTTATTAGCCCAGCTATCTCCCCGTATATTCGTTATTGTAAAGCGGATTCGAATACTTTTGCGAATGCGGTAAGCACAGCTACAGGGCGATAATCCTGGACATTCGAACTTACTTTACCTTTTGGGACCGGAACCACTCGTGTAACTTTCCAAAAATCCGGAAACGTCGCCTCCGACAGGCAAAGGTTATATATATGCAAGAGTGGATCTTCCAGAACGGCACGACAGTCCTTAACAACGAACCCCGGTATCCCGTCCGGCCCGGCCGACGTCTTGGCGGGCAGGCGAGCCAGCGCGCGGTGCACGTCGTCGCGGCTGAGCGCGGTGAGATGCACGCGCGCCGCCGCGCCCGCCGCCGCCGCGTCCGCCGCCATCGCGTGCGGGACACTAAGGCTTGCCGGGCTCTCCGCATACACAGAACTGAAAAACTTTGAAAACGCATGAGCGCTTTCCTTTTCCGATAGCACCGATCCGTTCTCACTGATGACAGATTTATTCAAATTAACCCTTTTTGAACTAACAAATTTCCAAAATAATTTCGGTTCCTTCGATAGTAAATATTGAATGCGGTTTTCGTAATTTCGATTAGCAACCCGTAAATCTATCTTTAATTTAGCCCTAACCATTGAGAACTTATTGTAATCACATTGTGAACCTGTCCTTTTGAACAACCTATGTAGTTTAGCTTTTAGAGCGATGTCGCGTTTTATTTCAGGTGTATACCACTCGGGATATGAATACCTGGGGCAGCCTGAATAACGCTTTTTCTGAGGAACGCAGTCATCTACTATTCTATTTATGATAGTGTAAAAATAATTGAGAGCTTCATTTGAATCTTTAATACAATAGAGGTCGGTCCAGTCAGTCAGTAATAACTTCGAATATAGGGATGAAAAATCTGCTCTGCGAAAATTCCACTCACGTTTAAACGTGGTGTTTGTAATTGAGTTACGCTACGACGGCGGCGCCGACGACGACCCCGCGCCCTCGTCATCGCTACCACGGATGCAACACAGTGTCACTTCCAAAGGCAGGTGGTGCGCATCTACACTCACAAGAGGCTCACTAGACAGCGTTACGCTCTCACATATGCCTTCCAACGCACCGAGGACTAGGTCTAGGCAACGCTCGTTTTTATTTAAGATGGTATTCATCTGGCTGACTCCACAATAAGCTTTAAAATATTCATAATAATTAATTATATCTATTGAACACGAATACATATTAAAATCCCCTACAACTAACAATTTATTTTTATATTTAAAAGATAACTGCTCAATAATTTCAAACAATTTGAAATAATTGTAATTAGTGCTTTTAGGTGGGATATAAACAACACATATTACGAACAAAAACCGACTTTTTCGAAGTACCCTCGCTGTAATTATTTCAAACGAGTAATCGTCGACGCTCGTGTCTCCCGGCACCTGCACTCGGCGGATTTCGTAATCGGGCGTGGCCACTAACATCGCGCCGCCCAATTTTCTCCCGTCGTTACGATCACACCGAAGAATTTTGTATCCAGTGGGAACCAATTCGGCGTCAAAAATGGATTCAGTACAACTCGTTTCGGTGATAGCGAATAATACTGCAGACGATGTTAAAATATTATTTTTAAATTCTTCCAACTTAGTTCTAAGTCCTCTCACGTTTTGGTAAAACAAAAGAATTTTTTTTATTGTTTTAGTCTTTTGCACGTTGGTTTCGAAACCAAACCCATTCGGCGAGCCTAACATCTACTGGCCATTTTTCTTGATTGCATACCTCATCGTATTTGGATTCAGGGATCCCAATTATATAAGAAACATAATCTCTTTCAGTTTTTAACTTTATTTTTTCCACTTTAAACTCCTTTTCTTTACCAATGATATTTTCAATATGATTTCTTATATTTTCATCCGTTGTAGTCTTTTTTTAAACCCCATACATGCAGATACTTTTTCTGTTCAACGCCCTCAATTCCAGCTATAGAAGAACATCCGCCTTTTATTATATTCGTTCTATTATGAACTCTTTTCTGTTTTTTTCCCACTTCAACCCAACCTTCGTTAATTGGTTTATTAGAAATCATCTTGCCCGCTCCATTCTTAGTTTTCGTGGCCACAGCTGCATAGCTTATGATACCACTAGCATTATCTTTCTGTCCCTTTTTAACCGATACTTGCGCGGTCACTGGCTGCGATTGCGCGTGCGCCTTCAGCAGGGGCTGGAAACTTCCTTACATCCTCACTTTGTGATTTTTAACAGCGCCTCTATTGCAGTTCCACCTGAACTTATTAAAAAAGCGCGCCGTAATTTGCTTATTCATCAATAGATGGCACTGTTGGTAATTCCTACATCGCGGTATGATTTCTTCTTTATTAGAGTATATAAACGTAAAATTTTACGAAATATTGTTATAAGGAAAATTACGACAAACGGCATAGAATCGTGTCTACTTCTTGGACATGTTTTGTTTTGTTTTTGTTAATATTATATATTCTTAGCCATACAGACAGTACATCGAAATTAAGGCGCAATATACTTATAGATATATATATAGGTGATTAAATTGTAGCAGAAGTTCGGGTGGAATGCCTCGAGATGGCGATAAGTTTGCATTATAAACTAGGTGACATTAAAATCCAGCAAATTGGCTCTCTATATCCAGTGTATTACTTTACTCTATGGCCTTCAGTGCCACATCTATTCTCTCGCTTGGCGGCAATGTCGATTGTTGGTTTACTAGCGTCCGTTCGATGTTAGATACGACAACATTGTCATAACTCGAGCCAGCCCTATGCATTGACATTTCAGTTTTCAGTTTTTGAACCTCAGATTGCAGCCTGCGACACTCATTTTTAGTACTTTCTAACTCCGTACGAAGACGAGTGTTCTCCAATAATGTCTCCAGTTTCTCGTTAATAATCTTAGTGAGCCTCTCCTCAAGTGAATTCATTTTTGTAGTTATTGTGTACGGTTCAGTAGAACCGACATTGCATTGTCAGCAGTTTTACAATTAAATGTGTGTTTTATGTAAATTACGCCAATAATATCAGTTTGCGTTAAGACAGCAACCCGCGCACTCTCATTTATCATTTATCATACTAGCATAAGCAGAGTAACTAAATATACGTAATTATCATAGCAAGAATTCTATCATTTATTAGCATTAATTAAGTGTAAGGTTCTACACCCTACATTTATTGGTCCTTCGCTTGGACCTTTCGCGAGTGAACAATTCGTGTGAGGTTTGAACTATCAGTGCCTATTGGAACATTTTTATAATTGAAGAAAAATTCGTGTACTGGTGTGAGCAGCAGCAGTATAAGTTTATCAGCATTCAGCATTCACCAGCAGAGTTCAAGTAAGATCGTTTTAATTATTCAAATTATAGCAGCAGTCATCATGTCGGTCGAAGACCTACTTATCAATCAAAGGGAAATTGCAGCAGCTATAGACAAAATGGCAATAAACTATCGTAAGGATGGTTCCGAGCGAAAAACTATTGACTATTATAAAAGAAAGTTCAGGTTATTAGAGCAATATTGGGAAAGTTACACGAGTACTCATCTCGAGTTAGAGGGTATCGATCGTAATTTATCTTATTTTTCTAATGCTGAGTATGAAACAGCGTTTGAAAAATATTCAGCATTCAAATCATTGTTGGAACAGCATTATCAGAATCTTTTGGAACGACTTCCAAAAGAGTTAGCACAGCCGGCAGCAGTAGCAGAAATGGCAGGACCTTCGGGTGAGCCATCGAAAATAAAAAGAACCACAGAACAGAAGGGTTTCGAACGTGATTCGAGCTCTTTACAAGAGCAACTTAATCAAGATTTATCAAAGCAACAGCAACAGGAGCAACCAGGGCGATCAGGTACTGCCTCCTATCATCATCAGTCCAGAGGAACCTTTAGCAACAGCGACGAGCTTCTTCGCAAGCAAGCAACCAATTTTAAAGCTTTTCAAAGAACAGTAACTAGCATTGACCTAAGTTTAATAACAGAGAAATGGGAATTGGAGGACACTCTTCAAAGTCTTAAAGCTAGATGGGCGGAAATCGACTCCCTTCACTGGACAATCGATAACTGTTTAGATGAGGAGGATTTAGTTTACGAACAGTTGTTTAGCAAGCATGAAAAAACTTTTAATTTAATTAAAAAGCAATTAAACTCCAAATTATGGTCCGCATTAAATCAGGAAAAAACAATGCCACATTTAGAAATACCAATTTTTTCAGGTGTTTTTAGTCATTGGACTTCTTTTAAAGATCTTTTTTGCGAAATGATACATAAGAATGTTTCGCTACCCAATTCTGTTAAATTACAATTTTTAAAAACTAAAGTATCTGGGGAGGCTGAAAAGCTTATTCAGCACCTACTTATTAATTCAGAAAATTATGAGCAATGTTGGGAGATACTCAATAATAGATATAATAATCAAAGAAAAATGTTTACATCATACGCTAATATAATTACTGGGTTTGTTCCGATGCAATCTCAATCACTAGGTGCTATAAAAAAGATGCATGATAATATTTTAGAGAGTTTGCATGGTATTAAAAATTTAGGTATCGATATAAGCTCGTGGGACCCGTTAATTGTACATATTATGTCCCAAAAATTAGATTCAATAACATACAGCAATTATATGGAATCATTAAATAACTGTCGGGAATTGCCGTCTTTAAAGGATTTTTTAAACTTTTTAGAAAGTAAATTTATAACCTTAGAGTCTTCAAAAAGGAAACCGGAAAATTCCTCGAATAATGTTCAACATACAAAATCGAATCAGCCAGCAATTTCGCAATACAGTAAAAAACAATATTATAATTATTTTAACGGTTCAAATGCATCAAAACAGCCGCCGCCGGCTAAATCGTTACAAGTTTCTGGCGTCAAATGTCAATGTTGCAATCAAGAACATCGTATTTACTTTTGCAAAAAATTCCTTGAATTATCACCCGATATGAAGTTACATACAGTAACAAAATCGCAACTTTGCATTAATTGCCTTTTCGATCATAAAGGTAACAAGTGCATCTCAGCAAAAAGGTGCCGTATTTGTTCTGGCGAACATAACACCGTTTTGCACGAGGCCTGCATAAAACCGATGAGTTTACCTAACGGAGCAAGCAGGGCTACTAAGGAATCCGAAAAAGTTTCGGGTCGCTCACACGTGTCAATGAAAAACGTTTCGGAAATATTATTAGCAACAGCCCAAGTATATGTATCCAAATCAGACGGGTCACAGATTGTTTTACGAGCCCTTATAGATCAGGGTTCCCAGATTTCTCTCATAACCGAGCACGCAGCTCAGCAACTAGGTTTAAAGAGGCGAATGTGTAAGGGTAGCATTTATGGAGTAGGAGAAAAAGAAAGTAGTTGTAAGGGTATCATTAGTATTTTATGTTCTTCAATTTATAATAATTTTAGTTTTAATACTGACGTAATCATAATGAAAAACTTAATTAAGAACTTACCGAAAGAGTCGTTTAGTAAACCATCATGGGATTATATCAGGAATATCCCATTAGCAGATCCAGAGTTTTACGAAAGTAAACGTGTGGATATTTTGTTTGGGGCAGATGTTTATGCAAAAATTATGTTAGGAGACATTATTAGGGGTGAAAAGGAATCACAGCCGTTGGCGCAGCATACATATCTCGGCTGGATATTGTGTGGAAACGTTATCAAATCATTTCATTGTAATGTTATCATAAACAACATGGATGATATCAAGCAATTTTGGGAAATAGAAGATATTTCGGAGCAATCGAGTATGTCAGCAGAAGATGAAGAGTGCCTTTTATTTTACCAAAATACTACTCAGCGGTTAAGTGACGGTCGTTATTGTGTTAGAATTCCATTTATCGAAAATTATCAGAAAAAATTGGGCACATCAAAGGAAAAGGCCATAGCACAGTTTCGGAATTTAGAACATAAATTTTCAAAAAACGATAACTATGCCCGTAGTTACAAAGAATTTATCAACGAATATCGCGATTTAGGACACATGAAACCTTGTGTCAGCAGTTGTTCTGAATATTATTTACCGCATCACGCCGTCCAGCGATTAGAATCATCCACTACCAAATTAAGAGTAGTGTTCAACGCTTCAGCGAAAACGACTACAGGGTTAAGTTTAAATGACGTCATGAAACGCGGCCCTAATCTCCAAAAAGATTTACAAACTCTTATTTTAAACTGGAGACAATATCGATATGTGTTTTCAGCTGATGCCATAAAAATGTATCGGCAAATTTTATTACATGAAGATGATCAAAATTACCAAAAAATCGTATGGAGAGACTCAATTCAGCAAAAAATACAATCATACCAACTCACAACAATTACATATGGAACTAAATCTGCACCATTTTTAACAATGAGAACTCTTAATCAATTAGCATTAGATGAACAAGCTAACTTTCCAAAAGCAGCAAATGTGTTGAGTAAGCATTTTTATATGGATGACCTGGTTTCGGGGGTAAATAGTATAGAAGAAGGGAGGTTATTAGTGTTAGAATTAAATCAATTATTAAAATCAGGTGGTTTTACGTTACGGAAATGGTCGTCAAATGAATCAAAGATATTAGAATGTTTAGATGAGGAATGCCAGGTGGAACAGAGCATACTTAATTTTAAAACTGAGAATAATAATACAAAAATGTTAGGTTTAAGCTGGGATTCATCTCAAGATATATTTACATTTAGTTATCAGCCCCCACACAAGCAAATAAATATTACAAAAAGAATGTTGTTAGCAGAAATATCGCGGATATTTGATCCTTTGGGTTGGTTAGCTCCCGTCACCACCAAAGTAAAGCTTCTCTTCCAGTCTATTTGGTCATTAAAAATAGATTGGGATGATTTTTTACCCAATCAGCTTAATCAAGAGTGGATCAAGTTACAAAATGATTTAATTAACATAAATAATTGCACAGTACCAAGATGGATACAGAGCAGAGAGATAGATAATATTCAATTACATGGGTACTGTGATGCGTCGACGAAAGCATATGCATGTGTAATTTATGCAAAAATAAATTGCAAGATAACTTTAATAGCATCCAAAACTAGATTAGTACCAAGAAGTAAAGATATATCTTTGCCAAAGTTAGAGCTGAGTTCCGCACTTCTTTTAGCAAACCTCATGTCGAAAGTAACTAAATGTTATGAGGAGCACAAATTGCAAATATACGGATGGACAGATTCCATGGTGACATTGGGTTGGTTACAGGGTGATCCGTCACGATGGAAAACATTCGTCGCGAATAGAGTCAATAAAATAGCAAAAGTCATCTCACCACAAGAGTGGCGATATATTAAATCATATCCCGCGGACTGCGCGAGTCGGGGAATTACAGCATCAGCATTATTAGAGCATCCTTTGTGGTGGCAAGGACCCCCACAACTAATTTCATTTGAGTCTAGTAAAGAAAATAATTCAAAATTTGAGACAAATCTTGAAATAAAACAATTAACCGGTGTTATACAGTCTAATTTAGAAAATTCAGTAATTGATAACCTTTTAGAACGTTTTAGTTCATTACCAAAAATTATCCGCATTTTGGGATGGGTTTTGCGACCTTTAAAACATAAAGGTGTAAAACGGAACTATCTCACCGTAAATGAATTGAAACAAGCTAGGCTTATTATCATTCGTAATGTACAAAGACAACACTTTGCAAGCGATATTGACGCGTTACATATAGAGAATAAGGTTCATAATAAGAGTCATTTACTAAATTTAAATCCGTTTATCGATGAGCAGCAAATAATTAGGGTTCGCGGGAGATTGGAAAAAACCATTTTAAACATAGAAATGAAGCATCCCATAATTTTGCCTTATGAAAGTCGTTTAACTAAACTTCTTATCGGGGAAGCTCATCAGAGTACATTTCATGGAGGGGCTAGTAGCAATGGTCAGCATCGCAGGGGTAGCCGCGTGGCGCCACTGCCGCCGCAGCGGCCGCCGAGGGGCGGTCCAATCAGCCACGGCCCCCACCTCCATACACATTCCCGTCAGCGAAAATACAACGAGTAACAGACCATTACCACTGGCCCCTCTTCAGTCCATCATTACAGAAACGGCTAGTGGTGATAAAAGTGACTTTAATAACATTAGTGAGAGTGTTCGGTGCGATCAAAAACGTAGTCAAGTGATGTATTCGAAAATAAAATCCAATAAGACAATGGAGAGGAGTACTTCTCCATTTCCAAAACAGAAAAGTGAATTGCATAGAATTAATGATTTTAGTGGTTAAATATTTTTTGATAATTCAGTACTATAATTTTAATAAAAAGCAAGCTTAGGTTATTTTACTAACATATCGATTGTATGCTTCATCCATGTATCATTCCATCATTACTAACCATACGATAGTATTATAGATTTTTTTATAAATTCCCCCGGGAGTATGTACGGTTCAGTAGAACCGACATTGCATTGTCAGCAGTTTTACAATTAAATGTGTGTTTTATGTAAATTACGCCAATAATATCAGTTTGCGTTAAGACAGCAACCCGCGCACTCTCATTTATCATTTATCATACTAGCATAAGCAGAGTAACTAAATATACGTAATTATCATAGCAAGAATTCTATCATTTATTAGCATTAATTAAGTGTAAGGTTCTACACCCTACATATTGTGTGGTTTAAAACTTCAGTGATGTTAATAAGTGCTTTGCTCACCTCACTCGATTCGGCGTTAATATGATTGTCACTCTTGGACACCTGTTGATTCGGAGATGTAGTTAATACATCCTCACATGACATGTTGGTGGTGTTTATAGTCATATCCAAATTAACAAAGTTGTCCTCCATCCTGGCAGGCCTAGCTCCCCTCACCGGAGTGTCATCCGTCACTACAATCCTTCGGGTCACATTGGTACAGTCCCGACAACGATACCTTCTTATCTCTGCCTCATGTTCCCGGAACTGGGCTGACGTTATGTTTAGGCAGCAGTAGTGGTAACCTCCTTTACACGAATTACATTGCACCAATTCAAAATCTTCAACCGCCCTTTGGCAAACAACGCAGTTCATGTCTAACGTTTTTTCCGTTTTCACAAACAAACACTATTATTTCGCATTATCTTCATTTACAGAGTACACACGATATATGTAAACTAATGTTATAGAAGAATTATGCACTTAAAAACTGTTTTAAACAAAATAATGATTTAATTACGCGGAGCTCAACTCATTCGATTTAAATCGTAACGGTCGTCATGATCTTCCGTAGTAGATTTAAACATTTTCGATAAGCCATTCAAAAATTGTATAATATTTTAAAAGTAACCATATGCAAAGTATTTTGTTTATGAAAATAATTGTACAAAATAATAAATAAAAGTCATATTTATTTGTGACACCACCTAGTTCTTGAGTTCACTTGCCTATGAGTATTTAAAAAACCTGTCAAGTGTGAGTCGGACTCGCACGAAGGATTCCGTACTATCATCTTTAATAGAAAGTTAGGTTTTTTTATGGGAGCCCATATTTACTTAACTGTTATTAATATATTTGTTTTGAAAGGTGATATACAAGTAAATATTCTGTGAGAATTTTAAGCGACTACTTTTTACTGATTTAATATTGAACAAAATATGCGGAAAATACACGTTTATTGTGTAGGGACCCCCCTTAATATTTTATGTTTATACTTTTTAGTATGGCTATTATTTGAATTCTTACCAAAATGGCCTTACTACCCCAAAACTAAATTCCAATTAAAATTAATTACCTCCATAAAAAATAACCCAATATATATAGAACTCCCTAAACTAAATAATTTTGTAAACATCAACATTAATACCAAAAACTGCAGTTTAATTTGCTTTAGTGTAATCAAATTATGTAACTTTTAATCACAATATACCTAGTCGGTTCTTAAATACTGTCACTGGCCATTTATTTTAAAAATAGAACACCTATACAAAAATATGAAATGGTGTTTGATTTTCAATTATCTTTTTAATACTAATCTGCTAAATCACAATTACATTCATTATTTTTACGATGGAGTAGACTCGCAAAGAGAACAGTAATTGCATTGCATCGTTGCGGCCGTCCACTAAAGACGATATTCAACTTGCTTCAAATATTAAAAATCACGGTGAGGTTCGTATACCGTGCAATCACACAAGATGTTTTCTAGTGTCGATGACGAGAAAAGAACTGGCAGACTTCGTTCCTTTAGGACTCCAAGGGTGATCAAAGCAATCAAGGCGCGTGCGCCTAGAAATCCCGACCGCAAGTAGAAATTGATGTTTTGAAAATGGGTTTAACCAGAAGTACCAAAAAAAAGTACTCGATGATGACCTGGGACTACGAGCTTAACGAAAAAATAGTGGACATATTCTGAATGCGCATCATTAAGGCATTAAGGGCTCACGTAACCTTGACCTCAATCTACTAGATTACAAAATGTAGCAGGAATTGGAGAAGAAATTTTGTTCTAAACCTCACAAATTGGAGCAGCCCAAAGTCATCATTGACTAAAGCAGTGACCGATATCGACATGAATATGGGCCGAGCTGCTATTGAAGACTGGCCGCGAAGATTGAATGTTTTTGTGAAAAATAGTGGCAATCGTTTTAAATAAATTTTGTGTTTAATGTAAGCTAATTAAATTATCTTTTATTTAAAATAACCTTTTTTTGAATAGCATGACTAATTTAAGAATAAACTTTAACTGAACTTTAGTCTTTTCTTAGTCTCTTCTTTTACCAGTTTATTTTGTTTCTTACCTTACACTCCAGTCAGGATGTTGCATATGGGGATGTAGAGCTAGCTTATAGTGCTAAGTAGCGTGGAAGCTATTAGTATGTTTACATTCTAACAAATTGTAACATATTCCGATGAAATTCACAAAGATCTTTCTCATGAATTCTATATAACATAACATAAACACTCACGCCGAATATCCCCGAAGGGGTTGGCAGAGGTACTAATACTTCTGAACATCACGTGACTTTGTCACCTGGTGTTCAGAGTACCCACGTTTTGCATGGACAGTGTACTCACGTGATAGGGGCAGGCCTATCGCCGTTTTGTACGAATACACTGTCACATGACTAAGTACAACTCAGCCATGTGGGTTTCCTCACGATGTTTTCCCTCACCGTTAACAACCATGATAAATTGAATTCTATATCTTTATTGCTTTATTGACCCGAGTATTCATGATTAACGCCCAATTTCTGAATTGAGTATTCAAGCTGAGAACGACTTAAGTATCGTTTTGTCTCATTCAGTTAAGATTTCAATGCGACAGAATGATACTTAAGTTGTTCTCAGCTGGAATACTCAATTCAGAAATTTGGCGTTAATCATGAATACTCGGGTCAATAAAGCAATAAAGATATAGAATTCATGAGAAGTCTTAGGGTATAATATACAGGGTGGCTGATTCAAATCGGTCAGTATGGGAAAGTCTGAAACTATAAGACATACGAAGATTTGTTCTTAGGAACCATGTCACCGATTTTGATAAAAAGAAAAACTGCATTCATACATTTGAAAAAAAACTGTACCCAGCTCGGGAATCGAACCCGGTTGTTTTGAAAAAATGAACTTACGCTTTTTCTATTTTGATATTGATTGTGTAGGTCTTAAGCTGTAAATTTCTCCATAAAACAAGATGTCTAAAATTAATAAAATGCATTGTTTTGACATACTTTAATTTCTCAAAGTAAGTGTTCGAAGTGACCACCATTTTTTTCAATACAATTTTCAACACGTTTTGGTAACGATCTTACTATTGCATTTTGTAGCTTCATGTAGTGAATTTGCGTTAAAATTGACTCTATGGCTGCTTTTAGGTCTTCAACGGTGTCATAGCTTGTTTTGTAAACTTCATCCTTAACGTAACCCCATAAAAAATAGTCTAGAGGCGTTAAATCGGGCCATTTGATAGGGCCGTTCATACCAATCCATTTTCGCGGAAAGTTTTTTATTTTTATTTATTTATTCGTTATTTATTTATTCGTTGACCACCAACAGCAAATACAACAAACATGGCACAGAACATACAATTTTTTTACAAAGCCAATGACAGGTGATCACAATTACCGGTTCAAAACAAAAGAGGAACGAAATTAAGGCGGTTGCCCGCGAAAATACAACAAGTACATTAGAAAAAAGAAAAATAATAATATTATAAATGACGTTTAAAAATACAAGGAAAAAAGAGAAAAAAATAAAATAAAAATGCTCTTGCTATGCGACTATTGTGAGCCGGTGCTCCGTCCTGTTGAAAATAAAGTTGTTCTCTTACTTCTGCTGACATTTCTCGTACGGCCTCTAAAAGATCTTCTAAGATTGCAAGGTACTTGAATCTGTCCAAATACTTACATAACATACATACATAAACATAAACGTTCACGCCGAATATCCCCGAAGGGGTTGGCAGAGGTACTAATACTTCTGAACATCACGTGACTTTGTCACCTGGTGTTCAGAGTACCCACGTTTTGCATGGACAGTGTACTCACGTGATAGGGGGCAGGCCTTTCGCCGTTTTGTACGAATACACTGTCACATGACTAAGTACAACTCAGCCATGTGGGTTTCCTCACGATGTTTTCCCTCACCGTTAACAACCATGATAAATTAACCACACATATGTCTTTAGAAAAGACAAATTGGTGTAGGCCCGACCCAGGATTTGAACACTAGTCGTTTGCACGATAACCGAGTGTTCTACCCACTGGGCTATCACGGTCGGTCTGTCCAAATGTCCATCATAAATTTTAAACAAGAGTACCTTATTGTGAAGTAGGCCGACCCAGCAGTTAAATGAGAATCTAACTTGACGGCGTCCTTCGTGCATTCGTAGGGGATTTTCTCGACTCCAATAGTGATGATTTTTACGATTGTACATTCCGTTGTTGGAAAATTGAGTTTCATCAGAAAATATTACAAACTTTAAAAAATGTCTGTCTAGATCCATTGTTTCTTTTAACCAATTACAAAATTCAAGTCTTCTAATATCATCTCTTGCATGTAAGGCCTACACCCAACGTCCATTCTTGTAGCACTTGTATTTGTGTTTCTTTGAATAGTCCGACGTGAAATTTCAGGAATATCACGACTTGCATTACGGGTGGAGGCATCTGGTGTTGCTTCAAAATAGGTTAAAATGATAATTTCCATGTTTTCATCACATTGTCTTGGTTTTACCTTTTTTGGATTCTTAAAACTTCCATGGGTCTTCAAATTGTAAACAACTTGATGATTATTTTACGAGTAGGTAAAATACGTGTCGGATATTTGATATGGTACCAATGTAGTGCACGGGAGCAATTTCTGTTGTTTTTAAAGTAAGCTTCCAATAAATCTAATTGCTCAGAGTTTGTAAAACGCATTTTCCCAACACAAAAATACCGAAGTACTGATTTTCAGTTCCCGCCAAAACATTTGACACTCGAGTTTTCTTTTTTTCTTTCTTTTTATTGCTATTCGGCCAGTCACACCGAGACGTTCCATTTTCAAATGAGGTTTGACACGCCTGTGTATCTACAATATCTACATACTTACTTTAAGTGGGCTTTTCAATTGATTGTTAGTGTTTAATTACTGTAGATAACAAAACTTCCTTAAATTTTTAACGGAATGCAAACCACATAATACGGTGCATGTATGTAATAACTTATTATTAATAAGTTGAGACAATTTTACATGCCTGAACTTGTTGAATATTGTAACGGTGGTCACTTTGAACACCTACTTTGAGAAATTAAAATATGTCAAAACAATGCATTTTATTCATTTTAGACATCATGTTTTATGGAGACATTTACAGCTTAAGACCTACACAATCGATATAAAAATAGAGAAAGTGTAAGTTTAGTTTTTCAAAACGACCGGGTTCGATTCCCGAGCTAGGTACAGTTTTTTTTTTCAAATGTAGGAATGCATTTTTCTTTTTATCAAAATCGGTGACATGGTTCCTAAGAACAAATCTTCGTATGTCTTATAGCTTCTGACTTTCCCATACTGACCGATTTGAATGAGCCACCCTGTATCTGGGGGCACGGCAGTGCCCCTGCCAAGCCTCGAGCAAAACGGGCACGGCCGTACCATCTTTTCTCGAAGCGGTTCGCGGCTGTTTCGCCCCCCCTATATCTTCGACGTGGACAAAGCTAGGAGTTTAGGTTTTCGGTGAATAATAGTAGGCATTAGAACAAGCTTAAGTTCGAAATTACACGCCAAATGAATTAATAGTTTAGGAGTTACGGTCGATCAAAGTTACACCATTTTGTCACTCACTGACTCACTGACAGATCATCAAAAATCTAAAGTACTTCTAGCAGACTTAGAAACTTCAAATTTTGCACCAAGATAGGTCATTAGCCACATATAAAGGAAAAATTATAAAAACATTAAAAAATTATATGCCATAGAAAACAATTTTATATTTGCGGTTTGGCAAGAACATTATGTATGGATTTTGACTGCATTGTTAACTTTGTTCGTTGTTCAAGTACCTATTCAATTGGATGAATACATACATAGAATAGAAAAGAATAATATAAATGTAATACATAGACTACCATTAATACAAATTAATACATAAAGTTCATTAAATTAATAAAGCTAAATCTCCATTGTATTGCGATAAATATTGTATGCGCGCTCGATAGATGGCGTTGTACCTGTCTGAATCGCGCTATGGTTTCGTTACAAAGCGCAGTGTAAGTAGTACTTCAAAATAATTAATTAGATAATTTTCATTTGATAGCGATCATCTGTCTATGAAAACCCATTTCGAAACTAAAAAATATTGTAGTGATAATTGATATTCGGAGAACTTTACGTGTTATTTAGTTTAGTTTAGTTATAGTTTGTAAGTTAGTAGATATATATTTATTTAGTTAGTTATTTGTTAGTTAGTTTAGTTCTATTTAGTTTGCATATATTTATAAGTTTAAGCCCTATTGTTATAGAAGTAATTGTAAATATAGTGTAATGGAACGTGAAATATTGTACATAAATGGCGACCTTTGTCCACACAGAGTCATCTCTATTCCTGGAGATGGGTCGTGTTTATTTCATTCGTTGTCATACAGCATGTATGGGAGTTTTCAGTCGTCAAACGATATTAGGCGTGCTGTCGTCCATTATGTAGTGGAGAATTGGGATGACATGCAAGCATGAAGCTACTAACTAAACAGGAGAGAGTACTCACAAAAATATGGTAAACAAAAATGCAATTTATTACCATGCAATAAAGTTAATTATCTTTTGAAGACTGTCAAGCAGAGAAACGTCCTAGAACGAGAGCCGTGTGAGAGAGAAGTGTGTCCCGCTCGCACGGTTGCCAGTCGAGATTAAGTTCAAAGAAAAACAAATTAAACTTATTTATAGGGAGTATTTTATAAAAAGCAGGTTATAAACTGTTCCTTTTTTGTATTTTATTTTAATTATTATTGTCGCCTATCGATTTGGAGATAAATAATTGGTTAAGTTTGGCAAAAGGGATATTAATATTTGTCACGGGTATCCCCATTGAAACAAGATAAATGTGGTGTCCACAATTTATCATCTGTTTGAGTGTTTTGGAGCTTTTATCATTTAATAGTGATAAATATGGGTTCATGTTATGGAACAATAAATAAAATAACCTGTATCATCTCGAACTTTACCACATGAATGCATTAAACGATTTGAATTTGGTTTTGCTCAAAAAGTGGCTGAGGAAATTTTAATTCTCAAGCACTGGCTACCCATTCTTTTATAATCTATTAATTAAGAATAAATATGTATAAAAAACACGTTGATTTACCAAAAACAATGTATATATGTAAATATAAGTGTTTTTATAAGTTATTTTTTTATAATGTATGTATGTAAATATAACTAATAAATAAAGGAAAGAAAAATTTCGACACAGGTGGGGATCGAACCCGCGACCTCGGGTATACGCCCCCGTCGCTCTGCCAATTGAGCTACCGTGTCAAAGGCTGCATCAGGTCCCCACATGAGGTTTTCATGAACAAAAACATTCAAAATATGTAAATATAAGTGTTTTTGTATCCTTTAGAGGAACTCTTATTAAAACACCAACAGATGGTCACCCTACTTAAAACGAGACACAGTTAGCTAGTTAGCCATCCTTTTTCAGGACACTTTAGGTCGCCAGCGCGCGTTTCTGTTTAAATAATACTTCCATGCATGCAAGTCTATAAGTCTATGTTTACTGAATATAATCGACTCCGAAGTATATATCGCCCAGACTTGTCTACCTTAGAAGTAACGAAGCCTCAGAGAAGAAACAAAAGAGATAGAGATAGAGAATGGGTTCTAAACAAAGCAGTAGCTGACGTCCAAGAAATTGTGAGGTCACCTAAAAGTAAAAGAAATAAATACCCTTACAAAAAATAAATGAGATCCCACCAAAAACATTAAATGTAAAAAAATGCCAAGTCTCTCGATGCAGTCTTTCCATCGTAAAAAGTTTTGAGATCTCATAGAAGCCAAGTCCTATTCAAAATATTTCGTAGTTATAAATCAACATTTAGTAATTGTATCAATAGTTTTCTTTATATTATAATTAAAGTGACTTGGCAATGAGCACAAATTAAAAGCTGCTTGCTGCCTGGAATTGGCCTAGACCTCGCTTTTTTAACATACCCTTTTTATATTATAAATCGATAAAGGACATCAAACTAAACAACTTTGCCCATGGAATGCCTATCTAAAATATTGTAATTTTCAAAATATAATAATAATTAAAAATTGTCGTACCTAGTTCAAACTGAGAATGTATACAATGAGATTCCTTGCTTCAGTGAAAATAAAAAATAAAAAAAAAACATTTGATATATGCTTTTCGCTCTGTAAACAAAAATATAACTTCTTTCTGTATTTTCCAGTTGTATTGATCGTCGTTGAAAAATAATATCATGAAAATAAACCGGTAAGCGAGCGATTGAACTGGAAAATACCGAAAGAGGTTATGTTTTTGTTTACACCATAGATCAAATGTTTTTTTTTTATTTTTTATTTTCACTGAAGCAAGGAATCTCATTGTATACATTCTCAGTTTGAACTAGGTACGACAATTTTTAATTATTATTATATTTTGAAAATTACAATATTTTAGATAGGCATTCCATGGGCAAAGTTGTTTAGTTTGATGTCCTTTATCGATTTATAATATAAAAAGGGTATGTTAAAAAAGCGAGGTCTAGGCCAATTATGTGCAAATGTTACTGACGAGACCAGTGATCAGATTATTTGTTATGTGTGAATCATGATGGTCACTACCGACTACATGCTCCAATACAATAATTAAGAATACCTTACGGGCCATCGCTTTATGAAAGTAAATGAATCGAGAGTGCACTAAGACTGACTGCCGTTGCCGAAATTCGGTTGGGACGACACGGATAAACCAAAAGAAAATTAATTTTGTGATATTAATGTTTACGCATGCGGTGTGTGTAACTTTCAACTCCTCCAAATATGCCGTTTTATTTGTTTCTTCCTGTGCTCATTGCCAAATCACTATAATTATAATATAAAGAAAACTATTGATACAATTACTAAATGTTGATTTATAACTACGAAATATTTTGAATAGGACTTGGCTTCTATGAGATCTCAAAACTTTTTACGATGGAAAGACTGCATCGAGAGACTTGGCATTTTTTTACATTTAATGTTTTTGGTGGGATATACCTTACCTTATTAAATTGAGCGTGAAAATATTCTTATAATACTATAAACTCCGGAAGGTTGTGGCTCGAAGGTTATTGAAAGAAGTTTGTAAATCTGTTGTATGATTTCGGATTCTATTGTTTTCTGAAAAACAAAATCAAATGTTTCCTTTTTATAAAAAGTATAGATACTTATAATTAGGAACCCGCATCCGCCCGCTATCCAATTACTAATTCTATCCTCATATACGAACACAACAAGATCTGGGTTACGTGCGGCCTTTGAACACCCGCATGGCAATTTAACTAGTTGTGTATTTAGCAAGTTCTGCTATGGAATCAAGGAATGTTCCGATTTTAATGTCATTATTATACAGTGGTTAAACTGCCCTATAAAGATTAGCTACGACTTCGATCATATATACCAAAGATACACCAACGAAGCACGAAAAACGGCCCGGCCAAACAGTGCTTTTTTTTTAGATTTCGCAATAAATAATAGGTCTCAAGAAAATGTGGTAAAGTCGATATTTGTAGAAAAATAAATATTTAATTGTCAAACAGTCTTGCCATTCTCGCGGTCCACTTTGTGCGTTGAATTTGTATGGAGTGCGGCATCTTTGGTATATATGGTCGAAAAGCTAACTGCAAAAACCTGAGGAGTTTTACAGTAAGCAATTTCTCAACGAGCTTCAGGGGTTCAGAGGGGAAAATATTGTTAGTCGAGGATATTCAACTTGTCACCCAGCTAGCTCTTTAAAAGTCCCAGGTCTTCAGGATTGTTGAGAGGAAAGATGACAGAGACGAGGTAGTGTTGATTTAGATAGACGGAAAAGAGCACATGGACAGACAGACATGACGAATCTAATATATCTATTTTCTGTTTGGCATTCGGCTACAAAACCCTTATAACTTGTCAAGTAGTACACATACTGTACTGAAAAATACTTTTATTTCCTTCTTAATGTGATAGAAGGTTACGTAGTGAATAGAAGACTAGTGCCGTGCCGTGTAGCGTCGGCTTAGAATAACACTACCCCATTTCTACCTTAGGTGGTTAGGTAGGCTTTTTAAGTGATTTTTTGGGCGATGTGGTTGGAGGCCCGTCACCAAAAACGTTTATTATTATCATCTTTTCCCCAATCAACATCCAAAAGTGGCTGAGGAATTTATCATTCCAAAGTTCTGGCTACCCCGTTAAGGGATTTATAGCCGTGAGTATATGTATGTATGTATGTAGAAGACTAGTACACAACCAACACTTCAAGAATATAGGACGTAAATGATAGATTTAAATTAAAACATTGTTGAATTTTTGTTACAAGCATATAAAAATACGATACGCTACCGCGCCGTAAATTAAAAGTTTTAACGATACATAACAGCTTTATTCGCCAAGAAGGATCCAGTTCAGAATCCTAGTGACAGTAAGCTTATAAACTTTCAAATGATGCGCTTACTAAGTTAGAACTTTTATATTTTTACGGCGAAACTGAGCAGTGCAGCTTCATCTTGATTTATGTGAGCTCTTTAAAGACTATTTTCCTGAGTGTTGCTGCTTTATCGGATCATCTACTGTTGCTGTGATTGATGACGATGGATTGGATTTAAACGGGAACATACGAGGATTAGTAGTAAAATTATAAATTAACTTTTACAACACCATTTTGTAAATCTTGCTTCCGTGGTATGACTTAGGACGGAAATATATTCATTTTAAAATCGTGCCGTGATAGCCCAGTGGGTAGAATACTCGGTTATCGTGCAAACGACTAGTGTTCAAATCCTGGGTCGGGCCTACACCAATTTGTCTTTTCTAAAGACATATGTGTGGTTAATTTATCATGGTTGTTAACGGTGAGGGAAAACATCGTGAGGAAACCCACATGGCTGAGTTGTACTTAGTCATGTGACAGTGTATTCGTACAAAACGGCGATAGGCCTGCCCCCTATCACGTGAGTACACTGTCCATGCAAAACGTGGGTACTCTGAACACCAGGTGACAAAGTTACGTGATGTTCAGAAGTATTAGTACCTCTGCCAACCCCTTCGGGGATATGTGGCGTGAACGTTTATGTTATGTTATGTTATTAAAAATCGTCAAGTTCTTGCCCTTTATATATTTCGTAGCAGCAAGAATAGGTTATAGAAGATAAATATCAAGAGTAGCATGTCAAAGTTTTCAGCAGAAGTCAAAACAGAGACTTAACTTGGTTATTCACGCATGAAATATAAAATTAAGTTTGCAGATTTTTAAAATGTGATTTATCTCAGAAACCGCTTTCTGTGTCTTGCTCAAATAAATTTTCATCGATAGTCATTATTAAGTTCTACCGTTCATATTTCATTTTCATTTCCTATCTTTTATGTTTTTTATAAAATTTTTAAGACCTTACTAATAGACCTCCCCTCACATGTACGGGTTTGATATTATTTTATTTAGTTTCATGTATGAAGTGCCCTTTATTAATTTTTCATTTGCTGAAAACATTGAAGCGGTTGTCAGTTTTGGAACTAACTAGTCATACACAATAGTATCGGAACTGTAATGCTGTGACACCACTGTGACACATGAATAGATATACAGACCGACAGACATTGGTTTTTTGTCATTTGGCAATGAAATCTCAAAAAGGGCAGACCGAAATAAAACAAATTAAAAAATATGGACTAAAAATTAGTTAATAAAGTGTCCCAGCAAAAAGTAGGCACTCCGAACATCAGGTAACAAAAATGTCTGATCGCATGAGTTTGAGTTCCTTATTTTATCCCATTACAAACTCTAAATTATGCATTTCAAAACATAAAATGTTATACTTTTTCTAGCCACTATGAATAGTCTTGTTATGCAATCTGCAAATTATCCGTCCATTTACATATGTTAAATCAAAATTATATTGAACTTTGTAATCCAAATTTAGATCTGTGTTTGACATGATTACCAATATTGAAGAAGGTCTGTCTCGGCTGGTTTTGGTAATTAAGAAAAAGGACCGTGTATCGAAGGGTTAATCGCATGCTTTTGAAATGAAAATTACCTTTACTTTTGATTAGTTCGACCCCGGAAAGGTCTGTTTAATCGTTGTCGAAAAGTGTCAAGGGAGTTTCCGTGTAATATGTTTTGACTGTTAAGGTTATTGCAACAAAAGCAGGTGCGGGTAGAACCCCAGGAAAATACAGCCCAAAATCAGTACTTACCGTGAAATGCTTAAGAATATAAATGTGGACTAAGCTTTATCCTGCAGAAACATTAATGAGACTTTAAAAAGTACATTTATTGAAGATGAATATATTTTTCATATGGTTTGAAACTGGAACCAAAATATTTCTATCTTGGACAGTTTTTAGGCAATCAACACAACCCCTAAAGACTTCTCATGTCTGTTTGTCGTTCTGCCCAAGTATCAGAGTTATTTTGGGTACCCATAACTATGATAACAACGCCATTATGAAGCTTAGCTTGATAGATAGATGTTTTCTGTGCATGGATGTATGGTTTATGTCTCAAAAAACATTCATGGTTAATGGCATCTCCCCAAACACCACAATACATAGAAATAAGAAAATAATATTTTATCGAAGTCTTAAAATTTAATTCAGTATTATAAAAGGGTATGCTTACTCAAGCGTTAAACGATAGAAATCTCTCAGCGATAAAATGGTTGTCTGCTTTCTCCAAATTTTATTACATGCTTATGAAAAATCTTATAACATACATACATACATATACTCACGGCTTTAAATCCCTAGAAGGGGTAGCCAGAGCTAAGGAATTAGAAATTCCTCAGCCATTTTTGAAGTTGCATGGGGAAAACATGGTGAAATAAAGGTTGTTGGTGATGGGTCTCCAACCGCATAGCCTGAAAATCCCTTAAAAGCCCCAATACCGTTAGTCGCCTTTTACGTACACCCACCGGAAGGGGTAGTGCTATTCTATGCCGACACTACACAAAAATCTTATAAATATGCTTGTTTTATAATCAAAATTCAACCAAAATATATTAACAAAATATATAGCACCAACAGTTTTTGAAACAAAAATCATTTTTAAATTAACTATTCAACAGTTTCATTTAAGAAAAGTATTGTAGAAAATATGTTAATTCAGCAAAACGTGGGTACTCAGAACAGCAGGTGACAACGTGATGTTCAAAAGTATTAGTATCTCTGCCAACCCCTTCGAGGATATACGGCGTGAAAGTTTGAGTTAAGAGTTAATTCAGTATTTATTTTATGCTCAAAAATGCCTTCCTATTCTCGACACGTTTATATATCCTTTTTTCCTGTAATAATAATAAAATGAAATGAATAGGAATGCCATGCGGGCCTATATTAGGGCCTCGGGTTCAAGAACTGGACGGACGGGTTATCGGGCAGCAATGTACCGCGAATTTCTGCGGCTGGAGCCCAATTTGACCGTCACAGAACAAAACCTGGCGGATCGAGTTCGGTACATACAGCGCTCAGAACTTTTTAGCACTACCGAACTCGAACAATTGCGACGCGAGGCTGTTCCCCCGCTAGACGAAGAGCCACCTTTGCAGGTTCTCCCTCCAGTCCCAGAACGGGAAGTACGGAGGGAGCCAATTGCTAACCTGCCGGATGTGGGTGGTGCGGAAAGCGATTGGGGAACAGTCTCCCTGGATTTGGATTTGGTGAGGAGCGCACTCGAGGAGACGATCCTGGAATATCGCCAAGTGCCTCTCGAAAGGAGGCCAAGGCTGCCCCGAGTTCCTCTCAGCGTCAAGGTTCGGGATGTCGTTGAGGCCGTCAATAACATGCTGCCCTCATTTTCAGAGAGCAGCATGGACCTTTGGGATACGGATTCAATTCTCTTTGGCGCCGCAATGACAGTTTGTCAATTTGTCGGCGTCAGGATGCCGCCAACAAGAGCTGGTGGCTCCCGCCAGGCTGGCAGTACTAGTCCCAGGACTAGAACTAGACCAGCCTGGATGAGGCGGATTGAAAGCCGTATCACAAGGGCCAGGGTCCTCATCGGCAAACTGACCAGCTTCAGGTCAGGCAACAATAGGCCGAGGGTGGTGCGCTTCGTCAGGGAGGCATTCCCTGGTGAGAATGTCTTTGACAACTCACCGGAGTTTGCCTGTAGACTGATGGAGCGCATCGATGATCTGAAGCAGAAGATCGCTGCTTGGGGTAAGCGAATTAGGCGATATTCTGAAAGGGTAAAGAGGTACCAACAGAATCGTCTCTTCATGAGTGACCAGAAGAAGTTGTACAGAACTTTGGAGCGTCCCGATGTGGTTTCGACAGGTCAGCGACCGGAAAAAGCCGATATAGTTGCCTTTTGGCGTGGGCTTTGGTCGCTGCCTGTTGATCACGAAGAGGGCCGATGGTTCGAGGCGGTCGAGGGAGCGTGCGAGCCCATAGCGCTCATGAACCCCGTCAACATATCCGAGGAGGATGTGGTGGCTGCGATCCGTAAGGCTCCGAACTGGAAAAGTCCGGGGCCGGACGGACTGCACCATTACTGGTTGAAGGGGTTCACGCGCTGTCACGCTACTCTCGCCCGTCAGTTCCAAAGCGCCCTCGAGAGTGGGACGCTCCCGAACTTCTTAACTACTGGGGTCACTCATTTAGCTCCAAAGAGCGATGCTACCGCGGATCCATCACAATACCGCCCCATTACTTGTCTTTGTACAATTTACAAGACCTTGACATCCGTTTTGAGCTCCAAGATTACTCAACACATTGTTGATAACAATGTGATCTCTGGAGCTCAGAACGGGTGTAGGGGCGGTAGTCGCGGTAGCAAGGAGCTGCTCCTCATCGATGCGGTCGTAGGCCAACTGGTCAAACGCAACCGTCGGAACTTTTCCGCTGGCTGGATAGACTACAGGAAGGCGTTCGATTCGGTACCTCATTCATGGCTCATGAGGGTCCTCGAGCTGTACAAAATTGATAGTGCAGTTCGACACTTCCTCGGGCAATGTATGGGGTGCTGGGGAACGATCCTGAGTTTAGACGGTCAGCGGATGACGGACGCGGATGACCAAATTGATATAAGGCGAGGGATTTTCCAGGGCGATTGCCTGAGTCCAGTTTGATTTTGCTTGGCCCTGAATCCTCTAAGTACACTCTTGGAGAATTCGGGGACAGGCTTTCAGTTTCGGAGAGGCGGACCACGCTTGCCTCATCTCCTTTACATGGATGACCTGAAGCTTTACGCCCCCACGGCTGACAGATTGGCGGAGCTACTGACGATCACTAACGATTTCAGTGGTTCCGTCAAGATGGAGCTCGGGGTCGATAAGTGTGCGGTCATTCATGTTGAGAAGGGGCATGTCGTGCACTCTGATGGTGTCGATGTCGGCACCAATCATTTGAGGGCACTCTCCGAGGCTGAACCATACCGGTATCTGGGCATGTCACAAACCATCGGTGTGAAGGTGGCAGACATGAAACAGGGTGTTTGCGAGGAGTTTTATGAACGCCTGAAAAGTGTGCTTAATAGCTACTTGTCAGGCGTTAATAAGATCCGAGCCATTAACTCCTGGGTCATGCCTGTACTGATGTACACATTTGGCGTGCTCAGATGGACTCAGACCGAACTCGACGCTCTGCACAGACGAGTCCGCACGATGATGACCTCTCATCGAATGCATCACCCGAGGTCGTCGGTTATGAGATTGTATATCCCGCGGAAGTGTGGTGGTCGAGGCCTCTTGAGTGCCAAAACCATGCACAACCGCGAGGTATGCAACCTCAGAAACTATTTTTTGACGATGACGGATGATAGTATTCGGGGGAGGTGGTCGCTAGTGATAAAGGACTGACTCCCTTATCGTTGGCCTCACAGGATTGGCGAACCCCGGAGGTACTTAGCACCTCTGATCTGGAGTCCGTATGGAAAGAGAAGGAGCTGCACGGGAGGTTTTACAAGGTACTTCACGAACCTTTCGTGGACCGTAAAGCCTCCCTGCATTGGCTGCGTTTCGGGGACCTCTTTGGGGAAATCGAAGGTTTTGTCTGTGCAATACAAGACCAGGTTATCAAGACGCGGAACTATCGGAAATACATCCTAAAGGACGGTACCACAGACGTTTTCGAGCATGTGGCCGTCCCGGAGAGTCACTTAGGCATGTTATTTCCGGTTGTTCGGCTCTTGCTAACACTGAGTACTTGCACAGACACAACCAAGCAGCCAAAATCCTGCATCAGGAGCTCGCCCTAAAATACGGACTCTTGCAACAGAGGCTGCCGTATTACAAGTATCTGCCGGAGCCAATCCTAGAAAACGACCGTGTCAAAATCTATTGGGACCGATCCGTTATCACGGACAGGACTATTCTAGTGAATAAGCCTGATATCGTGGTATGGGATCGGTCGCAGTCGAGGGTATTTCTAGTGGATGTCACTATCCCTCATGACGAGGGTCTCGTGAAAGCCGACACCGAGAAGCGTCGGAAATATCTCGATCTGGCTCACGAGATCACCGACATGTGGGGTGTGACTTCGACAGAAATAATCCCAATTGTTTTGTCCGCGAACGGGTTAATTCCAACCAGCCTCGCGACCAACTTGAGGCGGTTGGATTTCTGTGGCGTGTCGGTTCCAGCACAGATGCAGAAAGCGGTGCTGCTCGATACGGCTCGGATCGTCCGTCGGTGCTTGAACCTGACTCCCTGACCCCGACCGACTGTGCTCTTGTCGGGGAGTACCGCCTCTCGCATTTAAAATTTTAATTTTCTGTTTCGGCCATGGGAGAGGCGAGGAACTAAAGGTATTCCGAATAATAATAATTAAAATTAATTACAAACATTAGTTATAAGTTGAATAAAAAACTAACACGTATGGATTTAAGTCTGAAATAAATGATGATTATTATGAAGAACAATTCATAAAAAAAAACATGAAAATAATAATATTCTCAAGTCCAATTTACTACGTGACGAACTGAAGCAAAATCCCGCTGTAATGCAGCACTGATCCAAGCGGAGTGGTAGAGAATACCCGAGGGACAAATTCCAACTATAGGTATACGTGTTATTTTAAAATCGATACTGTCCTAGGTAAATTGTAGTTCTAGTACTAGAATATCAAAATTGAAAGAACTGGAAATTTATTTTACATCACTTAACGATAGCAGAATAGATAGAATTAATATGAAAAGGGCGACCATGAAGGACTCATTTCGATCAAATAGAAAATGTACACAGATGGCAGGCGTCCGAAGTATGAAGAATAAAATGCATGTATGAAAAGATTGACGAAACTCAAAGACTTACTTGTAGGTGAGAATAAAAAGTATTTTCCAAGAAATTAAAACAAAACCTTTTTGTTGCACTAAAATACGAAGCATCTATTCTAATAAAGTATCAACCCTACGTGACGACGACGACGACGTGATAGCTCAATGGGTAGAACACCGGTTATCGAGCAAGCGACTAGTGTTCAAATCTCGGGTCGTGTCTACACCAATTTGGTTTTTCTAAAGATATATGTGTGGTTAATTTATCGTTAACGGCGAGGGAAGACATCGTGAGGAAACCCACATGGCTGAATTATACTAAGTCATGTGACAGTGTAATTGAACAAAACGGCGATAGGCCTGCCCCCTATCACGTGGGTACGCTGTCCATGCAAAACGTGGGTACTATGAACACGAGGTGACAAAGTCACGTGATGTCCAGAAGTATTAGTACCTCTGTCAACCCCTTCGGGGATATACGGCGTGAACGTTTATATTATGTTATCAACCCTACTATAGTCAAAGTAATACAAGTGAGTATAACTAAGCCATGTGGGTCTCCTCACGATTTTGTTTTTACCTTTAACATATCGATTAATCACCAAAATTGGTAAGGAAGGACACAGTCGAGGATTTGCCATTCTAACCTTCAATCATTCTTTCTGCATCAGAGGCAATACTCTTCCCACTGAGATTTGATTACACTGAGTAAAGTTAGGTTAGACTCATCTCAACTCAAACTCAAACTTTCACATCACAAACTGAACATCACGTGACATTGTGACTTGATGTTCAGAGTACCCACGTTTTACGTGACCGGTGTACTATCGAGATAGGGGGCAGGCCGATCGCCGTGATTCACATTGTATTCACTCTGTCCATACTAAGTTAACCTAATAAGTGAACCACACTTTAGTAAAGGCAAAATGGTGTAGGCTCGACCCGGGATTTGAACCGACGCCTGTGAGCATGATAGGCAGTGTTCTACCCATTGATTTATTACGGTTAGGTTAGCTATTTTATTTTGCAAATTTTTAGAAACTGTGTAGAGTTAGCTTAGAATAGCACTAACAAATTTCTGTCCTCGGGGTTCGTTAGGGCCGACGGCAATTATTCACCCATAGCGAACCAATCTTTTGTAAAATAAACTTCACAAATGAACTGAGGAATTTGAAATTCTGAACTCCTATTTTTGCACTTTATAGACGGTAGCATATGTATGTATGCATATTTTAAGGCCATATTAGTATATGTCTCATTATAATAATCTATTGTTAGGGTGAGTGTTTAGTCAAAACAGCTGCCATCTTTTAGCCTGACCCATACGAAGTTTGTAGCTGGAAAGTTCATTTAATAACCTTGTTTTATATAATGTTTTCAGCAGAAACCAAGAAATAGTGTTTAGTCGAGTTTTCGGGTTGCTTTTATGGCCTCCTTGTGACTATTAACTATTTAGCATAGCAACAAAAACACAGGTATGGATATAGGAAAAGGGTCAAAAATAAGGGCGGTGGTGGAACACTTATTCCTTCATACAATAGACTCACGGCTATAAATCCCTAGAAGGGGTAGTCAGAACTAAGGAATTAGAAATTCCTCAGCTACTTTTGGAAGTTAAGTGGGGAAAAGAGAGTAAAATAAAGGTTTTTGGTGATGGGTCTCCAACCCACCAAATGCACAAAGTCAAACGATGGGGTGCTAATGTCACATTGTTAGAAAATCTCATAATTTTACCTCAGTAGGGGTTGCATCAGTGTTCGATTTTATTATTGTGTCATTGTGCTTAAAACGTTTGGAAAAAGGATAAAAAACAAAGACAAAATATATTTAGAAAATATAATATTGCCAGAATCAGAACAGTTTTGTCTCTTAAACTTAGGTATACCATTTAAGGTGCCGTTAGTCCAGCGAACAGAGTTTTTGAAACATTATAATGCGTATGTTTGTAACAATATGGTTTTGAAAAAAATACATCAAAATCTTGAGGCTTTTCTGCTGTGAAATTGGCGATTCGAAACATGATTAATTCATTTTCGCTCGATAGAAAAAAATCGCAAACGTACCTCTAATTACACTCTTTAAAATGGTTTTATATTTTATTTATTTTACCTACTTACAAATAACTTGCATCATAATTTGAGCATTTGTATTTCTAATAATAATTGGCGATTAGTTTTCTTTTTTAATAAATTCAATAAAACAAATATTTTAAAAACATCGATATTCGCAGTCCTACTCGTGCCCGAGCGCCGCCCGCGCCGCCTGCTCTGCTCAGTGCTCGGCGAGCTGTTTTAGGGGATGGACCTATGTCGCGCGCGCCTTGTGTTACAGATCTTACAATTTACGCGCGTGCGGCGACGTTAGTGTTCGAGTGACCTATCTGTATACGATGCGCGTCAATGTAGGCGTGAGAGTGACCGTGCGTACGGTTAGCATTAGCAAATATAAAAGAATTCATTCAATTCATACATTGCACTCATTTTTATATTTTATTGTTTAATTTATTAGGAATGGGAAAAAGAACAAAACCGTTAAAGTTACTAATTTCAATTAATTATATTAAATAGTTACAGGTGTAAACTGAAAATTATATACATACATATACTCACGGCTATAAATCCCTTAACGGCATAGCCAGAGCTTTGGAATGAGAAATTCCTCAGCCATTTTTGGAAGTTGATTTGGGAAAAGATGGTAATAATGTATGATTTCGGTGACGGTTCTCCAACCACATCGCCCAAAAATCACTTAAAAAGCCCCTATACCCTTAGTCGCCTCTTACGATCACGGGTAGAAATGGGGTAGTGTTATTCTAAGCCGACACGGAAAAAGTTATTAAATTATCACTGTAATAATTTTGTATAAACTGACAGGGGTAGACAAATCTATCGTACCATTACATTTTATATTGTAAACGGCCATGGTAGAAACTATTATTGAAATTGATAACCTAGGGTAAGCGATACAGTTTTCGTTACCCTGACTGTTATAACCACTCGTAAATATTTTAAAGAGAATGTAAATAATCATAAACAAATGTCCGTACCCATACCATAGAAAATATTTGCGAGTGGCTAAAACTGTCGAGTTGACAATAACTGTATTGCTTACCCTACTGGATGTTTTCAAAACGCGCGCACGCGGCGTCGCGTCGGGGAGACGGCCGCTCGATCGGCGCGCAGGCGCTTCCCCACGCCCGCGGGGGGGCCGCACCCCCTGAGATTATATTTTTCGCTGAACCAACGGCGCCTTAATACAAAATGTGTCGTATTCTATAGATGCAGTCATCAATGTTTATTACTTCAACAGTGTTTTTTTTATATTTGAACAAGTCAATCAATCAGCACGAGGCTTGTGAGAACGAGTATGTCACATGAGAAATAAGTAACTGCGAGATTATCCATACAAAATCTGTCAGTTTGTCAGACTCATGCTACTATATTATATTTTTAAATGAATATTTTAAAGACCTTGTCCTTTTAAATAGTCGACATGATAGTCCAGTGGGTAGAACACCCGCCCGAAAACAGAAGGGCGTGAGTTCCAATCCTGGGTCGGGCCTACACCAATTTGTCTTTTCTAAAGTCATATGTGTGGTTAATTTATCATGGTTGTTAACGGTGAGGGAAAACATCGTGAGGAAACCCACATGGCTGAGTTGTACTTAGTCATGTGACAGTGTATTCGTACAAAACGGCGATAGGCCTGCCCCCTATCACGTGAGTACACTGTCTAAGCAAAACGTGGGTACCTTCTCTGGACACCAGATGGCGCTGCCATGTGAGTTCAGAAGTATTGGTACCTCTGCCAACCCCTTCGGGGATAAACGGCGTGAACGTTTATGTTATGTTGTCCTTTTTATAGCTTTCCTGTTTTGGGTTCGTTATAAGGCGCGGTCTCTGAGACCATTTACTGTGACTGGTGAAAGAAAGAAGTTTTTTTTTCACTTAATATGTCTTATTTACAATAGGATGCCGTTAAGGGAAATCCTAAATGAGGCTCAATTTAAATGAGAGGGAGGCCAAACCAAAACAGTTATTCCATAGTTTAATATTATTGGGAGCAAGTAATGTTTCTATATATAAAAATAATAAAATGTGAAAAAAATTAAAATAATCTATTTGAAAATTATTTATTTTTTGCATTGACTGGCTATGTTTATTTTTATTCTACGGTTACAATAGTTAGTCTTTTACCGGAATCTGGCTATTTACGTAAACATACATTTCAGTACTAATTATATTTTTATGTTTTTTATTTGACCCAGAGGTCGTACTACTGGTCGAACTACTGATGGTCATACAACTTTTAGTTTTCAATTAAGATATTTTCACAGATATACAGGCACATAGATCGGCAGTAAATGACAAACGTCATAGCATAAACGTCAGCAGAAGGCACACATGAACGAAATAATTGAAATCTTTTTGTTCATGAAAACCTCATGTGGGGATTATTACTATAATAAGACTGTAACGAGGTCAAAAATGTACATTGAAGAAAAAAAAATAAAAACCGGTGGCATATGTTTTATTTTCGATACTGAAACCAAATTTGCTATTTTTGAAAAAATGTCTGTCTGTCTGTCTGTCTGTCTGTATGTCCGTTCATCACGTTAATTCTACCGGACCGATCTTGATCAAATTTGGCATTATATAGGATATAATTTATTCCGGATTTCGCAAGGGTTCCCACAGGAGCATAAAAAAAACATAACTTTTATATGGTTCCCCATATTTACACGATTAATTTTTTCATCGACCGACTTTATCGGACTCTTCATTAATAGTCTTTTTGGAAAAAATAAGGGTTTCATCCATTTTCATCAAAATAATTGTCCATTTAATTGTTTGTCAATAGTATGACTACTAGATATATAGGATATCACAAATTTGAGACTTACACAAATGTCTGCGTGGCGTAGCGGTATACCGTTTGGTAAACACTAAGTACGAAAGACCCAGGTTCGAATCCCGGAACAGAAGTTAGTGTAGTTAGATTGTGTTTTGGTATTTTGGATGTAAACTGGATGCAAAAAATGTAGTCCACGCGGACGTAGTCGCGGGCAAAAAGCTAGTAAAGAATAAATAAAGGAAAGAAAAATTTCGACACAGGCGGGAATCGAACCCGCGACCCCGGGTATACGCCCCTACGCTCTACCAATTGAGCCACCGTGTCAATGGCTGCCAGCGCGAAATTCTTCTATCCTTTATTTATTTTACACGTTTAAGTAGTGTTTTGCGTTTCCTACCTCCGAATTTTGAAAACGCCTAACTATCACATAATTTAAATCTTTTTGTTCATGAAAACCTCATGTGGGGATTATTACTAATAAATAAAGAATATATAAAGGAAAGAAAAATTTCGACACAGGCGGGAATCGAACCCGCGACCTCGGGTATACGCCCCGACGCTCTGCCAATTGAGTCACCGTGTCAATGGCTGCCAGCCCGAAATTCTTCTATCCTTTATTTCTTTTACACGTTTAAGTAGTGTTTTGCGTTTCCTATCTCCGAAGGTCGCGGGTTCGATTCCCGCCTGTGTTGAAATTTTTCTTTCCTTTATTTATTCTTTATGAACGAAATAATTGTCTTATTATGGTATTGAAGTCTAAAGATTGGTGTTTTTTTTATCATTTTTTCCTTTTATTATTTTTTTTGCCTCGTAATTACCTTTTCGAGGCAAAACTTTGTTTTGCTGGAGATTTCCGACAGATTTTACCAGTGGTAGTTAATGGGTCACAAAATGATATTTTAAAAGCTTAAATTAAGCACTTTTCCAGATTGATAAAAACAAAGAACAAAGCTATACAAATCTATGCCTTGCTTACCTTTAGTATTCCTTGAGAACCGTTGATTACAGAAGTATCTACCTACATTTTGTACCTATATGATTATTATGAGTCATATTTCACGGGTTTTCATCTAGTAAATTTATAAATGCAAGCCAGTATCAAGCTATATTGAACACGTGAAGTCACAACGGTGTAAAAAAAAGTTTTAAAATTAACGGTGCGTCATAGGAAATATTCATAGTGGTTTCTTTATGTAATAGCAATTTATTACATTTGGCTTTATTCACGACATAAATTTAGACGCTGAATCTAAGAAGAGATACATTGTACCCATTCATATTTATAAAATATCCTTAGATTACATGCGTCATCATTGAAAAGTGTATTTATATCTAATCAATGAAATATGACATACGTATAAATAAATATTTATATATGTTAACATACAGACATTGTATGTATATGCTTACAAGAATAATTTCCGTTAGGGTAGGAGACTATTTCCCGCCACTGTGTCCGATCCTGGCAAATCTTTCGAGCCTCATTAACATGCATTTATCTTTTCATACATTTAGTTTTTCCCTCATATAAATTTGGGTTTCGTGGTCGTCCTCAATAGACATTATAGCTTTTAATAATATGCAATTGGACAAGGGATCATATTTCAGTTCAAAAATTTAAACTTTATTAGTTAAGATAACAATATCACATATTCTATTATTTTCCGTAAGTCCATTATCTAGAATTATTTGTTTATATTTAAGCTTTCTGCTTCGGATTTTTGCTTGGTATCCCTGTACCGTATAATAAATTGATTCCCGAAATAATTTAATAAATTACACTGTGCCAAGAAAGCAAAACTTACATCTAGGATTGAACATTCACCCACGAGAGGCTTGTTACTAATACCTTTAAATTACTACATATAAATAACCTATACTTCGAATATTTAATAATATATATTAAAGAGAGCTTTAGTATTCTCTGACATCCACAGTTTTTAAATATCAATTACACGACAAGCTTATCCTAAAGCGCTATCTCTTTCTTTTAGAGAATCAACAGGAAAATGAATGGGTGTTCCATCTCCTAGTCTTTTTGATATAGAATCGACCATTTGTGGCGTAGCTTCTCTCAATTCGGTTGCCCAACCGATTTTGTTAAAGAATTGAATAAGTCTCGTGGCAAAATTGAGGGAATCAAAATGTTCAGCTGCTTTGTAGTCGTACGGGAATGCGTGATGGTAATTGTGCCATCCTTCTCCAAGCGTGCAAGTTGCCACGAATCTATTCTCTGCAGGCATGATATCCCTGTGAAATTCATCTCTTTTTGAGCAGCATGAAGGTAATGAAATATTGGTATGATAAATCTTATTATAGAACATCATTCATTTAGGTAAACCGAGATTCTCCTTCTTTTTTTTCAGTCAGTTAAAAGGAACTGCGCATGCTTAATGAGTTCCAAAAATAGATATATAAATAGAACTGAAATGAAATGAATGGTTGACAAATGATGGGATTATACAAACTTCAAGGGACCGAGTACAGTAAAGACTGATTTCCTACGTAAGTCTTTTTTGGTGACTTTTTTAGTGACCCTTTTGAACAATATTTACTATGAATGAATAAAAATTTGTTTAGAACCAAACCAGTAGCTCCTGTTTCTATTACCGAATAAGAATAAAGTCACTGGCTTTTGAACTCTATGAAATCTTCCGTAACAGAAATTTACTCACTTATTATAAGGTTTGTATCCGTAAGCATGCGCCAAGCTGTTGACAGTGAGCTCGCTGTGGAAGACTGATAGAAATCGTATGAAGCATTGCCACGCGACCGCGCATCTCCAGTTTTCATTCCAACACCAGACATTGATCATCGTTGGCAGGTAATAGCACAGAAATATCTTCAGTGGAATGAAGTACCTGTGGGAAAAGCAAAAATATAGTGACCAGTACATCTCACTATTGCACTTACAGTTTGCATTCATAGGTAGATTGATATAATAGCTGTGTAGTGTCGGCATTGATAATCGTTGGCAGGTAATAGCATAAACCTATCTTCAGTGGAATGAAGTACCTATTATAAGAAAAACTTATTAAATTTGCCGTGTAGTGCCGGCTTAGAATGTCGCTACCCCTTAAATTAAACACTTTTCCAGATTCCACGGGTGTCGTAAGAAGCGACTAAGGGTATTTGGGCTTTTTATTGGATTTTTGGCCGATGCGGTTGGAAACCCATCCCCCAAAAACCTTTATTTTACCATCTTTTCCCCACTCAACTTCCAAAAGTGGCTGAGGAATTTATAATTCCTTGGCTCTGGCTGCCCCTTCAAGGGAATTATAGCCGTGAGTATATGTATGTATGTATGTACTTATTAAATCTATAAACAATACTGTAAATATTATTAAAATCTCAGTAGAGATTGATACGGAATATTAAATAGTACCATGCTGATATTTTTCTTATTTTAAAGTACCTTAAAACCGAGCGCAAAATAGGTTATGTAATTTACCTTTCATGTAACCGTAAAACAGGATCACTATCAATATCGCTCATGTCTATTTCCTTTCCTTTCTTGATGACTTCATCGTTCTTCTTCATGAGCAGCCAACCAATGTGAGAAAAGAACAGTCCACGGTTTGCGTTGTGCGGGTCTGCGTTTGTGTCTGAGTATTTGTGATGAACCCTGTGGTCTCGCACCCATTGTTGTAGAGAGTTCTGAAAAATACAACAAATGTATAATTGCCGGTCGGCGCAGGGGCAGACCAAGGCCAAGGAGGAGATGGCAGGATGACCTGGACACCTTTATCAAAGACTGGAGAGAGCAGGCCCCAGACAGGGATAAGTGGAAAATTCAGGTAGAGACAGAAAAAAGGCCTATAATCACGTCAGACACTATTATTTAATACCATGGCTCATATATGTTTCTATCCCATCAAAAGTTTCCAAAATATCTCATATGACCATATGAGTGATTTGGCCATAGAACACAATTTAGGCCAAGTGCGGTTAGACACTAACGATTACTATTGGAATTATTTTCTTTTCGTGTAGTGCCGGCTTAGATTGGCACTACCCGTCTCTATCAACGGGTGTTGCAAGAGGCGACTAACGGTACGTGGCTTTTTAAGTGGTATTTGGGCGATGCGGTTGGAGACCAATCACCAACGATACTTTATTTCTACCGTCTTGTCTCCTATCAATTCCAAATGCGACTGAGGAGTTTCTAGCTCTGAAACTCTGGCTACTCCTTATTGGGAATTACGGCCGTAAGTATATTACTCAAGGTCGGGTGAGTTTTTAAATTATAAGATAATCTGGTGATAGCCTTCAATACTCTAACCAAACTTTGTGATCTGAATAAAATATATACTATAAAAGATACACTTAAAGAGCTTATTCCATTACACTTTGTCGTTGCTAAATTCAGACGTCCTTCACAGTTACTGCCACAGACGCTTGTTAATCCAATACAGAAATTTTAGTTGCAGATGCTGCGAAATTAAGACGTCTGCATACAGTTAAATGGAATAAGTTCTTAAGCCTTTGACCCTTGTTTGATACTAAAATGTCTAGCTTTAAACGGCAAAGTGCCTTTTAGGAGCCAATTTAGCTGTGATTACATTGTTTACAGGTGTAAAGAGCTCTTTCGAAATTTGCTTAGGTGTTTTTTTGTTGTCTCGTGATTTTGAGGATAAAGCTCCACTTTAACTTTAAATTGGTAATGAAATGTTATGGTAAACTGCGAAAGATGCAAAATATTTAGATAACAGATTTAGTGGATGTGTCCAATAGGTTTCTACATTAGTTTATTTGTAACTTTGGTAGATAAGAGGAAATTTGTAGCTGTGTAGTGTCGGCTTCGAATAGCACTACCCCTTTTCTTCCGGTGGGTGTACGTAAGAGGCGACTAACGGTATTGGGGCGTTTTAAGGGATTTTTGGGCGATGCGATTGGAGACCCATCACCAACAACCTTTATTTTACCATCTTTTCCCCACGCAACTTCCAAAAGTGGCTGAGGCATTTCTAATTCGTTAGCTCTGGCTACCCTTTCTAGGGATTTATAGTCGTGAGTATATGCATGTATGTATGTTAATTTGTAACTTTGGTTGATAAGAGGAAATAGATTAACTGAGACGCACATTATTATCACAGAAACACCCAAGTTTTGTTTGATTTAATTATAGATGTTCTAAGTATACAGATTAATTTTTCTTTTTGGAATAGGGTAGTGATTATATTAAAGCATGATATGCTTAACCTAAAATTATTAAATAGTATAAGATTATACTTCATTTCAGTTAAAATTTGCCACATGAACTTACTTGCCCTGCTGCGGAGAAGCATGTCAGCAAGAATATTTTGAGCGGCAAATTGGCTTTGTACGCTTTGTGTGTCCACAGTCGGTGCGCCCCGCCGGTCACGCCAAAACCACTTGCGATGTACATTATAATCGCTAGAAAAATAATATATGTTAATTGAAATACTTATTTTACAAATGAATTTAAAAGAAAAACATTGATATTTCATACAATGATGATACTCGGAAGCTGTGTATTGTCGGCTTAGATAACTTAAATGATGATAAGAATAGCACTACCCCGTTTCTTTCCGCGGGTGTACTTAAAAGGGGACTGAGGGTATTGGGATTTTCAACGGTTTTTTTGGGCGATGCGATTGAAGACCCATTACCAACAGCCATTATTTTGCCCGTGTAGCCGTGAGGATATGTACGTATATGTATCTATGATGATACTCGAACGTCACACATAGATGTTCTTTATGCTAAAGATTTATCTTGCCGAAATTATCATTAATTTTATATTCAGTTGTATATCATAAGAAATAACTCAATGAAAAGTTTTTACCCCTGGTGCAGTATTAGAAGGTTTAGTCATAGATTCACTATTACACTTTACACTAATGATAACAATTTGGTAAACGATAATAGATATAATTTATTTATTTATTTATTTATTTGTCATGAAATATAGTTTTTACAGGTAGTGTCACCTAATGCAACTAAATTACACATTTTATAATTTACAAGTTAACAATACAATAGCTAGATTACACATTTAATAATTAAAAAGTTAACAATATAATTAAGTACAGCAACTAGTTTACATTGTAACATAAATAATGCAATGAGTATTTGGTGAAGTCAGTCAAAGAGCATGCGAAAATATCAATTTGTTCCGCGATCTCACCGAGTGCCACAAACGCCCGAGTCAGCGGGGTTTCTTTTAGAAGATTGGTACGTGCCACTGGCAACGACATCAAATTTCCCCACCGCCGTCTTAGGGATCTATTAGGGATTACTATTTTAATCTGACTTAAAATAGGGCTATTTTTTACTGTACCTTTAATTACATTAAATAAGTAAATCAAAAGTTAGTAGGTAGTTAGTTATAATTCACAGCACTCAGGCTGAAAGTTACAGAGTTATAATTGATATCAGGGTTATCTATATTTATATCTTATTTCAATACTAATATGGTATGAAGGAAAGTTTTATTTGTTTCTCCAACTGCATCGTTCAAAAATCACCTAAAGAGTCTCAATACCCTTAACCCCATATTAAGAAGAAGCACGGCTTGAAATGGGGAAGTGCTATTCTAAGCCAACACTATGCAGTTTTATCGCAACGTTCTATCATTCGACTGAAGGTTTGTTAAGGACTAGTAATTAATCCGACGGTATTATAGAACCAATTATTTCTTCATATAAATCATCACTTTAACTTACCAAACAGCACCGTCTGCCATTTCACTGGAAACGTATAATAACTGCACCAGTAAATAGCCAACAGGTGATAGAGTCCGATCAGAATAACGTTGACCCACTTAATATCATTCTGGAATCCTAAACTCTTCTCAAACTGACGGAAAAATTCAGGTAGCGACGAACTTTTATAACTTTTCTCTTTAGCCGAATCCATTTTCAAATTATAACTTTTTGGCGAAAATAAATACTTTAGTAGAATAAATTTAAATAAAGCTGAGGCACTACGGCCTACGCTTGAATCGAATGAAACTCTATATAAAAATGACTGTGATTGAATAACGGATGTAGGTATACTAAATGACTGGACGACACGAAAACAATTATTTACTCAGGAAGAAATTTTGAGTGTTCAAGTCATCCCTACTCAAAGGCGCGCGCGGCACAGTGACGCATTATCACGCACCGCGCGTAACTACAGTTTCGCCAATTTTTGTTTTTACGACTAGTATAATGGAATAATAATAATAGCAACCGTGATAGCCCAGTGGGTAGAACACTCGGTTATCGTGCAAACGACTAGTGTTAAAAACCTGGGTCGGGCCTACACCAATTTGTCTTTTCTAAAGACATATGTGTGGTTAATTTATCATGGTTGTTAACGGTGAGGGAAAACATCGTGAGGAAACCCACATGGCTGAGTTGTACTTAGTCATGTGACAGTGTATTCGTACAAAACGGCGATAGGCCTGCCCCCTATCACGTGAGTACACTGTCCATGCAAAACGTGGGTACTCTGAACACCAGGTGACAAAGTCACGTGATGTTCAGAAGTATTAGTACCTCTGCCAACCCCTTCGGGGATATTCGGCGTGAACGTTTATGTTATGTTATGTTTATAATGGAATAAAATCTCTATATTGCTCTTCATAGACTGGTACTAATACGTAGATGTTTGAGACAGGTGAATTGAAGCAATAATTAGATTATTTTACTATAAACAAAAAAAATAACAATTAAATTATCTTCTAGTTTGCAATTGATTATTTAACTTACTTATAACTTAGACTTTTAAATAAATAGAGTCTTTTAAATCTTTTTGTTCATGAAAATCTCATGTGGGGATTATCTATACTTATAATAAATCTGTAGAGAGGTCAATTCTGTAAATGAAGTATATTTTCAAAATAACTATCAGGGGGTGATTAGTGATCGATACTGATGCCAAAAATGCAATCAGTAAAATTTTTGTCTGTCTGTCTGTCGGTTTGTATGTTCCTCATGGAAACAAAAACTACTCGACGGATTTTAACGAAACTTGGCACAATTATTCTTGATACTCCTGGCCAGGTTATAGTATACTTTTCAGCAGAGTAATAAAGGGGAATTTGGGGATATTTTGGGAAAATGGTAGAAATTACTACATTTTTTAAGCTTCCGTCGCGTGCGTAGCCTTAATGGTTTGAGTTACATAGAAAACATGTATGACGAAAATATTTTTCGTAAAATTTTCTAAAAAAAAATGTACAAAAACATACGTCTAACTTTTATGGTTGACTCACAATATCACGTGTAAGTCCTGATAGCTTAGCAGTTCGGAGCATTCTGATTATATTTGTTTACTCTTACGTTTAAAATACTCTTACTCATGCCTTATTTAAAAAGTTAACATCATTACCTATTCAATATATTGAATAAAAAAGAATCATGGAAATCGGTACAGAAACACCGAAATTACACATGAAATAAGTCATCGCGTCCGTGATCAAAACCAAATAATTACTAATTTACATATTACATACTAGATGGCGCCAGTTGTTGTAGTTGTTATAAGTACTTCATAGCGTTTTACTCAACTCAACTTCAACTAATTCTTAATATTAGGTTATTTTTGGAGACACTAAACCGTTCATATGAGCGCTTTCACAGAAATCACAAAGCTACACTATTCTGGAGTGGTCTATGTTGTAATCATTGCGCTTGAGCATGCAAAGCTTGAGCAGTGATTCAAGAAACCTCAAATATTAAAAACAAAGCTACTCATGCGAAGCTGGGCCGATCCACTAGTTACTAATAAATAAAGGAAAGAAAAATTTCGACTGCATTCTATCTGAAAAGGTAGACAAGTGGCTTTCCGAATTAGTAAAAAATTTGGAGGTAGGAAACGCAAACACTACTAAAACGTGTAAAAGAAATAAAGGATAGAAGAATTTCGCGCTGGCAGCCATTGACACGGTAGCTCAATTGGCAGAGCGACGGGGGCGTATACCCGAGGTCGCGGGTTTGATTCCCGCCTGTGTCGAAATTTTTCTTTCCTTTATTTATTCTTTATTTATTAGAATACGAATGAAGACGTAATAGCTCAATGGGTAGAACACCGGTTAACGTGCAAGCGACTAGTGTTCAAATCCCGGGTCGGGCCTACACCAATTTGTCTTTTTTAAAGACATATGTGTGGTTGATTTATCACGGTTGCTAACGGTGAGGGAAAACATCGTGAGGAAACCCACATGGCTGAGTTGTACTTAGTCATGAGGCAGTGTATTCGTACAAAACGGCGATAGGCCTGCCCCCTATCACGTGAGTACACTGTCCATGCAAAACGTCTCAACACGTCTGAACACCAGGTGACAAAGTCACGTGATGTTCAGAAGTATTAGTACCTCTGCCAACCCCTTCGAGGATATTCGGCGTGAACGTTTATGTTATGTTATGTTAATAGTAATATAGTCTTCAAAAAGATGAACATAGAAGCAGAGACTGCCGGCCGTGGTCCCGTGGTTAGGCGCTTAGCTTCAAGTACGAAGGTCTCGAGTTTGATCCCTGGGGTGAGGTAAACTTACAAACTTAATTTGTAAGTTTTAACCCAGTTTGGAAGGATATTGCAGACTTGAATCACCTACTCATCCAAAATTAAAATGATTAAGTTCGTTAAGCCGTCGGTCCCGGCTACTATTACGGTAGCAGTCGTTAGCACCGGTAGCAGTCGACATAAAGGTTATTTTATGCGTTAGGTAGTTAAACGAGGTGATTCGGGCACTTGAGTGGATGGATGAAAGTAAAGTGGTAAAAGATATATATAATATAGTCACTGTTGACGGTACTTTTAGATGAGGACAGTTACGCAAGATATATGAAGACTACAGACAAAATATTTTAACAAAAGGCAGTCCAAAGTAAGAAGAATAAAATAATGTTAAAATGGTGTATCTTGGTTGTTAATGTTAATGATAATGGTTAATGTTAAAATGGGATCCAAGAGAAGTTTGTCAGGATCTTACAAAGGACAATCGATAGTCTCTCTCTACCTACCTCAAAGCGAATCAATGGTGTGCATTAATTGAGGTTTGAATTTTATTTAAGGGATTAAGTATAACATATCCTCTCTTGTTATGTTATCTAAACAGAATTTATGAAAAGTCTTGTTGTATTATAGTGTCGGCTTAGAATAGCACTATCCGTTTCTTCCCATGGGTAATCATAGAAGACGCGAATAAGGGTTTTAGGGATTTCTTCTTCTGAAGGGATATTCGCGCGATGGGGTTGGAGACCCATCCCCGAAAACCTTTATTTTCTTGAATCTATTATTCAGAAGCTCTGTCAACCCCTTAAGGGATATATAGCCATGAGTATATGTATGTCTTGTATGCATTATTCGCATTGATAGAGATGCTGTGTAAAGAAATGATAGGCGAATTTCACTATACGTCTCAGTTATTACCTTATTTACTTACATTTTGTAAGCAAATGGAATGCATGTTTCTTTTTCTAAAACTTTATTTTAGTCAACCCGCTAACCAATTTATATTAATTTATGTAACCAAGATACCTATTTCTTAGTTAGGTCAATAGAGGCAAAGTATACTAACGGTCAGTTTGGCTATTGTATAAATATACATAATTCGAGCAGAATTATTCAACATTATGGTAATGCAGGTTAGTTATATTTTGTTTAATGCGTAGCTGTGTAGTGTCGGATTAGAATAGCACCACCCCATTTCTTCCCGTGGGTGAGAGTAAGAGGCGACTAAGGGTATTGGGGCTTTTTAATGGATTTTTGAGCGATGCGGTAGGAGACCAATCACCAACAACCTTTATTTTACCATCTTTTCCCCACTCAACTTGCAAAAGTGGCTGAGGAATTTCTAAATCCTTAGCTTTGGCTACCCCTTCTAGAGAAGCCGTGAGTGGTACACTGTACTACTACAAATAGTCAGTTTTAGTCAGTAGTCTGTTTAAGTGAGGAACAATATGGCTGATAACAGAAACGAACGTATTACGTATCTACGTATTACTACACCATTTCCGAACATCTACCCCCTCATACAACACTAGGCAGAAGGCGTTTCCTCGTGAGATGACATCCGAGTATCTGGATATCCACTATATAAATCATCCGAATAGCGACTGCTTCATTATCCTGATAGCACGTATATTTCGAATAATATTTTTTTATATAAAATTACTGCATATTTTGTCTATTATTTTTTGGTTGTGGCAGAAAAAAAATACTAAATAGGGTTCATGCTTATGTTTATTCCTCAATATGTAAATTTTTCGTTGAATGAGTTTAACCGATCCGTTCGAAAAATTATTATAAATCCTACAATACTTTAATAGATAAGTATTTTTATTAAGAAATTTATATAACAAATAATTGGTAAAAGTAAAGGCATCAATGGAGCTGTGTAGTGTCGGATTAGAATAGCATTACCCTATTTCTTCACATGGTTGATCGAAAGAGGCGTATTGTTGGGCGATGCAGTTAGACACCCATATCCAAGAACCTTTATTTTACAATCTTATATCCTTTTAGCTGTGTAGTGCCGGCTTAGAATAGCACTACCCCATTTCTTCCGGTGGGTGTACGTAAAAGGCAACTAACGGTATTGGGGCTTTTAAGGGATTTTTGGGCGATGCGGTTGGAGACCCATCACCAAAAATCTTTATTTCACCATCTTTTCCCCACGCAACATCCAAAAGTGGCTGAGGATTTTTTAATTCCCTAGCTCTGGCTACCCCTTCATGGGATTTATAGCCGTGAGTATATGTTATGTTATATCCTTTTATTTCCAAAAGAGGCTGAGAAATTTCTTATTTATTTAAATGTAGTCGTGAGTATATGTATGTATGTATAGGCATCCACTCCTTGATGGGACTACCCCTTCGTATAACTACAAACTACAAATTTCCTTCTGATATCTACAAATTCGGTATATGTATAGTTTTACCTAAGTGATGCTAATTACAAAATCATTTCGTAATGTTTGTTTCTTTGTATTCTTAACTTAGTAAATATGTACATGTATAAAGTGAAGATCTTGATTAAATTGGAACATGTTAATTAATAACTATACCATATGGGAATACTGTCTCTCACACTACGGGAAACCCTTTTGAGAGACAGGTTCATAATATATTGTAATATGTTCTGATGAGCCAATAAATGTTTTTTTTTTTTTATTTCAAATATGTTTTCAAACAATTTTAAAGCTATGATGAACTTTATATCCTCAAAAAATCGTTATAGTATTTAACCTTCAATCTTCTTTCACAAACATCAAAAATATCAAATATAATAGATTAATTATATCATCACGAAATCTCGAAACAGCAACAATTTTATCAAACATTTCACTACGTTGTTTTTGCGATTGATGACGTTATTTCACGTAAAAGTTTAACAACTTTTAAAAAATCTTAACTATTTAATTATTTATTTATAAGTATTTAAAAATATTTAAAATCAGTCTTTTATTTTTGTGTAAACTATTTAATCAATATACCAAAACGCCTGTGGCATAGTTTAAAAACACTATTTAAGCAATGTTTTAAAGAAATCCTACTACAGTGTTCGAGACGTTTTTAAACGACCAAGACATGACTATGTCTGTAAAGCTATAAATCTTTGCACGTTTTTCCCTGAAACAATTGTTTTGGGAGAATTTCCATCCAAGTTATGTGATTAGTTTTTATCAATCAATCAAAATCATTTATTTCGGATTATTCATCCATATAGTTGTTAGTAATCACAAAAACTTAAATACCTATGTTAGTAACAAAATTACATTTAAAATTAAATACATAAACATAATTGTACTGCTCTGGACACTACTACCGATAACTGGCGGTGTGCAGTCTCATCCAGTGCCGGAGCAGTGGGGAGTCCCACCTGTCACTCAACACACGCAGAATACTGTTGGAGCTCGCACGAACGCGCTGCAGCATGGAGGCCGCACGGCTTCTTATTATGGCGTAAAAATCGCTAGTCCTAGACTCCGCGAACAAAGCTGATGCGCTACAAAATCGTGGGAGCTTCAACAACACTCTGAATTTATTATTAAATTGGACGCGCAGAGCGCTGTAAGCACACTGCGTGTAGCGGGCCCACAGGCTATTATAAATTGTTACATATTATTATTTTTATCAGTTTTATGATAGACAATTTAGATTAATTATGTCGAACTAGCGTTTGGTTCGGTCGCATAGAAATTAATATATGTTTAGCGCAAAAAATATAAACAATATTATAAAAGTTATATTGTGAATGTAAGGAGTTTCATATTGTTTCTTCTTTTTACAAACACCTCTTTGCAAGGGGAGTTCAGTGATATATTATTTTTACTTTTAAAATATGTTAGTGATTAACTTTATTTTATGTCAACTAACTTTATTTTAAGATATCCTCTACTGATATTAACATCCACACTGCCTCTGTATATATCTTTCTACGATTGCTTATGCCACATCCAACAACCACTCTTATACATAAAATTATACATAGAATATAATTTAATACAGATATAGCTAGGTGAATAGTTATGAGCCATTTAGTCACCTAGATTCATATATTAAATATTGGTCCCAACAAACGAAAGGACTTGCAAAAGCTAGACTCAAAGAAATAAATAACACAGTAGGAGCAAGATATACAATAAAACATTACATTATTCTCTCAACATTAATAAAAATCCTTGAAATATCGATTCCAACATTGAAAGTCCCATCGGGGAGTCGGTTACTATGAAAAATACTAGGGTGCGTGTTGAAAATAACAGGCTCAAATAAATTCTGTAAGTACCAAAACTCCTATTCTGCTTTTTTAATATTTAAAAATTTAAATTATTGGTATATCTATTAAAAAAAACTGATAAGCAAAGACTTTTTGTTCATAAAGTTTTTATAAATCATACAAGGTAAAAAACGAAAGAGATAAACTCAAACTCAACTTAAACGTTCACGCTGTGTATTTCCGAAGGAGTTGGCAGGGTACTAATACTGCTGAACATCACGTGACATTTCACCTGATGTTCAGAGTACCCACGTGTTGCTTGTACAGTGAAATCACGTACTAGGAGGTAGGCCTATCGCTGTTTTAGTACGAATACACTGTCACATGCCTAAGTACAACTTAGCCATGTGGGTTTCCTCACGATGTTTCCCTCACCGCGAACGACCATGACTATGAGAAATTAACCGCGCATAGGACTTAAGAATCATAATTCGATCAGTTCATTCAAGGTAGCCCTTAGAAATGAACAATAATGAATTGTGGTAAGGAGTACTAAATCGTCCCGTTACGTTCATTATGATAAAGTAGATACGAAAAAAAAAGGTAAATCTTATCGCTGTAGGATCATAACAGAAACTAGATAGCCTGACTTTGATACCTAATATTACTACTGGCACTTAAAAATATCAAAATAACCTTGTTATTTAAGTAACGACTAATAATACAAGCTAGTAAACAAATGAACTAAATTTCTATTAGCAGAATTGGGCCCCAGATAAGTTGAGAAGAAATAAAAGTAAGGATGGTATTAATCGTCGGCTTTTTCGGGCCACTGAGTTTGTAACCAACTTTTATCTAGCGGCTTCGTTTGATATAAGACTTCAATAAGGACTTTTATAGACCATTTATATAAGGTCTTCTGTTATATGATATCCTTAATTTGGTTTCTTTTCGCATGACCTACAGAACTTAATGTTTTCTGTTGGTTATGTGATCAACATATCAAATATAGAAATTCCCAATACCTTTTTTATTTATCATCATATAAATAATAAACATAAACGTTCACGCTGTTTATACCCGAAGGGGTTGGCAGAGGTACCAATACTTATGAACAATGTGACAGCGCCATCTAGTATCCAAGGCAGGTATCCACGTTTTGCTTAGACAGTGTTCTCTAGTGATAGGAGGCAGGCCTATCGCCGTTTTGTACGAATACACTGTCATATGGCTAATTACAACTCGGCCATGTGGGTTTCCTCACGGTGTTTTCCCCCACCGTTTCAAAACCATGGTAAATTAACCACACATATGATTTAGAAAAGACAAATTGGTGTAGGCCCGACCCGGGATTAAAATAAATATATGCGAACACGTATATGTATGCAGATCAAGTTTACCCCAAACTAAGTAAGACTAGTACTATGGGATACTAACTCAACGATATATTTAATATTATATAATACGTACGTATATAAATAACACCCAAGACTTAGAAACAATTATTCATGCTCATTACATAAATGTTGCTCTCAGCGGGCAGGACCGAGAGCTAGATCAATTAATCACAAATAATTATGGATTCAACGTCTTCCTGAGATTTATTTTTGCAAACCTACAGGAGATTTAATCGACTGACTATTTTAGTGCTCAAGTGTCACGTTACTTGCTTGTCCCCCACTGAGAAAACTACGAGTATAGTCTTCTAATCAATATCAAACAGTGTCGTAACCACGTTACTGTTTTTGGTAGTTTACTTCCGTTTAATATTCTTTTGAACGTCGCGTCACGCTGCTTCAGCCCCCACTGGGTTCTTGGTTATTTGCAGCACGATTTGTGTTGCTCTTTAGTATATCTGTCGTGGCCATATCGTAAATTTGAACACATCATGAAATGATCGATCATTTCATGAAATAGTCGTATTTCATGAAATGTTCAATTGTTTATTGGCCACATCGTGATGTGGTTTGGGCAGATCAATGATAAGAAATCGTTTCTCGATATGGCCAACTAAACGCGCGGCCTCTTCATGAAATGGTTAACATTATTTGGTCATATCGTAAAGTAGGTACATTAATTACCGGTAGAGGAGCTGAAAACGCTTTGTTTATATGTGAAGATGGCGGCCGCTGTCAAAAGTGTTTTTTCTCGCAGTAAAAAAGTTAATAATTAGCTATTAAACGAATAAAAAAGTGATAACATAAGAGTTTTCGACGAAAAGGTTCTCGAGTACTTTGCAAATTACGAAAAAACTCAGCAATATGTTGAAAAACCGTAGATTTTGGATCTAATTTCACAGGTCGCCCTATTCTACGATCTGGCCAAGCGTGGATGATAAAATCGTGAAACATTGAAGATGTTATGATCTGGTCAAATTAAGTTGGCCACATCATGAAATGTGACTATTTCATGAAATGATCGATCATTACACGATGTGTTCAAATCTACGATATGGCCACGATATATCCTTACTAAAGGATTCATAGCTGGCAGTGGGTTTACTATCAGAACTTGATCTTTGCTTTACATATTTGCAAGCTAAATTGGTTATATAGCAAAAGCTACATTTCCAGTACTGATTATTAGTGTAGTTTGTAACTCATCCGAGTAAACTAGGGATGGGATGTTAAGGCACTTGTATTGGACAACAGTTTTGCAATGACAGCATCTAATCATGTCAGATAGGGATATCTTTACTAGACAGGCAGTGAATGTTTGTTTTATATTTTTGAAGATTACTGAGTTATTAAGTATCCGTTAGGAAGCGGGTAGACGAGCAACTATTCGTGTAGTATAACAGCCAGAGCAAGTTTACCTAGGTAGAATAGTATATAAGAGTACTCACTAGTTGAGGGAGCGCATACAAATTGTGTACTCACATCTGTATGCTCAAACACGAGACGAGCAGTATTGGTAATTACTTCGTAGTAGTTGAGCCTAAGGACTACACCGTAGAGTACTCTCTCTGACACTGCTTTATTCCATCCATCCGTAGTCTGCGCTGATTGTCGTAGACAAGTGGGAACGTAGCTACTTGTAATTATATTGAAACTTGTTAGTTAGAAAGTAACCAATCAAAAATTGGTTGCCTGTATAAGTCGGTATACGGGCGAAAGACGAAAACTTTAGGAACAACAGCCGCACTACCCCAAAATAAAATATCGTAAGACATAATGCTATGAAAATAACTGAAATAAACAATGCGAGCTGTTTCTATGTCTGATATTTCTCTAATCTTACGCACGGCATACGCTGCTACGCATTTATCATAACATCGAAATTGATTCGAATCTCAATTAACATTTATGTTTTTGATTTGTATCACTATTTTTTGTAGGTAAGTAAAGAAAAGAAATCATTTATTCCTTGCCTTAGGAAACAATACTCCTCACAGCCCATACATGTCCCCACCAAGGGGCTCAAGCCTACCCTACATACAGCGATTTGGCCATAGTCCACCACGCTGACCAATTGCTTGTTGGCAGACTAACGACTACTACCGTAATAGTAGCCGGAACAGACGGCTTAACGTGCCCTCCGAAGCACGGAATCATCTTATTTTTCCGGATAATCAGGTGATTCAAGCCTGCAATATCCTTCCAAACTGGGTTGAATCTTTCAAATTAAATTTATAAGGTTTCCACACCCTGGGAATTGAAACCAAGCGCTTAACCGCTAAACCACGGAGGCACTCAGGGAACAATGAAACATAACAATTAGAACAAATAATACACAAAATTTTAGCAAAGAACAAAATAAAAAAAATATAACTAATAAAACATTTAGCGACATACATAGTTGAAGTGACCTCAAAAGAAAAGAAAAAGACATAGCCTTTTAAACCGATTTTCAGTCAGAACCGTTGTGTCACGCCACGGACAAATATATAATGAGTACAAAGTATATCTTTTAATTTAAATATTTTTGTTCATGAAAACCTCATGTGGGTATTATTACTAATAAATAAAGGAAAGAAAAACTTCGACACAATTTCGAATAAAGGATAGAAGAATTTCGCGCTGGCGAGGTCGTGGGTTCGATTCCCGCCTGTGTCGAATTTTTTCTTTCTTTTATTTATTCTTTATTTATAAGAAAGTTTATCTTTAAATAATAAAGCATCATACTACTATAATTATAAATAATACTTAAATATATTTCACATATTATAACCTTAAGATATATTATAACAAAATATAAATATATATAAAACTAACGATTAGAGATAATACTTAGACGTACGATAAAAACACTCGCAAACGGAAACTACCTCCGTTTAAACCTCCTAAGTTGTTTGGCACGAAACTCACTTTATCCAAAATAGTAAAATATCTAGGAATCATCCTAAATGATAAACTAAACTGGAAACTACACTTAGAAAAGGTAATAAAAAAATCCAGCGCCACCTTGTGGCAATGTAAGAGAAATTTGGGTAAGAACTGGGGACTCAAACCGAGGATCATGCATTGGCTTTATACTACTATCATCAGACCAGTGATAACCTAAGGAGCTCTGATGTGGTGGCCAAGAACAAAACTTGTTACAGCCCAACATCAATTAGACAAGATGCAACGACAGGTTTGTCTAGCAATAACGGGCTGCATGTGCACTACGCCTACAGCCGCGCTACAAGCCTTACTAAATCTTCCCCCACAGCAGGAAGCAGCCATCTATGCTATAAGGCTACATAGAGCAGAACACTTAAGCAATGACTCCAGAATCCTATATACAGAAGTTCTAACGAAAGCTTTGAAAGACCAGCCCCTATTGGCCGCTCCGTGTGACAGGATCACTAAAACTATTAAATCCAAACATAACTATCGGGTTATACTTGATGAAGAAAAGTCAGTTTTTTCTGGCTCAAAGGAAGTAAGTGTGTATACTGATGGGTCTAAGACCAATCAAGGCACGGCGGCTGGCACATACTCCCTAGATCTAAATATAAAAATATCAAGAGTGTCTTGGAATCATCGAGGGTGCCCAGGCCATAAAAGTAAGAAATATCCCAGAAATGACCATAAAATCATATCTGACAGCACTTCTATCCTGCAAGCCCTCAATCGAAGCGTATACACTTCAGGTCTTATCCTGGAATGTCACCAAGCCTTAGAGGAAGTGGCGCAGGACAACAATACCATCCTGCAATGGATAAAAGGCCATAGTGGGTCCCTGGGTAACGGTGCAGCTGATGAGCTGGCCAGAGGAGGATCGGCGACGTCTCTGTACGGGCCCGAACCCATAATACCTCTTCCATTCAATCAGCTGCTCACGTGATTAAGGGAACGCACACTAACTTTAGCTAACGCGTGTTTGCGAGGCGCGTCTGGATGCAGACAGTCTAAAAAGGCAATGCCAACTCTTAGCAAAAACCTGACCAGATATGGCTTACGCCTTAGCAGACCAAATCTACGTACTCTAGTGGGTGTTGTCACAGGGCACTATGCCCTAAACAAACACTTCCACAGTCTAGGCATCACCGACAGCCCTCTGTGCCGTGCGTGCATGGAGGCTGATGAAACGGTCACTCACGTGCTCCAGGAATGCAGCGGTGTAACCGATATCCGGAATAACACCTTTGGATCCAAAAAGTCGCTACCAGAAGCAATGGCTGACCTGGATAAGCTTTTGTCCTTCTGGTCTGAATAGGTTGGGAAACTTAAACGGCCAAATGGTCTCCGTACAATGGCCCACCTCGTAGCTGGGTTAAATGCGGAAACAGCGTGGGGATGGGGGTGGGAAAAAAGGCGTGGGGATGTGACGACCCAACCGCCCATTGTTGGAATGGCAGGATGATATGTTCACCAACTTGCCATTCCAGCGATGCAAATAGTCAGCGCTTGAGTTTGTAGGTGTTGACCGTATCTACAAACTGGTCTTACCGCAAAATTGAGTAATAACGGTCTCCTCGGGGCAAGTGAGCGAAACCCCGGGTGAATCTTCGCTCATCGTAATGAAATTAACTAAAAGCACATAGGGCCGCTCCAGGGGCTATCGCTGGGGCGCGTCTGGAGCTGGGGCTGGACGTGGCAACATGCGGTCCCCCAGCCGCCGCAGACGGGCCCGACCACCTGGCCGGTCTGGCGACCACCTCAGCCACCAGATGGCTTGGCATCGGTTGGGACTGTGGCAACTCAGTCCTAGCAGACGGTGCCCGCCGCTGGTGGAGCTAGGCGCCGCATAGCATGGACGGTTGATATGAATAGAAATGCCATGAGGGCCTACCTTAGGGCCTCAGGATCGAGAACTAGGCGGACGGGTTATCAGGCAGCAATGTACCGCAAATTTCTGCGGCTGGAGCTCAATTTGACCGTCACAGAACAAAACCTGGCGGATCGAGTTCGGTACATACAGCGCTCAGAACTTTTTAGCACTACCGAACTCGAACAATTGCGACGCGAGGCTGTCCCTCTGCGGGACGAAGAGCCACCCTTGCAGCTTCTCCCTTCTATCCCCGAGCGGGAAGTACGGAGGGAGCTAATTGTTAACCTGCCGGATGCAGGTGGTGCGGAAAGCGATTGGGGAACAGTCTCCCTGGATTTGGATTTGCTGAGGAGCGCACTTGAAGGGACGATCCTGGAATATCGCCAATTGCCTCTCGAAAGGAGGCCGAGGCTGCCCTGAGTTCCTCTCAGCATCAAGGTTTGGGACGTCGTTAAGGCCGTCAATAACGTGCCGCCCTCATTTTTAGAGAGCAGCATGGACCTTTGGAATACGGATTCAATTCTCTTTGGCGCCGCGATGATAGTTTGTTAATTTGTCGGCGTCAGGATCCAGGCTCGCAGTAATAGTCTCAGGACAAGAACTAGACAAGCATGGTTGAGGCGGATTGAAAGCCGTATCACAAAGGCCGGGGTCATCATCGGCAAACTGACCAGCTTTAGATCAGGCAACAATAGGCCAAGGGTGTTGCGCTTCCTCAGGGAGGCACTCCCAGTGAGAATGTCTTTGACAATTCGCCGGAGTTTACCTGTAGACATGTGGAGCGCATCGATGATCTGAAGCGGAAGATCGCTGCTTGGGGTAAGCAAATTAGGCGATATTTTGAAAGGGTTAAGAGATACCAACAGAATCGTCTCTTCATGAGTGACCAGAAGAAGTTCTACAAAACTTTTGAGCGTCCCGATGTGGTTTCGGCGGGTCAGCGACCGGAAAAAGCAGATGTAGTTGCCTTTTGGCGTGGGCTTTGGTCACTGTCTGTTAATCACGAACGATTGCACCATTACTGGTTGAAGGGGTTCACGCACTGTCACCCTACTCTCGCCCGTCAGTTCCAAAGTGCCCTCGAGGGTGGGACGCTTCCGAACTTCTTGACTACTGGGGTCACTCATTTAGCTCCAAGAGCGATGCTTCCGCGGATCCATCACAATACCGCCCCATTACTTGTCTTTGTACAATTTACCAGACCTTGACATCCGTTTTGAGCTCCAAGATTACTCAACACATTGTTGGTGACATTGTGATATCTGGAGCTCAGATCGGGTGTAGGGGTGGTAGTCGCGGTAGCAAGGAGCTTCTCCGCTGGCTGGATAGACTACAGGAAGGCGTTCGATTCGGTACCTCATTCATGGCTCATGAGGGTTCTCGAGCTGTACAAAATTTAAAGTACAGTTCGATACTTCATCGAGCAGTGTATGGGGTGCTGGAGAACGATCCTGAGTTTAGACATTCAGCGGATGACGGACGTGGATGACCAAATTGATGAGGGATTTTCCAGGGCGATTGTCTGAGTCCAGTTTGGTTTTGCTTGGCTCTGAATCCTCTAAGTACACTCTCGGAGAATTCGGGGACATGCTTTCAGTTTCGGAGAGGCGGACCACGCTTGTCTCATCTCCTTTACATGGATAACCTGAAGCTTTACGCCCCCACGGCTGACAGATTGGTGGAGCTACTGACGATCACTAATGATTTCAGTGGTTCCGTCAAGATGGAGCTCGGGGTCGATAAGTGTGCAGTCATTCATGTCGAGATGGGGCATGTCGTGCACTCTGATGGTGTCGATGTCGGCACCAATCATTTGAGGGCACTCTCCGAGGCTGAAACATACCAGTATCTGGGCATGTCACAAACCATCGGTGTGAAGGTGGCAGACGTGAAACAGAGTGTTTGCGAGGAGTTTTATGCACGCCTGAAAAGTGTGCTTAATAGCTACTTGTCAGGCGTAAATAAAATCCGAGCCATTAACTCCCGGGTCATGCCTGTGCTGATGTACACATTTGCCGTGCTCAGATGGACTCAGACCGAACTTGACGCTCTGGACAGACGAGTCTGCACGACGATGACCTCTCATCGAATACATCATCCTTGGAGCTTTGAAGCTACTTGTCAGGCGTTTATAAAATCCAAGCCTGACATAGTGTCGTGTAGTGTCGGCTTAGAATAACACTACCCCATTTCTACCCGTGGGTGGTCGTAAGAGGCGACTAAGAGTATAGGGGCTTTTTAAGTGATTTTTGGGTGATGTGGTTGGAGACCTGTCACCAAAACAGTGTGGTATCCAGTCTCAAAACATGGCCAAAATATTTTTTGGTTCTAAATGGTTAGGCCTATCGTGGAATGGGTTAAACATGAACTTTTAATGTGATTTAACATTAAATAATAATAAAATAATAACTTATTTGGATACAAAACTATTTATTCGCAATGACTACAATCGTCCGTAATGTTATATACGTAATGTCACTTTCGCATAGTAAATTTAAAACATCTGCTAATATTTGTTTCCTTTTCTTATTTGTTGTACCTCCCATTCCAGATATTAGCGGATCAGAGGTCAATAAAAGTTGGTGTAGGACATCTATGTTGCAGACCACACGCGAAAACTTTTTTGTGAAGTTCTGTCTAAACGACCTTATGTTCTTATTGCGAGCTTCTGCTGCTTCTTCCGAAAGCTGGCCTATTGGAAGTATCGCTTCTTTAATGACAGCCGCTTCATGACAAAAATAAAATAAAATAAAAAAAATTAGCTGTGTGTTGGCAATATTTTTCGAAATTTTCAATATTGATTTTCATTCCGGAACACAAAGCAGTCAGAATTTGTTTAAGTCGATATTTTAAATCTTTATCGTCTCCTGTTATTTCTGATGAAATTTCGCACTCCTCGGAAAATCTTCTGCTCGTTTTTCCATAATTGGTATTGCCAAAATTTGCTTTAGGCATATCCACTAAAAGTCCGAGTTTTTCTTTAAATTTATTTTAGATATCTTTTTTTCTATCTTCCTCCACTTGTTTCTCTTCGGCTGATAGGCGAACGTTCCATTTTTTTAGGGGCAAACTGTATGCTACGTGCATATCGTAATTGTTTCGAAAAATCGAATTCTATCATGCAAGTTGTTGCATGCCTCTCCTTTGATAAATCGTTAAATTCCGAAGCAGTAGCTTCACATATGTAATACCTCAATGTATTTGGTATTCGCTGCTGCATTGCATACCTTGCCATCCACCATGGTAAATAACATTCTATGCTGAATAGAAAAACCATTTATTTTTGTGCTAGTGAGGGCTGTTATTTGTGACTGTATGTAGTTTATTTCTTCACTTGTGATGTCAGTCGTCTCCTTCACAAAACGCATTCTAATAGTCTGACAATAGCGAGGTGACGATGGCGTTGGATTTTGCCACAGTATTATTTTTTCTGATCCACAAATTAATTGTAGTGGAACTACGGAGCTCTGAAATATATTGGCATCAGAATCATACTCACACTCAATTTTCGTTTGAACTCATGTTTAATAATTGAGAGTTTGTGTTTTACTTCAGCTAATCTTAGGTCATTTTGAGAATAACCTTTCAACAATTCTTTCTCCATAAATGTTAACTTTCTGACAAATGTTGGTTCATTTGAACGTTGAACAATCTCATACAACTCATTTCGAGTCATAGTCTTTACTCCAGAAGGCCCTGATAACAATAAAAAGGAATTAAATTAATATTGTACTTTTACCAAAAATTTAACTTTTTTTCAGAAAAAAAATAGATAAAAAAAAGGGGCGGTTTCGTGCGGCAATTCTTTTTATAAATAGGCTGTCAATTATGTACCTCACATTATACAAAAGTTTTCGATAATCAAAAATGTACAGAAATATAACAAAACCCTTTTTGAAATATATGGATGACTATTTATACAACAGTTACTTACACCAATGTTATACGACTAAAAAATACAAAACTTACAAGATATAAAACAAAAGCATGTTATTTAACAGTAAGTACATACCTGGTCTACAGTCATCCATCATAAAAACACCACAAAATCACTTCACAGAACTAAAAACAAGAGCTTAAAGAACAATAAAATAAGAGCGCATCGAAAAATCACATGTCAGGTGTGAGCGAGCTACAACTTCCAACTGACCGTACGAAGCGCTGTGTGACGCTAGCGCCCTTGAGTGTTCGTTATTGGTTGCAGTAACTCGTTAGCTTTTTAGTCGTTTATAATACTTGGTAGCTAGCAGAAAATTTTAAATTCAGTTTTTGGCCAGGTTTTAAGGCATAATACTACACTGAATGATAATTATTATTATCTTTTCCCCAATCAACTTCCAAAAGTGGCTGAGGAATTTATCATTCCAAAGCTCTGGCTACCCCGTTAAGGGATTTATAGCCGGGAGTATATGTATGTATGTATGTAAGCCTGACAAGTAGCTATTAAGCACACTCCTGGGTCATGCCTGTACTGATGTACACATTTAGCGTGCTCAGATGGACTCAGTCCGAACTAGACGCTATGGACAGACGAGTCCGCACGACCCCTGTCGGATGATGACGGTGACCTCTCACCGAATGCATCATCCGAGATCGTCGGTTATGAGATTGTATATCCCGCGGAAGTCTGGTGGTCGAGGCCTCTTGAGTGCCTTAACTATGCACAACCGCGAGGTGCAACCTCATAAATTATTTTTTTACGATGACTGATGATAGTATTTGAGTTGAGGTGGTCGCTAGTGATAAAGGACTGACCCCCTTATCGTTGTCCTCACAGGATTGGCGAACCCCGGAGGTATTTAGCACCTCTGATCAGAAGTCCGTGTGGAAAGAAGAGGAGCTACACGGGAGGTTTTACAAGGTACTTCACGAACCTTTCGTGGACCGTATAGCATCCCTGCATTGGCTGCGTTTCAGGGAACCTCTTTGGGGAAACCAAAGGTTTTGTCTGTGCAATACAAGACCAGGTTATCAAGACGCGGAACTATCGGAAATACATCCTAAAGGACGGTACTACGGACGTTTGTCGAGCATGTGGCCGTCCCGGAGAGTCACTTAGGCATGTTATTTCCGGTTGTTCGGCTCCTGCTAACACTGAGTACTTGCACAGACACAACCAAGCAGCCAAAATCCTACATCCAGGGCTCGCGGTGAAATACGGACTCTTGCAACAGAGGCTGCCGTATTACAAGTATCTGCCGGAGCCAATCCTGGAAAGCGACCGTGCCAAAATTTATTTGAACCGACCCGTTATCACGGACAGGACTATTCTAGCGAATAAGCCTCATATCGTGGTATGGGATCGGTCGCAGTCGAGGGTATTTCTAGTGGATGTCACTATCCCTCATGGCGAGGATCTCGTGTAAGCCGAAACCAAGAAGCGTCGGAGTCATCTCGATCTGGCTCACGAGATCACCGATATGTGGGGGGTGACTTCAACAGAAATAATTCCAATTGTTTTGTCCGCCAACGGGTTAATTCCAACCAGCCTCGCGATCAACTTGAGGCGGTTGGATTTCTGTGGCGTGTCGGTTCCAGCACAAATGCAGAAGGCGGTGCTGCTCGATACGGCTAGGATCGTCCGTCGGTTTTTGATCCTGAGTCCCTGACCCCAACCGACTGTTCTTTTGTCGGAGAGTATCACCTCTTGCATTTAAAATTTATATTTTCTTTTTCGGCCATAAGAGAGGCGAGAAACTAAAATGTAATCCGAAATAATAGCATTAATTTTTCTTTTTGTAACACATGGCCTAAAATGAACAATAAAAAATTATAAAAGACTAAACTCCTGTTTTTTTATTAGTTGTAATAGATATAAAAAACATTGAGGCTTTTTAAGTGATTAATGGGCAATGTAGTTGGAGACCCGTTTGACTACCTTTTCCCCATTCAACTTCCAAAAGTGGATACAGAATTACCATCCCTGAATTTATTTATTTATTTGAATTTTATTATGTTAGTATATACCTCTCATGAATGATCGATAGATGAATTTCCTACGTTCCTTTTTGTAGTGGTCATTACAGTCAATCGCATCAAATTTCAAATTTCTGGATACAGAGATGTCAAAAATCTCTTTACTAATATATATGTACAGTAAAGTTCAAAGTGGATAGAAAATTACTATCTCTGAAGCTGTGGCTACCCTTTTTTGGGATTTATAGCCGTTAGCATATGCTAATGATGACTATACAGTATACTATATAGATCAAAAATCTGTATACTATATTTCAATCCCTTAGGGGATGAGTTCCAAAAACCTTTTTAATTGTTATCAATTTATGCGTAAGTATAACATAATATATCTATGAGAATATAAGTTAAAAAAAGTTAAAAAAAACAAAAGCTATAAACATATTCTCAAACCTACCAAATGAATACGCCAAATTCATACAATATACTTTTAATGATCTTTATTAATACATAATCGCATAGTTGAATGTGAAAAAGAAGGATTAGTGCATCCTATTATTCTAACCTAACACAAAAGCAAAAAAGTCTCAAAAAGACTTTAATCACCAGGGATTCGAACCTGGGTCATTCGATAGATTAGTTCTAACCAATCGGTATACAGCTACGCCACAGAAACATTAGTAACGATGTCAAATTTGTGATATGGTATATATCTAGTAGCCATACTATTGACAAACAATTTAAATACATACATACAACATATAAAAAAAAAAAAAAAAAAAAAAAAAAAAAAAAAACATTTATTTCATTCATCATTACAAACACATTATACATTTCGACCTATCCTAGTAAGCCCCGTAGGGCCTGTAACAGGACAGCGTCGGTCCTCCGTTTCGTGGCTTAGTGTGGTAACATATTTATTTCATAATCATTATCATTACAAATTTACATTATTAACAATTTTAATTTCATTTTATATATTACTTTTCTCAATATCTGTAAAATGTACATTTTTAGTTATATTAAAATAAAATTATATTAATATTCTGTAGAATTAATACTTGAATGTTAACAAGAAAAATAAAGAAAAAATTAAATTAAACATTTTAAATTTTAAGCTATTTTATTACTAACAAGTTAATAATTACCATAAAAAATAATAATAATATATTAAATGTACAAAATCAACCGTGTGTTTTGTGTGTGTATGTTTGTGTGTGTGTTTTGTTTGTGATAGTATGTGTGTGTATATGTGAATGTGTGTATATGTGAATGTGTGTTTAAGTTTGTGACATTACTAAGTTATTTAGCAGTTACATAATATTTTCTCAGTTTCATCGTATTGCATACTCTTAAGATACTTCACTACTGATATTTTGCACTCACGTTTAGATTTCGAGTATATGCTAAGTGTACTGTTAATTTTATTATACAAATCAGCTGATTTTCTGGTGTATTGATTGGTAGCGAAAACTGTTTTTGTTTTGATAGGCGGTATAACTATATGTGATTTGCGTCTAGGTTGTTGTTGTTTAAGTTTTATATCCTCTAATTTGTGATTTCTTAAAACGCATTGGAGTATGTAAAGCTGTCTCACAGAAAGTACGTCGGATAATTTATATAATTCAGCTGTAGAAAACCTTCGTTGTTTATTATAAATCGTTTTAAGAAGATAGCGTTGCGCCCTCTCAAGTTCGAGGAATTTAGTTTTTGAGCATCCACCCCATACAGGAATACAATAAGTGAGTACTGATTGCGCTAAGGAAACGTAAATCATGTTAAGTATTTGGATATTTGCGTAACGTCTTAAGTTTGTAAATAACCATATAAGTTTTTTTATTCGACCAGTTAGCAAATCAATTTGTGGATGCCATGACAAGTTTTTATCTATGATAATACCCAAGTACTTAATTTTGTCCACACGCTCCAAAGCACAGCAGTTGCATTTGTTGTCATTTGCACAGTTTGTTTCATGGACTGTTAGTTTATAATTGCAAGGGGGTTGGGAGTTATTTCGTATAGAAAATGTCATATATTTTGTTTTGTCCGTATTAAGTGTTAGATAATTTGTTGATAGCCATGTTTTTGTCAGTGAAAGTCCCTTTTCTGCTAATTTATATACCTCCTCCCAGGTGTCCCCATAAAACAGCATTGCTGTATCATCGGCGTATGAGTAAATATCGCACTGTTGGATTTTCAAGTTACAGAGGTTGTTGATGTAAATTAGGAATAGGGTTGGGCCTAACACCGACCCTTGTGGGACACCATATTCCGAGTCTTCTGTGTTTGGATTGCTCACAAAATTATTAATTTTAACTGCCTGTTTGCGGTCCGTTAGATAGCTCACCAATATATCCAAGAATTTACCCCTGATACCTACTGTTTCTAGGCGCTTAATAAGTGTTGGTTTATAAATGGTATCAAAAGCTTTCCTTAGATCTAAAAATGATGCCAAACATTTTATCTTTCTATCAAGTTTTCCCACAATGTTCGTCGTCAGTGCAGTAACAGCATCTTCTGTACTCATACCTTCTCTGAAACCGAATTGTGAGGGAGAAAGTATGTTGTTCTTGTTCAGATACTTAACCAGACGAGAGTTTATAGTTTTTTCAATAATTTTGGAAATTGCTGGTAACACCGAAATAGGCCTAAAGTTATTGATATCATTCTTATTGCCAGCTTTGTGAATGGGATGGATTAAAGAATATTTTAAAACTTTTGGAAATATTCCTTTCTCAAATATTTGGTTATTTAAGTGACATATTAAAGGTGTTAATTCAGGGGCTGCCATTTTAAGTAATCTGTTGGGAACATTATCTATACCTATTGCGCATTCAGTTTTCAGGTTAAGCAATAAGTGGCGTATTTCTGTGGGGTCAGCATCTAGTAATCCTATTGAGTTTTTTTGGTATGCAACTTTTGACATTTGCTCCTCTTTAGGGGGGTTGTCAATGATCGGTAGTTTATGCATTAACTCTTTTCCTACGTTGGCGAAGTAATTATTGATATGGTGAAGAGATTCTTCTGGAGTTTGTTTGATCTTGAGTAAGTTATTGCTAGATGACTTGTTTTTTTTAAGATTGTTAATGTTTTTTATTGTTTTCCAAAGATGTTTGTTTTCAGTAGTTTTAGATAATAGTTCCTTATTATAGTTTGTTTTTAATTTTTTTATCAAATTATTGCAGTAATTTCTATAGCGGCGATACGTTATTTTAAGAGTAATGTTGTTTTCATCTTTTTTAAGTTTCATTTGCATGTTGTTTCTATTCTTTATACATTTCAAGACACCAGGCGTAATCCAGGGTTTGATACACCTTTTTTGTTTAGGTATTGAGACAGTTTTGGTATTTGCTGCAATTACTATATTTATGGTGTTCGTCAATTTTTCAGCTATTACGTCTGGGTCTTCGGCTTTAAATATTTCTGATAAATCCATTTGCCTAATCGTTTGTAATGCTTTGTCGTAGTCTGTTATAGTCTTTGTTTTGGGTGGTACTTTTGTTTTCGTCTCGTTGCAGCAAACTCGAAAACAAATAAGTTTGTGATCTGTAATAGTTGTATTTACAACAGATATATGCGCAGAATAGTTGTTTGGGTCTAAGTTGGTCATTACGTGATCTAAACAGTTTTTTCCTCTAGTTGGAAGTTGGTGTCCGGGTAGAATACCTTGTGAAGCTAGTTTGAGTAGATAACTACTCCCAGAGGTATCGGTTTCATTTTCAATGATGTTAATGTTTATATCACCCATTATAATAACATTTTTATTTATTTTGTGGTCTGTTAAATATCTGTCTAGAGAGTCAATGAACTTAGTCTTATCACTATTTTTATGCGAACGATATATGGCAAGGATTTCAAGATAAAGCTCCTTCGAGTCATGCGAGATAGAATTTTTGACGTATACTACGACCCCGTCCTTTTGGCTCATATGGTTAACAGTTTGATAAGCTGAGTAGTTTTGTCGTATAGGGATAGCTTTATTAGGGTTAAGGTGGCATTCAGTAAGGATTATAACATCAATATCATGATTCAGATGCAGTGCCTCTATATTCACCTCAAGATCGTCATAGTTTTTGTAAATGCTTCTAATATTTTGCGTAATTACAGTGATACCTGCTTTTTGAAAATAGGTACTTGTGTTGAGACTAGTCGGATCACATGTATTGGCGAATATGTTTGAGACAAGATCTAAATCTTGCAATAATTGCTGGTTAGCTGCCATATTGGAGTTCAATGATGTCAACTAGGTTATCAAAGGAATGAGAGTCAGTTTTTGGTATTACTAAGCCTGTCGCTACGGTGGGGCCAATCAGGATAAGTAAGCAATTACAATTAATTAGTGATAGTTTTGTTTCAGTGAGTGTATTAATTTGAGTATAACGATGGAAACTGATAGTAATGTTGGATTCTTGGTAGGAGTTTAGAATAGTGATGATGATTGAGTAAGTTATGTATCTTGTTTTATAATTATGTGTTTTTGGTAGTGTGTTAAGTAGTGAATATCGTGTTATAATAATTAGGTTGATTAAATAAGAATAAGAGCATACAGTACAAAAATAAGCTAAAAAAAAGAAAATACGGTTTATTGTCTCTAGTCATTTGGTGTTCATAATCTTCTGTATCTGTCCTTCATCGTTGATGAGCAGTGTTGGTGAGGAATCATCTTTTCTCAAGTAAACTCTCCCATACGATGTCCAGCAATATTTAAAGTTTCTTGACTTTTTGACATCTCTTGCCAGAAAGAATAATCTTGCTGCTTTAGCTGTTAGATGTTCGGAAATAAATATCGGTATGTCAGGACTTTTAGTGATACCTAAGCTTTTGGAACTTATTTTATTTGTCGGGTATTTTACATTATATGATTTTGTTTTTTTGAGAAATTCTTCTTTGATAGATGTTGTGGTAAATTCTACAACTAAGGTCCTTTTGTCGGTCTTGGATTTAGTTTTGAGAATGTCTTTTATGTCCGTGCGCTGAATTTCAATATTGAGAGTTTTAGCTAGATGTGTCACTTTGTTAAATAAGTTTAACTTCGACTCATTATTTTCCAGAGGGACATTTTTTATTTCTATAGCCGTTTTTTTATTTATTCTTTCTTGTTCTTCCAGTTTATTCTCCAATATATGTATATATTCATCCTTTTTTTTCATCTCAATTTCTAAATTACTGAGCTTTTTTTTTAAATCTTCGTTTTGTTCAGCTATAAAAGCGATGGTACTTTCGATTTTTGAATGTGACAATTGAATATCTTTAAGGAGCGGAAAAAATTTGTCTAATTTTTCTAGTTTAATATTTATTTCATTTTTTATATCAGTCATGTCTGTGTTTGGCGAGTGTTCAAGTTTTCGTTTTTGTCTGGGTAGGTAATTATTTGGAGGAGTCTTTGTCTCGGAAGTGAAGTTATCCTGATTTTCCATCGAGTCCATCTCCAATAATAATGCGTAATATTAAAGTATTGATCGTGGAAGTATAAGTACGGTGATCAGTTTTTTAAGTTTTATTTTTGGTGGCAACACCAGTTTTCAGATTACTGGCTGTGATCTGGTTGTCTATGCTCACGGGTGAGTGAATGAATTGTGATGACAGTGACACTTCTGACACCTGTTATTGTTACAAGTTGACAATGACAATTCAGTGACAGTGATAAACGTAAACGATTTAGGTTATTTGTTTTGATTGTTACTTGCTGATTTTGAAAGAAATATTAAATTGTGTCGGTATTGTGGTAATATTTTGTAAAATAACCGTTGAAGTATGTTATGGACGAGCCAATTTATCAGGTTCTTTTCAGGTTTCCAGTGGAGTGCCAAGTGAAATAACAAAGTGTACTCACAAATTCCTGTCTGGTGATGGTTTCTGATGGGTTTGTGTAGCTGTAATGGCACTTTATTTCACTTTTCTTTAATTAATTGCGGAGCACTTTTCAATTACGTTTTGTTTTGATTAAGCCGGAAACGGAAGATGATGATATACTCACGGCAATAAATCCCTAGAAGGGGTAGCCAGAGCTTAGGAACTTGAAGTTCCTCAGCCACTTTTGGAAGTTGCGTCGGGAAAAGATAGTGAAATAAAGGTTGTTGGTGATGGGTCTCCAACCACATCACCCAAAAATCCCTTAAAAGCCCCAATACCGTTAGTCGCCTCTTACGTACACCCATCGGAAGAAATGGGGTAGTGTTATTCTAAGCCGACACTACACAGCTATTCATTAAATGGACAATGGAAAATGGATAAAACCCTTTTTTTTTTTTCAAAAACACTATTAATGAAGAGTCTGATAAAGTCGGTCGATGAATAAATTTATCGTGTAAATATGGGGAGCAATAAGTTGGTGATGTGAGAGAGATTGCAATCATCGGCCAATAGATGGCAGTACTGAATAAAAATTGAGATATTAACTATTATTTACAAACTATGCATTCTGAGGCTTAAACAGAATATTAATTTATGCGTAAGTAAAGTATAATATATCTTTGAGAATATTAGTTAAAAATAGTTAAATAAACAAAAGTTATAAACATATTCTCAAACCTACCAAATGAATACGTAAAATTCATACAATATGCTTTCAATTATCTTTATTCATACATATTCGCATAGTTGAATGTGAAAAAGAAGGATTAGTGCATCCTATATTCTAACCTAACACAAAAGAAAAAAAAATACGCAAAAAGACTATGACCACCCGGGATCCGAACCTGGGTCTCTCGTAGTGTTTACCCAACGGTATACCGCTACGCCACGCAGACATATGTATAAGTCTCAAATTTGAGATATCCTATATATCTAGTAGTCATACTATTGACAAACAATTAAATGGACAATTATTTTGATGAAAATGGATGAAACCCTTATTTTTTCCAAAACACTATTAATGAAGAGTCCGATAAAGTCGGTCGATGAAAAAATTTATCGTGCAAATATGGGGAACCATATAAAAGTTATGTTTTTTTATGCTCCTGTGGGAACCCTTGCGAAATCCGGGATAAATTATATCCTATATGTTGGCCAGGTGTATAACCTACATTCATGCCAAATTTGATTAAGATCGGTCTGGTAGAATTAACGTGATGAACGGACATACAGACAGACAGACAGACAGACAGACAGACAGACAGACAGACAGACAGACAGACGTTTTTTTCAAAAATAGCAAATTTGGCTTCAGTATCGAAAATAAAACATATTCCACCGGTTTTTATTTTTTTTTCTTCAATGTACAGTTTTGACCTCGTTACAGTCTTATTATAGCATAGATAGATAAAACAATAAAAACCGGGGTGATGTTTAATTTTCGATACTGAATCCCAGTTTTCGCTTTTTGAAAAAAAAAAATGTCTGTCTGTCTGTCTATCTGTATGTTCTCACGTTAATTCGATCTTGATCAAATTTGTTAGTAATGTAGCTTTTCCACAGGAGCATCAAAAAACCATAACCTTCCAAACCAAATCGTTACTAATGTATATATTTTAAACTAGATAGCGCGAGTAGTTGCTTTCTACATCGCAGTATGAGTTTTTCTTTTTTTTGTTATAAATACTTCAGTTCAGACTAAAATTGTATGACAGATCGAAGTCTGCCGGGCAGTTAGTTTGTAAGTATTAACATACATTACACTACAACCCAATTTGAGAACTGCCATCTATGACTGATCGGCTACACACAATCACTAATGATCAGTGTAGGGGGCAGCACCGGGCCGACACTGCAGCGCCAAACTGGTATCCATATTTACTAAAGATATTCTCATTTTGGAACATAGAAGCTTAATACAAAATGGTTTGTTTCATGATATTTATGAACAATTAAAAAGGATTTTTGGTTTTTGAAATATAGTATACAGATTTTTGACATTTCTATATCTAGAAATTTCAAACTTGATGCGATTGACTGATATAACCACTACAAAAAGGAATATATGAAGTTCATCTATCAATCATTCATGAGTATATACTAACGGCTATAAATCACAAAAATGGGTAGTCATAGCTTCAGGCATCTAGTCATTCTTTATCCACTTTTGGAAGTTGAATGGGGAAAATGTAGTCAAATGGGTCTCCAACTGCATCGCCCATTAATAACTTAAAAAGCCTCAATGTTGTTTATAACTATTACAATCCCCGCGGGAATATAAATATAAAAAACAGAAGTTAAGATAGTGTTTTGGTATTTTGGATGAAAACCGGATGCAAAAAATGTAGTCCACGCGGATATAGTCGCAGGCAAAAAGCTAGTTATGAATATAATTACAAAAATAACAATGTGACATCTAACAAGTTTGTACAGATTTAGTATGACTTATTATATAATACTCTATAATAGAGTACAAAGTTCTTAGTCACGTTAGACTCCAAATTACAAAAACCGAGGACATATGTCTAGCTAGTAAGTAATTTGCGTAGTTTATATAATCCAAAATTTTCCACTTTCATAGCGGCCCCAAGGTGTTTGACAAATTGCAACTCAAACGCCGACTCAATTGGTTTATTTCTCGTGGTCCTTCGTTGTCTCTTTTTTGTAAGCGATTGCATGTGGTTTTTCTCTAGGTAAAACCCCACGTAAATGGTCCTTTGTTTTAAAGGCTATACATATATAACCTTTTATTTGCCTGTGAGGGGACTTTAATTATGTGTTTCTGTAATTGTTTTATTATTATTATTATTATTTGTTTTCGTTGCTTGTTAATATTATGGCACCTTATTGTTCCCTGAAGCAATAAATAAATTATTTCTTTTAATTTTTTCAATTCCAAAACAAAGACATAATTAAATAGTAATATAATACAAAAAGTATGCATCCTGCATAAATAAATAATAAAGTAATCGATTTCAGACCATTTGGTCAGCAGGGCAGAGTGCATTGCTAAGAGAACGCGCTTACTCTCTTTCCAAAAGTCAAATTATAGCATGCCTACACTTGACAATAAGCTGACCGGGCTCGTATTGCGGGTACTACACTCATACATGGTGTACAGGCATCACTAACAACCTTATTGACCGTATTTGAATTAAAATGTACACACATTCCTTCATGCAAAAATTTTATTAGATAAGTTGCTGTGTACTTTATCAGAGCAAAATACTGAAATAGTTTAGTTGCTATTTACAAATTAATGGATAAAAAGTAATATTATGACATATTATTTACTTTGTTAATCAGTGACTTGTTTAATATTGAATATTTTATTTTGTGTTAATTAATGAGTAGTTTAAGTTTAAATGCAATTAGTACTGCTTAAATATATATGCTATTCAGGGAAGTTAAGAAAAGTTAGTTTTTATTTATTTATAATAAATTTTATATTTAGCTTAAGTTATGTTATGTGTGATAAAACCTATATTTGTCAGAATTTTTCTTAGAGCCGCTTGCCGATGCAGCTTATCTGAATAAATTATCCATATTACAACTGATGTATAATTGTTTTGTTTTCAATCGTTATTTTAATTTGCGTTTTTCTGTATAACAATTGGTAGAAACTTTATAGGTCAAGAACTTCTCTGTATTTTTATCTTATTTGAAATATTGTGTACCGTTTGTTCTCAAATAAATAAATAAATAAATCTCGATTAAGTTATAACTAAACTCTGTTTAAGGTTAAACCTCAGTTTTTGCCTTGCACTACGTCGATTTATTGTTAATTCTCGATGCAAGAAATGTCAAAAGTAAACCCGGGAAATGGCAGTTTAATTCTCAAATAAATATTTAGTGGTAAGTCAAAAACCTCTAACCCTCTAACATATAAAAATTATGTAATTCTCTGACGATGATGAATTACATTTAGTTATTGGATAGTTTAAATCTTTCTGTTCATGTAAACCTCATGTGGGGTTATTACTAATAAATAAAGGAAAGAAATATTTCGATGAGGTTTTCATGAACAAAAAGATTTAAATTATGTGATACTCGTAGTTAGGCGTTTTCAACATTTGCATTCTATCTGAAAAGATAGACAAGTGGCCTTCCGAATTAGTAAAAAAATTCGGAGGTAGGAAACGCAAACACTACTAAAACGTGTAAAAGAAATAAAGGATAGAAGAATTTCGTGCTGGCAGCCATTGACACGGTAGCTCAATTGGCAAGAGCGACGGGGGCGTATACCCGAGGTCGCGGGTTCGAATCCCGCCTGTGTCGAAATTTTTCTTCCCTTTATTTATTCTTTATTTATTAGTTGTTGGATACCTCTTACTCTTTGCCAAGACCTATGGCATAAACAGATTACAAGAGATACAGATCCACAATCATAACTTGGCCGGCGGCGACTCTGGTACTACTGTCAATTCAATTTTTTTCTTCAATGGCCTTTGACCGTGGTACTACTGTCGCCATTTTGAAATTTCGGCCTGTCATTGTCAGTTAGTTCTTAACTAAATAAAAATTATAGGGTGACCTACGTATATAATAAATTATCACTTTCATTTATATTTTTTTGTAGTGGAAACTTTTTTTCAAAAACAATTATTTTTATGATGTATCTTTGCTTATTGATAAACGCTTTTATTTCAAGTATTCAATATAAAAATTCATGAAAATTATTATTTATATTGTTAAATTTTATCTAAGTAGGCTAACACGGTCCGAAAAGTTGTGCGCGCATCGATAGTCATGCGGTGCGGGTTACGGGAAGTGGGGAAATGCTCCCGAATAAGATTTCACTTCGTATACACTGATGCGTGGGTTCTAATCCAAATGCGGGGATGTACCAATGTGTCATTTCTTAAGTCATAACTGTCTGACATATATATAAAAATACAAGGCAAATACGACGTGATAGCTTAATGGGTAGAACACCGGTTAAGGTGCAAGCGACTCACTAGTCTTCAAATCCCGAATCGGGCCTACACCAATTTGTCTTTTCTAAAGTCATATGTGTGCTCATAAATAAAAGATGTTATTAAAGGAAAGAAAAATTTCGACACTGGCGGGGTTCGAACCCGCGACCTTCGGGTATACGCCCCCGTCCTTTCCTTTCCGTCTTTTCCTTTCCTTTAATAACATCTTTTATTTATGAGTAATAATCCCCACATGAGGAATTCATGTCAAAAAAAACATTAAATTATGTCATATGTGTGGTTAATTTATCACGGTTGTTAACGGTGAGGAAACCCACATGGCTGAGTTGTACTTAGTCGTGTGACAGTGTATTCGTGGAAAACGGCGATAGTCCTGCCCCCTATCACGTGAATATACTGTTCATGCAAAGCGTGTGTACTCTGAACACCAGGTGACAAAGTACAAAGTCTTAGTACCTCTGCCAAATCCCTTCGGGGGTATTCGGCGTAAACGTTTATGTTATGTTATGTTATATGTAACAAGGTTGTTAACAGCAATAAAAAAGTGCCCATAAATTCACTGACCCAGCAAAATGAATGACCCAAACGATATCTGATGTTTAGAATTATTTTTTCTGTGCCACCTTTTTGGGGGATCTATGTGTGAATATGAAATGTAAAAGACAGTACACGACAAGGTAAGCCTCTAATTTACAGGATTAAAAAAATGATTTTAAGTAGTTACCCACTTATTAACTCTGAGTGTCACAAATAACAAATCCTTGAGTATAAAATAATGAAACAGCTTGCAGAAAAGTACAATTGGCAGTGTTATCGCTAAAAGCTTCCAGACAACATTTGGGAGGTCAGATCATCAAATTTAGGATACACAGTCATTCGGGTAGACATACCGGACAAGGGCAAAAATAAATAAATATAATTAGCTTACATTAAAACGAACTTGTTTACTTACAATTATAGCTATTACATACATACATTCATATACTCAAGGCTGTAAATCCCTAGAAGGGGTAGCCCGAGCTAAGGAACTAGAAACTCCTCAGCCACTTTCGGAAAGTTGAGTGGGGTAAAGATGGTAAAATAAAGGTTATTGTTAATGGGTCTCCAACCGCTTCGCCACACCCACCCACTGGCAGAAATGGGGTAGTGCTATTTTAAGCCGACACTACACAGCAACTAGTTATTAATTAAATGAATATTATATAAATTGTTTTATTAAGACATTTAAATACATAAATAAATTAGCCTGTATGATGTAAAGTTATTTCCCTTATAATGGTTATTTTTTATTTGCTGGCAATACTAATATCGATGACAGCGACAGCCCTTACCGGCCAAGAAAAGATTGAGGATCTGTAATTAATTTTTGACAGCTTATTTATCTTGTTTCCATGGGGATACCTACTATAAATATTATTTCAGCGATTACCAAACTTAGTAAATTATTGATCTTTAAGATTATAGACGACGGTAATAATTAAAACAATTTATTTAAAAATGAATAGGTAATAACCTGCTTTTAATAAAATATTACCTAAACAAGTTTGAATGGTTTTTCTTTGAACTCAATCTCGTCTGGCAACCGCGCGAGCGGGAAACACTTCTCGGGTTAGGGCTCTCGTTCTAGGTCTAGGACGTTTCTCTGCATGACAGTGTTCAAAAAATTTTATGCTTTATTGCGAGGTAATAAATTGCATTATTGTCTACCATATTTTAACAAAATGAGATTAACAAAACGTAAGAACCTAATAAACTAGCTTTAGTAAAGTCGACGAGAGAACCGGCAAAGCAAGATTATTGCATTATAGCACTCTTTTTAACAAGTTTGAACAGAATGGAATACAGGGGCCAGTTCTAGACTTTTTTAAAAATTATCACACAGAAAGATATACTGCTATAAGTGTAGGTGGTGAACTAAGTGAAATGATACTCACCCGTTCGGGTACGGCCCAGGGTTCGATAGTCGGGCCGACTGAATATTTGATTTATGTAAACGATATGTGTAATGTGTTTAGACACGGATCTGTGTACCTGTTCGCGGACGACACCTGCCTGATAACAGCTGATCATGACGTGGCAGTGGCACAGAGGATGATGCAAGAAAACTACGACGCGCTGTGTTCGTGGGCCCACGACTTGGGTCTTTCAATAAATAAGGAAAAAACTAAGCTGATGCATATCCATTCCCCATATCTTAAAAGTAGTGTACTACCAAAAGTGATAGCGCACGACCACCAGTGTCTGCATACACGCCCGTCCTCATGCCACTGCAACGCACTTGATCTAGTAGACAAGCATATGTACCTGGGACTAGTTGTTGATCATAAATTTAACTGGGGACCCCATGTGGAACACGTGTGCGACAAGCTGAGAGCAATTCTATCAAAACTAAGTATAATGAAATGTAAATTGCCTTACCAGACCCTAAGGCTCTTGTGGGTCGTTTTCAAATTTTGCGCAGGTAAACTTGTCCCCGGAAATGTATATATTTTTTAAAAATAAATAATACGATTTTTTTACCATTACAATTATTATTATGTAAACTGTACAACAAAACAAAGATATTTTCAATAAAAACAGTACCTGATCTACCTAGTTTATATGCTTTTGGTCATAACAATGTGGTCATTCTTGGTAACAGAGTTGATTTTCATACATTTTTCTTCTGTGCCAAGCGCGGATACAATAAACATAGTCAGGACATTTTTCCTTTCTGCTATTTACATGCTTCAAATATCGAATTATATTTGAATAAGAGTTTATAATAATACATTAAATGCAATTATGACACTACAAAGACATTAAATGATTATAAAATATGTGTTTTTAACTTTTGTCCCACGAGTCTCCTAAATTAATAGTACCGCTCTGTTACTATACTAAAACCTGAGAAGAAATACAGATTTCACTGAATGCATAGTTCTAACAGTTGTAGTGCAGTAGCCGTTATTATTATGAATGCTAAACACAAGGGCGGGGGGGTCATGCAGCTAGCCAGACTGCCATGCGGCGTCAAAAGTTGCGCGTGGGTTTATTCTACGTCCGCTCTGTTACCGACATAATTGGGTAAGTAATTAATAATTTCTTATTGAATTTACGTTAAACTCGTAGTATTTAGTGTGAATATCTTTTTTAACCATCAATTGTCTCAATCCACGGGGTATAGCTAACATAAATGGTCCCAAGACTGTTAGATTTACCACTCTGTTACTAACAACTCTGTTACTTAATGAATGGTAACAGAGTCGTAAACTAGGTAACAGAGTAGACTATTGTTTAAACTTTGTACCAAAAAGTATTATGAAACACGATAGCGATATATTTTTAAACATATTTATTTATATTATATGTTTCAGATGGTTTTACACCTATCTATTTTAAACTGGTTTTAAAAACAACGGCCATATAGAGAAGACCGCAAAAACAAAAACCAACCCAGAAAAAGAAGCGGAATCTAAGAAAAAGAATTTAGACAGATACCATTCAAAGAAACGGTTACTAAAAGATTAAACTTGAAGGAAATACATAGCAATTACAAAAATGGCGAGCTGCAAATGCTAAACGTACAAACCGAGGTTAAGCTCTTCGCATTGTTATGAAAACCAAATCACCACCTAATATTATGACTCCACGATTAAGTACTTGTATTGTAAGCCGCTGCTGCTGTGTAGTGTCGGCTTAGAATAGCACTACCCCATTTCTTCCGGTGGGTGTACGTAAGAGGCGACTAACGGTATTGGGGCCATTAAGGGATTTTTGGGCAATGCTGTTGGAGACCCATCACCAACAATATTAATTTTAATATTTATTTTACCATCTTTTCCCCACACAACTTTTCAAAAGTGGCTGAAGAATTTCTAATTTCTTAGCTCTGGCTACCCCGTTTAGGGATTTCTAGCCGTGAGTATATGTATGTATGTATGTATGATTAAGTACTTCATCTGTTGAAGACCAAAATCAACGTCCTCCATTAATATTGTCTGTGTTTAGACATTTGTCAAGCCTCGAATTTCAAATTCTCGTGATAGCAAAACTGATTCGATAACGATAGCAACAAAATGCGGCAGAAAGCCCGCAAAAAGCACAGGTCAAAATTATTTAGGTCAAAAGTATTAGAGGAAACACAGAAAACGTATGAAAAATACAGAAATTGATTACACAAAAGAAAAAAAAAGAACGCAAGGGAATATGGTAGTGAAAGTCAAGATTGACAGTATTGCACGTTTTCTCTGATGGACCAGCTACCCAATACAGGCAGAAACAAAACTTTTATTCCATTTACAAACATACATATATACTCACGGCCAAAAATCCCAAAAAGGGGTAGCCAGAGCTTTAAAGCTAGAAACTCCTCAGTCCCATTTGGAAGTTGATAGTGGCCAAGATGGTAGAAATAAAGTAGTAAGTGACATAGAAGACGATGGTGAGGTGAAGATAATGTTTTTTAAGGCTACCCAAAATTAAGATTAGTTGAGACTGACCTGTCTTGAGCCTTTTGATAATTAAAGCTCTATCGTTCTGGAGCCTAAAAAAGTTAACAAATGCAAAAGAGAAACAGCGAAGAGGTACTACTAATTTGACACTCGATGGGCAGAAAATTCGAGTGAAAAGATCTCATTGTTAATGGCAATTTTATTATAGATAATGGTTCTTTAAGTGTAAGTAAAGTACAAAAAACAACTATGTTACTAAAGTACTACTCTGTTACTTTTGTGTCCCAAGGATTCCAGAAGATTATTTGTAGGTTGTTTGAGAAACAGATGTCCCAAATGTAGGTTTTTTGCTGATATCATTATTTAATTTATTAATTTTCGATTACTAGTCGTTACTTAGTTTCATAATAAAAAAACAAGAATTTAGGTGGAATATAAGATTTGTAAACTTAATGATAGTAACAGAGTTGCTTAATATATATACTTATTGTTAAAAGATACGTAAGAGAAGTCATTATAATTATACTTGTTCCTAATAAATACTGTGTTGTGAGCAATGATGCCAAAAAAATTGGTTTAAATTTAATTATGTTTAAAATATATCTTGAATATGATTGTTAACAGAGTTGTATTTTTTTGCACCTTATTCTACAAAACTGAAAATAAAACCGAAATTATGAGGCAAACTTCGCGCCAAATAATAGAAATGAAAAGTATAATAGTCATTACGAAAAGCGTATCCAAAAAATCAGTAAAAAAATAGTTTTATATAAAATGAAAAACTGTGAATATAAGATTCATTTACCTGCGCAAAATTTGAAAACGACCCTTGTATATGGCATTAGCAGACTCAGTAATCAGTTATGGTATCTCTAGTTATGGCAGAACATACAAAACCTATCTACAAAATATATATGACCTACAATTAAGACTCCTGAAAGTAATTGTTCCCTATAAAATAAAATGTAAATTTACAAACAATTATAACGATTTATTACAATATTGTAAAATTATTAATGTATACGATAAAGTTAAGATTGAAATTGTATCGGAGTATCATAGTCAAATCCAATCGCTCACTAAAGTAACAAGAACTAATAACCTTAGACCACTGAATTATCTGCCACTGTATGTATGTCCGACTAGTAGTAATGAATACGGGAGGAGAGTGTGGACTCACATATTGCCTCATATACTTAACCAATTTCCTAAGCAGCTAAGTCTTGACCTTATTAATTTAAAAAATAAATAAATTAAAAGTGTATTAAAAAATACTTTATTGATGGTAAATGTGTGAACCCATCGCCCTCCACCTCTAAATAAATAAGATATTTTTAATTATTAACTTATTACATTTTAAATCCAGTCCAGTCCAGTAAATATTGTAAAATCTTATATTAGACTCCCTAGGGGCCACAATCTAGTTTATAAGTATAGATTAATACCCCTTTGTATTATAATCATAAATGTTAAAAACCTCTAAAATAAATAGTTTCAAATTTTAAATTTTTTTTTTTTTTTTTAAGAAAAACACAAATCGATTTAAATTTAATTCTTTCTGTATAACATGTTAACAAACTGTATGATAAACATCAATCATCACCAGTGGTCGGAGTAGGTATATTGAATTAAGGTCACTGAGATCAAACGTATATGTTAATATGGATACGCCTCCAGTTTCCGGATTATTATGATAAAAAATAAAATAGAATCAGTTATGGAACGAAATCCAGGTTTAGATACAATTAGAGAATACAGCGAGAGTATTGAAAAAAGCGTAGCAAATAATCAGAACCTTTATTTCAAATTCGCTCCATTGATATCTTCAGATGTTGAACGATCATTTTCCACTTACAAATGGATCTTAGATATTAAAAGAAATAGCTTGAAATTAGAAAATATTGAAAAAAAATTTAGCTATTTATTTTAATTGTATAGAGACAGAAAATCAAAATGTAGAACTTGTAACCGATGAGGATTAAAAATAATTATTTTTAATAAAACTGTAACAATGATTATTTGTATTAACAATAAACAATTTTGTTTGCTTACATATGGTTTTTTATTTTATTACTCTATTTACCAAATTTTTGGAAACTCCGATACATTCCGGAAGAAATGCATGTCCATGTTATGATATCATGCATGACGCAAGTATCTAAAATCAATATACCTACTCCGACCACTGATCATCACACACATGCACACACGTACACACAGGCATTTATATAAAAAAAATACCCATTCTTTCAAACTTAAATTTTCATAATTATACAAATAATTAATTAATTGATTTATTTCTACAAATGATTATTTGTATATTATTTCTGTTAAATTATACATTACATTTTGCTTTTATTATTTACAATTGATTATTTATTTATTATAACATACAGTTAAACCTATTGTTTATTTGACATTCGTTGATTTGGTGTTTATAATTTACTGTTCCACATGACAACTGCAATATGTTATACCACCTTAAGATGAGGAACGGCTGAAAATCTGCGCCTATTGGCTTAGTAGCTAAACTGGCATATGCTGAGCCTTGTTATGTGCCTTTAGAAAAATATGAACGTATATTATATTTTTTGCATAAACCGTCTTTTTAATTTTAGTGCCTTGTAGTGTCGGCATAGAATAACACTACCCCATTTATACCCATGGGTGATCTTAAGAGGCGACTAAGGGTATAGGGGTTTTTTAAGTGATTTTTGGGCGATGTGGTTGGAGACCCGTCACCAAAAACAATTATTATTACCATCTTTTCCCCATCAACTTCCAAAAGTGGCTGAGGAATTTCTCATTCCAAAGCTCTGGCTACCCCGTTAAGGGATTTATAGACGTGGGTATATCGTATGTATGTATGTATGTATTAAAAATAGTTTAAAAGTCTGAACACAAATATTTTGTACATGAATAAATGAATTGAATATGACCTGCGTGACGCAACGGGAGGCTAACGAAATAGTTTCTTAAGTGCTCCTGCATAGCTAATACGAGCGACCTTTTAACTAGATATCACGTGGTATAAAACAGCCACCTCTGTCCCTCTTACATAGTATCGGATACTGACATTTTATTCTAAACGATACCAAGACGATAAAATAGCGCTCGTTCTAGGCCTCTAGGAATGCATGGGAGTAACCGATATTCATAAAAACACGATATACGATCGGTTCCATAAAGTAGCTTGCAGAGAAGAAAGTTGGCCTTCTGAATGAGGTTGGTACAATAGGCTATTTGACTGTAATAAAAATATGAATTTCTTTTATTTCATTAGTCTTAATACTTCTTTTTTGGAGCAATATGTAATAGTGCGAGATAAAAACATTGCATTATTTCACTAAAATCCGTCTTTTAAAATGTCACGTTACTAAAAACGACCGTGATTGGCTATTTCTATAATGACGTAGATTGCACAGAAACAGACTGTGTTTCGCTTCGCTCATTGGTGTTTAATGCGGAATTGATGTCATTTGTGCTACAGCCGCCATATTACTTAAAGTAGCGTTTTCGCGGCACATTTGAATATTGCATTTTCTTTTTCGATTTTTTAATAAAATAGCTTAATTGAAAACAGAAAAATATTTTTTTAGGGCTCCTTATAAACAAATTAACACCGTTTTCAAAACTTAGTCAAATAGCCTATTAGATGACCGACGTATACCGGGTGCCCATGCCAAGCTAGGTGGGAGCCGGAACCCATAGCGTTTAAAAGATTGAACTTTAAAATATCGTCAAGGTCAGGCTGCACACCAACAGTATAAATTTTTCAGTTTGAAAAATAACTCTCAGTTGTTATAGATGCACCTGCAAGACCGTCGCTTACAGAGTTTCATTCGATACAAACGGCATAGTGTCTCATCACTGCTCATATTTATTCTAATAAAAGTATTTATTTACGCCAAAAAGTTACAATTTAAAAATGAAATCTCCTAAAGAGAAAAGTATCAAAAGTTCATCGCTACCAGAAATTTTCCGACAATTTGAGAAGAGTTTAGGATTCCAAACTGATATTAAGTGGGTCAACGTTATAGCAATTGGTCTTTATCACCTGCTGGCTATTTACTGGTGTTATTATTATACGTTTCCGGTGAAATTTCAAACAGTCATGTTTGGTAAGTTTCCGTGGTGATTTATTTGATAGGAAAATAAAGTTGAGGAAAATCTTAATATTTACTTAATAGCACTATTTTTGTGTAAATATTAACATTGATGACCGGATCAAAACATAATAAAAAATGCTTATGATTGATTTAAAATATTTTCAATGTAGGGTCGGCTGCTGTGTAGTGTCGGCTTAGAATAACACTACCCCATTTCTGCCGGTGGGTGTACGTAAGAGGCGACTAACGGTGTTGGGGCTTTTAAGGGATTTTTGGGCGATGCGGTTGGAGACCCATCACCAACAACCTTTATTTTGCCATCTTTTCCCCACTCAACTTTCCAAAAGTGGCTGAGGAACTTCTAGTTCCTTGGCTCTGGCTACCCCTTCTTGGGATTTATAGCCGTGAGTATATGTATATATATGTCAATGTAGGGCTTATAAAATAATATTCGTACTTAAACGATTGAGCGTTATAATGAGTTTATTTTGAAATTTTCCGACTAATCACAGCGCATCTCTGATCGACTAAAGTTTGCGCGCGCTTATGACACTCAAGCAAAATCTATGAGCTAAAATCAAAACTTTGAAATTCTGTAACAATTTATATAATCCAGTTACATCAGATGATTTTATGCACACCACGGCCGCGAACTGTACAAAACGATACCTGAACCAAATTTCTAGCTTAGCTCATCGCGTCACAGGCTTCCGGACAAGAAAGAGGCTTACAGAAATAATATATAAAGATGAGTGTTTTGTTAATAGAAACAATTTTATTTCTAGTCGGTATTTTTTTAAATTTTATTTGGAAGTTGATAGGTGTCAAGATAATAGAAATAAAGTATCGTTGGTGATGGGTTCTCAACCTCACCGCCCAAAAACCACTTTATAATTAAATAATTAGCGCCCATAATAGTTTCCATTTTAAAGTCACATATATATGTCGCAGCCAACTGGACAAATCAGCCAGCTGACAAAGCAGCTAGCCGCTTAATTAAACGCCGGCTCCTAGTTAAAAGGCTAGCCCGCTAGTAAAATGAATTGTCGTCACCGAACGTCCAATCACCCGGCTGGTTGAATGGTGAGCCCGTTGGTTTGGGCTGACGTAACATTATTTTTCTGTTAAAATTTGTAGGATAACTGTTTAAAAAAGTTTGAAATTATGGAAATTTCAATAAATAAATTAATACATAGTTAAAATTAATACATAAGAGAATTTTATATTTTTATATTCATGTTCATTATTAATAAGTCGGTACCTGTTTGTACTTTTAGTTACTGTGCCAAAGCTTTGTGCTTGTGCCATTTAATTGTTAATATTGTATTAAATGAATATAATAAAAGTATTGCCGACATAAGAAGTACCTAAGAAAAAATATTTTAGTGATAGTCACCCTAGATAACCAGACGGCGATATAACGTTCAGCTAAGTGGTTGGACGTTGTGTTCAACTAAATGGCTGACTGAAGTTTAGCCCTTTACTAGGAGCCGGCGTTTAATTAAGCGGCTAGCTGCTTTGTCAGCTGGCTGATTTAACCAGTTGGCTGCGACATATACATATACTTACGGCAATAAATACCAAATGAGGTAGCCAGAGTTTCAGAGGCAGAAACTCCTGAGCAACATTGGGAAGTTGATAGGGGACAAGATGGTAGAAATAAAGTATCGTTGGTGATCGGTATCCAACCGCCCCAAAAAGCTTTATAAAAAACCCTATTTACTTAGTCGCCTCTTAATCTGGCCATCCATTCTAAGCCGGCACTACACGGTAAATGTTAAAGCTACACAGTCTTAAACCTAAATTTACTCAAACGCAATAAATATATTCTTTATATTTGATTTCGTAACTCTAGAGCTACTCCACTTGAGATTTGTAGCCTTGGTAAATGTCTGTATATATGTTTTTTTTTACTGTTGCGTTAAAGTATCTACATGAGTAATTTTGTATTTATATTGTTTTTTTGTTGTGTTGTATTTATTGTTTTTGTGTAATAATTGTTATTCTTATGCCTACGATGGCTAGTAACCGTATTTTCTTTCATTAAAAAATATATTTTTTTTCTAGCTACTTTGATGTTCTTTGTAAGTGGTTTTGGTGTGACCGGCGGGGCGCACCGAATGTGGACACACAAAGCGTACAAAGCCAATTTGCCGCTTAAAATATTTTTGCTGATATGCTTCTCTTCAGCTGGGCAAGTATGTGTCTAACTCTGTTTATCTATAAGCAAAGAATTAAAATTAACAAATCTCAAGCTTCTGTTTATATATAAACTTTATAACATAAAAAATATCGATTGTACTAATTGCATATAAACTCATTCTTGTTACATTCCTAACATATCTATTATTTTATTGATCTAGCAATCAACGGTTAGTCTAGAACAAGAAAGCCTTTTTTTTTGTAAACATTTTTTTTCGTGATTTACCATGAAAGTTCTTCCTATTTCTATTATTACGTTTTTACAACCCATGCGAAGCCGAAATCGATCGCTAGCAGTGATATTAATTGTTAACAGTTAACAGTACTCCAGTTTTCACCTACTTTTCATCTTCTCTTTAGAATGTTGTTTAAAGTATTAAACTGTATTTCTAAATTATCATATAAGCTCAAACAACTGACCCGACACGGTTAAATCCGAACTAATGTAGAAACCGATTAGCCGTAGCCACAAAAACTGTTATCTAAATATTTTGCCGCTTTCGCCACTCTCCATAACGTTTCATTACCCATTAACGTTAAAGTAAAGCTTTATCCTCTAAGTCGCGAGACAACAAAAAAGCACCTAAGCAAATTTTGAAAGAGCTCTTTACATCTGTAAACAATGTAATCACAGCTGAATTGGCTCCTAAAAGGCACTTTGCCGTTTAAAGCTAGACATTTTAGTATCAAACAAGGGTCAAAGGCTTAAAGTGTATTTGTAAACACATGAAACTGAAAAGTAGCTCCACGGGACATGTTACGGCGAATAACATTGATTTCAATGTGATATCGCTGTGTAGTGTCGGCTTATAATAGCACTACCTCATTACTACCCGTAGGTGTTGGTAAGAGGCGACTAAGGGTATTGGGGCTTTTTAATAGATTTTTGGGCGATGCGGTTGCAGACCCATCACCAAGAGCCTTTGTTTTACAATCTTTTCCCCACTTAACTTCTAAAAGTGGCTGAGGAATTTCGTATTCTGAAGCTCTGCCTGCCCCTTTTAGGGATTTATAGCCGTTAGCATATGTTTGTATGTATGTATCGTATGGAACTGTGTTAGTTCAATTATACTTCATTAGCATGTAAGCCAATTGGTTGAAGACTAGGTAAAAAAATATACTTGATTAGGAGTGCACCGACTAATAACTCACATGTGTTACATAACTATTTTTAACACATATGTGAAGTAATTTATAATTAAATAATGCTGTCCGAAAAACTTCTACTTAAAGAAAAACAGGTTACAAACTCCTAGTCATATTTATCTCAAAAAACTAAGTCATCTGCTGAAGGATTCCTAAAATATCCTATATAATAATGAATACCTTTATTTCTCGCTAAAAAGTATGTTTACGAAACTACTTTAAAACAAGAAATATTTTATTATTTAACCTGATTTATTAGAAAAAGATTAATGTGATCTACCTGTGTAGTGTCGGCTTAGAATAGCACTACCCCATTTCTTCCGGTGGGTGTACGTAAGAGGCGACTAACGGTATTGGGGCTTTTAAGGGATGGATTTTTGGGCGATGTGGATGGAGACCCATCACCAACAACCTTGATTTCACCATCTTTTCCCCACTCAACTTTCCAAAAGTGGCTAAAGAATTTCTAATTCCTTAGCTCTGGCTACCCCTTCTAGGGGTTTATAACCTTGAGTATATGTATGTATGAAATGAACTGAGTCTTGATATTCATTTAACCAGAACCATCAACATATTTTCATCCATAATCATGAGTTTTGTTTATATGCAGTTTTCAGAAAATAAAATCCAATGAATAAATTAAAAAGTTAGATAATTTCAAAAACACCTCAGCACTTACATCACTATATAATTCCAGATCACAAAAAAATACTCCATCTCGAAGCATAACATCGTATTCGGGAATACCGAAGAAGAAAGACAATGGCGGCGTTCACTGCCGTTCTTAAAAACTCGCGAATGCGCAATGCCTGCCATGGCAAACTAGATTCCGTTAATTAATATACGAAAGAAAATTGAGTTGATACGGTTGAAAATTCTTAGTCAATTTTCCCAGTTTGGTTGGGCAAGCGTGCTTCGAAGGGCAAGTTAAGCCATCGGTCCCGGCTACTGTCTCCGTAGTAGTCATTAGTCGGCCAACCCGCACTAGGCCAGCGTGGTAGATTAAGACCAGATCAGCCCATACAGGGTAGGCTCGAGCCCCTTGTTGGGGTCATATATGGGCTGTGAGGAAATGCAGGCGAAATCACCTGACTATCCCAAATTTAGATGAATCTGTATTGCTGATTGGTCTCGAAAGCTACCACGGCAATGGTCGTTAATGTCTGCTAACCAACACTTGCCGGGTAGGCTGGGACATATATTATACATATATATTGTATAGCGTAATGTATTTTTTTTATTTCTTTTCAGAACTCTCTCTACCAATGGGTGCGAGACCACAGAGTTCATCACAAATACTCAGACACAAACGCAGACCCGCACAACGCAAACCGTGGACTGTTCTTTTCTCACATTGGTTGGCTGCTCATGAAGAAGAACGATGAAGTCATCAAGAGAGGAAAGGAAATAGACATGAGCGATATTGTACAAGATCCTGTTTTACGGTTGCATGAACGGTAATTCATGCTTTGTTTTATTTTAATCATTATGTTAAAATTGTTGAGCTGGGTTTCAAGACAGTGTAATATAAAATAGGAAACAGATTAACAGTATATAGCTATTAAGTTCATCGTCAATATATGATGTGCACACTCCATTTTGATCATGTTTTACAATCTTTTTCTATGCGATTGTAATGACAGAAAATCAGGGGAAGATTTAAAGATTTAGCGCCCAAGACAAATAAGTCTTGTTAATAGGGCATATTCTATGTAAGTAAAGGCATTGTGTACTAATGTGATATTATCGTAATATAGCGTCCTAAACTTCGAAAACAAACTAATACAAAAACAATACAATACAACAATAATACATTTCGTGTTAAAAATTGTGAAGGATTTTAAAAATACGGTGTTTTAGATAATTAATTATCGTAAGTATTTAGTTAATATCTACGTTATTTAGCATTTTCTGCAACAAATTATTTAGTATCTAGTTAGTTTTTTTCTTAAGTGCTAGACTAACGGCTCCACAAACTAGGCAAAGAAAAATATCATCTATTAAATACATGGTGGCGTTTAGTGTCGGCTTAGAATGACACTACCCCATTTCTACCCATGGGTGATCGTAAGAGGCGACTAAGGGAATAGGAGCTTTTTAAGTAATGTGATTCTTTTCTCCAATCAACTTCCAAAAGTGGCTGAGGAATTTTTCATTCCAAGGCTCTGGCTACCCCGTTAAGGAATTTGTAGCCACGAGTATATGTATGTATATATAAATATTTAATACAGTTTTTAGTGCGCAACAAATACCAGGCCACTCAGAAAGTATTGCGAAAAAAGGTTTTAATGTATGAAACACTGGCCGGTTGTAATGTAAACTGAAAATATGAGTCTCTATAAATAAAAAAAGGAACGTTCCAATTTAAAATTTCCCTCTTTATTTTTTACGAGCTATTTTAAATTGTCGTGTCTTACTGAAAAATGAATCTGAGCCGGGAACATTTTCGCGCTATGATTTTTTACGATTTCAAATGTCGCTTAAAACCAGACGAATACGATAGACTTCAAATGGCGTTTATGGATGAAGGGACTTCCAAGGCAACCGTGTATCGTTGGTATAACGAATTTAAGCTTTGCGGGATGAAGAAAGAAGTGGTCGCCCTCTAACGGCTGTTACGGATGAAAACGTGGTGGAAGTGAAAAAAATAATTCATGACAATAGGCGAATAACGTATCTAGAGATTCAACACATTATGCAGAATGGGTCGGGAAGCGGTCATGAGATTTTACACGAACATCTTCACGTGAGGATAGTTTCAAGCTGGGTGCCACATAACCTCACCGAGGTACAGAAACAGGCCCGGGTGGAATGGTGTCGTGATATGATTAATAAATTTGATGCTGGCTCGTCTCGGCGTGTTTACGACATCGTTACAGGTGATAGAGTCCTGGGTTTATCAATACGATCCAGAAACGAAGCGCCAGTCGACGGTTTGGGTATTTCAAAACGAAGCGACCCCTACCAAAGTGAAGAGATCTAGAAGCGGTGGGAAGATTTTGATCGCAAGTTTTTTCAATATGACTGGCTATTTGGTGTCAATTCCTTTACAAGATCAAAGAAGTATTAACGCAGACTGGTATACTACTAAATGCTTGCCAGGGCTCCGTGGGCTACTGCTTCACCACGACAACGCGCCCGCTCACACCGCGCTCAAAACGACGGACTTCCTGAACAGCACGCCGGTCAAACTCTTGGGTCACCCTCCTTACAGCCCTGACCTGGCACCGTGTGACTTTTTTTTATTCCCTAAAATAAAAAATCAACTCAAAGGGATACAATTTTCATCGCCGGAAGATGCGCTGTCAGCGTTTCAGCGGGCTGTAAATGAGGTGTCTGCGGCGGACTGGAAAAAGTGTTTCGAAAACTGGTTTAGACGTATGAAACTTTGTATAGATGCTGGTGGAGAGTACTTTGAAAAGATTTAATTAAAACATTTTTACCCATACAATTTTTTTTTTATTTTCGCAAAATTTTCTGACTGTCCCACGTAGAATGACTCGTCTTATGAAAAATAAGGCGAATGCTAATTCTCTAGTTGCACTTTAGTCTTTTTACCGTAAGATTGTTAGAGTTCGGCCTTGATTCTAATACTGTTTTAAACATTGTATCAAATATACTTCGAAATTGGGGGTAACTGTCTCATAGTATTTAATAGGACATCTACAGGTACAATATGGCATAATGAGAATAAAATCATCCTAACTTCGATCTTATATCCACTAGTAGCGGATTACTGTAGCGATCTCCATTACGTGCTTTCGCACAGTGGTACCGCCATAGGCCATTAATCGGTAAAGTCGACTATCAAATACTATTAATTTTATTGTTTTTACCGATAAACCGATAAACAAGCTATCCAAAAAGTATAAATATGTCACCCTTTTCATTTGAGAACAATTTGCTTTTGACCCTCAAAGTGAAAGCATCTTACCCTTATGCTCGCCGTTATCAGTGACTCATTAGAACATTGTTTGTGCGGTAGTGAATTCTCAGAATTGCATTGTTTGTGAGTGACTTCCGGGATATGGATTTCCAAGAACAAGGTATGTATTACAATTCAGGTACATTTTAAACCGTTATCTGTCATATTAGAACATTTTTGTCCCTTCTAATGTACAACAATATTTTGTTTAAAAATAAACATTATTTTGACTTTTCCTAAAGTTTTAAAAGTATGTCAGATATCGTCAATGGTGTCAATGGTTCTCACATAGTACAATTTTAAGATTAGAGTGTCTTCGTTCGAATACAAAAGCATTCAGCCGCCAAGAGCTGCCTATGTAGCTTCTACGAGTTCTTAAAGACTACTGCGTAGACTCAAAATTAGCAAATTCTCAAAACCCGATACAACAGTTTTAACTTTTCTTTCCAGGTTATACGATTAAATGTACCTTTACAAGGATGCATTTATTTTAGGTATGGCTATTGGAACATGGCGGAACAGTTGCACAGAAACATAAACATATTTTAAGTAATATTCGAGAAATATGAATTAGAAACCGCGCGTCTTTTGATTCAAGAATATCCGTGGTTGAACCTTCCAGCTTCCGTCCACAAAGTGCTCATTCACGGGGCTCAGGTAGCGCAACACGTTTTAGTATCGTTCGGGGAGTTATCTGAAGAGGCAGCTGAATCAAACAATAAATTCTATAAGTCCTTTAGACGAGATCACACGCGCAAGATGTCAAGAGAAGTTAGTAATTCGGATTTGCTAAATAGACTTCTACTTAGTTTGGATCCATTTATTACTAGCCTTCGAAAACTCCCCCGTCAGAAGAAAAGTTATGTCTTAAGAATTGTTACATCTATTAAAAGTTTGATTTATATTCCAATTTATTTGTAGTACTTTTTTTCAGTTTAGTAAGAGATGCATGTATACTTAGCTGTAAGTTTAAAATAGAAATAGTTATAATGTATTTTTATGGTAAAAATAGTAAATTGACAATTTTATTAATACCAAAAAGTAGATATTTCGTAGTTATCATTAGAAATAAATAAATATATTTATACCTATTTATTTTATTTCTATGAATTGTATAAAAATCATGGTGGTGGTATACTTTTACTTCTTTATTTACTTCTAACAATTAAATACATCATTAGTATACAATCTTAAACGTTATTTTATTGATTTACCCAAAAAAAATGCAAATTAAGAGAGTAAGGTATTTATGACCGCCCTTGTATGGCGGCGGTACCACTGTGTTTCGGTGAAAACGCATGTGTGCGAATAAGTCAAGGAAAAAGACTCATTCACTCACTCGAGGAAACTCACACACATACAATACTTTCGGAAGTTGTGTAGGGATGAAATTGTAAAATCTTTATGTTATTATAATAATTATAAGGTTCTCGGTGATTGGTCTCCGCAACACTAAAAAAACACATAAAAAGCCCCAATACCATTAGTCGCCTCTTACGAACAACCACACGGGCAGAAATCGGGTAGAGATATTTTATGCCACTAGACAACTTATATTGTACATTAATTTATTATTCTAATTATACATACAAATTATAAGTTGGTGTACAGTAGTGAGATGTAATTGTCATTACGTCTTTGCTTTTCTAACAGGTACTTCATTCCACTGAAGATAATTCTGTGCTATTACCTGCCAACAATGATCAATGTCTGGTGTTGGAATGAAAACTGGAGATGCGCAGTTGCGTGGCAATGCTTCATACGATTTCTATCAGTCTTCCACAGCGAGCTCACTGTAAACAGCTTGGCGCATGCTTATGGATACAAACCATATAACAAGTAAGTAAATATTTTAACATAAACACATAACATAAACGTTCACGCCGAATATCCCCGAAGGGGTTGGCAGAGGTACTTCTGAACATCACGTGACTTTGTCATCTGGTGTTCAGAGTACCCACGTTTTGCATGGACAGTGTACTCACGTGATAGGGGGCAGGCCTATCGCCGTTTTGTATGAATACACTGTCACAATACTAAGTACAACTCAGCCATGTGGGTTTCCTCACGATGTTTTCCCTCACCGTTAACAACCATGATAAATTAACCACACATATGTCTTTAGAAAAGACAAATTGGTGTAGGCCCAACCCAGGATTTGAACACTAGTCGTTTGCACGATAACCGAGTGTTCTACCCACTGGGCTATCACGGTTGTCTAAATATTTTCTTGGAAATAAAGTGCAAATTCAAGAGCCTGTGGTTTATTCTCTCGTTTTATGAGCGGGAGGTAACTTAGTATAGTTTTAAAATAAATACATATATACATACGTATACTCACGGCCATAAATCCCAAAAAGGGGTAGCCAGACCTTATAAAAGTCCCTCAGCCACATTTGGAAGATGATAGGGGAAAAGATGGTAGAAATAAAGTATGGTTGGTTATAGGTCTCCAACCGGATCGCCCATAAACCACGTTGAATAGCCCTATACCCTTGGTTGCCTCTCACGACACCCATGGGTCAAAAGGGGTAGTGACATTCTAAGCCAGCATTACACGGCACAATATTGTATTGTTATATTATATTTATTTTGTTTATTTGTTTCTTTAAACTATATTATTGTTTTTTGCGAAACAAAAAACTCTTTGGATCTTATTTTGATATCAAGCATTAGGATTCCAATTTTTAAATAAGAATTAAACATAGATAATCCATTTAATAGGTTTTTATTCACAAACAAAAACTCCACAGGAATATCATGTCGGCAGAGAATAGAGTCGTTGCAACTTGCACGTTCGGAGAAGGATGGCATAACTACCATCACGCATTCCCGTACGACTACAAGGCAGCTGAACATTTTGATTTCCTCAACGTCACCACGAGATTCATTCAATTCTTCAACAAAATCGGTTGGGCAACCGAATTGAGAGAAGCTACGCCACAAATGGTCGATTCTTTATCAAAAAGATTAGGAGATGGAACACCTATTCATTTTCCTATTGATTCTATAAAAGACAAAGATAGAGCTTTAGGATAATATCTTAAGTAGTTTGTATGAAACCGTGTTTACATTGTTCAGAAAGTCTCTCTAATTAACATAATTTAATTATCTATAATAAAAAGGCAAAATGACTAACTGACTAGGGTAAGCTAAATATGGAAATCGGTAGAATAAACAAGGAATTCGAGAAATTTAACTCTTGAACGAGTGAAATAGGGTTTGAAGCAATTGAAGTTTACACAATTTTTTCTTAATTACATAGTATTAAAATGGATATTTAATGTTTTTTGTTCATGAAAACCTGGGGATTATTTCTAATAAATAAAGGATAAATAAAGAAAAGAAAATTTAGAAAGGACTAGAAGCCATTGACACTATAGCTCATACAGAGCGAAAAAATTGGTGTATTATTTTTTCCTTTATTCATCTTTTATTTATTAGAAATATTTCAATTACCGATCAAAACATGGTCAATATTTATTATTTTTTTCATTTCCCTAATGAGAAATTTTAACTTTTTTACAAGGATTTCATTAACGACATTTTCGCCGTAAATCCCTGAAGATTTGGCAGAGGTACTAATAGTGATGTTGAGTAAACGACATCACGTGTTTTCCGAGTACCCAAGTTTTGCTTAGACAGTGACACTTTACGATGTTTCCTCACGATGTTTTTCGATCAAATGATATCAACCATGATAAATCAACTACACATACGACTTTCAAAAAAGACGATTGTTAAATAACATGGCCGCACAGTTTGCCACATCCAATCCGATACCGGATATCAGGCACCGTTAGAAAAGGAAGTAACCGCTATTTACTCACTGACAGACTAATCCCGAGCCGATCCTACTGAGATCGTAGAAGCAAAAGGATCCCGCACAAAAAGTTAGGAAAAAGCCAAATTGGCTGAAATGCACTATAAGTAGCACAGGTTATCGTCAAAACGTTCGAATTTGTTTCTTATCCACTCTCATGCACCTAAGCGAAAAAAAAAACAACATGAAGACGCTCTAACCTCCAAATGATGATTCAACCAATATTTCTATGCCGTTTCAACTGGTTCATTATTGTTAAAATAGTATTTTAAGAATTAGAAACTACTTAGAAACTTATGCATTTGTTTATAAGCATCATAATCAGTAAGTGATAATATCATCAACATATACTATTTAGATGCAATATTAAAACAGCTATATTTTAAAAACTAGGCATTAATTGACGCTGTAACTTCACACGGTTAATTAAAGCGTAAGAAACTAGGTTTCCATAAAATTTCAGATAATTTGACTGAAAGGCTTTTTCCTAACATTTTGTACGGGCTTCTTTGGTAAAGAGCTTATTCCATTTGCCTGAATTCAGAACGTCCGATAGCCACAGAATCTGAATTAAGACTAGTGGAATAACGTTCAGAACGCTAGGCTTCCGATAAAGAGACAAATTTCGGCTCCTAGCTCACTACATTTTTTGTAGCTCCGTCTCAGGAAGGTGGAATAACGTTCAGACGATTTAGTCGCCTCGCGCCCGCCACAGCGAGAGGACGTGCCAAAATTTTTCATGCCTATGATTGAAATTACGTAAACAAAAAAAAGATAATAAAAGTTTTATAGCAGATATACATATGCTCACGCCATTAATTCCAGGGGTAGTTAGGTAGGTAGGGGTTCCATTTCATAGGGGTAGGCGGATATGTATAATTATATTCTTACATACATACATATACTCACGCTATTATTTCCGATTGGGGTAGGTAAATACGTTTTATCACATACATGCAAATTATATTATATTATATATACTCACGCCATTACTTCCCATCGGAGAAAGCAGATACGTTTAATTACATACATACGCGCATATACTCACGCTTTTACTTCCGCTTGTGGAAAGCAGATAATTTTAATTGCATACATGCATACTTGAACTCCCGCCATTTTTACGTAAGGTGTAGGCAGATACGTATTGTTTCAAATATGCATACTTACACTCACGCCATCACTTCCCGTGGGGGTAGGCACAGGCGTATAATTACATACATGCATACATATACTCACGCCATTATTTCCCATTGGGGTAAGCAAATACGTTCAATCACATATATGCATACTTATACTAACGCCATTACCTCTCATTGGGGTAGGCTGAAACTATCGATCGCCACTTCGTACGACCCCGGCAAACTTTTTAATAAATATGCTTTTATTTTTAAGTCATATAGGAGTTCCCGCCTATTTAATATTTTGTGTGAAATATGACGTAAAAATATTTGGAAAAGGTTGTGTACATGAATAGGATATATGTAAGTATAGTAGCGAAAGAGATATATAGACGCAATGTGTCGTCGTTTATTGAATGAGAGTGGGATAGTCCATAAGAGAGTTTGATAGAGAGCGTTTTAAAAAAAAGACGGGAGCAATTTCGTACGACCGCCCGCAAAAATCGCACGCGCGAATGATTCAGAAACTGAAATCGGTGTAGTGGAATAACAAGCGTCTGTGGCCTTCTGCGGCAGTGACTGTGAAGGACCTCCGATTTCAGCAACGATAAAAGTGTAATGGAATAAGCTCTTAAGTATGTTGATTCTATAATAGATCAGGAATATAGGGATTTCGCAAAATGTTATCCCAAAGAGATGAAGAATAGGTAAAGAAGTTTGTGTGGGTTTTATTTTAGAATAGAATAGAAAACTCTTTATTGCACATCAAAAAATGGAGAAAAATTTACAAATACACAGAATTTAACAACAAAAGTGCAATTGGCGGTCACATCACTAAAAGCGATCTCTTCCAGACAACCTTTGAATGGAAAGGTCAATAAATTATAGTCATGTGAGATAGATGTCCAACAATATGGTGAAACTGATAAGTGATAGCTATGCGTTAATCTACACAACCAATACTTATCTTCTCCACGCTAGTCTTGCCTGGCAAACCAAACACAACAACTGGCTAAGTGAAGAATTTTCGATTTGAAACTGAATTTACTTTCGAGTATATGGCCGTGGACAAGGTTAGCTAGTGTTTTGGAATATTAAAAACGAAAAGCGGAAAATCGTGAGAAACGAAAAGCGGAAAATCGTGAGAAACGAAAAACAAAAAAGGATTGTGGCCTGAAAACCAGAAGGCTTAAATATCTGAGGTAAAAGAAATTTTTGTAAAGGCATTTTAACGTAAATATTAGCAGTGGCAGAGGAACCTGATATATATAAACATTGCATGTGGTTATTGTTACCTGGTGTTCAGAATACCCACGTTTTGCCACAATATACTCACGTAATAATGGATAGGATTTTATTAGTTAGTAAAAAGTATAGTTTTTGTACAAATACGAGGGGCATGCCAAAAGAAACTAGATACTCAAAAATTGAAAAATTTATTCTTTATTACAAGTATCGATCTTTTCAAAGTATTCACCCTGAGCACGTATATACTTTTACATACGTCTGAACCAATTGAAAAACACCTGTTACCACTATTCTTTAGATACCTCAGAAATCTCGAAATTGTATGCAACCAGCGCATCTTCTTTGCTTTCAAACCTCTTCCCCTTTAGTTTTTCTTTGATTTTTGGAAACAAGTAAAAATCACAAGGCGCTATGGTGCTCAGGGGAATATGGCGGGTGAGGGAGAATTGACACATATTTCGAGTTGAAAGCAACCGAGATAGCCGCCCAGTGGGTAGAACACTCTGTTATCGTGCAAAATGACTAGTGTTCAAATCGTGGGTCGGGCCTACACCAATTTGTCTTTTCTAAAGACATATGTGTGGTTAATTTATCATGGTTGTTAACGGTGAGGGAAAACATCGTGAGGAAACCCACATGGCTGAGTTGTACTTAGTCATGTGACAGTGTATTCGTACAAAACGGCGATAGGCCTGCTCCCTATCACGTGAGTACACTTTCCATGCAAAACGTGGGTACTCTGAACACCAGGTGACAAAGTCACGTATTTTGCCAACCGCTCTGCCAACCCCTTCGGGGATATTCGGCGTGAACGTTTATGTTATATGTTATGTTATGTTCGAGTTGAAAAAGTCTAGTGTTCTGGCCGACGTGTGCGGCGCCGCATTGTCGTGGTGCCAGAGAAGGTACCGGATTCCTGACTTCGGTCGCTTGTCACACCAAGCTGATATTACTGTTGGAGCACAAACTGTCACATACCATTTGGAGTTTACCGCTCTTTAATTCTCTAGTACAACAGTAGCAATTTGACCCGTTTTGCAGAAAAACGAGGCGACCATTTGTTTCTGTGTACTTCATGCACGGCGACATTGCGTTGGAGTTGGCTCGTCTTCAAAGCGCAATACAGTCGCCTGTCGCGTTGATTCGGGATCATAGTTATATAGCCATGTTTTTTCAACAGTCAGTGTATCATAAACGTTTTTTTTTCTCGCCTTCGTTAAATTTTTCTATCATGAATAGGCACCAATCCACCCGACGACGGTCTTTCTGCTCATCGGTAAGTTTGTGCGGCACCCATCTCGAACAACATTTACGGAGAGAAAGGTGGTCGTGAATTAGGGTCTGCATTGCTGCTGATCCAATTCCTAGTTCTCGCTCTAACTCAACATACGTAAGTCGTCTGTTTTCGCGAAAAAGTTTTTCGACTGCACGAACGATTTCTTGCGTGACCGCGGTTGGCGGTCGTCCTGTCTTCGCTTCATCTTCGAGACATCCCCGTCCTCTTTTGAATTCAGCAAACCAATTGAATACTGTTGTTCGGGAACAAATATACTCATCAAAAGTAGAAGCCAAAAGTTCAAAACATTCTTGAGGCTGAGGCTGTAAACCTTTTTTAAAGTCATAATAAATCATAGCGCGAAAATCACGTCGACTGAGTTCCATTGTTGTAAGTGAATTCCCGCCAGATTCTCGGAAAAATTATGCTCATTCAAATAAGAAATGAATAAAAGAAGTGTGTTCTCTATTCTAATATGTCAATAAAAAACCCGCCTATAAGATGGTGTATAGCTTGCCAGTGTGAATTAAATGAGAAAAGAGTATCTAACTTATATTGGCATGCCCCTCGTATATTGTCTCATGACTAAGTACAAGTGTCTAATATAGGTAATTTTTGTGACTCTGTCTGTGTGAGTCCAACTCTGATTGGTCGGTTTTCAAAATTATATATACCTATATTTTTCTTTTTAATTGAAAAGCACCGCTATTTTTTCCCATACGAGGCGAGCAAGGGCACTGGCGTAGTTAGTGAGAGTTATTTTTCGACTAAGCTTCCACAAATTTAAAATCATATTATATACTATTAAAAGTGGAAATAATATTGACGGTTAATGATTGTGTAGTGTTTTTAATCTGCACTTAAGTATCATGTAAACAAATAAAATGATGTGTTCATTATCGAGAATCAAGCGTTCATTATCGGTCGCTCTAAAATGTAGTAATTATCAAACCGATTCAGCTTAATTTTGATATTTCCAGAATTGAGTATCCACTTTAAAATGTTGATAAAATTACCGGAATATGCCCTAATTAAGTACGGATTTGCTGCTAACTTTTTTAATTTTAGGATGACCTTTTGCAGTATTGCTAATAAAAAATATTTACACAAAATTATCCTTGTCCGTTCACTAGACACATTAACAGAACACTCTGAGAGCATCCTCCAAAATGGGCCCAAAACCAGAGAGCTATAAACAAAGCAAGGCCCGTATTTAGGTTGCGAAAATTTTAAGAGGAAATAAAATGATTGATTTTACATAAGATATAAAAATAAGAAATGAAAATCATATTATTTATAGCGTTTTAGCTGTGCAGTGTCGGCTTTTCTGTGTAGCGTCGGCTTAGAATAGCACTACCCCATTTCTTCCCATGGGTGATCGTAAGAGGCGACTAAGGGTATCGGGGCTTTTTAAGTGATTTTTGGGCGATGAGGTTGGAGACCCACCACCAAAAACATTAATTTCACAATCTTTTCCCCATTTCACTTCCAAAAGTGGCTTAAGAATTTTCCAATTCTGAAGATCTGGCTACCCTTTTTAGGGATTTATAGCCGTGAGTATATGTATGAATGTATGTATGTTTTAACTGTGCAGTGTCGAGTAAGGATATCACTACCCTAATTCTTCCTCTTGGGGCTTGTGATTTTTGGGCGATGCGATCATTTCCCTCTCAACTGGCGAAAGTGGCTCAAGAATTTCTTATTCTGAAGCTCTGACTTCCTTTTCTTGGGATTAATGACAGTATTTTTTTTTCGTATGTCAATAATTAGATTATTTCAGTAATAACATACATACATATACTCGAGGCTATAAATCCCCAAAAGGGGTAGCCAGAGCTAAGGAATTAAAAATTCCTCAACAACTTTTGGAAAGTTGGAATGAATTTCAATAACATTTTTCCTAACGTTTTAAACATAATAACTAAGGTTCACCTTTATTTCTACCCTGACCAAGATTGGAATAAGAACTCAAATGTTCTCGCCGAATATCCCCGAAGGGGTTGGCAGAGGTACTAATATTTCTGAACACATTACACGTGACATTATCTCTTGGTTTTAAGAGTACCCAAGTTTTGCTTGGACAGTGTACTCACGTGATAGGGGGTAAGCCTATCGCCGTTTTGTACGAATACACTGACACATTAGTAAGTTTTATTTATTTACTTATTATTAAAACTTTCTTATCTTATTAGGAGAAACGTTCTTATTTTACAAATACACACACACCCTATCACGTGAGTACACTGTCCATGCAAAACGTGGGTACTCTGAACACCAGGTGACAAAGTCACGTCATGTTCAGAATTTTCTAGGATCTCAATTTATTTACTTATGTTCTATATGTTGTTATTTTTTATTCTTTTTGCTATTTCTGTTTTTTCTTCTTAATAAATATTATTTATTTATTAAGAAGAAAAAACTCAGCCATGTGAGTTTCCTCACGATGTTTTCATATAACATAACATAACTTAAACATGGCGTACTCACGTGATAGGGTGTGTGTGTATTTGTAAAATAAGAACGTTTCTCCTAATAAGATAAGAAAGTTTTATTTTCTAGGATCTCAAAAGTTTCTTGATTGTTTTAATTGATTATGATTACCAACCAAAAACAAAAACTCGTAATTGGCCTAAGTTAATATTATCTCATAATTGTGAATTATATAATAAATAAATACGATAAGAAACACATTTATTCATTGCTACACAGTTAACAATGTAACTAAAAACATGAAAAACTAAACTAAAATAAAATATAACAAGATTTGAAAAACAAGAGTTGAAAATAAAAACCATTGTCACAAGCCTAGCAATACTACCTAATACAAAACTAGCACCCTTTCGTTCAATTTAGTTCATTTACTAGGAGTTGAAAACAAGTAAGACTTTTCTTAATTAAGAGACATGACAGAGCCACGGCCGCACCGTAACCCTTATCCTAAGTCCATATCTGTGTAGTTGTTACCAAGCCAAATTGTTAATCGTCACAAGGAGACCATAAAAGCAACCCGAAAATTCGATGAAACACAATTTCTCTGTTTCTGCTGAAAACATGATATAAATAAGCTTAGTAATATTATGTCTGGCTGTTCGACTTAACTTGGAATGGGTCAGCTTAAAAGGAGTCAGCTGTACTCACAGAATTATTGAATGTAAGAATACATACTACGATTGTGGAAATTTAATTAAGTCATCTCGTCGTTTATTTTGTCGGATTACATATTGCTGGCAGCGGTACTAAAAATTATTAAATCAAATATATTCTGTTACCTATAATTTTTGTACGTGCGCCTTTTGTAAGAAAGAGAAGGATGGCGACAGAATACGTGATTGTGATAGATGGTAAGGAAGTAGAACACTTGAAGGACTTTGTATATCAGGGAAAAGAAAAAGAAAATAATGCGAAAAATGGAACAATTAATTGTCTAATGACTAGTCATTTGGTGACTGAAAAAGCCCGAATGGCTGAGCATGATGCAGTTCTAGTTCCTACGTTTATGAATGGCCGCGAATGTCGGATGTGGCCGAAGATATGTGATTTAAATGAAAACAGTAGAAATGAGATCCTTCAGATGCATGATGAAAGCATTTGATTTCATATGTTATCGAGTGTGAATTGTGTGATTCGTGACAGGTGTGGTGTGAAGATGAAATATTGACATGGTTTGGATACACAGAAAGGTTGGACACAAGTAAATTGGTAAAAAATAAAAAAAAGTGCTAAATAACTAATTTACCTGCCAAAGTTTGTCTGAAAGAGATCGCTTTTAGCGATAAGACCGCCAATTGTACCTTACTGCAAACTGTTTGTTCATTTTCATTGTACATTTTTTTTGTTGTGCAATAAAGAGTTATTCTATGTTCTAAAGGAAGACTACGGGGGACACATTTAGATCAAATAACGTCTGAAGAATGAAAGAGCATGTATAAAATAATATAGATGCAGCTTGAGAGGTTTGTTAGGATCGTACCAATGGCTATTGATAGTGAGTGCCTACCCCAATGCCGACTAATGGCGTGAGTATATGTATGGATTTTATTTTATTGTATTTTATTGTACTTTCACTTGAGGTCCATTGCCACTTTGTAAGGATAGACTATTTTATGACAAAGAGTATGTCATCCATTTGAATTTCATCACAATGACATCCCTTACCGTTAACAATTTGAAAACATGAATAAATACTACTCACGGCTGTAAATTTCAATAAATGGTTAACAGAGGTGCACAATGGTAAATTCTGCAGAAACTTCATGAAGTTTTGTGGAAAAAAATACTAAAATAAAACCACAGACACAATAAGAAACGAAGCGACAATCTAGCCACAACCTAGAACCAAACACCTATCACTCCAAACCCTAAGCCGCTTCTCACCCGTGACACGAAACAACATATAAAAAAGGATACATTGGTGTATGCTTAGTAAAAAAAAATTACCCATGCTTTTCTTCATGAGCGGCAGTGCTCTTTCCCTCTGTGAAACCAAGGTTAATACAAATGTTGATGCCATATACCGTCACTTGTTATTTATCGAATCCTTTAAATTAGTCGAATAAGCCAACAAATGTAAACTCGAAATAATTTGATATTCAACAGCGCCCCTTTTCAATTAAAATCGGAAGATATAAAGAAACCTCAAAAACCCGGGTGTCTATTTAAACCACAACAATAAAACCGTAACCGCAATTTATGCCAAATGAAAAATCTTTAGCAAAAGGAAAATATAACCTTCTTTAAAAGTATGAGAAAACATTTTCCACTAATGGCCCCATTAAAGGGCTGTCTACTTAAAGATCCGAAATTTCCTTCGTAAAGATCATTGAGTGACTTAACAATCTCTCTTAAGATGTACTTACTTTATAAAAGTTGTAATGTAGGTACTTTGATTTGACAATGCTTTGTCTGAAAAAAATTTACAGAATCAAAGCGAAATCACTTTGATCTCATTTTAAACTTAAACATTTTGAGTGTTAAACATATAAATCAAGGTTTATATATAATTAAAAAAATAGTTTGGTTAATTAAGCATGTATGTAAAATTTGTAAAAATAAAGACTAAACATTAATGAACAAAGCGTAAGTCGATCTAGACCTAGGAGTGTTGACTTAGACTGGTACTACCCGGTAGTGAAGAATTATTATATATATAAGTTAAAAAAAACAGCATATTTAAAAAAGTCGAGCCAGTCGTTGTCATTAAAGGCTCGAATGGCTGTGCATAATGCTGTTCTGGTTTCTATGCTGATGTATGGTAGTGAATGTTAGACATTGCAGAAGAAGCATGAAAGTAGAGTTAATGCAGTGGAAATGAGATCCCTCAGAAGTATATGTAATGTAAGGTTGTATGATAAAGTGAAAGGAATGTTAAGGTGGTTTTGGCACATAGAGATGATGGATGAAAATAAAGTAGCGAAAGAGATATATAGAGCCAATGTGGATGGGAGTGTTAGAAGAGGATGGCCTCGTAAAACGTATCTAGACCAGATAGAAAACGTTCTTATAAAGGCGGGGGTCCGAAGGGAGAAGAATAAAAAATCATGTATGAGAAGAATTATTAATGTAACGGAAGCAAGAGAAGTTTGTCAAGATGTAAGTACTCAGTGGCGATCGATAGTCTCTGATAGGAATAATGCGCGTGAGTATAAGTAACATACATACATACATATACTCACGGCTATAAATCCCTAGAAGGGGTAGCCAGAGCTTAGGGATTAGAAATTCCTCAGCCACTTTTGGAAATGTGAGTTGGAAAAAGATGGTAAAATAAAGGTTGTTGGTGATGGGTCTCCAACCGCATCGCCCAACAATCCCTTAAAGGCCCCAATGCCGTTAGTCGCCTCTTACGTACACCCACCTCAAGAAATGGGGTAGTGCTATTCTAAGCCGACACTACACAGCAGTATAAGTAAGTAAGCAATTATTTAATATATATATGTATATATATATACATATATATATATATATTATATAAATATAGTTATTATATAAGTTTTATAATATATAAACAGAAACAATAGCATAGTTTGTGAAATATATTTGGATATCTTGCGTTTTTAACAGATGGCAACCCTAATTTGCGGCCACTTTTTCATAGGCAGCTATGTATTATCATATTAGGAAAAAAAATAGCTTTAATATCATATAAGAAATATGCGTGAAACTTATGAACGTATAAAACACACCAAAATATAACCTACTTACACCTGGCTACGAGGTAGTTGCGGCCGAATTTGCTACGGCACCTATGGATTTTTATATTCTTGACATATACATTGCTATGAATCATCCTACGACATTTACATTGCTATGAATCATCCTACGACATATACATTGCTATGATGGGGATGATGTTCTATTTCGAAAACAAGTGAACGAAATATTTCTTCGAATAATAAATACCATTAATTAAATTAAAATTACTTGCGGCCACTTTTGCCTGGCTGCGTCTTGTCAGTGTATTCTCCTATTCATAAACTTATGTTAAAATGTGTGTTTGACTCAATACGTAATGAACGTAGAGATTTAGCAGCGGGATCTTATACTTACACATTTTTACTTACTTATTTCATTTTTGTATGTGTTTTAATATGTGTATGTGTTTAAATGTGTTGTATGTGATCGTATGATAACATAAATAAAGTTTTTGTCTATGTATCTATCTATATAACCACTTTTTTAACAGTTATAAACTTCTTCAGGAATGTTTTGTACGCTCAGCAACAGAACAGGCGTTTGACAGACTTATAAACTCATGCGGTTATTTTGCAACTTCAAGTTATATAACAAGAGTACGGTGGGCGTAATATATACATGCATACTTACATATATATACTCACGGCTTGAAATCCCTAGAAGGGGTAGCCAGAGCTAAGGTATCAAAAATTCCTCAGCCACTGGAAATGTGAGTGGGGAAAAGATGGTAAAAATAAAGGTTGTTGTTGATGGGACTCCAACCGCATTGCCCAAAAATCCATTAAAAACCCCCAATACCGTTAGTCGCCTCTTACGTACACCCACCACAAGAAATGGGGTAGTGCTATTCTAAGCCTACACTACACAGCATGATTATACATATGATACATATTTCATCATGAGAAAATACACACAAGAATATCACAGGAGCTGAAACTGGTCTTAAAACTAATTATTTGTCTTATCATAACAATTCCGACCAAGTAAAATTGCGCCTGAAAATATTGTACCTGGAACAATGTGATTTGAAATTTAATAATTCGAAGACAATTATGAGTTTGCTAAGATGGCATCCTGTTTTACATCAAAAGGTAGGGCCAACAAAGATCCCAGATCCTCAAAGGTAAATTCCACTGTTTATTATTATTTTACTGCTCTGTTTTACGAGCTCTGATTTTAATGGACAGACATTATGGAAGGAGCTTGTAAATATTACTTTTTTAGGGTTCTGCACGCTCAAAGGAAGTAAACAATATTATCTGTTTTCTCTAATACAAAGTAAAAAACGCAGTGCGGATAAGTTCCCAGATGCAAGATAATCAAGGTTGGTAAAAGTAAGCGAAAACATCTTAAGGAAACATACACGGGTTACTTAACTTACACGTTTTTGTTAAAAATATGTTGCTTTTAAGCTATGCCTGAAAATCTGTGTTTTTCCTATACAGCATTTACAAACGCTGAGTTATGGCTTAGTTCGTGTTACAATAGCGCACATACCCTGCACATCTTTACTAAGTGTTCCCTTTTTATTGTTTTTTTAGCACAGTTTTACCCAATTTTTATTTAACTTGTATATTATTGCATGTGTTTAAATGTGTTGTATGTGTGTGATTGTTATGGTAACATTAATAAAGTTTTCATCGTTCTATATATACTTAACCATAGCATAGTGTAAAATTCTACCATACATACATACTTTTACTCACGGCTATAAATCCCTAGAAGCGGTAGCTAGACCTAAGACATTTCTCAGCCACTTTTGAAAGTTGAGTGGGGAAAAAAATGCAAAAATACAGGTCTTTCACCGCATTGCCCACAAATACCTTATAAATCCCCAATACCCTTAGTCGCCTCTTATGTAACCTCTCGGGAAGAAATGGGGTAGTGCTATTGAAAGCCGACACTTCACAGCAAATAAATAAAAAAAGTAAATATAAACTATAAGAACTCTTTTACTAATTATATACTTTTGCTAACAGTAACTATCATTTATAGTGTTACTTTATGCTCTCATTTATTTGAATCTAAATATCTTTTCATGTAAGTTCCAGTTAGACGTATTATCTCGGCAAAATGAAAATATATGACAGTAATCAAGAAAATGGACCGAATTCATCTGAACCTCATAAACTAGGACCACGGATCGTATTAAAAGGAATAATTGAATACAGACCCTAGGTATTATCCACCCATTGAGAAAGTTCTGCTTAGAATGGCTAATCGTTAAGATACGTTCCGTTTTTCATTTACCAGATTAATTGTTCGATTTGATTCGATAGTACTATAAGAATTTGCACAAACAGGAAAACTTTTCTTTAGCTAATATCAAAAGTAAACAGTAACGAGAATAATTTATCGGCACCAACAATATAAAAAAAATATTCGACGAAATCCAAGTTTCTTCAGATAAGTACTTAACAACTGAATGATGGGTCTCGAATACTAAAGCCACTACATGCTGTATTTAATATACACTTTGGTTTAAGCAGTCGGGTCTTTCAATAAATATTATTTTGAGCAGTACATTTTTTGGTTATTGTTTGTAAAATTTAGGGCTGCTGTGTAGTTTCGGCTTAGAATAGCACAGATTAGATTAAGGACGTGATAGCTCATTGGGTAGATAACCGGTTATCGTGCAAACGACTAACGTGTAACGTGTTCAAATCCCGGGTCAGGCCTACACAAATTTGTCATTCCTAAAGACATATGTGAAGTTACTTTATCATGGTGGTTAACGGTGAGGGAAAACATCGTGACGAAACCCACATGGCTGCGGCGATATGCCTGCACCCAATGACGTGAGTACACTGTCCATGCAAAACGTGGGTACTCTGAACACCAGGTGACAAAGTCACGTGATGATTAGAAGTATTAGTACCTCTACCAACCTCTTCGGGTATTCTCGACGTGACGTTTATGTTATGTTAGATTAAATGTATGCTGGAAGTATAAATTTAATTTAGGCGATGTGGTTGGAGACCCAGCACCAACAACCTTTATTATACATTTTCTCCCATACAACAGTAAAAACTGGTTTCTGAAGCTCTAGCTACCCATTCTAGGAATTTAACACAATTAAAACTACGTATGTATGTTTGTAGAAAATAAAAAGATTTTTATTTTGTGGAAGGATCACTATGGCTTTAATCTCTGTCTGTGTCTGTTAGCATTTGTAATAAATTACTCCTGTTGACGTATTCACTCTTACATTGTGCACGTATTAATAATAATTGTATGAGCCTTGCCATCCCTTTGGAGATCAGAACGATACGATGAGTTTAGTATATTTGCCAAACATTTTAGCTCCTTATTGATGGGACAGTGACCTATTGTATGGAGGGCTATTAAACCAACGCGGGTTAGTTTATTACCTTTGAGATATCAGGGTACTTTATTGTCATTGTCCTGTGTTTTATGGCTTGCAATTAATTTGTATAGGATGTTTCTATTGCGATAGAAAAGCAATAAAAAGCATTCTCTTTTTATTCTTTGAAAAAACTTCTTGCGATTCTATGCACATGGATTTAATCCGAAAAAAATCAAGTAGTGTTTAGGAGTTCAAAATTTAAGTCTTTTTTCGCTAGCCAGGCTAAGCCATGAGAAAAATGAGGATATTGCATAAGTAAGTTAAAGCAATGTAACGTTTATGTTAGACAATTGTTAAGTAAATCTGAGTTCGAGCAAAACAGAGTCAATAGAAATTATACAGTCAAAACGAACTTGTAGTATTTGTATCGATTACGTTGTGTTTAATTCCAGACAAGGTGGCTTAGGCACCACCTGTTGTGTTAGACTAAGGGTATGGGGCTTTTTAAGTGGCTTTAAAAGCCTTGACTTCCAAATGTGGCTGAGGAGTTCCTAGCTCTAAAGGTACAATATCCATGACTTTAGACACAATCGATAAGTATAAGCTAGATCCAAAATTTAATTAATTTCCATGAATTTTTGTACCTCAGTCTTTTAACATTAAGCTAAAAACTTTTTAAAATGATTGGTAGATGTCGATACCTAAGAGAAACCCACATGTCTAAGTTGTTATTACATTTGACAGTGTATTCGTTTAAAATCAAAGTGGTAAAGTGACGAAAGACCTACACCCCATCACATGAATACACTATGCAAATAAGACGTGGTATTCTAAACACCAGGTGATAAAAATGTCAGGTGATGTTCAGAAGTTAGGGCCACCAGAATAATTAATTTGAATCACTATTTTTCGCCTAAAAGTATTGCGTACCAAATATTTTACAATTTGTTTAGTTTTCTTGCCTACTCTCCTAACTGGCATACAATACTAGAATATAGATACACAAACCTCCCATTTTAAACATAAACAAAATTCACCGAAAAAACAATGTAATTAGCCAGATTTTCGGCTGATGTTTACGTCTTGACTAAATTTCCTCTAAAGTTAGGCCCAAATCATCTCAAGAAATAATTTGCTTCTAAAAAGTTGAAAAGCAACGCATTTTATATTCTATCGCATCTCATTACCAAACCTTCATTATAATTCTAAAAGAAATCTCTTTGTATTTTTACGCCAAATACGAAAATATTGTACGTCAAACATTTTTATTTTTATTAAAGGATATCAAATTACCAATTTCTGATTGATAAATGACTGTTGTTATTTGACGCGAGAAATCTTTGCCTGATTTATCACTTTTGAATAAAACCGTTTCAGTTATTGGCTAAACTAATATGAGGGACAATTTATCACTCGCGTTTGGAATGATGTTTTAAATTATATTTCAATGTTACATCCTCAAGATTTAAGAATACCATGTAGTCCGATTCAGGATACAATGCATGGTCACACCATTTTAGAGTGAAGAATTGTGATTTTCATAATTGTTCCGTTCAAAATTCGGTCTCTCGTGCTCCAGTCCCGTTCCTCTGCTCGGTCCTTCATTCTTTTTAGGTGTGCTGCATTGGAAACACGTCTCGTCTCCGTAAAATAAAAAATAATTAGTAATTTTTAATTAGTTATGTTGAACTAGAAAATGCGAGAGTATAATGATTATTCAAATAAATATATGAATTGCCAAGGACCTACTTCAGAAATATACGTAAATTCACTTTTGATAGTTGGGGGCAAAAATGGCGGTGAGTAACATTATCATTTTATGTTCTTAAACCCCTTAGTGAGTTATTATTAAGTTTTTTTTAATCCACTTTTTTAAGTGCTGATAAGCGATACTGCGCAGAAAGTGACATAATTCTTATCAACCTTATCAATGATCCACTTTTTAGTCTTCGTAAAGTGATAATAAGTAACGTAATATTATCCAGCAGATTTGTGTAATGTACTTTCCTAAAGTGGTTTTACCTACGCGATAAAGCCCAGAAAGTGTCATGATTTATAATAACAGTAAATATGTCCAATATTAAAATTTTCTTAAAGAGATAATAAGTAATATTTTAAATTTTTTGTTCATGAAAATCTCATGTGGGGATTATTACGAATAAATAAAGAATAAATAAAAGAAAGAAAAATTTCGACATAGGCGTGAATCGAACCCGCGACCTCGGGTATACGCTCCCGTCGCTCTGCCAATTGAGCTACCGTGTCAATGGCTGCCAGCGCGAAATTATTCTATCCTTTATTTCTTTTACACGTTTATGTAGTCTTTGCGTTTCCTACCTCCGAATTTTCACTAATTCGGAAGGCCACTTGTCTACCTTTTCAGATAGAATGTGAATGTTGAAAACGCCTAACTATCACATAATTTAAATCTTTTTGTTCATGAAAACCTCATGTGGGGATTATTTCTAATAAATAAAGAACAAATAAAGGAAAGAAAAATTTCGACACAGACGGGAATCGAACCCGCGACTTCGGGTATACGCCCCCGTCGCTCTGCCAATTGAGCTACTGTGTCAATGGCTGCCAGCGCGAAATTCTTCCATCCTTTATTTCTTTTACACGTTTAAGTAGTGTTTGCGTTTCCTACCTCCGAATTTTTACTAATTTGGAAGACCTTTCTTTTTTCTTTCCTTTATTTATTCTTAATTTATTAATAAGTAATATTACTCAGAACATTGATTGATATAATGTATTTTCTTGAACTGGTTTTACACGATATTTCCCAAAAGGTGACATGATTAATATTATATAACCAACTTTGAAAATTTTGAAACGTGATAATGCGTAATATTACCAAAAAGATTGATAATCTACTTTTCTTTTGTACGAGATACTTCCCAGAAAGTATCTTTATTTATTCCAGCATTATCATCAATCAGTACATATGTAGTTACTACATGTATATCAAATAATACAATGTGTACCTAGCATATGTTTTCACAATGAATAACATACATCGACAACTTTTTAATCTTCCTAAAGAGGTAATACGAGATCTTATCCAGAAGATTGGCGTGCACTTTCCTAGAAAGTAGCTTTATTCATTCCAGCATTATTATCAATCAGTACATAGATATCAGTACATGTGCACCGACCGTAAGATTTTACTATAAAAACGTTGAGTTGTTGGAAAATAATGTGTCATACGAACCAGTACGAATGACATACCCAAGCAAGAAGAGCCTAAAAGTCGAGACCACCATAGTTCCTATCACTGACGAGTTCTCTGAACATTGGAGTTATATATCCTAGTAGGATTACCATGGAGCAGCATGATGGTAAGTATATCGACAGGTACCTGATAATTTATACAGTGAACTTCACTTGAGGTGCTGGCTATGCCGTAATAATAGTTTGGAAAAATCACAAACACAATATCAGCTTTGATTGCCTTTTTGGGTCTTAGTTATACCACCAATAACCTTGTTAATGATAAAATCAACATCATTATTTTGAATAATCACATGGTAATAACGTTTTTCATTATTACTCACATACAAAAAATTAAATAGTTTTTTTTTATTACCCACATACAAAAATGACGGACTATCCTGCTGTCTAATTACGATGCCTACATGGCATTACAAGACAGGCAATACTATTATCGCTGTCGACGAACAGCTGCGGACTCACCGATTGCCGCCGCAACTGTCTCCGCTCGCTACAGTTGCACTCGTACCTGCCAAGACCGTGATGGACATATCACGTCACTGCCGCCGCCGCCGTCGCCGCCGTCGCCGACGCTCACAGGTACACTCAGTGTTGTCACACTGCACATAGGTGCTGACGATGCTGATGATCCATTCATATCATTGTAAATTATAACGTCGTGGAAGAGTGTGAGAAAACTTTTTCATAAATTTCATCACGTTAACTAACTTTTGAAATTTCTGAGCGCCACATACCAGAAACGTTTTATTCATGTGTTGTAAATGAAATATATATATATATATATATATATATATATATATATATATATATATATATATATATATATATATTATATGCAAATATTCAGATATGTGTGATCGAGATTGTAGATTAATTCTAAAACCGGGAAAATCATTCGGAGATCCTTATGATCCCAACATCTCGATTACCACAATAGATTCATAGGAATCTTACATTTTGGTTCTTAGCAATTGTACGTATACCTTTACCAAAAACAAAGAACACGAAAAAAATCAGTTTTCACAAACTAAATAACTTTAATCGTTTTCCTTCTAGGCGATTAGTGTACTCTCCTTTGTTGTTCCGATTTTATGATCGTCATTACTGCTACGATACCTTTGATGTCTTATATGCGTTCTGTCTGATACCTGATTCAAGTTAGATTAAAAAGTCTCTGCTACCCTCCCATACATATGACCAGTTGCATCTTGTAATGTTATTGACCGTAGTATCCACTATAACTTATTAATAGAATAACAAAAAGAAAACCGACTTCATAGTGGGAAAACAACCGAAAATAAACAATTTAGTACTAAAAAGTACGAAATAAGTTTTTTAATTGAATATGAGTACTGTGATTAATACCTTAGCAATTTCTTTATTCCACACGTATCAGTTCAACCTACCTAAATATTAAAATTCTCTTAAATTAATTTGTGAGCCGGTGCCAGCCTGCGTGATGATTGACAATAATAAGTGTATATTTCGCACTTCATACACATGTACAATGTAGGATACCTTGTAGTTGTAGGGTAAATTTATTTTTGTACGTATTACCATTTAAAGTATTAGTACCTCTGCCAACCCCTTCGGGGATATTCGGCGTGAACGTTTATGTTTATGTTTATGTTACCATTTAAAACGTTAGGCGATAGATATATATTGTTTAGATTATAATAATCAGAGATAGATAGTAGGGTGAATTCACTTTTGTTTGACTGGCACCGACTCAAAAATTAATTTAAGAGAATTTTAATATTTAGGTAGGTTGAACTGACGCGTGTGGAATAAAGAAATTGCTAAGGTATTAATCACAGTACTCATATTCAATTAAAAAACTTATTTCGTACTTTTTAGTACTAGATTGTTTATTTTCGGTTGTTTTCCAACTATGAAGTCGGTTTTCTTTTTGTTAAAAATTATTTTATTTTACGAGTTTTAGAGATGGTTAGACCTGGCAAAGATGCCTCTCGTATGAGGCAGTGCTACGGTTACTGTATTATTCTTCGTATTTCCAGTATTTCTATTATTATACGATATTAAATATAGGCTCAACCATATGTAACTTTACATTGTTCTTGAAATCCCTCGAAAGGCGATGGTCTACAATTCTACATCTCAAGAAAGACTCAAACGTTCACGCCGAATATCCCCGAAGGGGTTAGCAGAGGTAGTAATACTTCTGAATATCCAAGACATTGTCACCTGTTGTTCAGAGTACCCACGCTTTGCTTGGACCCACGTTCTCACGTTATACAGGGCAGGCCTATCGGCGTTTTGAAAAAATACACTGTCACATTATTGTGAGTTTCAACAGTCCCCTCGATTTCCTGGGATGCGTACGGTTTGCGTACGTGATGATGGCATCAGATCCTGGTCTAATGGTACTTTCTCGGTAACAATAACATAACAAAAGAAATGTTGAGTGAACCTGTACTTCTCTTCATAAAAGCTACGAAGAGGAGCATAAATCTTTATGGAATGGTTAAAGAACTGTTTCCTAACTCCTAGTGATGAAGGACCCACACCTCCCATCATCAGCTCAGCAGCATAACAATATGATTTTCAGAAGCAAATGCCAATATAAGTTCAGAAAATATTTAAAAGACGGTACATTTGCCTATAAAATTTCAGGGTTCCCCTCGATTTCTCCAGGATCCCATGATAAGACCCTGATATCCTCATCATAGTACCAATCCGGAAGTATCTACTATCGAATAAAAAAATAATAATCAAAATCGGTTCATAAATGGCGCAGTAATCGGCGAACAAACATAAAAAAAAATTAAAAAAAATATACGGTCGAATTGAGAACACTCCTTTTTTTGAAGTCGGTTAAAAATAAGGATGCTTATAATTGAAACCAAGTCAAACAAGAACAATTACAATACTAAAACAATTATTAATTTTCAATGAGCGGCTGATTCTAATTTTGCGTTTATTAATAAAGTGAATAAACTTCTTGCAAAGTTCGTGCGTGACGTGTCAGCCACGTAAGCTTCAATTATCATGTTGCCGATTCTCTAGAAATTTGGAATCTCTCTTGTTGTTTGGTAGTGGAATCATATTTATTGGAAATACTACTTAAGTACTTACTCAAAGTAGCAGCTGAAATCGTCAAAAGGGTTGCCCAGAGCCGTGAATAACAAATCCTTAGACACTTTTAGTAGTTTTGAGGAGCAAATGTGGTAGCATAAAGGACTGGGATTGGCGATAAGAGCCCATTCGCCAAATCAGTTTTTACCTTCTTCGGCACTCTCAGCGATGAGCTAGCGTAATTTGAAGCCAACAGCACCAAGTAAATTTAAGTAAAAAAACTTTCCTCATGACTAAGTTGTCTTTTCTAATGTGACAGTGTAACCGTAAAAATTGTGGATCACTGTCATTGCTAAAATGCATAATAAGCATGTGATTTTCAAAACAGGAAAATAAATTCTTGCTTACCTTTAAAGATGTATGGCGTTAATTATATGTTTATGAAAGTATATATAAATATATAATTATTCTATAAATGACTTTAGTATATTTAACGATACTTAGAGTCTCGGGCTAGAGTGAACTGTCTGTAACCAGCTATGTCCGTGCACAACTACTAAAATATAATACAAACAAAAAAAATATATATCAGTGTCTTAGTTTTCGATAAATTCACAATACATACATACATATAATCACAGCTATATAACCCTTATTGCAGTAGCCAAGGCTTATGAATTAGAAATTGTTCAGCCACTTGGAAATTGAGTAGGGAAAAAATTGTAAAATAACATTTTTTTTCTGATGTGTCTCCAACGGCATCGCCCAAAATAACACATAAAAAGCCCCGATACCCTAAATCGCCTCTTGCGATCTCCCGCGGGAATAAATAGGGTAGCGCTATTCTAAGCCGACACCAAAAATAAAGATTTACACACTACACAGATACGAGTAGTACTAAAATAAAGATAAAAAAATATAAAAAAAACGTTATCGGTAAGCGGGTAACACAATAAACGACATACCAAGAGTCATTACATTAGTGAACTTGCCTTGGTGCTAACTTGATATTGGTGCTCTATGCATTAATCATACAGTGTATCAAGTTTTTATCCAATGCTAGCCTGTTCTTTGGTGGCGACATATACAGGCACAATGCAACAGCCGAGCTAATACCTGGCTTCTTTTTTACAAGAATTTACTGCTGCAATATTACTGATACTGCCAAACAATAAACTTTTCAGGTTCTCTCGGGAAATGGCAAGGCTCTCTTGGAAGCAGCTACTTGTAGTCAAACATTGAAGAAGACAATTTGGAGAAGAATAAAACAAAACGTACGCAAATACTTTAGCAAGAACCATAGGAAGTAATAAAGTTTTATATCATGCATAGGATCATACGTACAACACATAAAACAAAAGAAAAAATATAAAATCATATAGAAACTTACTTACTTACTTTTACCCACGCCCATTGTTTTCATTGGGGTAGGTAGAGACTATCGATTTCCACTTAGTAAGATCCTTACAAATCTCTCTTGCTTCTCTTACATTCATTATTCTTCTCATATATGCTCTTTAATTCTTTTCTCTTCAGACTTCCGCCTTTGTACGAACGTTTTCAATTTGGTTTTCAATGAACAAAAAATTAAATATATATTATCAAATTTAAATATCAGATTATTAAATAACCCAATCTATCATTACATATGATATTATTAAATATTGAAACTCCATAGCTAACTACCATACAAATTACCTAATAACTATGTTTAGTGGTTTGTCGCTTCGTTCTTATATTTCCTGCTATTATCGTGTTTGTCACTATGTAACACATTTTGAATTATTCTATGTTGCAGAAATTGATTAATCAGGTAGGCAATTACTTGTTACCATATTTAATCAGTTGTTTCTAGTAGTTCTTATTATTCAATTATAATCCATAAACAACCCATGACTGTAACTTTTATGGAGGCAGGAGATTTCACTGTTACACCTAGGCATTTTCGACAATCACCAAACTTTGTGTATGTACAGTGACAGTAACAATGTCAACACGAGAACACTTCGCAAGAAGTTATGCGCAATACAATGAGTGAATTCCAAAAGTGTTGTCGGCTTTAGACGAGATGTTTTGTTTGAACGCGACAAAATGGCGGCTGTAAGGAGAACTTGTTGAAACTCCTACATGCCTACTAAGGACGTTATGTAGTCAAGTACTTATAGGGCAATGAGTTGAGACGTCAACTCAAGTCATATTTGTTTCATGGCTCTTGAGGTTTGGTTGTAGTTAGTTGCTTTTGTAATTTGAGTCGAGGCAATGAGATTCTACTTGTATAATGCCTAAAGTTTAGTTAACGTTTAATTTTAATTAAATCCATTAGTTTTACTAGTTTAAAGTACAAAGAGTTTTATTATATATTACGACAAATCGGCAACAAGTTGTCAGCAAAAGGTGTAAATACAAAGCTTTAAAAAAGGTTAACTGGGTGCGCTTTTTCTTACATAACTTTTTAACTCCTATCATCGGACGTCCGAAAATATTTCACATATCATTTAAAATCATAATGATCAGTCTTCATAAAAATTCAAGTCATAAATATTAAAAAAATATTGCATCTAAATGCATAATATCACTAACTATACACTTTGCATTTAATAATATTTGTTTTATTATATTTGTTTATACTAATGACCAACAGTATAATCATTTCAATAAATAACTATAATATTCATAAATGTGTTTTAGCCTAATATTAAAAAATATATCAATAATATGTGTTTTTATCTATATTTGCTTGCTTGTTTGCATGCTTGGTTGCATGTAAAGGGGATGCAGGGGGGTTGCGCCCCATGCTTGGGTGGGTCGCAGGCAAAGAAAAGTTAGGTCACATTTAGTTAGGTTAGGTTACGTTAGATTATGTATAAAACGAGCGAGCGAAGCGCAGCGGAGCGCAGCGGAGCGAGCACCTTAAATTCATGATTCATGTCTATTTGCATGCATACTTGCTTGTTTATCGTAGTAACATTTAATTAATAAAAATGATATGACCACTAATTATATGAAAAAAAAAGATCTTGATAAAAATTGTAGCTTTAAAAAGATTCTTGGTTGTAACAATAATAAAAAATATATAATTAGTAACTGTTAAGAATTCTGTTGGTAGTATTAAAAATGTATGAATAAATAAAGTATGAAATATAAAATTATGAAGAGTGATTATTATGAACACAAATCTCTAGTAAGACGTCAAATATGATTTAGAATTTCATGTGAGCCAATATGGACCCGATCCAGCTACATACATGCTACATAGACGCAATTTTATACGTACAAATTTAGGTTCCGTTCGGAAGTTTTGCTTTTCAGTATATTTACAGTTTCGTATACATCCAATATTTCCCAGTCAAAGGACTAACATTCAATTTACTGAACCTTCGCTTTTTGGTGTTCTATGTTGGCTTTTGCTGCATGCAGTATTTATAAGCTTGCCAATTTTTTGTGTAACAAACAAAAATGGTTACACAACCAGACGAGAAATAATCACATATACATATACATACATACATACATATACTCACGGCTATATTTCCCTACAAGGGGTAGCCAGAGCTAAGGAATTATAAATTCCTCAGCCACTTTTGGAAGTTGAGTGAGGAAAAGATGGTAAAAATAAAGGTTGTTGGTGATGGGTCTCCAACCGCATCGCCCAAAAATCCCTTAAATGCCCCTATACCGTTAGTCGCCTTTTACGTACATCCACCGGAAGAAATGGGGTAGTGCTATTCTAAGCCGACACTACACAGCAAATATATATATATACATATATATACATCTTCAAGAAATTGCCAAGTCAGAAGTAAATTTTTAGAGGAGGCCTTTGATAGTGAACTCAGCATTAGTTTTAAGCTACTTCTTCTACTTCGGGTTCGGACGGAGTATTGCTGAGAGGAGATTTAGAACACACATCTGTTCTAAGATAAATTATCAAGATGGTGTTGTATGCAACACATTTATTGTACAACACAAAAATGGTAAACGTAGTCTAAATAGACGCGGATGTAGTTTTATACCGCTTCATACTCCCCGCTCCTGTGATAGTTTTTGTTAACGCATAACTATGCAAATACATGAGTAAAAGTTAAAGTTATATTTTAACTTATTACGCTGATTTACCATTTTTAATGTGTTGGTAAATGATAGAGGATGTTCAACAATGAAAAATATTTTTATAGTATCTTAAAATACGCAACAACCGATAGTTTTACACCGGTGTTGTGCAAGGGGACTAATGGTATGGGATATTCCGAAGCGCTGGATATATCTTTTTGGTATTAAAGCCTGAGATTGCATAGATAATAGGCTATTTGACTGTAATAAAAATATACATTTCTTTTATTTCATTAGTCTTAATATTTATTTTTTGGAGCAATATGTAATAAAATAATGCGTGATAAAAATATTGCATTATTTCAATAAAATCCGTCTTCTAAAATAAGTATTTTTGATGCAACTGTCACGTGACTCAAAACGACCGTGATTGGCTGTTTCTATAATGACGTAGATTGTACATAAACAGACTGTGTATCGCTTCGCTCATTGGTGTTTAATGCGGAATTGACGTCATTTGTGCTACAGCCGCCATATTACTTAAAGTCGCGTTTTCGCGGCACATTTGAATATTGCATTTTTTTTCGATTTTTTAATAAAATAGCGAAAATGAAGACAGAAGAATGTTTTTTTATGGCTCCTTATAAACAAATTAACATCGTAAGAGAGTTTTCAAAACTTAGTCAAATAGCCTATTATGTATAAAAAAAACAGTCACAGGGAAGTTACTGCATACCTTAAATATAATAAACAATGCTTTATTACGCTAAGTACCATCCACTACAAGAAATGAGATTGTTAAATTCAAGTGTATAATAAAAAAAAATCTATAATAAAAAAAATATAACAATAATAAATTTTAACAAACATACAAATAATGAAAAATTTGATAACAGATCTTAAATTGGCCTAGCATTTGTGTATAAAACTTCAAAGTGTTTCAATAACGAGCTGACGGCTTCATCAGAACTGCTCTTGTGGAAATTGTGTAAATTTTGGTTAGTTTGGCGCCTTTGCCGGATATTAATATGAAACGTTGCTATTCACAGATTGGGTTTTCCTTTCAGGTTTGTGACCATTTCTGCACAGTAAATTTTTCACATATTTCTGACCCATATCTTCGAGGATACCGGACGATATTCGAATGTGTAGTTGAACTGCATATATTCGTAAAAACATACATACAGTCACGGATATAAATCCCTAAAAGAGGTAGCAAGAGTTTCAGAATCAGAAAATTCCTTTGGAAATAAAGTAGGGAAAAGATTGCAAAATATTTTTTTTGGTGATGGGTCTCCAACAGTATCGCCGAAAAATCACTAAAAAACCCCGATACCCTAAATCTTATAAAAGCGTAGCCTATGATTTCAGAATCATTAATTCTTGTGCCATGTTTGGCTTTTCGTACTTTGTGATGTGCAGGAATCAGATATTAATTAAAGCAGGCATATGATGAGTCTCAAAAAACATCTCCCAACTTTTTCCAACCACCAGAGTATCATGATCGGCCTGGTCAGCTAGCTCATTATGATACAAGACTAGATAAGAAAATGCATACCTACATATACTCAAGGCGATAAATCACCAAGGGGTAGCCGGAGCTTGAGAATTTAAGTTTTTCAGCCATATATATTTGGAAATTAAGTGAGGATAGGATTGTTAAATAAAAGTTGTTGGTAATGCGTCTCTAATAATGCTAATGCGTAATGTGGCATCGCCCAACAATCACTTTGCAAGCCCCAAATATCCTATCGCGTCTTATGACATCGGGGCGGGTAAAAAATGGGTTATTTTTATTCTTAGCTGACATTTCGCGGAATGGTATAATAACCGTGAATGCCGTGTAGTGTCGGCTTAGAATATCACTACCCCATTTCTTCCGGTGGGTGTACGTAAGTGGCAACTAACGGTATTGGGACTTTTAAGGGATTTTTGGGCGATGTGGTTGGAGACCCATCACCAACAACCTTTATTGAAAAATCTTTTCCCCACTCAACTTTCCAAAAGTGGCTGAGGAATTTCTGATTCCTTAGCTCTGGCTACCCCTTCCAGGGATTTATAGCCGTGAGTATATGTATGTATGTATGTATAACAACGTAACCCAACAACGTACCCGTAAGAATTACTGGTAATCCTTTTGTAATGTATATTTATAGAAATATTATTCGTTTGGTTACCAGGATTCTTCTTTTGAGACACACATTATGTCTTGTTATTGGATTATTTCAACTAAAGCTACTGAATGATGTGATCACCTAGAAAACATAAATAGCGGGGAAATTTTCTCACGATATTTTAAAACTCCAATTCAGTGGGTCTGGATAATGTAGTAATTAATGCATTTATTCGGTTTTTTAAACATCTATTCGGCTTCGTCTTTTCTTAGAGTTTCTATAATTATCGTTCTTTACATATGTCGCAGTCGGATTGTACAATCCACCGTTTTACATCACGGCGGCTAGCCGTTGTCTAAAACAGCGCCGTTTTGTAATGCGGCGGTTTAAGCATTAGCCGGATTGTTATTGCGATACGTTCTTCTAAAAGGCGGCCCACGTTTAGCCGTATTGTGCTTATACTCGGGTGCGCTTTTTTTACATAACTTTTTAACTCCTATCATCGGAGGTCCGAAAATATTTCACATACCATTTAAAATCATAATGATTAGTATTCATAAAAAAATGAAGTTCTACTTGGGTGGGTCGGGGGGCGAAAGCCTGCAGGGGAAGAAAAGCTAGGTCACATTTAGCTAGGTCAGGTTAGGTGCACCTTTAATGCAATATCTGTATTGAAATTGTTTCTCAAAGTCACTGTTAACCGACATATTTATAACGTTTTCATAATTTGATTCACTCAAAACTTCACAATTCAACAATCCACTCGCCATTGTTGTTGTTATGTCAGATAGCGCTACGAGTGTTAAGATTCGGAACTAAAAACATTCAAAGTGGCGAATAATCTCTCGCTTTTACACATTATGGCTAGCCGTATTGAATAACATATGGCGCCGAATGCAATTAGATAACGGCTAGCCGTAATGTAAAACGGCGGATTATACAATCCGACTTTGACATATACACTACAAATGGAAATAAATATTGAAATTATATTCGGCAAAAAATACGCTACTACCAATGCAAATTTAAGTAAACCCTTTTCTTATTCGAAAGAAGATGCACATTTTAATTATTGACGTAGATTCTCCAAGATTCCACCAATTTCTTGGAAACAAAACGGTATGCCGCACATTATCCAGATCACATCATCCACATATACTCACGGCCACAAATCCCAAATAGGGCAGCCAGAGCCTCGAAGCCGGAAACTCTTCAGCCTCATTTGTGAGTTGATAACAGACAAGATAGTAAAACAAAATATCATTGTTGATGGGTTTCCAACCGCATCGCCCAAAAAACCACTTAAAAAGCCCCATACCCTTAGTCGCCCCTTACAACACCCGTGAGTAGAAAGGGGTAGTGACATTCTAAACCAGCACTACACGGCAAATAATAAGTACTATTGCCTAATGACTATTAAATCTCATTATAGCAGAATAGTTGCGCTCTCAGAGTATTCTAGTAATGCCTGGTAGCAGTTAGCGCTACGGCGAACCGCTTTCCCGCCCAAATTATGCGGAATTAATTTTGGAAACCACTTTGCATGTCGAAACTGCTAACGTAAATTTATTGTTCTACTATATGCCGTAGTAATTTAGTGTGCCGGAAAGTGTTTGCCGGTTTTGGTACATCCTAGCTAATCCAGCTTTTTATGAAGTTTTTCTATTTTATTAAGGTTGTAGTTGCTATCATTGAATATTAAGTTTGATTTGATGTAGTTGTGGTTTTTTAATATATTTCAGATTTTCTTCAATTTAAACTAATAAGCCGTTTGCTTTGTAGTGCCGGCTAAGAATGTCGCTACCCCTTTCTATCTACGGGTGTCGTAAGAGGCGACTAAGGGTATTGGGACTTTTTATTAGATTTTTGGGCGATGCGGTTGGAGACCCATCACCAAAAACCTTTATTTTACCGCATTTTCCCCACTCAACTTCCAAAAGTGGCTGAGGAATTTATAATTCCTTTTTTTTCAATTCACTAATGTTTCACTGCTTCTCATTTGGGGGCTGATGCTAGACCTAATATTATTTTCAAATAAGCTAAGTTTTTTTTCAGTTATCTGTCTACATACAATTGACTTTTTCCTTGATACCTTGGCTCCTTCTAGGGAATTATAGCCGTGAGTATATGTATATGTATGTATGTCAACTGTTCGCGCCAGATTATTAAGTAATTGTTTTCTGGCAGTATGCGCTTAGATTTAGCATATTCTATATATTGAGTCTGTGATCGATAGATGGATTGATGGATAAAAAAAACGATGACTTGTCTTGACTTAATTTTGATGGCGATTTTGTATTGTAATTAATTTTGTATAAAGTTTGAGTATTGTGATAGTAATAGAAAGGGGCAGTGAATATATTTGATTGTTTATGTTGTGAATCGGTGGAATTGTGGACAATATAAAAGTGCTCTCTGTTGAAACAAAACTTTGATGAGCATTGAGTGCGGTGCACGCGTTGAATCAGAAATCATCTGATGAAGATATTCGTGGAATACAAAAGAAAGCAAGGAAATACTCACTAGATACGATATCCTTTGGCCAGGGAATCGTATTTTTATCAAAGACTGGATGCATTCAGATCTGAAAAAAATAGTGAGAAGTGAAACCTCTTCAGCAATTCTGGGAGATCGAAGAACAACACCCAAGGAACTCAAGTAAGTTTTTATTAAATGGTAGCAGAGCGTTATACACGAACATAAACTAATAAGTTAATATTACTTAAGAAAAAAATACGAGGGGCATGCCAATAGAAGTTAGATACTCTTTTCTCATTTAATTCACACTGGCAAGCTATACACCATCTTATAGGCTGGTTTTTTATTGATATATTTGAATATAGAACACACTTCTTTTATTTATTTTTTATTTGAATGAAGAAACTACACTTTCATTGCTATAAAAAAAGTGTGGCAATGGCAACGAATAAACGCTTAATCCACAAACATTAAGATGAAGAACAAACATTGCCTGCCTAATTAAAGGTAACCTAGAATCTAATAAAACTTGTAAAAATAGGTCACATGTATAAAGATAAACCTTAAGCACACTAAACCCGAATAAAAACCGGGTTAAAACCCAAAGAGCCATATTACCAGATTCCTGTTATTCCGTGTAAGTAAGAAGAGCTCTAAAAAAGGCTATATAACTTGTTAAAACGGAGAGTATCAAAGCTGAAGCTGGTATTAGTAAGTCGCTCGAACTAGCACTAGAATCTAGATTAATGAGAATGTCACTCCGGAAATTCACATAATTTGTCAAGATTGTAGTAGGTAGTTCATAATTCGGAGGAGATCAACTGTTTTAGGATTTAATTCTTTTTGTTCATGAAAACCTCATGTGGGGATTATTACTAATAAATAAAGAAAAGAAAAATTTCGACACAGGCGGGCGCTGGCAGCCATTGACACGGTAGCTCAATTGGCAAGAGCGACGGGGGCGTATACCCGAGGTCGCGGGTTCGAATCCCGCCTTTGTCGAAATTTTTCTTTCCTTTATTTATTCTTTATTTATTTGTGTTAGGATTTATGTGTTTGATGGTACTCATATGCTATATTTAGTTGATGTTATTATAGCAAAAAAAAACATATAGTTTCTTCTATTTGTTTCATAATTCTTTTATTGTATTGAGTTATGTTAATATAAATAAACGACTTATCCTGTATCTATCAATCGATCTCACTTCTTTTTGTAGAGTGCATAGTATCAAAAATCGTATTATGCTTGTGAGTTGTGGGTAAGCAGGAGCACTGTAATTAAATACAAATTTTAAAGTTCACTTACCCCTTACCTATATTTTTGTAGCTTTAAACGGCAAACTATCCTATTATGGAACTTACACAAAACAATATTTATTTATTTGATTCGATAGTGTTATAAAATCAAATCCTGCCCCTTACGAAAGTTAGTGTAATCTTGTATACCCAACTTTCTTTTAAAGGATTTCATAAAGTTTGTGAGAAAATTGTATTTATTGATTTAGTGATTTTGAAGCCACACCATGAAATATTGCCCCTTTTGTTAAAAGTATTTATGAAGGTACATAATTATGTACAAAACATACTTATAAAAACAATCACATGACTGAATAAATTAAAATAATGTTTTGACGGTTCTCACTCTCCAAGGATACTCTACTACACTACGGATGGGCCCTGTGGTACTATATCTAAATAACGTTATGCAAATAATAATCATATCGCAACAGAAATATTTCATATGCCGTTTTCTCTTTCTAACCTTCCGAGTTTAATCTTTTGAAAAAGAGAACAATACATGTTTACTTCTTGTTGTTTATGGCAAAATTTCGTCAAGACGTTACGATTATAATAGCGCGTACCCAGATCGGCCATCTTAGTCGCCATTTGATCTGTCAAGTTACTTTGTAAACAAAAGTGTTGATTGTGTTTATTGTGTTTTGCACATTGATTTCATCAAGTTTTGGACCATAAAATTACATGGGTAATATAAATGCACAATGCCCAGTTGCTCTGTTAAAGATTGTGGCGCCCGTAATAGCAAAAATCAGCCTCAATTAACTTTGCACAAGTAAGTAATTATTTTCTTTCTTTTCACTTCGGTCAAGTGTATTTTTTTGGTGTATTTCATGCTTCCTCAATGTGATCAGAGGAAACTTCATGATCATTGTAATATTTTCGCGATAAAAGGCTTAGTTTTCATGATTTCTTCCAAAATTATTTCCTCTCATTGTTTACCTAGTGATGTGAAACACTGATCATTTAGTATTATCGATGTTTAAGTACTATCAGATTCGGTTTATGTTGGTCGGTTGGTTAACCTATTAAAAATCTAAATGCCTTCCAAAATGTCGGTAACATTATTTTTATAGTTTACACTTTTCTTCACATTTGTTACTTTGAGGTGGTTATTGATTACTAAAATTAAATAATTTCAGGTTTCCTACAAGTGAAGCAAGGAGAAGAAAGTGGCTTGATGGTATTGGCTTTGAAAACATCAACCATTGGCATAAAAATTGGCATTGCATTTTAAAAAAATGGTATGGTTTATCATTAAAAAATCACGAATGAAAAGGTTTCATTCAGAACGTGTTATAACAAATTGACTTTATTTAAAAATGAATAAATGTGACATTTTTAATTTAAATACGTTGTTTTAGTATTTATATGTACGATCTTGCAATATAAGTCAAGCACAGCATCAATATTTTGTTGTACGTGTACGACAACTGTGTAGTGTCAGCTTAGAATAGCACTACACCATTTCTTTCGGTGGGTATACGTAAGAGGCGACTAACGAACTTTTAACGGCGTTTTAAAGGAATTTTGGGCTATGCGGTTGGACACCCATCACCAACAACCTTTATTTTACCAACTTTTCCCCACTCAACTTCCCAAAGGTGGTAAGGAATTTGTCATTCCTTAGCTCTGGCTACCCCATCTAGGGATTTATAGCCGTAAGTAAGTATATGTAATGTGTACGACAACCGATTTAAAGTCGTCCTTGAGCACATAACGCCCATGATTAATCTCACTGAACCACCGATCGATGCACTGCTTTTAACTGACCCCACGCCGAAAATCATAATAAATAATCGCTCGAAAATGTTCATGAGTTAAATCCATGGTGATGTGTAATCCATGGTGGCTAAACGAAGGTTTAAAACTGATGTTGAAATATCTAGATCTAAATTGAAAGTATTTGCCCACTGTTGAAATAAATTATTTCTACATAAACATGTTGGCAAATTTATCGATATTTTTCTAGTCTGATTCTTGCATGATACAACCCTAGGTCAGCCGTTTTATGTGCCAATAGGCCACGCCCCCTGCTACGCTCTGATCTCGAGAATTTTTTAGGGCCTATCCATAGTGTACAGTATCCTTGTCACTCTCACACTCAAAAACCGAGAGTTAGCAGAATATATTATTTTCCTTTGTCGCTACTCCTGTACTATACCTATACTCAGGGTCCGTTACAGATATCAGTACGCTACTTTTACCTTTACTTGTATTAAAACCTATAGAAATCGATTTAAAGGGTATAACAGCCCGATAACGTCTATTAAATAAAATTTGTGGAACATATAATTGGCACGATAAATTTTTATATTTAAAAATGTTTGTTAATAGATTAAGTGCTGTTTGTTTTACTCAATTATAAATAAATAATAAAGTCCCATAATATCGACCAGTTTTTACTCATAAAGTTTAACAATAGGAATTTGAAACACGGGCAGGATTTCTCAAAATTTAAATTGCAGTAAAAGTAGAATTAATTACGTACTGTGATAACAATAATGTTTCGTATAATTTCTACAGGCCTACTAGTAAAAGGCTTTAACAGGAAACTTTATTTGTTTGTTAACAAACACGTTAATAATTGGTATGCTTTTTTAATTGAACCGAAATGATCTGTTCACATGAATGAGGCAATGCTATTCGAGATGCATTAAACCGGAGTTAACGGCTGTAGTTTGATGTTCTGCAGAATACCGAACGTATATGAAGGTAATGAAATGCTTTTACTATGGTTCATTAAATGTTGTCGCTGAGTAAACGCCTGCATTTTCGAAGTAGTACGTCATGCGATGTTAAACTCCGTTTACCGGCCTTGTCTCGCGCATCTTACATCTTCTTACAGCCCATGTATGTACCCAGGTGGTCCCCACCAAAGAACTCGAGCCTACCATACATAGGGTGATTTATAGGCCAATGCCACGAAATGCCAAAAATACCACGCTGACCAGGGGCAGGTTGGCAAACTGACGATTACTACCGTGATAGAAACCGGGACTGACGGCTTAACGTGCCCTTCGAAGCACATACATACATTTCTTGAGTCACATTAATTATACGTAACTAGACCTCATAAGTACATACATACATACATATAATCACGGCTATAAATCCCTAGAAGGGGTAGCCAGAGCTGAGAAATTAGAAATTTCTCAGCCACTTTTGGAAAGTTGAGTGGGGAAAAGATGGTGAGATAAAGGTTGTCGGTGATGGGTCTCCAACCGCATCGCCCAAAAATTCCTTAATAGCCCCAATACCGTTAGTCGCCTCTTACGTACACCCACCGGAAGAAATGGGGTAGTGCTATTCTAAGCCGACACTACACGGCTCCACCATTTACCAAAAAAAAACATTTTTTTGATACTTTATGTATTAAAATAAAATTTACGGTTCAAGGCTTACATGATACGATTAGATATATAAATTAAAAATAATTCTAATCTAATAATCTTACGGTGGGTGTCCGTAAGTGGCGACTAACGGTATTCGGGGCTTTAGAGGGATGTATGGGCGATGCGGTCGGAGACCCATTACCAAGAACCTTTATTTCACCATCTTTTCCCCACGCAACTTCCAGAAGTGGCTGAGAAATTTTTAATCATTAGTTCTGGTTACCCCTTTCTAGGGATTAATAGCCCTAAGTATATGTATGTATATGTATGTTTTTGGTAAATGTAATTTTATGTTTTGATTAGAGCAGGCTCAAATTCCGATAAAAAAAATATACAATATTGTTTTACTGCCTTTCAATAATTTAAATAAAATACAAAGTTTATATTTATTTTTATTTATTTATTTATTAGTTCGGAATACTTACAGCTAAATAATACAACAAATGTTTACAAATTCAGTTATCGACTAAGCCAATAACAAGTATTCGCAAATAAAAAAACATAGGGAAGACTTATCAACTAATCTAATAAATATCTTAAAAATTTATTATTTATTTATTTATTTATTTATTCATACATGATAACCATCATTACAGGCACAGCCTAATGCAATGGCATCGGAAAACATAAAATCTTATAATATACATTTCATAATAAATTATTAACATTAATAAAAAATAACTTATTCTAACACATATGTAATTTCTTCACTTGTAGCAAATTATGTTTAATGCTACTATTGTGAATTCATTCAGAGTACACCAAAACAAGTCTACATCCTCAGCAATTAAATTCAATGTACTAAGAGCCCGAGTGACTGGAGCCTCCCCTAGTAGCTTGGTGCGTGCGAACGGTACAGCCAATAGGGCAGGTCGTCGCCTACGACCCATGTACCTGTCTGGTATGTTGAGGCGAAGCTGCTCCAGTACAACTGGATTGTCTAACTTACCTCTGAGCACTTTGAATAGGTACAACACTAAAGAAAGCTGTCTCCTAACCCTCAGCTCAGTATATCCTACCATACCCAACACAAATAGAGTTGGGTAGTTAAGTGGGTAAAATGGGTATACCCCATAGTATTTGAGATATAGATACCTTACAAATTTATTCTGTATTCGTTCCAACATAAGACTATATTTAATTTCATGAGGGGACCAGACAAGTGCATTAAATTCCAAATTACTTCTAACTAAAGCATTGTATAATGCTACCATAGCTTTAATATTAGTAAAATCTCGCACATTGCGCAGAATAAAACCTAACTGACCAAAAGCCTTTTTAGAAATATTGACAATATGTTCCCTAAAATGCAATTTATCACAAAATTTAACCCCTAGATCTTTAACTTCAGTGACCCTGACCATGGATGAACCCCCAATGATATACTCCTGCTGGATAGGTGTTAATGCCCTAGTGAAGGATATCACTGCACATTTGGATTTGTTAAATTGCAGCTTGTTATCTATACTCCACTTTTCTATTCTATCAATGTCCTCTTGCAGTCTAATACAGTCACTTTGAGACCTAATTTGTTGGTATAATTTGAGGTCATCCGCAAATAATAGACTAGAAGCATATTTTACTACTGATGGTAGGTCGTTTATCGTAAGTTAGTTGCTACTTATTGGTTGTTAATCAAAACGAAAAACCATGTACACCAAAAGTACCTTTTTGAATTTTCTTCCTATTTAACCCATGCTTTCCTTTCAATTAAATTTCCCGCTTCCAGTTTGCTTTCTCCTCTATTACCCGTCAAAGCCACTTCTTTGTTCGACTGCCAAAGTAACTCGACCGAGCATTCAACTTAATTAATACAGGCGGCACACACAGTTTATTCTTTACGAGTGATTTGACGTTTTACTAAAGTGTTCTCTTTGATAAAGTTTTAGTGTGCAATAAATTTATTAGCACTCTATCGATAGTTAAGTTTTTATGATATCGAAAAGAATAGTTATTTAAAGCTTACATACAATATACTCACGGCTATAAATCCCTTGACGGAGTAGGCTAGGGAATTAGAAATCCCTCAGCCACTTTTGGAAGCTGCGTGGGGAAAATATGGTGAAATAAATATTGCTGTAATGGAATCAAAACTCTGGAAGCCCCAAAACCGTTACTCGCGTCTATCATACACCCACCGGAAGAAATGGGATAGTGCTATTCTAATCCCACACTACGCAGTTATTTACTTTCTTAAGCGTTTCTTTTACTTTGCCATTACATATACATACATAATCCTCACGCCAGAAAACAAGTTTCAACAATAGCATAGCCAAAACATTTATTATTGGTTAGTGATAACCATAAGCATATGGATAGCAGAGCCTAAGTGTAATAAATCATTGATTACTTAGAGCAAGTTGATTTTGCAACTAAAAGAGTGTAATTCATTTCTGCTGCCGGCAAAACTGGACTCTAAAGTCTTTTCATCACTGTACAGTTCTCGTTAATTTTGTCACTGGCACTAAAGAATTTGTAATTTTTATATTTCTGCGAATGCAAATACTGTGGGATGTTTAATTGAATAGGGTTACATTTTCAAACCTAAAACTTAATAAACTAGGTGGGAATGAATGCTTTGCATGTCGCATTTGGATCGAATTTTCGAAACTTTACGTTTTCAACTGAGTCAGGCAAAGCAAATGGTTGATAGGCCAAAATTTCACCACTCTGACAAGTCAGACAATTGTCAAGAAAAACTATAATTGCATCGATTTCATTTATTGAATATTCGACACTTGTTTCGTTTATCCGAAATGGGATAGGTAAGGATTATTAGCTTCCTTTGGCTTTCCTGCTTCTTTTGCTTTATGAACAGCTCTACAGTCTATAACAATTAGATTCAAAATGATTGTAAACAAACCATTGCCGGGTATAAAATCATGGATTTCATCAAGAAACTACCTCCATGTCATTTTAATTTTACATCCGTCAATTGGGTCATCATTCAAATCTTTTTGTTCATGAAAACCTCATCTATACTTATAATAAATCTTTAGGGAGGTCAATTCTCTACATGAAATATATTTTCAAAATAACTATCAGGGAGTGATTAGTGATCGATACTGATGCCAAAAATTTTATCAGTAAAATTTTTGTCTGTCTGTCTGTCGGTTTGTATGTTCCTTATAGAATCATAAACTACTCGATGGATTTTAACGAAACTTAGCACAATTATTCTTCATACTCCTGGGCAGGTTAAAGTATACTTTTCAGCAGAGTAGTGAAGGAGAATTTTTGGGAAACGGGAGAAGTTACTCCATTTTTAAGCTTCCGTTGCGTGTGCAGCGTTAATGGTTAAAGTTACATAGAAATCATGTATGACAAAAATATTCTCCATAAAATTGTCTAAAAAAATTCCCGCAACAGTATATGTCTATCTTTTATGGTTGACTCACAATAACACGTGTTACTCCTGATAGCGTAGTAGTTCGGAGCATTCTAATTATATTTGTTTACTCTTACGTTTATAATACTCTTATTCATCCCTAATTAAAAAAGGTAACATTATTACCTATTCAATAAAAAAAGAAGAAATAAACCTATATTTAAAAAACAATGCTACTCGTGCGAAGCTGGGCCATCCACTTGTTACTAATAAATAAAGAATAAATAAAGGAAAGAAAAATTTCGATACAGGCTGGAATGAGAGGTTTTCTTTTTGAGAAATAAAAAAACAACATAGTTTCCTAGAGCTCTGTAGATGGCGTTGATGTAACTACGTTACTTAGAAGAATTTTTCTTCGTGGCCTCAATCGTGTTGCCACAATAATTTCGCCAATGTCAACTTTAAAAACATGTGTCACATCACAATAGAGTAACTTTTTGGCGAGTAAAAACAACAAAAAGAATGTTAAATATAAATACCGTCTTTGTTTTTTTACTTTTAAGCTATCTTGGCTTAAACTGATATTTATTTAGACTTTCAAATCAGAACGTTTTTTTGTACGTTCCGTTTTACGATATATATATGTATATATGTATATATATATATATATATATATATAAACCAGTAACATAGCAAGTCTGGCGCCATCTATCCTGAGAACAGAGAAGAAGAAAAAAAGAAAAAAAGGAAAACCTCTCATTGATCCCGCGACCTTGGGTATACGCCCCCGTCGCTCTGCGAAATTCGTCTATCCTTTATTTCTTTTACACGTTTAAGTAGTGTTTGCGTTTCCTACCTCCGAATTTTCACTAGTTCGGAAGGCCACTTGTCTACCTTTTCAGATAGGATGCAAATGTTGAAAACGCCTAACTATTACATAATTTAAATCTTTTTGTTCATGAAAACCTCATGTGGGGATTATTACTAATAAATAAAGAATGAATAAAGGAAAGAAAAATTTTGACACAGGCGGGATTCGAACCCGCGACCTCGGCGCTGGCAGCCATTGACACGGTAGCTCAATTGGCAGAGCGACGGGGGCGTATACCCGAGGTCGCGGGTTTGATTCCCGCCTGTGTCGAAATTTTTCTTTCCTTTATTTATTCTTTATTTATTAGTCGTCATCAACCAAATTTATGGATTCGATCCTCGCCTGGTGTTGAAATTTTTCTTTCCTTTATTGATTAGTAATAATCCCCATATATGGGGACCTCATATATGGGGACCTCATTTATGAGGTTTCCATGAACAAAAGTATTCCAATTAAAATTTAAGTAGTAATTGGAGCTAAACCTTGTGGAACTCTAAAAATAAGATTACATGAAAAACGTTGCGCTTATTTGTTATTTTGTCATGTAAAACTTCCTTAAAGATACCCTTCTATGTTCTATTGGTCATTACGACAACTCGGCTATTCTTTTACGGACTTTGGCAATACTTTGTTATTTGGGTGGAGATTTTACCTGGAATTATGACTTACGGCTTTGTTAGATGGAAGTGTGATATTCAATCTGACTGAATTGTTTGCGTGTGCATCCCATTAGTTCTATCCTATTTCTGCAGTTCAATAGGACTAATGAAATGCCAGTTTAGTATCCAGTATCCCTTAAGTACTATATAGAACTAATGGGACATGGTTGAAATTGTGTTGTATGTGTTCATTTCAGAATGTTTATTGGTGCATTAAATAGAACTGTTCTTCCAAATACTATTGCCAACTGAAAATTAAATCTTTCTTATCTTACTTCTTATTCGTGTGAGAGTGTCAAATCTTCATAGTGCATGCAGCCAATGCTTCACGACCGCTATCGCTTTAGGCGTTGCCTTCAGCAAGTCTTCAGTAGTGCAGGTGTAAGGACAGTCTGGGCACTGTAGCAGGTGTTGGCTATCATGGTTCTGGCCACAGGTGCAATTGGTGCTGGCGTCTGGTGGCAGGAATCCCCATCTTTTCATGTTGTCGCGTGTCCGTGCCACGCCAACTCTGAGCCGGTTGAGTCCCTTCCACACCGCCCATTTCTCAGACGCCCCCACCGGTAGGTGCTCTGCCGGTGCAAAGAGTTCGTCCTGCTTCGCCAGTTGCCCTTTCCATGTTTCGAGGCGAGCTTCTTGTGGTGTTGCGTGTTGGAGTGGTTTATTCCTGGCAAAGCTTTTACGGGACTTAAGGCGCTCTTGAGTCGGTGAGTGAGAGTAGAGCATGTGCCGTCTGTCTTGCAGTTGTTTCGTCCGTTCGATCGCAGTTGCTACATCACGCCGCACATTTGGGGGTGCTATTCCCGCCAGCTGGTAGAGTTTTGATGTGGGCGTGGGTTTGAGACAACCGGTTACGAGTCTGCAGGTTTCGTTCACTGCAATATCGACTTGACGAGCATGCACAGAGTTTTTCCATGCTGGGCAAGCATACTCCGCCGCGGATATACTGAGGGCGAGAGCAGTAGTACGCAACGTGTGTGGGTTAGCTCCCCAGGTGCTACCTGTCATGCGACGCAAGATGTTGTTCCGAGCCGACACTTTCTGCTTGGTGTTAAAACAGTGCTTCTCGAATGTTAGGGTTCTGTCCATAGTGACGCCAAGATATTTAGGGGCGAACGTGTGTTCCAGTGGTTTGCTTTCCCATGTTACCTTTAGCTCTCTGGAGGCCTCTCTGTTTTTGAGGTGAAATGCCGACACTTGGGTTTTCGCGGGGTTCGGCTTGAGTTGGTTGCTAACGTAGTATGCTGAGAGAGTTTCTAACGTCTTTGACAAGCTCTCCTCCACCTCTTCAAAAGATTTCCTCTGTGATGTTAGCGCAAGGTCGTCTGCGAAGAGGAAATGCCTCATGCCTTCGCAAATTGGCTGGTCATTTGTGTAGACATTGAACAAGGCCGGGGCCAGGACGCTTCCCTGTGGGAGTCCATTTTTCTGCCGTCGCCATCTGCTATCTTGTTGTTGGAAAGAGACATAGAATCTGCGGTTGGACAGTATCCGTTGGATAACCAGGCACAGCTTATGATCTTTCGTGACTTCGTACAATTTAACGATAAGCTTCCTGTGGTTAACTGTGTCATAGGCTGCTGTTAGGTCGACAAAGACAGCTCCAGTTACCATTCCTTTTTGAAACCCATCTTCGATATGCTGTGTCAGGTTTATGACTTGGGATGTACAAGATTTTCCTGGCCGAAACCCTGCTTGCTCGTTTATGAATCGTTCCTCTAGGGTATTGGCTATGCGTTCCAGTATAAGGCGTTCGAAGATTTTGAAAGTGTGGCAGAGCAATGATATTGGCCTATAACTTTTCGGATCGGATGGCTCTTTACCGGGCTTGAGGAGGGCCACTACATGGGACCTGAGCCATAGTTTCGGGACACTGGTATTTTCGATGCAGTGGTTGTAAAGGGCCAGTAGCCACTTTTTTGCAATCGGTCCAAATCTCCTTATCTGTTCCACTCTGAGGTCATCTATTCCGGATGCTTTACCATCTTTAAGCTTTTTGAAAGCGTGTTCAAGCTCGATTTCCGTGAACGGCTTCTTGAGATGCTCCTGTTCCTCGTCAGGTGGGTGGCGGGTCAGCTTTTCCGGTTTGCTTCGTTTAGTTACTTGACCGTTCTTTAGCAGCTGGCTTGCAATTTCATTGGGCGTGACGTTAGTGTGCCTGTCTACTGTATTGGGGTCGTTATTAAGCTTTCTGATGAAAGCCCAGGCTTTTTTGCTATTGTGCGTCATATCCGTAGCTTCTACCATGTCGCACCACTTTCGTCTGTTGGTTTCAGATATAGCTAGTAGTAGTTCGTTGCCCAGATCAATGGTTTCCTGTGAGAAGGGATCTGTATCGTACAGCGTTTGGTAGGTATCCATGTGGGTTTTCAGGTCTTCAGACATTCCAGGGATATACCGGGTCCTGCAGCCTCTCGGTATATGTCGCCTTGATGCAGTCTTAACCCTTTTGACAAATTCATCGTAGTTGTCGGGCGTTGGTGACAGATCTACGGTGAGTTCATCGAGATTTCTTGCGAAGCTCTCCCAGTTGGCTTTAGTGAAGTTATAGCGTCTTCTAAATGGAACCACCCGTGGTTCTATCGCTGACGTTACCTGACACATTATTGGTCTATGTTGGGTCTTTGGTATGGCCTTACAGATCACTTTTTTACATTGTTGGGCTATGCGGTCACTTACAAACATGAGGTCAGGGTTGTATCCTCTCTTCCATCTACCGCTGTTGAACGAGGCGGGGAGTTTAGGGTCGTGTATTAGCGCGACGTTGTTGTGGTCAGCCCATTCCTCAACTAGCGCACCATTTATGTCGCCTGCTCTATAGCCCCATGTCTCGCTGTGGCTGTTAAAGTCACCCAGTATGAGTTTTATCTCTTTGGACTTGAAGTTGTTCGGATTCTCAAATTGGAATGGCACAGCCGGCGGTTTGTACACAGACGTTATTGTGCAGTTCGGTGTTTCGATGGTGATGATCTCAATGTTATTCATGTTGCTCTGGTGAACGGTGCGTATGTCCAGATCAGGTCTCGCAAATACCGCACTTCCGTATTGGCGGTGGGGTGCCTCTGTAATCAGTCGCATACCCTGAATAGCCGGTCTTGCGTTGTCGGGTCCTCTGTGTGTCTCTTGGATACATAAGACGTCGCATCGGTAGTCGTTGCACATGTCGGCCAAAAGAGTTTCTTTTTCTGTCGATATGCCCTCGATGTTTATCGAGATAGTTGTCAATGTTGGCTCTGATAAGAGCCGTTTGGGCATGGTTGGTATTTGATCACTTGATCACTCTCGATTTGTAGCAATCGGTTTCACGGCGTGCTTTGGTGCTTCTTAGTGCCGTTACTCACGGGAGGGGCCTGAGCGCATGTGGGTAAGTTGCGTTCTTCGTGAAGGCTTGCTACTTCCCCCCCATCTTTCTTATGAGTGATATGTTCAATATTCGATGCAATGAGAGTATTAGAAGGTGACATCGTCTTTGAGTTGGTGTTAGACACCTTAAATTATACATTAAAACTAAAGCCTTCTTAGCTGTGTAGTGTCGGCTTAGAATAGCACTACCCCTTTTCTTCCGGTGGGTGTACGTAAGAGGCGGCTAACGGTATTGGGGCTTTTAAGGGATTTTTGGGTGATACGGTTGGAGACCCATCACCAACAACCTTTATTTTACCATCTTCTCCCCACTAAACTTTCCAAAAGTGGCTGAGGAATTCCTAATTCCTTAGCGCTGGCTACCCCATCTAGGGATTTATAGCCGTGAGTATATGTATGCATGTTCGTCTTACCTAAATTACTAAAATAATTCCATTACAATTTCCATCATGTGTATGTAAAAGTTAAATTGTTTGTTGTTATCTGGTCTAACGAAAAAATCAAACCTATGTGTTAACCATACAAATAACTATTATTTCATACTTTTTAATGGAATTTTAACCACATGATGGTTTTTTGTAGTCGAATACCTTGAATATTGTATAGGAAGTGTATTTTCATCAAAATTAAATTACTATTTATACTAACTAAATTTCAAGCGGACCGAAAAAGAACGTTTAACCTGAAAAAATATGCTGCAATTAAAATAACGGCAAAAATTATACTACAGCTCTATATACAACTGTTAGAATAGAATTCCGAAGCATCGAAAGTGCCCCAACAGTTCTATAAAACTAAATCTTGGGGAACTTATGGGATGCACCCGCCCATGTTTGCAAGTCTTACAGACAAGATAAGGTTTGTTATTCCATTTACCACTACAATAAACTCTTTGTTTAAACCTTGTCGTTGATGTCTTGAACCATCGTGCAAAATTTAGCTATGACCGGATCAACCGTTTAGGAGAAGTTCTATGACAAACCTAATACAAAAGCCAAGGGTGAATGGAGCTTTGCTCCAATAATATCATTTTACGGATTACTATTAACATTTATCAAATCGACACTTATGGTGCGGGAGTAATATTGATATGAAAATATTAATAAATAGTAATTCCAATATAACTGCTCTAATTTGTTACACTTGAGAAATATTTAATCATATCCTGTTTTAAAGCAAGTTTCAAGGGTTGAAACATTACACAAGACTTCTATAAATCAGCCTTTCCAGGCAATAATTTTCTATTAATTGCCGGGAGTTGGCAAAGTTTAAAACTCAATATTTTACTTGGTTCAACTGAACTACAGTTTGACTGGAGTTCATAAAATCTGTACTTAGATCTTTCGTTCCATTTTCCTTTAAAGTTAAACTGATATAATATCACTCCTTAATGTTTCGTTTTAAACGAATACAATTTCATGTAAGTCTAACTATTTCATCGGTATAATGTGTGACCACGGCACCAGTAGGTGTGCCAAAACGTCTCGGGTAAACATATCACGTAAGTGATTAAAAAACTGTTTCGTTGGTTAATCCCTATTATTATATATAAGGTACAGTTTGTATTAAGTAGAAAGAATATAATGACTAATACTAGTAATTAGAGTGTGCAACAACCGTGCTACCGTGATAGCCCAGTGGGTAGAACACTCGGTTATCGTGCAAACGACTAGTGTTCAAATCCTGGGTCGGGCCTACACCAATTTGTCTTTTCTAAAGACATATGTGTGGTTAATTTATCATGGTTGTTAACGGTGAGGGAAAACATCGTGAGGAAACCCACATGGCTGAGTTGTACTTAGTCATGTGACAGTGTATTCGTACAAAACGGCGATAGGCCTGCCCCCTATCACGTGAGTACACTGTCCATGCAAAACGTGGGTATTCTGAACACCAGGTGACAAAGTCACGTGATGTTCAGAAGTATTAGTACCTCTGCCAACCCCTTCGGGGATATTCGGCGTGAACGTTTATGCTTTATTATTATAGAGTGTATACTTATACATTACATATAATTAATAATAATAATTGAACCTGACTCCCTGACCCCGACCGACTGTGCTTTTGTCGGGGAGTACCGGCTCTCCCACTTAAAATTTATATTTTCATTTTCGGCCATGGGAGAGGCGAGAAACAAAAATGTTTTCCGAAATAAGAATAAATGTTTTTATTTGTCACTTAAAATACAACAATACAAGAAAATAAAGTTACAAAAAAAACAACAATGATATCAAACAACAGACAAAAAGGTGCAAAGCTCGTTCTATCCACAACATGCATCTTTATACCAAAAAGGGGTATCCAGAGCATCCAAATCGAAAGTTTCTTTACCATTTTTTATAAGTTGAGTAGGGAAGAGACTGCAGAAAAAGAAGAGTTGTTGATGGGTCTACAACCACATTGCCAAAACAATCACTTAATAAGGCAAAATAGCCCTAAGTCAGGTTTATACCCGGTAATACCCGGTTAATACACATTCATGTCTTCAGAACATAAATTAAGAAAAGGTTTAATAAAAATACTATTTTTAATACATACAAGATAAGATGTTATTAAAGGAAAGAAAAATTTCGACACTGGCGGGGTTCGAACCCGCGACCTTCGGGTATACGCCCCCGTCGCTCTGCCAACTGAGCTACAGTGTCAGTTGGCATCCAGCGCGAAATTTCTCTATCCTTTGTTTCTTTTTTACACGTTCAAGTAGTGTTTGCGTTTCCTACCTCCGAATTTTAACTAATTCGGACGGCCACTTGTCTACCTTTTCAGATAGAATGCAAATGTTGGAAACGCCTAACTATCATATAATTTAATGTTTTTGACATGAATTCCTCATGTGGGGATTATTACTCATAAATAAAAGATGTTATTAAAGGAAAGAAAAATTTCGACACTGGCGGGGTTCGAACCCCGCCAGTGTCGAAATTTTTCTTTCCTTTAATAACATCTTTTATTTATGAGTAATAATCCCCACATGAGGAATTCATGTCAAAAACATTAAAACATACAAGATAAGCCTGTTACCTAGTAAAATAATACATTCGATATGTGGAATTAACATTTCATTAATATCATTTAAAAAGAATATTACACGAACTAAATGTCTCTTCCTGTGGTCTGTTCAGAATCGTTGTTATATGTTTGTAGGTATGCAGTTTAGGTTTGGAAGGTATATCAATAAAGTTTGATGACTTTTCTTATGTCATAATATCATGAAGATTATTATTTGATTATCATAAAAAACATAACATAACATAAACGTTCACGCCGAATTTCCCCGAAGGGGTTGGCAGAGGTACTAATACTTCTGAACAACACGTGACTTTGTCACCTGGTGTTCAGAGTACCCACGTTTTGCATGGACAGTGTACTCACATGATAGGGGGCAGACCTATCGCCGTTTTTGTACGAATACACTGTCACATGACTAAGTGCAACTCAGCCATGTGGGTTTCCTCACGATGTTTTCCCTCACCGTTAACAACCATGATAAATTAACCACACATATGTCTTTAGAAAAGACAAATTAGTGTAGGCCCGATCCAGGATTTGAACACTAGTCGTTTGCACGATAACCGAGTGTTCTACCCACTGGGCTATCACGGTTGGTGTAAAATTTACAATATGAAATTATCACATAGGCATAAATAGGCCAATAACAAGCTTGTATGCATATGCATAAAAATAAATAACACCGAAAACAACAGAGAACTTAGAGAAAAAAGGAACTTATTTAATTAATTAGCATAAGCATAAAGCATAAACGTTCACGCCGAATATCCCCGAAGGGGTTGGCAGAGGTACTAATACTTCTGAACATCACGTGACTTTGTCACCTGGTGTTTAGAGTACCCACGTTTTGCATGGACAGTGTACTCACGTGATAGGGGGCAAGCCTATCGCCGATTTGTACGAATACACTGTCACATGACTAAGTACAACTCAGCCATGTGGGTTTCCTCACGATGTTTTCCCTCACCGTTAACAACCATGATAAATTAACCACACATATGTCTTAAGAAAAGACAAATTGGTGTAGGCCCGACCCAGGATTTGAACACTAGTCGTTTGCACGTTAACCGAGTGTTCTACCCACTAGGCTATCACGGTTGTTTAATACGGTAGGAATATAGCCGATATTCCTACGCAACTGAAGAATGGATACGTGTTGAAGGATCAACGGTTATCATAATCTAAGTATGCAAGTTTAAATTTGAAAGACAGAAAACGGGTCAGCTTTTTTTGAATTCCTTCGATTCTATCGGAGTATACGCCATAACAGGGATCCCAAAGGTGACTGCGAAGATAGGCACAATAAATAATTTTGACATAATATATTTTATCGATATTTATATAATATAAATATACGAGTAAGACTTTCTTTGATTGAAAATAATTTATATGTCTTTTGAAAGGGAACTATTTGACCGTTATGGTTGCTGTAAAGACTATTAGGACTAGGTGTTGGTGGGTTGCATGTCTTGTCAAAAGTAATAATATAGTAGTAGTTGCAAAAGTAAAGAATAAATGTAGATTTACATACATACATACATACATACATATACTCACGGCTATAATTCCCTAGAAGGGGTAGCCAGAGCCAAGGAATTATAAATTCCTCAGCCACTTTTGGAAGTTGAGTGGGGAAAAGGCGGTAAAATAAAGGTTTTTGGTGATGGGTCTCCAACCGCATCGCCCAAAAATCCAATAAAAAGCCCCGATACCCTTAGTCGCCTCTTACGACACCCGTGGGTAGAAAAGGGTAGCGACATTCTAAGCCGGCACTACACGGCATACATATACTCACGGCTATAAATCCCAAGAAGGGATAGCCAGAGCTAAGGAACTAGAAGTTCCTCAGCCACTTTTGGAAAGTTGAGTTGGGGGAAAGATGAAATAAAGGTTGTTGGTGATGGGTCTCCAACCACATCGCCCAAAAATCCCTTAAAAGCTCCAATACCGTTAGTCGCCTCTTACGTACACCCACCGGCAGAAATGGGGTAGTGTTATTCTAAGCCGACACTACACAGCAAATGTAGATTTAAATATAAAATAAGCTAGAACACATATCGCTTCGCTCCGATACACTTTTCTCAACTCATGCAAATGACATCGCCAGTGTCGAAATTTTTCTTTCCTTTAATAACATCTTTTATTTATGAGTCATGCAAATGATTGAATATGTACAATCTCAACCTTACCACAGATTACTGAATACCTTACCACATAACCTTACCTAATTGCATAAACTCATATACTCACGGCCTAAGTTCCCATTGGGGTAGGTAGAGACTACCGATCGCTACTTTGTACGATTCTGGTAAACCTCTTTTGCTTCGTTTGCATCCACCAATCCTTTCATATATGGTCTTTTATTCTTCTTACTTCGGACGCCTGCTTTTTTAATAACAGTGCAATATTTAATTGAATAAAGTTTATATTATAGAAGCCCAGTATAATTTTATTTGATTAATTACGTGTGATTAATTTCATTATGGATCATGTTCAAATATGTTTTTGTAATTGAGAAGCATTGTCAATTTCATTAATTTGAAACCCAGTACATCTATTTGATTATTTTCAGTAATTCCGAGTAATTTGTCATTAATATTGCGATAAACGTTTCAATTTTATTTGCCAGTATAATTTCGGTAACATATCGGTTCAAAAACAACGAGAAGAAAAAGAATAGTGCTATTCTAAAACGCCACAAAACAGATTTGTTTTTAATAAAATTAGTTATACAAGTCGGAATTGAAGTTAAAAGGAGGTATCCTAGGCAATCCAAATATAGTAGTCGGTTAAAATTATGCAACACACAGAAGCCCATAAAAGTGATCCCACTACGTGTAAAAATATCTTCATACGGGCCGTAGAACTATCGTGCTTATTAGTAGAACTTGGCCATGAGGGTATCCTCACGATCTTTTCCCTCACAGAAAAATTAATCACACATATGACTTAAGAAAAATAAAAAACAAAAACAAAAACTTCAAATTAAAAACTAAACAGAAAAAAAAACAAATATTGTTACTTAAAACTATATTATTATTTTTTATTTAAAAAAGAACCGCCTTCAAAAATCCAACTGAAAAGTATAAAATAATTTTTATTTATTTTATTATGTACAACTCTATTCAACTTCTTCTTTTTGAAGTCGGTGCCAAACCAATTTTCATGACAAAGAAGAACGAATATTAGTGGCCCGCCCAAGTTGAGTGAGTTCTCCACCCCATCAGCGTATATCAACCTTCCTTTTTAATCAATTAATAAAAAAATTCGCATCAAAATTAATTTTGTAGTTTTACAGATTAAAGTATACATAAGGATGTCCCTTTATCCCAGACATGGATAGAGAAAGCGACTTTGTTTTATACTATGTAGTGATTTATATTCTCGATCGTCTTTTTACAAAGTGTTAGAAGTTTTGGTTGTGCCAACTCCGTGCATGCATGTCTCTGTCGAATTGTTAATTCCGTTAGTTTGAAATCTGATAATCTTACATAACCTAACCTAACGATAGTTTACTATCTCGCTATCTATCTAAAATTATAAATTACTAGTATTTACAGTTTTACGGTGACATGTATATTATGATAATTTCTTTGCGGAGTGCGACGCATGCGCACCAGGCTAAGCACCGGTCACTGTCCCCCAATTCCATCCTTTATAAAGCGACGTCGTTGCGAGCGGAAGAAATTTCTTGATTTTTGAGCGCGATTGTGTTACTGTTGTTGAGGCATTATCGATTGATTTATTATTCGTATGGTTTTCTCTATGTAGCAATTTTCATTTTGGATTTGTCTGTTTGGCACCGACTTCAAAAAGAAGAAGTTGAATAGAATTGTACATAATAAAATAAATAAAAATTATTTTATACTTTTCAGTTGGATTTTTGAAGGCGGTTCTTTTTTAAATAAAAAATAATAATATAGTTTTAAGTAACAATATTTGTTTTTTTTTTCTGTTTAGTTTTTAATTTGAAGTTTTTGTTTTTGTTTTTTATTTCATACTTTTTAGTGATAAGTTCTTAAATCACTCTGAGTTTTTTTAGTGAATTAGTGATAGTTTTTGAGAGATAAGTTTTACTGTCCGTTTATTTTATAGTTTTTTTAACAGGTAGTTATAATATTTGTTATTATGACTTTAGCTTACTTGTTACTATTTTGTTTACCTGCGGGCCTAGATAGAAAAGCAAAGGATGCTTTAAGGAAAAGTCGCGTAAGGGAGAATGAAACACCCATCGAAAAAAAACAAAGACTTCAGAAGAGCAAGCACGAGCCGTATTTAAACTAGTTATCGCGTGGGATAAAGCAGCCATCTTTTACGCACTTACTTAGTATCGTATACTGCCATCTCATTCTAACCGTTATCGTGTCGATAACTCGTGCTTGCCCTTCAGAATGAGAGAGATCGTCAGCGTGCTGCTCTTGCTGCCGAAACAGATTAGCAAAGAGAAGTTCACCTATCACAAATGCGAAGAAACACTCTTACATATATGTAGCGTTGAGTCGTGTAAAATCCCTTGATGAGATGGCTTTAAGTGATATAGATTCAAAGAAAATACTTAACCATCCCCATGACGAAAGAGCCTTGATTGAAATGACCAGAATGAGAAACATGATGTTGCAATATATATTTTTTTCTTCAATATAATTAAGAGTAATTTATTCATGTTTTTATATACTTTTTTGTTTAATAATTTAGTAACTCTGTTTATTACTAATAAAAAAACTTTATTAACATTATATTGATAAATCTCTGTCTAGTATTGATAACTTTACATACATACTTATATTTCAAAATAAGAAACCTCCTTTTTTTCGAAATGGTTAAAGTACTTAAACCTTCTCCTGAATGTAATAACATAAACTGATAATTCTTTGTCTAATAATAACTAAGAACCTTCAAACTTACATACATACTTGTAGGTGAAACTCAGAAACTCCTTTTTTGAGACGGTTAGATCACTAAAACCTTGTCCTGAAAGTAACAAGTACTTTTCTGAAAATCGCATCTAAAGAGCTTAAGCGAAACGCGAGATAATCGCCGACCAACATACATACATGCAGGTCAAACACAGAACCTCCTTTCTTTTAGAGTCGGTTAAATCACTTAACCCATCTTCTAAATGTAACAAATACTTTTCTGAAAACCGCATCCAAATAGCTTAAGCCAAACGTGAGATAATCGCGGACCAACAGACATACATACAGGTCAAACACAGAACCTCCTTTCTTTTTTTGGTCAGTTAAGGCACTAAAACCTTCTCCTTAATGTAACGAATACTTTTCTGCAAACCGCATCCAAATAGCTTAAGCCAAACGTGAGATAATCGCGGACCAACAGACACACATACAGGTCAAACACAGAACCTCCTTTCTTTTTTTGGTCGGTTATGGCACTAAAACCTTCTCCTAAATGTAACAAATACTGTTTTGAAAACCGCATCCAAATAGCTTAAGCCAAACTCGAGATAATCGCGGACAATTATACATACATACATACATACAAACAATCGAACTGAGAACCTCCTTTTTTGAAGTCGGTTACAAAATGCAATAAGTACTACAATTTATGCCCCACTGCTCAAATTGTTGTTGTAAATTAAAATAATATGAACAAAAAAAAAAGAAAACAAAACGATAGAGAAAACATCTATAAATAACATCCTCCTTTGAGTTCCCGCTTTCTCTTAACAAAACATAATACGAAAATAAGAGCTTCTATATTTTATTCGGTATAAAGGGTCTATTGTTCAAAAACAATAGTTAAGCTGCTTGTGTCCCGAAATCAGACCTTATACATCCATTATATCGCTAATACGTAGATTGAGGACCTTTGCCGGTCTCCCCTCTTCAGTTTAACGTATGCTAATCTTGGGTCAACATTTTATCGTAACAAAATAGACGTTATATTTTTATATCATCCTATTTTCTTGATCTTATTTCATTCACTCACTAGTAGCTACTTTTGGATTGGAAGGTTTATCATGAGAAAAGTAACACGTTCCGTAGTTAAACACAACTGAACTACATACATACATATACTCACGGCTATAAATCCCTAGAAGGGGTAGCCAGAGCTAAGGAATTAGAAATTCCTCAGCCACTTTTGGAAAGTTGTGTACGGAAAAGATGGTAAACATAAGAGTGTTGGTGATGGGTGGTGGGACTCCAACCGCATCGCCCAAAATCCCTTAAAAGCCCCCAATACCGTTAGTCGCCTACCGGAAGAAATGGGGTAGTGCTATTCCAAGCCGACACTACACAGCTACACAACTGAACTAGCTCCTATTAAACAACACTACGTAGCGCACCTTTAACCTAACTTTTATTTTCTGTAGAGGCAGAATCAGTGAAGTTTCTATTTACGAGTAGGTTCTTTCAAGTTATTTTCCTTATTCAAGTTCCTCAAAAGTGGCTGAGGTATTTCTGATTCTGAAGGCTGTCCTTTTTGGGATTTAAAACTGTGATATTATGTAAGTGTGAATTTATTTACCTACGATCTGAAGATTCAGGTGTTGCGGCGTACATTAATGTGTTTACAGTTATGCTGAATATTAGTCTTAGTTTTAGAACAGTTTTAGAATGGAAGTGGCCCTAAAACTGTTGTTTTACTCTATGTGCAAAAAATCAAAAAGTCTACCGAGTGATCGTTTAGCTCACTATCTGGAAGTCTCCAGTTCAAATCCCGGGTGGCAGACGTACAAATTTCACAATCCAATTCAATTGAAGAGATTCACTCTAGCTATTATCACGATAGTAATTGTTAGTCTGCCAATTCACCCTATTCAGGGCAAGTTCGAGTTACTACATGGGGATATACATACAGTAAAACCCGCTTAAGACGATTTCTTAGGGACCCCACCGAAAATGCGTCTTAAGCGTGAAATCGTATTATGCGGGAAAGGCAAAATAAAACGAACGTACTACATATTATGTATTTTGTTCATAATATCTGGAATTATGTACATTAAATACATTATCTATACATATAATAAATCTGTAGAAAAGTCATTTTTGTACATTGAAGTAATTAAAAAGAAAATAGCCAGCGTGTGAACAGATAAGTAACAGAACCCATTTCCATCATTTTTTCAATTTTTGTCTGTTTATATGTTTGTTTGTGCGCACATCACATAAAATCTACGAATTCAATGCTGAAAATGTTTATATGCAAAAATTATACGTAACTTGAGGTATCACTTAGTTTTTGTTTCATCGAAATCGGTTCACTCTACCAAAAGATATGTGTAGCCGCGTGTGACTTATTTAAACTTTAAACACTTACCAGGCACGTGGCTGGCAGGGGTGGCGTTCGAACTCTCGAGAGTTTATTGATGAATCACAGCGCAGGCTTACACTTTTCACCATAGGTCCATAGATAAATGTGGTTCAGTCCTTTTTCACTTTGTTCGGGAAATAGACTTGATTCGGAATTTATTTGGTAACTTTTATATGAACGTGTGTGCTCACATCGGCGTGTTGAGAAAGAGAGACTAACTTGCGGAAACGGATGTAGTTGCAAGACGTCAGACGTCGATGTTGCCAGTTTCCCGCATCAACGAGGTAGTGTTAGAGAAAATAAGCCACATGAAATAAATCTATTTCTAACGTGAATTAAAAAGCATGTAAAATATGTTTTGTTGTCTTGTGCACACCTAATAAAGAAAATTATAAACTAATTTGTTCCCGTACGGAACATAAACCCGCTCACCTTAAAAGTATATAACTTTTAACAAAATAAAAGAAAATATAACCTAACCTATGACTATGATTTAAATATGTATAAAGTACTCTATTCAATAGGTAGCGGACACAGTTTAACCACTGGCCGCTTAAAAAATTTGTTGTTCATTATCATAAGATAAGAGTGACTTATGAATCCTACCACCTACTCGTAACAAACCGTCACTATGAAGAAATGGTATAATACGCCTTAATGATTGAGAAGGCAAATTCCCTTTTGAAATCTTATTTATATCTTCGGTAAAAACCGATTGTTGCACTAAAAGAACGAGTTTTTTCAAGGATTCATTATATTCTGGAACCGTTATATAATCTGAGTGGTGGTTAGTTAAATGTTTGCATTTTTTGTAGAAACGAATTATCCAAGCGGTGATTCGTACTAATTTACCTAGCGAAGAATAACGCTGTATAATCTCAATATCTGTATTAATCGTCGTAGACGCGTTTGATGAAACCATACGCTTCTCTTCATTGGTATCAAATTGTTCATTGAAAGACGGCCATGCATGAGAAGGTCGTTGTAACCAAGCTGGGCCGTGATACCACAGGGGGTGTGCGCGTAGCGCGTGGGGCAGTGCACCGCGCGAGGCCACGTCCGCGGGGTTGTCAGCAGAACGGACATGGCGCCAACGAGATGCGGGCACAACAGACAAGATATCACTGGTGCGGTTGGAGACGAAGGTCTTCCAAGTATGAGGTGGTTGGTGTAACCAAGCTAGCACGATCGACGCATCAGACCATGCATACACGTTATCCATATCGACCCGATTGCCGTAGATTGAAAGAACTTTGTCTATTAATTTTGATAATAATAAGGCAGCCATTAATTCGAGGCGGGGTATTGTTAGACGAACCCGTAAAGGGGCCACACGAGTTTTAGCTATAACGAGGTAAGTACGAATTTCTCCGTCACTACTTGTTAAGCGAATATAAACACAACCGGCATACGCGGTTTCACTCGCGTCAGCGAATCCATGCACCTGTACGGTACAAGTATTATCTAAAATGTGACGCGGAAAAGAAATACATTTTATTATCGGTAGCTCTTGAATAAAAAGTCTCCATGAATTAATAATATCAATAGGTGGGGTTTCGTCCCAACCAATATTAGCTACCCATAGCAATTGAATTAAATGTTTTGCGTATAAGGTCAGAGGGGACAAAAATCCTAGCGGATCGTAAATCCTAGCTATTTCAGAAAGGATTGCCCGTTTAGTGTATTTTTCAGAATTGACCTGAACATTAAACTTAAAACAATCAGTTCGCGGATCCCAATGTAACCCTAGGACTTTAGTGTGTGTATCCTTCTCGAGATGCGCAACGGAGACGGTTTCCTGCCGCCCACCATGAGGAGATGACGACTCAACCGCGGCAAGTATCGCCGGCGAGTTGCTGTGCCACTTTCTTAATTCAAACCCAGCCGAGGAGCAAATACCAATAAGCTCACGCTGTAACGCTAGGGCATCGGACTCGGAATTGGCCCCCGCGACCACGTCATCTACAAATATAGATTCCAAGAGTACAGGTGCAGCCAACGGGAACCGGTGACTTTCATCATGAGCTAACTGTTGAATAGTACGCAGAGCGAGGAACGGGGACGAGCTAACTCCGAAGGTGACTGTACGAAGACGAAAATCCTGTACAGGTTCCGCAGGTGAACTCCGCCAGAGGATACGTTGGTAATCCAGATGATCTTTACACATACCTATATTTCTATACATTTGTTTACAATCTGATGTGAACCCTATGAGATGAATACGAAACTTAAGAAGGATATCCACAATGTCGGGATGAAGCTTGGGTCCAGTGAGTAGCACTTGATTCAGGGATACTCCGTTGGATGATTTACACCCTGCATCAAATACTACGCGGGTACGTGTGGTCTCACTGGACTCTTTAACCACGCAGTGGTGCGGAATATAATAGTGTGCGCCCAGGGCGGCATCACTAGTCACGGGCTCCATGTGGTTTAAATCTAAATATTCTTGGATACACGCGTGGTAGTCACGTTTGAGGGTTGGATTACGTTCGAGCCTATACTCGAGCTTATGAAGCCTCGCGAGGGCTGTCTGCCGCGACTCGCCGAGGGGCGGAGCATCGGGTTTAAACGGAAGAGAAACGACGTAGCGGCCGGTAATACCATCGCGAGTATGCGTCCTTTGAAAAAGGGATTCACATAACTCTTCATCAGGAGTGTAACTCCGTTTCTCAGGAAGGGACTCCAGCTCCCAGAACCTTTGCAAATTGTCATTGTCGAATGAGCTAAAACACACATGGGGTGGAGTCGAAACCACGGGATCTAAGTTTAATTTACCCAATAATAAATAACCGAATACACTGTTTACAGCGATCGGAGAACCAGGCAAACCGGAAACGATATTACCTAATAACACATGGGATAGTATATCCGCTCCTAACAACATTTCCACGGGTTGTGGAGTACGAAAATCGGGGTCAGCTAAGGTCAAATTGGTTAAATGTGTCCACCCTTTCTGGGGTAGTGGTACGCTCGGCATGTGAGACATCAACTTTGGTAGAATTAAAGCTTCTACTTGAATTATAGGGTTTTGTTTACCCTTGGGTTTGACTAAACACGAAATTACACCCTTTGGTTTAACTGGTTCGCTATCACCAATACCATATACTGGAATGTTTATTTTCTTACGATTTAAACCTAACCTTTGCGCGCACGACTCAGTTATAAAGGAAGCCTGGCTTCCCGAGTCCACAACACACCTAACGGTCGATAGTATAGAAGAGCCAACACATACATCGATGAGCGCGGTCGAGAGTAGCACCGTGCTAGTTCGCATAGAAGGAGCATTGGAATTCGAAGCGCAATTATTATGAATAGAATTCGACTCGGACTGAGTTGGCGGCACTGGGTCTACCTTGGCAGGGGGGAGGGTGATAACAGCGGAGTCACTGACTACCGGCGAGGCTTGATTAGACAAATGAATTAAACTGTGATGCCTTTTGTGACACGAGCGACACACATAACTCGATTTGCAATTGATAACATTGTGACCTACATTTAAACAATTATAACAAATACTTTTATTTTGAATTGAATTGTACCTCGCGTGAGGTGTAAGATTTAAAAACTTCGAACATTTTGTCAACGAATGTTGAGCTTCACAGCATATACAAGTTTGCTTCTTAATTACGTTGTAACTACGTTGATTTTCGTCTGTTTGACGAGTAGGAAGGCCGACATTGTTTGCAGCTAATGCATTGAATGATCGCTGCTGCGTGATAGTACGGCTTGATAGCGAACTACCCACTTTTGTATTTTGTTGTGAAATGGACTGCCCACCAACGGAAATGTTTATGATTTCGTCAGCGGAAATTTCTTTTTCAAGAAATGTGATCAATGTGTTTACATCGGGAATAGAAGATGGTTTCACTAGCGATCTTTCAAAACACTTCCTAGTACCAACTGGAATTTTACGTAGTAAAATGTTTAAAAGTATGAAATTCCATTGGCCCACGGGAAACTGCATAGCTTCAAGTGCCTTAATATTTTCTTGGTAGACGTTAAGTAGCCGACGCAGGCTATGAACCGATTTATCACTGCAATTTTCGATGTCGAGAATTCGATCGAGATGTTTTGACGCGATGACTCGCTTATTTTCATAACGAGAAATTAATATTTCTAAAGCGATGGCGTAATTATCTTCGGAAATCGGCAAGGATTTTATAAGATTAAAAGGTTCGTTCTTTACAGTAAGTATTAAGTACCTAAGCTTCTCGGCATCCGTGTAGGCACTGTTGCTATGCACTAACGACTTAAATAAATCAATGTATGATGGCCAATCCGTAGGATCGCCACTAAACGAGGGCAATGGTAAAGTAGGCAAAGTTTTACTGTGATGACACTGCTGAGGAGCCTCAGACGATGAAAGAAAAATACGACTTGAGCGACGGACACGTTCCTCCTTTTGCTTAAGGTCGTTAAGATGAGCTAAGATGCCATAATACAAATCGTTAAATTCATTCCGAATAGTTATTTGTTCATCTTTATCAAAGCACTTATGTTTAAACAATATTTTTTCTATTTTACACTGGACTTTCGTAAACTTTCTCTGATGAGCTGAAATGTCTATAGTTCGCGAACGAAATTGCTGCTCATCGGTAGTTGCAAACTGTAATGTACGCCTAAGTTCTTCGAGAATCAAGTCCCTTTCGAATATGTCTTGTTCACAAACATGATCGTTCTCGGCCATTTTGCGTAACAAAGATGGCGACTCAAACGATTGAAATGAATTTGAAATTACTGAGTACGTAGTACTGCACAACACAAGACAACAAAACAAAAGATGAAATCGGATCCGGTTCGATAGGATCAAAATAATTTATGTAGCCGCGTGTGACTTATTTAAACTTTAAACACTTACCAGGCACGTGGCTGGCAGGGGTGGCGTTCGAACTCTCGAGAGTTTATTGATGAATCACAGCACAGGCTTACACTTTTCACCATAGGTCCATAGATAAATGTGGTTCAGTCCTTTTTCACTTTGTTCGGGAAATAGACTTGATTCGGAATTTATTTGGTAACTTTTATATGAACGTGTGTGCTCACATCGGCGTGTTGAGAAAGAGAGACTAACTTGCGGAAACGGATGTAGTTGCAAGACGTCAGACGTCGATGTTGCCAGTTTCCCGCATCAACGAGGTAGTGTTAGAGAAAATAAGCCACATGAAATAAATCTATTTCTAACGTGAATTAAAAAGCATGTAAAATATGTTTTGTTGTCTTGTGCACACCTAATAAAGAAAATTATAAACTAATTTGTTCCAGTACGGAACAATATGATTAATTTTGTGAGTTCGAGAAGAAAAATATTACGTTACGCAATTCAGTATAGTACTTGCAACGACATCTTAAGTCTAATTATAGAACTAATGTTGATAGTTGGAATCCAAAGTCCGATAGATGGCGTTGTGCAAATGACCCAAAATGCATATCAAATTAAAGCTGATGAAATGTGGATTCCGAATATATACATATCATAACACTTTTATGTTAATATTAATACACAAGATGCATTTACAATGCCGAGGGCAGAGATGGCGGCGGTGCGGCGCCGGCTGCGTTCCGTTGTGTCAGTCGGTCGGTCGGTCCGCATAGCACGACAGTGGCGGCGAGTGGCGGCGCGCGGCGGCGACGGCGGTGGTGGGGGTGGGCTCATCATGAGGTGCGCGACCCGAACGGGCAGACACGTGAGGGCAGACAACGTTGATGGTTGTGTCGAATTATGAAGTTTTCAGTGCGGCGCGGCGTTTCGTTTCAAGTTTTCAATTGATTTTTAAAATTTAATTTATGTGATTCATTTTAAATAATAATTTACGTACACGTACACGTAATAGAGGGCAGACCTGTCGCCGTTGTGTAAACAAATATTTAATAAATCGTCAACGAAGTCCTACAAATACATTTTGAATTAATTGGAAGCTTACTAGATGTGTGATCCATTTCTGTACATAATAAACCGTACATAATCAAGAAGTTATTAGCCAAAAAAATCTTACTATTTTATATGAATTGATAGAGTATTTTCATATACATACATATTCTCACGCCATTGTTTCCCATTGGGGTAGGCAGAGACTATAGATCGCAACCTACAACCCTGGCAAACTTCTCTAAATTGGTTAATTTTCATCAATTAGAAACCGTGATAGCCTAGTGGGTAGAACACTCGGTTATCGTGCAAACGACTAGTGTTCAAATCCTGGGTCGGGCCTACACCAATTTGTCTTTTATATAGACATATGTGTGGTTAATTTATCATGGTTGTTGTTGGGGGTTGGGATTGAGATTAGGGGATGTAAAATGATAAGATAGAGATAAGTTCAACTAAGATATATTACAAGGTAGGAAAAGGTGCAAATGAGGTGAAATGGGATTAATGAGTAGCGCGCGGTACGAGGTCAGTAAGCGAACTGTTGTAAAAAGGTTTGAGTAAAAGAGTGTTACAGCGTAAACTGCTGACGGAGCTTAAAGTACGGTGATTGAACCGTACATGCTCCCGGGGGAAAAAGATCAGAGAAATTTATATGAGGTTGTTAGTAGATGAATGTGCGCTTAAACTAACACAGATGATTAACAATTATTCTTAAATATACTATAGAGTTAGTAGTTATTGAAAACATAAGGGAATTACGGAACGCTAAGGCTCAAATCTGGTAATGAGAACACACGAAATACCGGGGATGATCCTTTGTCTGTTGTCTTAATTCTAACACTATTACGACGCACATGAGTCTTATCACTAACACATTCACTTTTTGTACGCACACATTCACTAACATTACACTGTACACTGCACTGCGACGTCTCCGGAGCTGCACCATTCCTCAAGGCCACAGCTGGAGTCGTATTTATAGGCTGTTGTTTAGTAGAGCTTTTCCACATTTAGACCCTTACAGCCAGACCCAACACCATCAACCCAAACAAAACATAAATGGCTGTGTAATGATGAATATCATGATTGGATATTCTTTCCGTCAATGGTTCACTTTGTTTTAAAAGTTTAAGTTTTTTGGAAATAGTTTGTAGTTCCAAACTGCTGTTTAGTAATTCCATACTGTTATTTTCCGGTTCAACATTTGGGATTGAGATATTGACGATATGGTTCATCTGAGATAGCTTAGGGTGGTCAAAATAGGGTCTCACAGTTATTTTACTGAAATCTCGTCGATGAGTATAACTAAAATAATTTGCAAATTTTGCTGTGCATCCTTGGTCAGCGGTAAAATATCCTGTACTAGTAAGTCTAATAGGTGTCACCTGTTCATTACATATTAGTTTCATATTACACTCCTTACAGCAATAAAAAATAAATGTGTTTGGTTTGTTCAATTCAACCCATCTGTCTTTACAAATTGAAGATGTCGTTTTACACTCGCGCGAACCTGGTAAGGTGACACAGAAGGTCTGATCATCTTTGATTGTATTTATGGGATTCTTAGGATGACATATACTCAATTGATCGTGAGAATGATAACACGATTCGAGGTCTTGTCTCAGCATTTTTATGTAGGTTTCGTGTTTAAGATCAATTGCAACATATTCTGCGATTGGTTCAATACTTAATTCATAGCCATTGTTTATAGTCCGGGGAAGTGGAATTAATCTTGATATTTCGTATATTTCTTCACTTATTAAGGGTATTACTATTTCAAATATAATATATTGGGATGAAACTCTGGTCCAAACGTGTAAAAGATTATATAATTGAGTTAAACTGTCAGTTTTTCTAATGGGTAGAGACAGATCCTTAGGAAGTGCATCCGCTATAATACCTAATTCATAACGTAACTGTGCTGGGCTGAGTAGATGAAAGTTCAGTTTTCCATTATATATATTGGTGACCGTGTCTAATAGGGTTTGCTGCATATCTTTCAAATTAAATAAAATATTGTTGGCCATCATTGCCGTAATAAGGAAGTCATTCACTAATTCCATATTTTGTAATTCGGTTCTTACTTGGGTCAATGCCTGATTGATTGTATTAATTTTTCTATTGATAATTTTGTACTGTTTATTCATGACGTTTTCCGTTCGCTTTAAAAGATTTAATTCGGCTTCTACTATTGAAGTTTGGTTTTTCCAAAGTTTGGCTAAATGCTGTTCATTTTCTTTTATTAGATTAATGTCCTGTGAGTATTTTTCCGCAAACCGGCTGTCTAATACGCCAAATAAGCTGTTTGCTATATAACCAACACCGTCTATCAACCCGCGCCGCCGCCGCCGCCGCTGATCGTATTTCATATTGATATTATTGTTATGATTCATTAACAGCTCATTATAGTATTTGAGTTCACTCTCTTCATGTAGTAACTGTAATATGATCCCTTCACAACTCGAATGCAGTTTAATAACATTACAAATGTTCTCGAGATAATTCATATATTTCGTGATTGCTCTATTACTTTCATGATAAGGTTGCAAATCGTAGTATACTATTAATCGCCAATCGTCTCGTATCAACTGCATGTCTTTAATGCGATCAAAATAAAGACTATTGTTTCCGTGTAAGGGTTGTATATCATGCTTGCAATTGACTGAAGGTACTGTCAGATACATACATAATAATACTAATAGCATTGTGGTGAAAAAACTATGATTTTTCGGTAATTTTCCTTTCGTTTTGGGTTCATTCTTATCGGATATTGTCTCACTACGTTCTGAACTATCTGATTCCGGATTTAAATAAGTCAAATTAGGAGATTGGGGTCTTGTTTGCTCATTATTAGTTGGTAACAACGATAATTTTACGATTGGTCTTTTCAGGACGCCATTTTTTGTTTTCAATGATACGACTCGGACTTTACCGTCACCTCCGGGATGCAACTGTGTCACACGCGCCATAAGCCATTTCCCGGGAGGAAGATTATCTTCTTTAATTATGACGATGTCATTAAGGTTTAAATTTCTTTGCTCTTGCTTCCATTTAGTTCGTATAGATAATTGAGATATGTATTCATTTTGCCACCTTTTCCACATGTCATTCACTATTTTTTGTACTAGATTCCAGCGAGTTCTGAGATCATTCTCAGTATCTATGATAGTGAGGTTAGGACCACTCGCCAGAAAATGGGATGGAGTTAAAATGTCGAGATCTTCGGGATTTTCTGTTAAGGGACAAAGAGGTCGTGAGTTCAGACAAGCTTCGATTTGAGCTAGCAATGTGCAGTATTCTTCAAAAGTTAGTCTCTGCTCCCCTATGACTCGTTTAAGGTGGTATTTGAGACTCTTCACTGATGCTTCACTCAACCCATTTCCTGATGGCCATCCGGGACAATTCAGATGAAATTTAATGTTCATTTCTGATATAACTGCCATAACATCGGGCTGTTTTTGGGATTTTGAAATTTGTTCATACTCGGCTTTTAAGATGTTATTGGCACCTATAAAATTTGTGCCTTGATCGCTATACAAATGTCCTGGTACACCTCTTCTCGCTGACATGCGCTTCAATGCGGCTAAAAAGGCTGACGTAGAAAGATCTGATACAATTTCTAAATGAATGGCTTTAGTCACCATACAAATAAATACAGCAATGTAACCTTTACATGTTTTGATTCCTCTACCTTTATTAGATTTTACCTGGACGTGGCCAGTATAGTCAACTCCTGTATGGTAAAAGGGTCTCGATGGGGTTACTCGGCATGATGGTAAGTCACCCATTATTTGACATTGAAGGATCGGATTTTGCTTTCGACAAATTACACACTGTCTTAATAACTTTTTTGTGGTTCGAATACCACCCAGTATCCAATCTGTCTTATTAAATTTGAAGTCATTTTTACTCCTCCATGAAGAGATTTTCTATGATAATGTTCAACGATAAGGTCAGCTAGTCTAGATTTACTTGGAATGATCGAGGGATGTAATATTTCAGGATCAAGATAAGTGTTTTTTAATCTTCCACCAACCCGAAGTATTCCATTTTTATCTAAAATAGGGTTTAAACTTAGGATAGAACTTTTCTTACTAATAGGCATATTATTATTTAGTTTAATAATCTCTTCTCTGTAGTAAATATCCTGACAAGATTTTATAACGTACTGTCTAGCTATTTCTAACTCTTGTGCTGTGAGATATAAGGTTTTCTCTTTTCTATTTACAAATCTTAAAATCCAGGCTAATATTCTTATAACTCTTCTTAATGTAGAATATTTATTTAATAAACTTATAACTATATTTTCATTAATTGTGGATGTATTTACTATTCTCGTTTTTCGTACATCTATGTTGGTTGAATAGCTCGGACTATCATTTATTTTGTCCTCTAGATCTAAGTTTCGTAACCAGCTAGGCCCTTGCCACCACAGAGAGTAATTTGTCAATTGAGATATCGATAGACCACGGCTAGCACAGTCAGCTGGGTTCTCTTTAGATCTGACATAATGCCAGCAAGTGGGGGGCATCTCAGAAATAATTTGGCTGACTCTATGAGCTACATATGGTTTCCATTTTTCGGGTTCTCCATTCAGCCACCCTAATACTACCATAGAATCAATCCAGCCGACAGTTTTAATGGTGTATTGTGAAAGACAGGCTTTAACTTTTTTAATTAATTTTGATAGTAGTAATGCTGCTGCTAACTCTAAACGGGGTAAGGATTGAGGTTTTTTAAGAGGTACCACTCTTGATTTACCTATCAAAAGTGTTATTGTATTTAAATTCGACCTTTTTATTTTGCAGTATACAACGCAAGCATATGCTTTTGTACTAGCGTCGGAAAAACCATGAAGCTCTATGGTATCATTTTGATGCAGTCCCAGCCACCTAGGAACTTTAATTTTAGAGATGTTTTCGAAATCTATTTTGATTTTATTCCATTCTTCACATTTTGAATCTGGTAAGGTATCATCCCAACCTATTTGTAATTTCCACATTTCTTGAAAGTGTATTTTCAGCTTTATAGTTACTGGTGCAAGCCAGCCCAACGGGTCATAGACTTTTGAGATGTTTGATAAAAAATCTCTTTTGGTAAGTTTTAAAATCGGCGGGAAATTTAAATTATGAAAGACGAATTCATCTGTTTGTGCGTTCCATCTTAATCCTAATGTTTTTGTGGATTCCGAATGTCTAAATTCCAAGTTTTGATCTTTAAGGTCACTGTCTAACCCGTCTAGGATTTGTGGTTCATTTGATTTCCATTTTCGCAAGTTGAAACCACCTGATTTCAGAAGATTGATGAGATCGGTTATTAGTCGCTTAGCATCTTCAACATTATGGCTTCCATGCAGGAGATCGTCCATGTAGAAGCAATTTTCCAAGACTTCTGGCGCTGAGCTGTTAGGGTAGTTTATCTTTTCGTCATGAGATAATTGTTTAAAAGTCATCATAGCTAGGAATGGGGCGGCTTTTGTACCGTAAGTGACAGTGGCTAATTGATATTCTTTAATTGGGTCCAATGGGCTTTTTCTATATATAATTTTTTGTAGCTTTTGGTCATTAGGATGTAGCCATATCTGTCTGAACATTTTCTCCGCATCTGCCGTAAGCGCTATTTTAAATTGTCTCCATTTAATAAGAAGACTTTGAAGATCTTGTTGAAGATTGGGTCCACTATACATTATATCGTTAAGACTTTTTCCGGTTGAGGTAGTGGCAGAGGCATTAAATACTACTCGTAGCTTTGTTGTTGTTGATTCAGCGCGCACTATACAAAGCTGAGGTAGGAATACTTCGTGTTTCATATTGTCACGAGACTGAGTGGCGGGTTTCATATGACCGAGGTCGATGTATTCGTTTATAAACAACTGGTAGTTTTTCGCTAAGTCTGCATTCTTCGATAGTTTGCGTTCTAACTGAATATATTGTGCTATGGTTTTATTTCTAGAGTGGCCTAACATATTTTCGTACTGCGACTTAAGGGGTAGTCTAACTTCATACTTTCCATCTTCTCGGCGGGTGGTGGTAGACTTATAATAATCTATGCATTTTTGGTCTTCTGTACACGACGACGAAGGTTCTGAAATGTCTTCAGTTTCCCAAAATGTTTGAATATCTTCTAGATTGTTAAGGATTAAATTACATTGATAAGATTTTACCCCTCCACTAAGCACCCAGCCGAGTTGAGTTTGTTGTGCTATGAGATGGCTATTGTTTTCTCGACAAATGCCACGCATTATAATGAGGGGATAAACGTCAGCTCCTAATAATATGTCGATAGGGCGACTGAAAAATATTCAGGATCAGCTAATTTAATGTTGTTAAAAGATGGCCACTGAGGTTTTTCAAATGTGCAACTGGGAAGATTTTTAATTAAGTTCTTCATGACAAACACGTCTGTTTCAAAACTGAAGTTATTTACGGATGAAAAGCATTCGATTGTTATAACTCCTTTACAGCTATTTTGTTTATCTCCAACGCCCGTAATCACACCATCGCATTTTTTTCGGCGTAACTTTAATAGTTGAGCAGCTCTTTCGGTTATAATGGAAGTTTGTGACCCTTGATCTAGTAAGGCGCGAAACTCTTTATAATATCTATTGTAGGATTTAACTTTAATCATGGCTGTTGCTAATAATATTTCATTCGGTTGAGATTGTAAAGATACATAAGATGAACTCGTTTGAGGTAGCTGAGGTGACGGTTTATTCGGGGCGCTCGTGGCCTGACTCGGCAAAGAGTGCGACGTCATGCGTTTAGGTGTGAATGCCCCGTGCAAGATTGAGTTGTGCTGTTTATTACATTCTCGGCATTTTACTTCAGAATAGCAATTTCGCCCTTCGTGATAATGTAAACAGTTGAAGCAGAGATTCAATTTGCTAATTGCATTTTTTCTAGCATAAGATGGCATACTTAGTAATTTTTCGCAATTGTAGATTCTGTGATCGTCAGCAGCACAAATAGGGCATTTGTTTTTTGCAATATTAACATGGTTGTTTCCGTTGTTTGTTGGCGATTGCGAAATTGTTTGATTAGTATAATAATGCTGTTTTTGTTGATTCGGAATAATAGGTAATGAGCTCTTTTGTAATGGCTTAAAGACCAAATTAGGATTTGGTTTTTGTGTAGGTGCTACGTTGCGACGAGAAGTTTCTAACGTCATAAATTTTGTCTCCAAAAATTTCAAAAAATCTTTTAATAATTTTATATTTCTTGGCTGTTCCAAAGACTGGATATATTCTTTATAGGATTCGGAATCAAGCTTTTGTGACAAAATATGCACTAATATCGGGTCCCATGAGGCAGTATCTACGCCCAAATTCTTAATAGCACTAGTACATTCATATATGGCGTCATGAATACGTTTGAGATGGTTTATAGATTGTTGATGCGAGATCGGTATGTTTAAGAGCATGTTAAGATGGGATGTAAAGATCAATCTTTTGTTCTCATATCGATGGTTAAGGATCGCCCAACAAGTTGAATAGTTATCAGAGCTTATTGGTAGGTGTTGTAATATTTTTTCTGCTTCTCCCTTAACCTTACTTTTTAAATACTGCATTTTTTGTGCATTTGAGAGGGATGAATTGTTATGTATTGTCTCTATAAATAGGTCTTTAAAGGATGTCCAGTTATTATAATTACCGTAGAATGGTTGTATCTCCATTTTAGGCGTAGATTTTTCTACATGCGCTACTGACCACATCTTTTTATTTATGCATTTTTTAAGATCATTGAAATGGTTTTCATACTGCGAAAATTGTTTTTCATATTCGAGATTAGGATTATTATTTTTATTATTATTAATCTTTATTAATATAAATGGTTACATTTAATTATAACAAAGCCCTGCAAAACTGTTTTACAGTTTGTCTGCAGGTAGAGTCTCTTTTAATAAATTTTTATTTAGTTACATCTATGGTAGTGAGTTAAGAAAATATTTTTTTAATTTGTTTTTAAATTTTTGTCTATTAGGCTCGAGGCGGATGTCCTCGGGCAGACTGTTGATCAAGTACGGTAATCGCTTTTTAAGCGTCCTGTCCCCGTAGTAATTATTTACTCTGGGTACCTCCAGCCTGCCCGCCGACACCGACCTCGTGCCATAGCTATGACTCAGCTTCGTGATATTCTGCTCTTGACTGTCGTGGTTGTTAATTAATAAGAGGTATTTATGTTTCAGGCTGACAGGCAGAATTTTACATATTTTAAAAAGTTTATAGTAGTTACCATTACATTTATTTTTAGTTTTATGATTAACAAGAAGTTTTAAAAATCTAATCTGAAGTGATTCAAGTTTATCTATATATGATTTAAAAGTAAGGCCGTAACTGTCAAGAGCATAACTCAGGATTGAGTCAACTAGCGAGAAATACAAACATTTAAGTGTGCTTGTTGGAACCTTAAAACTTAAATGGTAGAATTTACCCAATAAAATTCTAAGCTTATTACATATATAATCAATGTGTTGAGACCATGAGAAGCTAACATCTACTTTTAAACCTAGGTACGTTATACAGTCTACTCTCTCTATAGGTACACACTGACAGCTGACTAGATTTCTATGTAGACATAAGAAACTATGTGTGTACATAGAAGGTGGTTGTTCAGAAATAGTTAAGTATGGCAAATGTATTACAATAAATTTAGTCTTATCAGAATTTAGGATGATACCGTTATCGTGGGACCACTTGACCACCGCATCAATGTCCCTCTGAACTAGACGGCACGTCTCCGCGAGGTCGGTGCCGGCGCGGAGCGTGCACAGGTCATCTGCGAACATGTGTGCCGAGCAATGTCGCAGTACTCCACAAAGGCTATTAACATGCATCAGGTAGCACACTGGGCCGCACCCAGACCCCTGTGGAACTCCGCACCGTACCGGGACCCCCTCGCTGAGCGTGTCGCCCAGCTTAACCCGGTAACTGCGAGATGTCAAGTAGTCGCGGAACCATTCATTAAGTGGATGGCTGACACCACATTCATCCAATCCATTCAAAAGTGTTTCCGTATTTAAAGTGTCAAATGCTTTTTTAAAGTCATAAAAAATCGCAACTACAAATTTTTTATTTTCTAGGTATGTATTTATTTCATCAGTAATTTTTTTCAGCAAAGTATTTGTACCTTTACCTACTTGAAAACCATGTTGACAATTATTTATTATATTATATTGACTATGGAATTTTCCTATTTGTGTAACTATAGATTTCTCCATAATTTTGTCGACACTAGATAAAATAGCAATTGGTCTATAGTTTGAATAGTTTTTCCGATCTCCTTTCTTATGGATTGGGCGAATGATGGCCTCCTTTAACTTGTCAGGAAACTTGTGTTTAATAACTGAATCGTTAATTAATTTAGCTAGCACTGGACTTACTTTGTCTACAACCAGTTTCAGGTCGGACATACGTATGAGATCGCTCCCAGGAGATTTATTTCTATCCATGTTATTAATAATGTTTTTTACTTGCCTACTGTTGACTGGTTGCCATCTCATACTTACGTCTGCTCTTTTAACGTAACTATTTCTATCTAACCATTTGTCATCACAGTTGTGTTTTAGTTGTAGTATTTCTTCCGAAAAATTATATGCAAACTTATCACAAATATCTTTTATACTCATTTTGTTGTCCATACTATTAAGTATTAAAGTATCTAATGACTCTTTCTCATTACCTAGTAGACTTTGTATTTTCTCCCATATTTTTTTAATATTCCTGTTACAATCTAATATACTTTGTTTATCGTGTTCATTATTACATTTAGATATTGCTTTACTACATTTGTTTCTATATTTTGTATACTTAAGTCTCTTTAACATGTTTTTAGGATCATTATACCATATCATAAATAATATATCTCTTTCTAGAACCATGTTCTTTAAATTTACATTAATCCAGTCTTTATTATTTCTACTGTATTTATTATTCGTATTTCTTATTATTCTATAACATCTATCGTAAATATTTTTAAATAATGAGGTAAATGCGTTATATAATGCAACAGGACATTCTATACTTAAAAGTTCGTCAAAATTAGCTTTCATTAATTCACTTCTTACTAATCGATTATCAAGTACTCTGCGGTGGTTAGCAACTGGCCGAGGCGTCGGCGGCGGCAGCGACAGGTGGGGCAAGTTCGATAGCGCGGGGCGCGGGCGCACCGCGTCATCACCCACACCCCCCGCGCCGCCGACGACGGCCGAGTTCGCGGCCCGGTTGATTCCCAATCGCATAATACTCGAATTGGAAGAAGAGTTACATATTGAAGTTTTTTCCCACTGCACCGCAGCAGAAACATAATAGTGGTCTGATACTTTATGTGTTATTACCGCAGAATGTATAAAAGATAATGGGGCACGAACATAAATGTGATCTAGGCACGACTCAACGACTTTTCCATTCAATATTTCCCTTCGTGTGACATCATCAATACACTTTGTAAATCCAAATTCAGACAGTAAATTCTCGTATTTTATAACACTACTATTTTGATAGTCCAGTAAATCTATATTTATATCGCCACAAAAAATTACCTTAGAACATTTGGGTAAACTATTTAAGAGGTTGCGCAATTCGATAAAGAATTCCTGTTTTCTGTCTTGATTATGATGCCTAGGAGGTCTATACATTGATATTAAATATATTTGTTGCCCATTATGCATTAGTACAATAGATACACACTCCGCTGTGCGCATTAGCCGTGTGTAGGTCCGGCTCGGTGGATTCAAATGATTCGAATCTCTGCATGAGCCTGATTGGCCTAACCGGCCCCACTCTTTCCTATCAGGTGCGAGTTCTCTTAACCGGGCCGCTCCGCACCGGCTCGGTTCTATTGTTTTCGAACAACAGGCCCAGGCATCAGGTTCAGGATCGGTTCGATTTTTACCGTTACATTTGCTTGCTGAATGTGAGAGCGAGACAAGAATGTAATACAATTTGAACTCGGGAGACAGAGACAAAAAAAGAGTTGTCCTTTTGTGTTCTTTGTTTGCCAATTTCGTTTAATAGATTTATCAATCTTTTCATAAATAATGGTGTTTATTGTGATATTATAAATACTATAGTGTTTTATGTTGTGTAACTTTCTGATTTTCATATATTTATATGTAGATATTGTTATAAGATGTTGTTAAGATGTTTCTAAATATTATTTATTTTGTTACATATGAATATTTGTATGTTAGCGAACCTAGCCTGTACACAAACAGAATCATTATACATATGAGTTAATTGATTTTTAAATGTATGTCAACAGCAATCGTTACGTTCCGCGAAGTAAGCGTGGTATTTTTTGGTTGTTTGATTCAGTTCTAAATTTCTTAACCGAGCCGGATTCGATAAGCGGTCCGGCCCGGTTAAGAGGATTCAGTACCGGAACTGAGCCTGAACCTGGTGATTCGAATCACCTCGCGGAGCTGGATCTACCCAAGCCTAGTGCGCATATTACTTGTCAGAGTTGTTGTCTCGCTCACTCGCGCACCTAGATCGGTACGAGAGTAAACAATGACCCCTCCCCCGCTTCTATCTTTACGAGTGAAAACATTTATACTATAACCACTTATTTTATAAAAGGATAACAATGAGAAGTTAATATTAGGTTCCGTTAAGACCAAGACATCAAAATGATTCAAATAATTGTTTAAAGATAATAGGAACTCGCTAAAATGTTTCTTAATTGAGCGTATGTTTACATGCATTAAAAAGAAATCGTTATACTTATACCTACTTATTTTAGTAAACCAGTAATCAACACTTTTGGCACAAACGTAACTAACAGTCTTGTCTGTTATGGAATCTAGGTTATTTAGATTCGCGAATTACGAAAGTACACATAAATAACTGAACTATTAGAAACTATGTATTTTTAATTAATTCTGCGATATCGGTTTCGGCTCGGATGGAGATGGTTTTGTCCCCGTCAGATTTCCTTACGAGGATCCTTCCGTTGGTCACCCATATATATTTGTAGATACTTTTAAGTTGTTTTTTTGTGTTCTATAGTAGGGCTCGTACTGCTTTCATCAGGTCCTCATTTACGTAAATATAATTTTTCTCGGAACCGCCAGTTATCATATCGCTCGTGGTATTAGATATTTTGCGTTTATTTGTAAGCCAGCTATTGCGGGCTCCCACCCCCGCTGACTTGAAGCCCACTAGCACCGATGATGACTTGCTACCTGTCTTCGCGGGGCGTGACCGTTTGACCCATTCGATGTCCTCTGTGTTGACCTCCATTATGCCTCCAATTTTATTCACTAGCTCCTTGATGTTCTCGCCGGGAAGCTGCTCTAAGCCGGCGATTTCGATATTATGCTTCCGTGATGCTTGTTCAAGGTCATCCACTTTTTGCTCTAGGGCTGCGTTATATTTTTCAAGAAAAACACATTTATTGTTGAGATTTTTTACATTTTTCTCCAATTGGTGAATTTTAGTCTTGGATTGATCATGCTCGACTATCAACGTATCGTACTTCTCGGAAAGCAGACTAAGGCTTTCGGTGATGGTTTCTAGGTGTTTTTTCAGTCCGGTAATGGCGCCTACTTTTTTCTGAATGTCCTTAAGGATGTTAGAAAAATTTGGCGTTTCTTCTTGCTCCTCAGTATCCTCGTCGTCTGATGCTTCCTCATCACAGTTATTGCAGTATCTCCGGTTTAAACCTTTTTTCAAATCAGCTGCCAAGCCTTTCACGCACTTCCTATGAAAAGTTCCTTTACACTGTCCTTGACATACGAAATGCGATCCTTTTTTAGCTAAGATTTGTTTGCACTTTTGACACTCCATTTTAATTGCGTTGCGTATGACGATGAAATTGCAAATGGCGCGTATGGCGCGTGAGCACGACGTGTGCGCAATCTAATTACGTGCACTCCGCTCGGCGCGCGGGGCGAGACTCGAATGCACTGGGGAGATGTTCGAATGCACTGTCTATTTCCCAGTGCAAATTATCAATTGCAGCCCATCTGTTTTGTAAATTTCTTAATATATCTTCAAATTCCCATTTTTCTGTGATAGAATCAATATCAATATTTGAAGCAGTTCTCATGAAAGCTTTAAAGTGGCTCGACTGTTTTTTCATCATTTCTGCGTTGTTATTACTTAATTGTGACGAATTAATATTATCCGTCGTTGATGTTTGAGACACTGGAAGAGGCTGTTGGGAACTTATAGATGGGTGGGGCATATCCGTGGCTGTAAAATGAGGCGGTTCTAAGACGGGTTTAATGGGTTTTTTCATTTGTGGTTGGTAATTGGTTATAGCATTTTTTATTTTATTATACTCATTCAAAGTCATTTCGTATTGGTTGGTAAAAAAATATTCATGAGATTGGTCGCCAAATGATACAAGATTCATATGATTGTTATGGAAATCTACGAAATATTGCTCCAATGTTTGTAGTTTCCGACGTATATAGTCCGGAGTCTTCCTGTCGGCTCCGTCTTTTTTAAAGTTTCTGTAGAGCGTGTCAATTGCTCCAATGAGCTGTTCCTGGTTAGCCAGGATGTCTTCCTTGGTTGTCATTATTGAAAAAAATAAAGACCTTACTTGAGATACGCAGACAGCTGAGATTATGAGGACTAAGATTGTCCGCAGGGATTTTTCTTCGGGGTTTCCAGATACCGTTTATGAAGTCGCGCACTGAACTCAAACGGTGGGGTTTTTCTACGGGGTTCCAGGCACAGTTTATAAGATCACTTTCTAATAGTTCCACTGAACTCAAACGGTGGGATTTTTCTTCGGGGTTCCAGGCACAGTTTATAAGATCACTTTGAACTAATAGTTCCACTGAACTCAAACGATGGGATTTTTTTTCGGGGTTCCAGGCTACAGTGTATAAGATCACTTTGAACTAATAGTTCCACTGAAGTTAAACTAAAGAGGTAAATAATGTAAATGTTCTGTTCACTCCTAAGGGTTTGATGATTCTTTTTGAATGACAGTCACGTACACAAAGTATTTCTAAGCACACTCGCGTACAACCTCGTCAATCAGTAGGCTTCGAAGGACCAATGTTGGGGGTTGGGATTGAGATTAGGGGATGTAAAATGATAAGATAGAGATAAGTTCAACTAAGATATATTACAAGGTAGGAAAAGGTGCAAATGAGGTGAAATGGGATTAATGAGTAGCGCGCGGTACAAGGTCAGTAAGCGAACTGTTGTAAAAAGGTTTGAGTAAAAGAGTGTTACAGCGTAAACTGCTGACGGAGCTTAAAGTACGGTGATTGAACCGTACAGTTGTTAACGGTGAGGGAAAACATCGTGAGGAAACCCACATGGCTGAGTTGTACTTAGTCATGTGACAGTGTATTCGTACAAAACGGCGATAGGCCTGCCCCCTATCACGTGAGTACACTGTCCATGCAAAACGTGGGTACTCTGAACACCAGGTGACAAAGTCACGTGATGTTCAGAAGTATTACTACCTCTGCCAACCCCTTCGGGGATATTCGGCGTGAACGTTTATGCTTATGCTTTATTTTCATCAATCTTTTCACACATGCTGTTTTATTCTTCATACTTCGGACGCCTGTTTTTTTGAGCACACTTCCTATTGGGTCTAAATGTGACCTCCGTATTCGTTCCCTTCTAACATTACCTTCCACTTAGTAGTAGTTTTAACCAACCAAAAGATACATTTAATGTAGAAACGACACAGCAGAAGTTGTAAACGAAGGTTGCATCCAAATAGGTTGTTTAAACAAAGCTGACGCCAGCATGTAATCAAGAGTTCAAGAGTTTGTATTAGCTCGGAAACTGTTAATTTTATTTGTTTAAAAGTTTCACTGATTTAGATTTGTAATGCAGGCCAGGGTTTATAAGTACAAGGACTGATATTTTTAATTATTATTTATTTTAATTTAAAACTTTGAGTGTTAAAGTTGTTTGAACAAGGAAGTGAGTTTCGATACGAAATTACAGCCCATGTATAATATACAGTAGAACCCGTTTAATACAATCACGCTTTATACGATTTCTCGCATAATATGCCTTTTTACGCAGGTCCCTGCAACTTGAAACATATTTTCATACATTTCTTAACGCTTAATACGATTCGTCTTCCCGTTTAATACGCCTTCCCGATCGTCATTTCTTGACTTGTCGCGCGTACCCTTTGATTGTTTTGCCATAGTGCATCATTTATTCGTTACAATATGACTACAATTACACGAAAGGCAGTGTCACTTTAAAAAACAAGAAATATGTATTGAGAGTTTTCGATAAAAAGTTACAAACAACGAATAAAACTGAGTTAGCTGCTGAGCTTCAATACCTATTTCTACGTTACCTACTATTTTAAAGAATACGGAAGAAATTGAAGAAAGATACAGATTGGGAGGTGTGCAGAGTAAAAAGCAAACGGTAGGAAAGTTCAATAAATTGGAAATAGTTTTGGTGGAATGACTTTATCAAGCACGAGTTTTAAAACTGACCATAAGTGGCCCCATAATATGCGAGAAGGCGCCTAAGGCATTATCAGCTAGATTTAAGACACTATGTGCGTCTTGATTTTGGATGAAAGTGAAGACGCACTGCAAAAGTTTAATTAAGTTGAAATTCTGACAAACCGAAATAAGTAATTATTTTAAACTAGCTGACCCGACAGACTTCGTACTGTTAAATTTGCTTATTACAAAATTATAGGCGGTTTTTCCGGTACTCTTAGTTCAATCAGCCATGAATATTTTATTGATAATTTTTTCCGGGTAAAAAATAGGTAGTTAAGTTTCGGTTGTTTGTGTGTTTGAGGCGAAAAGAAGAAAATTTGGCAGAATGCAAGATAATGATCCAAATACTTTACATTCCGGAAAAAATTATCAATAAAATATTCATGGCTGATTGAACTAAGAGTACCAGAAAAAACGCCTATAATTTTGTAATAAGCAAATTTAACAGTACGAAGTCTGTCGGGTCAGCTAGTTTAAAATAATCACTTATTTCGGTTTGTCCGCTACGATACTTCGACTCGACGAGCTGACATAATCTTTGACATCGAAATTAAAATGTTCATCCAATTCGCGCTTAAAATGCCTGGCTGTGCCTTTATTCAGTGCACAAATCATTCAAGGCGTAAAAACAAATCACAGGGAATCACGTTTCATGCCTAAGTACATCAAAAATATATTTACAAGCAAAATATTATTAATTTCGGCCATTTTATCCTTGAAATCTGACATGTTTAAGTGACAGAGACAGACTATACGAAACCTGTGAGTGAGTGACACGATACGATATATACCTGCGTGTGTGTTCGTATCAGTTCGTATGGATGTAGTGCGGTGTGGTGATAAACCGATAAGGCCCATATTTAGTTGACAATTTGTACGCTCACGCCGCATCTTCTTCTTTTATTTTTATCTAAGATTAAATGTATCTTTTGGTTGGTTAAAACTACTACTAAGTGGAAGGTAATGTTAGAAGGGAACGAATACGGAGGTCACATTTAGACCCAATAGGAAGTGTGCTCAAAAAAAACAGGCGTCCGAAGTATGAAGAAAAAAAGAGTGTGTGAAAAGATCGATGAAAATTAACCAATCTAGAGAAGTTTGCCAGGGTTGTAGGTTGCGATCTATAGTATCTGCCAACCCCAATGGGAAACAATGGCGTGAGCATATGTATGTATGTTAAAATACTCTATCAATCCATATAAAATAGTAAGATTTTTGTTAATAACTTCTTGATTATGTACGGTTTTTTATGTACAGAAATGGATCACACATCTAGTAAGCTTCCAATTAATTCAAAATGTATTTGTAGGACTTTGTTGACGATTTATTAAATATTTGTTTACACAAAGGCGACAGGTCTGCCCTCTATTACGTGACTACAATGTCTAAACAAAACGTGGATACTCTGAACACCAGATGACAATGTGACGTGATGTTCTGAAGTATTAGTATCTCAGAAACCCCTTCGGCATAAACGTTTGATTTGATTTGTTTTATACATTTAGAACCACATACATACATACATTAAAACCACATAGTTCGTTATTTTTGAAAATCCCAAAATTCATCGTTTAACAGCCTCATCCCCACACAACTTCCAAAAGAGGCTGAGGGATTCCTTATACCGAAGCTCTAGCTACCCCTTTCATACGGAAACTACACTACACTACTCATAATACTGGCTTCAAAAGCTCTTACTACTTGAGAGTGAGTGTGTGTCTATGTGTGTGACTTGCGAGTGCGAGTCCAAGTTCAAGTCTCTTTTTCACTTCGGACGTTGATTTGGTTTTCAAACGACACTTTATTTATTCTCAGCCAAATTAATCTTCAAAACATGTTGGCTGAAAACTGAAAATTAAATTCTGTGTAATAGTATTAGACATAGACTTAAAACGTATGTAATGAATATTAAAATTCCCCTGGTACCATTAACCTTAATTTGTAGTTGAATTGAAACCGGTGAAAATACATAAAAAATAAACAACTTTATAGCCGGTAGAGGACGAGCAGATATAATGAGGTTGGGGTAACACGTAATAGCTATAGGCTTTAGGGATTTTATAGCAAAACACACCGACCTGCATTAAATATTTGAACTGGACTTACAAAAAGTTCCATGAAACATTTAAAATTTCATACAGAAATTATTTCAAAAGTAAAGTCAATAGTGGGTAGTAGTTATAAAAATGCATATTGCAGCACTTAAATCATACATTATGGTGGATTCACAGTCATCGTACCAAATTTGAGGGGAGCAAATATAGTATAAATTGGAACTATTCCTTGTTTTTTTCACTTAGTGATTGCGAATGAAACAATGCGCCTTAGTACCTAATGCAGTTTTGAATTGAGAATTCTACATTAGTTTTACACTTAACGGTTTCCATCTGGTTAAGTTTTTTTAAAATATGTAAGTATTGTTTTTCGTAATACATAATGTATATTTTTAGAGTAATCCAAAATTAAATACGAAGTCCATTTATGCATATGTATTTTTTACGAGTAAACTGTTACATGACTAAGTACAACTAACTTCGCAGTATGGGTTTCCTCGTGAAATTTACTATAGGTATGACTTGAGCAAGGAAACAATGGTATAGGCCCGTCTCAGGATTTGAAGCAAAGCCTCTCTGAATTAGAAGCATTGGTGCTTTCATTTAAGATATAATAATCGTATTCTTCTTAAAAAATTACATACAAAATAGATATACATTTTTAATTCACAACTCAGTCCAGTTTCTATACAAAATAAAGGTCCGTGAAAAAGGACAGAACACACATGCGTCAAATTCGGTAAACAAAATTAAATTTGGTACTGTTATATTTACATCAAAGTGAAATAAAATTTTCCGTAATTAGTTTTACTAAAATTCGCTTCATCGTCCGGGGACGCGTTGCGAAATTGAGTTATTTAGCTGTTCCAGGGATCTGTACATGAGTTTATGTTACAATCACATTACTAAGCAGTTAAATTTTGCAGATATCTGAAATGAACAAGATCCAGATATTTTAATGCAAAATCTTTTTCTCGCTTTTTCTTTATCTTATAAAAAGAATGTACCTTTTGATAAAAGTATTTTATATTACGATACAATTACTAGAGATTTGTTTTTTTTTGTCAATACCCAAATAAAAATCAGCATAGTATCGATTACACTGGCCAACAAAAAAAAACTTTTTTTTTGGTGCGGTAAAAATTTGTTTAGATATTGTTTTTGAACGTGTCTCTGATGACAAACCTACAACTGCCATTTTTGTATCAGCTCTAATTTCATAACTACCCTCAATTTTAAAATTTCGTCACTTTGACTTCAACAAAGTATCGCAATTCTTTTATTTTCATCAATTTCGTTGTTTTGGCATAATGGCAAGCTCATCAAGATGTTGTTTGACCAATCCTAATTCATTTTGTTATATTTGTGGTGAATATACGTTTGAGGAAAACAGAAAACCCATAACAGAGTTCGTGAAAAATGCATATTTCGCATACTTCAACCTATCTATTGAGCATCAAGATAAGCCTTGGGTGCCCCATTTTGTGTGTAAAACATGCAGAGAACATTTGAGACAATGGACAAATTGCAAAAGAAGATGTATGAAATTTGGGATACCGATGATTTGGAGGGAACAACAAAATCACTTCAACGACTGTTATTTCTGTTTGGTTAAGATTGTCGGCATAAATCGAAAGAATAGAAGTAAATGGACATATCCTGATATACCATCAGCGAAAATACCTGTACCTCATTCCGAAAGTGTCCCTGTGCCTACGTACCACTCGCTGCCAGATATCGAAGTGGAACAATATAACGAAATCCAAGCAAATCCCGAGATCGACAGTGATTATGGCGAGTTGAATTGAACCTCTCGTTTTTTTTCACAAGGTGAGCTTAATGATCTGATAAGGGATCTAGATCTTTCAAAGGAGCGTGCTGAATTGTTGGCTTCTAGATTAAAAGAGAAGAATTTGCTTTCACCAAACACAAGAGTTACATTTTACCGTCAAAGAGAACGCGATTTGCTACCATATTTTTCTGAAGATAACAATCTTGTTTATTGCAATGATATTGGTGGTTTATTAACAAGAATGGGTTTACAAAAGTACGACTCAACTGAGTGGCGTCTTTTTATAGACAGTTCCAAAAGAAGTCTCAAATGTGTATTGCTTCATAATGGTAATAAACACGCTTGTGTTCCAATTGCTCATTCTACCCGAATGAAAGAAGAGTATGAAGCAATTGCACTGCTTTTAGAAAAGATTAAATATGATAACCACCAATGGTTTATATGCGTCGATCTCAAAATGGTTAATTTTCTGTTGGGACAGCAAGGTGGATATACAAAGTATCCATGTTTTATGTGTCTTTGGGATAGTAGAGATAAACCGAATCACTGGGTACGAAAAAATTGGCCGATCAGAGAAAGCCTAGCTGTTGGAAAGCAAAATGTTATAAATACACCTTTAGTCCCCCGAGAAATGATCATTTTACCTCCTCTACACATAAAACTTGGTCTCATGAAACAATTTGTAAAAGCATTAGACAAATCGGGCTCATGCTTTCAATACATTACGAGGGCATTTCCAGCTTTAAGCACAGAAAAACTCAAGGCTGGAATATTTGACGGTCCTCAGATAAGACAGTTAATTAAAGATGATAACTTCGCAACATCTATGAATGAAACGGAACTTGCTGCGTGGAACTCATTTGTGCAAGTGATCAAAAATTTCCTTGGTAATCATAAGGCAGAAGATTATGAAAGTATTGTAAACCAAATGCTTTCTTGCTTTCAAAAGTTGGGATGTAATATGAGCATCAAGGTTCATTACCTACACAGCCATTTGGACTGCTTCCCGCATAACCTGGGTGACTTAAGTGAGGAACAAGGAGAGCGGTTTCATCAGGACATCAAAGTCATGGAGGATCGATACCAGGGTAGATGGGATACTCACATGATGGCTGATTACTGCTGGGCTCTTATGAGAGACAACCCAATGCATAAACATGAAAGAAAATCTATTAAGAGGAGTTTTTTGTACACTGACTAATAAAAAATGTGTTTTTTCGTTGAAAAATTTTTTTTTTTAATATTTTCAAAACTAGAGCTGATACAGAAAAACTGATTACATATTTGAAATCAGTGAAGAAATTACTTTCATAATCAGGTCTTAAAACAACGGCACCAAAAATAGTGTTGGCCAGTGTTATCGATTAATAAAAAATAATAATTTGTAATCAATGAACTTCAAAAGTAGATTGTTAAAAAATCAATCAGCAAATAAATTAAAATCACGGTGAATCTGAGGTCAACTCCAAAATGAGTACGGACGTCCAATATCCGCTTTTCCTAAATAAAAGTACTGATTTCTTTTTCAATGAGACCGTCTTTCGATTTCCGCTGATTCGTATAAAAGTAACTTGTTTTACTGAGGGTTCCGACTTGGTCCTTTTTTTTGTATTTCTTTAGATATAGATCTTTAACGGGATACTAAAGACTGTTGAACAAAGCGACTGATAAACCTTAATTGAACATTTTGATTATAAATTCTGCACCAACTTCCCTTTGTGTTAACGTCATTTTATTTGCTTTATAATTTTAAAGCGACTGCAAGTTATTGAGGATGGTGTAATATTTCCAACACTAGATTATTAAAAAGGAGTTCTTTGTTCCAGATTCATTGATTTCAAACATAAAATTTACTCTTAATGTCCAAAGGAAAAGCGCAGGTACCAATTCATTTAAATATTCCTTTATTTATTCATTTATTCATTCATAAGATCACGGCCATTAATCCCAAAAAGGGATAGCCAGAGTTTTGGAGCTAGAAACTCCTCAGCCACGTTTGAAAGCCTATGAAAGATTTTAGAATTAAAGTATCCATGGTGATAAGACCACTTAAAAAAACTCATACCCTAAGTCGCCTCTTACGACAGCCGTGGGTAGAAATGGGTAGTGTCATTCTAAGCCGGCAGTATAGTGCGTATACGGTAAATTTTATTTGAATTATTTTGCTATTAAATACAACTTCATCAAAAATATTTAAAGTTCGTTTTGATAGCATAATTTCTTTTAATTCTTGTTCGCCTGAATTCTAACTTACTGAATACTTGTCCAATATATATTAACTAACATACTTATATAATATCCTATTTTTCTCATAGCGTGGCCTGGCTAGCGAAAAGAGGACTTAAATTTTGGATTTCAAAATGCTGCTTATTTTTTTTCTTATTAAATCCATGTGTGTAGGTCGGTCGGTAACGATTGCTCCATTTAAGAATGGAAATGCAAGAAGTTTTTTCAAAGAATAAATAGAGCACGCTTATCTTTGCTGACCTATAGAAACATCCTATACAAATTAATTGCAAGCCATAAAACACAGGACAATGACAATAAAGTACCCTGATATCTCAAAGGTAATTAACTCCCACGTTGGTTTAATAGCCTCTACATATAATAGGTCTCTGTCCCATCAATAAGGGGCTAAAATATTTGGAAAATATACTACACTCATCGAATCGTGTATTCTCTAAAGGGGTGGCAATGGCTCAGCAATGGCAATGGCAGCCAGTTTTGGATGTTGAGTGTTAAAAATAAAGGTTGTTGGTGATGGATCTTCAATCGCATCGCCCAAAATCAATTAAAAATCCCAAAATACCCTTAATTGCTTCTTACGAACCCACGGGAAGAGAGGGGGTAGTGCTTTTCTAAGCCAGACATTATCGAAAAATATATATAATCATTTATTTCAGACTTAAATGCATATGTGCTAGTTTCTTATTATACGTATAGCTAATGTTAGTAATTATTGACACATGAGAACTAAAAAAATTATTACATTTACATATTTATACGACCGTATGTAGCATATGTACCACCCAAAATTTACGTTTCTTGTCTTTCTTCGTGTAAATCATTCTGTAAATTGTGAGTCCCAGCGGTTTGCCATTACAAGCAGAATGTTCTTACAAATATAATAGAATATATACGAGTACAAAGAAGTGCTTAAAGAAAATAAAATATTATAAAGTTACTATTGTAGGGTCAACTTCAGGGAGTGTGGAGGTTTTGAAATAAAAACCCAAAATAGCGGTACACTTCGTATAATTTCATCTTTCACAACCACTTGCCGATACAACGGACTACTGACAATTGCCCCCGCAAAAACAGAGATCGTATATTTATACCTTACCTAACCTCAAATCAACTGACAGTCTTATTAATAATACTTTACTCAAATTTACATAATAATTATTAAAACTCATTTATTAATAAATAATAACATTTTAGAAATGAGTATTTACCAAAATTATGGATTTAATTACAATCATTATTTTAATCAGCGTGAGCTGTTTTGAAGTAAAGTCAAACAAGTATCTCATTATTCATACACGATACCACTAATACTTATTAAATAGGTAAATAATATGATTACACAATAAAACTATACAGTTTATCAATTATAAATAGTATAAATTATACAGTATAATAGCCAATCATAGCACACTCATTATTATAAGCTTACACTATATGTATATAATGTACGAAATAAAATAAAATGAGGTTTCCAGAATGCTGCTAGTGAACTCTGCCGAGAAATGAGCAAAAGTATGTAAACGAAAACAAAACGAGCAGTGTCGTGTTCCAAATTGGAAAAGTTTCCGAAACTTTAGCGTCACGTTTTTTCAACTGCAATAATACTTGCACTTGTGCTCTGATTTGAAGGCTGAACTTGCACCTTATACATATAGTCTGAAGTATTCCCGCAATTGCATGAAATCAAAACTTTGAAAGTATACACAAAACTTTGCAAGATATAATTCTTTCGAATAAAAGTTTTACGATTATTTTCCGGGTCTTTTTTAAGCTACAACATGATATTTATCTTTAAAAAGGGTGTCATACGTTTCACCGAATATCGCGAGCTCGAAGAAATATTTGAGTGATACGCCACCTCGAAAGTACGTAAATTTGAAAACTGCCAGCTCGAAAGACGTTTCTTTATCAGTTTATCAGTTTAAAAAACAGATTATAATCTTTATATATTATTTCTGTAAGCCTCTATCTTGCCCGGAAGCCTGTGACGCGATGAGTTAAGCTAGAAATTTGGTTCAGGTATCGTTTTGTACAGTTTGCGGCCGTGGTGTGCACAAAATTCAGACATCTGATGTAATTGGATTAAGTTAATTGTTACAGAATTTCAAAGTTTTGATTTTGGTCCATAGACTTTGCTTGAGTGCCATAAGCGCGCGCAAACTTTAGTCGATCAGAGATGCGCTGTAATTGGTAGGATTTTTATCAAACATTTCGAATTGTCATAAAACAAACAGTTTTATTAAAAATACAATCAGAAATAATGTTTTTTATTTAGAAAAATGCTTTTAAATGTTTGTTACCGTGTATATGTCACACAATTATGAATTACGATTTAAGAGCTTTAGTGAGGAATGGAATCTCGAAACGCAACGCAAATGCTGTTGGGCAACCGAGTGAAGTGTTTGTTTGTTCAACTTTGTTTTGCTTTTTTGCTGTGTTGAATTTCGTTTTTATAATTCACTATGGAAAAAAAACGTAAAAGGAATGTTAACTTCACTCAGGAAGAAAAGGACTTGATGGTGTCGCTTGCAAAGGCCAAAAAATATATATTAAAAATTATTCCAAAAATTCAAATAGGTCCATGTTAGAGCACTTCTTATTATAATTTGAACATTGGTAAAGCAGTTTCATAATTTACCGCCACTTGTAGACGGTAAATTATGAAAAAAAAGTGAAAAATTTTTCTTATCTGCCAGATAAGAATTTAACAGCCACTTGATGTGCCTGATAAGATACCAGGGAGTTTATCTGCAAGATATTACTATCTGAAACCTGTGAAACCGAAACTTGTTATTTATCCGGCAGATAAGTGCCGAATAGACTATCAGAGAGTTTATCTGTGAGTGGTGAAACTGGCCCTTAGTCATGTAACAGTTTACTGGTAAAAAATACGGGTGTCATACGTTTCACCGAATGTCGCGAGCTCGACGCACGCGAGCTCGAAAATATATTTGAGTGGTACGCCAGCTCGAAAGACGTTGGCGCGAATCACGTTTCACCGAAAATCTTTCGTATGGTTTATCAGTTTGAAAAGCAGATTATAATTAATGTCTTAATGTTATTAATATAAAACATATTTTCATTGAAGTTACTTAGATTTTTTAGTTATGGATGTTATTTGCATCCACCCTCAGTACAATAATTTCGCTTATTGAAAAATCACCTAGCTCCTTGCCTAAACAAAATTTTGAAATCATATAACATATACTCAGGGATATAAATCACTAAAATGGGTAGTCAGAGAGAGAGAATTAGTAGTTTCTCAGCCACTTTTGAAAGTTATGTGGAGAAAAGATAGTAAAATAAAGGTTGTTGTTGATACTACTATACTATACTACTATAATAATTATTTTTTAGCAAGAAAAAGATGCTATTTAGTATCGGTTTAGAATAGCACTACCCCATTTCTTTCCATGGGTGTACGTAAGAGGTGACGTGACTAAGGGTATTGGGGTTTAAAAGGATTTTTGGGTGATGAGATGATTTATTTTACTATCTTTTCCTCTTTTAACTTCCAAAAATGGCTGAGCTTAATAAGGCTGTAACGAGAGCTAGCTGTTTTTTAATGGCTTATTGGGCGATGCGGTTGGAGACCCATCACCAACAACCTTTATTTTATCATCTTTCGCCCATTCATACATACATATACTCACGGCTGTAAGTCCCTAGAAGGGGTAGCCAGAGCTAAGGAATTAGAAATTCCTCAGTCACTTTTGGAAATGATAGTGGGGAAAAGATGGTAAAAATAAAGGTTGTTGGTGATGGGTCTCCAACCGCATCGCCCAAAAATCCCTTAAAAGCCCCAATACCGTTAGTCGCCTCTTACGTACACCCACCGGAAGAAATGGGGTAGTGCTATTCTAAGCCGACACTACACAGCATTTTTCGTCCATTCAACTTTCCAAAAGTGGCTGAGGAATTTCTAATTCCTTAACTCTGGCTACCCCATCTAGGGATTTATAGCCGCGAGTATATGTATGTATGTATGTATGTAATTATGTATATTCTTGAACAATTGCTCAGTACAGTCCTAAGTTTGTTTTACTAGCCAGTCGGTTACTATTTTCTTGAACAATTGCTCAGTAGAGTCCTAAGTTTGTTTTACTAGCCAGTCGGTTACTATTTTCTTACATTCATTAATAGATTTCGGGAGAATGTTTAATACCTTATTAATTGTGTTGTACAAGTGTGCTGACTGCCAGGAATATTGCCTGCCTGCATATGCGGTTCTTACTCGATCTACTTTTATAGCCAGTTTTGCCTTTCTGGTGGTAGTTGTCTGTGGAGTATAGGGAATATTTCTATGCACTCGCAAAATGTAACTCAGAATATATAGTCGTCTAACCGATAGTAGCCTGCAGAGGGCAAACAGATTGTGGGAACAGCAAAGATATACTGGCCAGTAAACCCCGCTGTGTGACAACTTAGAATTTGTATTTATGTTTAGCTAGAGAAACATTTCGATACCGCGATGTATGATTTTTTATGACGCTGCTAGTGTGCGAGTGAGTTCGCCGTCTAGCGGTCGCTACAGTACTCCCCTCTTAGTCGATAGACGGTATTGAAGAGCTAGGAGGTACCTGTTACCAATAGTAGAGAGAGACTAGTGTGCGAGCGAGTTCGCCGTCTAGTAGTAGAGTTTCGTGTGAGCAGTGAGGCAGAGTAGCGTGCCAGTAGATGCTCGGTAGGGTAGGGTAAGATATACTGGCCAGTACACCCCGCTGTGTACCAACTTAGAATTTGTATTTATGTTTAGCTAGAGAAACATTTCGATACCGCGATGTACGATTTTTTATGATTTCTAGGAATTTAACTATTGTTAGCTCCTCCCTAAGCCGGTATACAGTAACTAATGATTGATTGGGCAAGCGCGGTATAAATCTGGGTAATAAAATAAGGGATTGTGACGCAACTTGGCGAAGAGATTTAAATATCCGCATTAACTTTCTAACCCTTTCCATCACCATGTCTATATGAGAATGCCATGTTAGACGTTGGTCAATAATAATCCCCAAACATTTCGTTGTTTTTACTTTGACAATATTATCACAGTGGCGCTAGGTACAAATGCTTGAGAACTGAGGTCATAATACAATAATTTATTTTCAATTTAAAACTATCATCAGGTTGTGAGCTATTATAATGAGAAAAACACATGTAATTCGTTTTGTTTGTGTTCAACGAAAGGCAATTTTGAGTTAGCCACTTTGTTACCCTTGCCAGAGTTTTTCAACGCTGTCCAGTTATCTCCGTGTAAGACTAAAGCAGTATCATCTGCATACGAGAAAACTTGTCTATCAACTAAGTTCATGTTACAAAGGGTATAAATGTAAATCAAGAATGAGGTGGGGCCCAGGACTGAATCTTAGGGCACTCCATAGGTAAAATAAAAAATAAAATAAAATAAAATAATCATTTATTTCAAAATAAAAAGATAAATCTTTGTTTTTTGAACGTCAAATTTTAACTTAATACTAAGTTTACTTCGGATTCGGAAGGTGTTTTGTTGAGAGAAGAACCCGTAAGAAACTCGTCAACACACATCTTTTTCTACGTCCATTACAATTTTGGTGTTAGCCCGGAAACATCCTGGTGATTTCTGATTCCTGACTAATGCAGTCTCCAATCTTTACGCACTGTGCCCTATTTTGAGGATAGTCAGTGAACAACCTTAATGGGACATCTCTAATGCCAATGTCTTCAAGTTTTTGAAGGAGAATAGGAAGCGATACAGTATCGAATGCTTTTTTTATATCCAAGAAAATGGTGAGACATTTTCTCTTTTTGTCAACCAGTTTTGAAATATATGAACTTAATTCTATTACTGCATCTTCGATGGACAATCCTTGTCTAAACCCAAATTGGTGAATCGAAATCAGATTGTATTTATTCAAATAGTTGATCTGCCTTATTGATATTGTTTTTTCAAAAATTTTGGAGACTACAGATAGGATAGAAATTGGGCGATAGCTACATGGGTCACCCTTGTCACCACCCTTGTAGATTGGGATTATGACTGAGCGCTTTAAGGGCTTTGGAAAAACGCCCAACGCGAAACATTCATTAACTAGATTGGACAGAATGGGAGCCAGCAAACTACTTGCCATTTTAATAAATTTGACGGGAATTCCATCCAAACCCGGTGCACTGTCTGATTTCAGTTCCATAATTATAGACCTCACCTCGTTGGGATCGGTGTCTCTAAGCCCAAAAGAATTGTAAATAATAGTGTTTGTTTATGTTCTTTACTATCTTTCTGAAGCAAGTGCCTTGGAGTGTTATTCTTAATGTCTTCGGAAAGTTACATACAAATAATCATGGCTATAAATCCCTAAAAGTGGTAGCCAGAGCTAAGGAATCAGAAATTCCTCAGTCACTTTTGGAAGTTGCGTGGGGAAAAGATGGTAAAATAAAGGTTGTTGGTGATGGGTCTCCAACCGCATCGCCCAAAAATTCCTTAAAAGCCCCAATACCGTTAGTCGCCTCTTACGTACACCCCCCGGAAGGAATGGGGTAGTGTTATTCTATGCCGACACTTCTTACACTTCTACGCTTCGGAAAGTTTTTTTCCAATATTTGCAAAATATTTATTAACAACATTAACTGATTGCAAAGGAGATTGCGAATACTTTAACAAGTCAATTTGCTGATTGTTTACCCTTTTACGGTGCGAAATTGTATTTATAGCGTTCCAAATCTTTTTAGGTTCCTTTAAGTTATCATTAAGGACTTTTTTATAGTAATTTTTTCACTTTTTTATGATGTTATTGCAATGGTTATATCTCCTATATGTTATTTTCAGAATCAGGTTGTCTGGGTCAGTTTTTAATTTCTTTTGCATGTCGTTACGATATCCAAGGATTAATTGTTCTATTTCTTTTTGAAATCTGAGTTGTGACCGTATTTTCTGATAGTGTTTTATTTTGTTCATAAGTTTTTCCACCATTAGACACGGTTATTCGGTGTGACAAAGCTCACTGAGGTTTTCTTTTTCAGCTATTCTCCCTTGTGGGCAGAACATGTCCTGGTAACAGTCCATGACCAGCCAACGCATTTAAGTAGTATAGTCTGTTTGATCGATTTAACATCAATCATACATACACTTACGATTATAAATCAGAATCTGAAATTCCTAAGTTACTTTTGAAAGTAAATTTAAGAAACAATTGTAAAATCACGGTTATTGATAATGGGTCAACAATCGCATCGCCAATTTTTTTCTTTAATTCCTGAAACCCTAAGTTGCCTTTAACAAACACACACGGGAAGGAATGGGGTAGTGTTATTCTAAACCGACACTACACAGTGAAAGAAGTACTAAATAGGTAACCACCACTTAGAGAATGAGAAAAGATGTAATTTTTTTAAAGATGAAATCTTTTTCACGATATCGCGTGCGTGCAAATTGCGCTATAAAAGAGTTGTAGTGTATTCTATGATGTTGTTTGTACCAAGAGCGAAAATCCAGTCCTCATTGGACTGTTATTATTTGAATAGATTAATTTCAATTGTGTTTTAATAAAAAAAAACATACTCATACACTGTCACATGACTAATTACTTGGCAAGTATAGCCATGTGGGTTTCCTCACGATGTTTTCCCTCACCGTTCACAACCATGATAAATTAACAACACATATGTCTTTAGAAAAGACAAATTGGTGTAGGCCCGACGCGGTATTTAAACACTAGTCGTTTGCACGATAACCGATGTTCTACCCTTTGAGCTATCACGGTTGCCCATTTAGCTATCACGGTTCACAAATACAAGATAAAGAAAACGACTCTTAATAACACCATAATTATAACATCAACCGAAGCTTCCAAGCAAAATAATAACCTCTTGATTTAAAAGATGATTACCTAAAAAGATTTGAAATGCTAAAACGAAGAAAAATGCGATGTAATTTTCACGTTACATCAAAATAAAATTCCACTTCAGAAATGGAACAAAAAGAATGAAAGAACAACACAACATTAGCAGAAGCGACACGAACTGAACAAATAGGTTAAAGCTACTATAAGACAAAAGTAAAATCCATAAAACTGATTTATGTGTAAATATGAAAATAATCGTATATAAGAAAACCCGCCGCAATACCGAGAAACTAAATTAGGAATGATTGTACAATTGTCATTTGCGATTCCCGAGCACCGACGATTACGAGTCAAAGATTTTTAAACACATTTTTCCTCGAAAGTAATTTGATAAGCCTCACTTGAAGCGAGCGGCCATTAACGTCAATCTATACGACAGTAAAGTCTCATGATTGTGTAAAAAGATGTAAAGAAAAAATGTAAAAAGAATGCCTTATCAAAGTGAGGAGTTTGAGCATGGATTATATTACTTTCACTTTTGTAGACTTTAGACATCAATCGATGGAAACATTAGACGTGTCGTAAAGATATTTGTTCATATTAGGGAATGAGTGAGATATTCTTTTGAATATATATAGATACAAGGAAATATATCTTACTTTTCGGTTTGCTGGGTAGTGTTAATTTCGAACAATATCCAAATTTTTTCGTGGTTACTGTACGAGTTAACTAAAGATATCGGGATATTTCAAGTGGTTGTGGAGTGATGTAGTTGTAGTTTCGATTTATATTAGATTTACATAATTGATAATTTTTAACTAAAATCGATAATTTTGTTAATACGTGGGACACTCAAAAAATTTTGCGTAAATAAAAAAAAATGTTCTATGGGTAAAAATGTTTATATTAAATCTTTTCAAAGTACTCTCCACCAGCATCTATACAAAGTTTCATACGTCTAAACCAGTTTTCGAAACACTTTTTCCAGTCCGCCGCAGACACCTCATTTACTGCCCGCTGAAACGCTGACAGCGCATCTTCCGGCGATGAAAATTGTATCCCTTTGAGTTGATTTTGTATTTTAGGGAATAAAAAGAAGTCACACGGTGCCAGGTCAGGGTTGTAAGGAGGGTGATCCAAGAGTTTGACCGGCGTGCTGTTCAGGAAGTCCGTCGTTTTGAGCGCGGTGTGAGCGGGCGCGTTGTCGTGGTGAAGCAGTAGCCCGCGGAGCCCTGTGTTTGGTCGATTGTTGCTCACAACTGAGAAACTACTGGCAAAGATTTAGTAGTTACCAGTCTGCGTTAATACTTCTTTGATCTTGTAAAGGAATTGACACCAAATAGCTAGTCATATTGAAAAAACTTGCGATCAAAATCTTCCCACCGCTTCTAGATCTCTTCACTTTGGTAGGGGTCGCTTCGTTTTGAAATACCCAAACCGTCGACTGGCGCTTCGTTTCTGGATCGTATTGATAAATCCAGAACTTATCACCTGTAACGATGTCGTAAACACGCCAAGACGAGCCAGCATCAAATTTATTAATCATATCACGACACCGTTCCACCCGGGCCTGTTTCTGTACCTCGGTGAGGTTGTGTGGCACCCAGCGTGAAACTATCCTCCTCACGTGAAGATGTTCGTGTGAAATCTCATGTACGCTTCCCGATCCAATCTGCATAATGTGTTGAATCTCTAGATACGTTATTCGCCTATTGTCATGAATTAAATTTTTCACTTCCACCACGCTTTCATCCGTAACAGCCGTTAGATTCCACCACTTCTTTCTTCATCCCGCAAAGTTAATCGACCACGCTTGAATTCGTTATACCAACAATACACGGTTGCCTTGGAAGGCCCTTCATCCATAAATGCCATTTGAAGTCTATCGTATGATTCGTCTGGTTTTAAGCGACATTTGAAATCGTAAAAAATCATAGCGCGAAAATGTTCCCGGCTCAGATTCATTTTTCAGTAAACGACAATTTAAAATAGCTCGTAAAAAATAAAGAGGGAAATTTTAAAATTAGAACGTACCTTTTTTATTTATAAAGACTCATATTTTCAGTATACATTACAACCGGCCAGTGTTTTATACATTAAAACCTTTTTTCGCAATACTTTCTGAGTGGCCTGGTAGCGTATCATTTATTGTGAATGTCATCTTGGGTTGTATACTTACAACGTTACATAAAATAGTAATAAAATACAACAGCGCATGCCGCAACGTTTGCTTCCTTATTAATAATTTGAATATGGTTAATTCTGTACTCTCTCAAAATCTAAAGTTCACGCCATATATACCCGAAGGGGTTGGCAGAGGTACTAATGCCATTGTCCAATGGTGTTCAGAGATCCCACGTCTTGCTTGAACAGTGTACTAACGTGATATTCAACTTAACCACATGATACGGGCAGGCCTACTGTCACATGACAAAGTACAACTTAGCGATTTGGGTTTCCTTACGATGATTTCCCTCACCATTCACAAGCATGAAAAATTAATCACACATATGACTTTAGAAAAGACAAATTGGTGTGGCGTCGTCTGCACGAAAAGCGGTGTTCTACCCAATGAGCTATCACAGTCGTCTGCAAATGTTGCCTACGAAGATAAAAGGTGAATAAATGGATTTTTTTATGTAGTTTTTGGGAGATAAGTTGGAGACCTATTACCAACAATGCTTTATTTCTACCATCTTGTCCCCTAACAACTTCCAAATGTCGTTGAGGAGTTTCTTGCTCTGAAACTCTGCCTACCCCTTTTGGCATTTATGACCGTGAGTATATGTATGTAATTCATATGCATGATCAAGTTATAGCAGTATAGGTGTGAAAAAAAATTACCAAACGCAATACATGTATTACGATTAATCGTTATATCGTGATCTATTTTTGATTGCATTAGAGATGAGGTTACAAAGAAATAAAACGTAAGATTCTTGAAAATTGTGGTTTGAGGGATGGTTTTGCGAATAAGAATGAATTTGGATGTTTAAGTTAGTTTGAGCACATAGAGAGGATGGATTTGGATAAATGGGTAAAAGATTTACTAGTATTATAATATGTAGTAGAGCTAGTAAGAGCTAGTATGGTGATCATGCAAGAAACTTCAATGTCAGATAATGTGTTTAATGAAGGCGTTATAAAACTGAAGATTAAATATGAATTTAGAGGAAGTGCAAGAGATTTGGAAAACGTACAAAATCCCATCATCAACAGTCCCTGCTTACCCCAAAAGGAAACAACGGCGTGAATATATACATATACTGTACTGTATGTGCAGTATGTATTTTTATTTTGTATTTTACAACCAACGCTCTGATACTAATATCAAGCAAAATTCTGTTTGATGTTTTTGCAACGATGAGCATCTCAGGAACTTCATAGCTCGCTAAACTTTTAAGTAGCTTTCTTCTGAGTATCATTACAAAATGATCTCTTTCGGAATTGTCTCGAACAATTTTATTATGATAATTTAAGAACACAGATAAATTTTACTGTCATTATTTTCCGAGAGCAATGTTTAAAGATGAAGTTCGAATTTCATTTGTAGGAGAATGTTCCCGCCATTGCCGTATGTTCTTTTGGAAACTTTTTATTGTTGACTTTGAAAGGTCGTTCGTTATTTGAAATTTGATTTTTTATGTTGAGACAAGCTGCCAGCTACGTGTACAAACTTTTTTCAGAACAAAGCCGTAAAATGTTAAGTTTTTCTTCGGTACTCAGTGAAAATTATTAAGTTTTTCTACTCAAAGTGAATTATCTTCATTGACTTGGAAACTTAACGAAAGGTCAGTATTCATTACGCTTATTCTAATTGATGTAGGCTATAGTTTTTACTTTGAACCTAAATATTTGCTTTCTTTAATTTCTTTAAAAATAATTGGATATAAAAGGTCTTTTCGTTCAGACTTTGTATATGCTATTATTCAATTTTAATTTTCGTTTCTCAAGACTACAATATTTTTAAATTACCAAGTTTTACATTTGTACATGTTATGATGGGCGCGTATATTATCCATTACATTAACTCTCACGTTTTAATTTTCCGGCCTAATTAAATTCTTGGTGATATTTCATTTTAAAATAAATTAATATCTAAAATTTTACTACTGACTTTGTCTAAACTCAAATAAATGCTAAATACTTTGTAAGTGATTTAATTACTTCTTTTCTTAATTATCATTTAATAAGAAACTTATTCGGTACGTACGAGCTGCATAAATGTGTGTCATAAGCAGCTACGTGATAATCCAATTGCAGAAACAAGACAAACACCATAAAACCATCATACAAAAACACCCTTAACTAGGTGGTGGTGTTAGTAACTTCAAGCTTTATGATCGGATCAGCACCATACTATGACAACATTGAATTGTCAGGTGATCGTCTATGTATTCGCCGAAACACTATCTCAACTTCTGTTTTTTTACATATATTCCCGCGGGTGTTGTAAAGGATAAAATGGACATACATACATACATATACTCACGGCTATAAATCCTTAGAAGGGGTAGCCAGAGCTAAGAAATGAGAAATTCCTCAGCCACTTTGGAAGTTGCGTGGGGAAAAAGATATTAAAATAAAGGTTGTTAGTGATGGGTCTCCAACCGTATCGCCCAAAAATCCTTTAAGAATCCCAATACCGTTTATGTACACCCACCGGAAGAAATGGGGTAGTGCTATTCTAAGCCGACACTACACAGCAATAATAATATATAATGGACATTGAGGCTTTTTCAGTGATGGTTGGGTGATGGCATCAATAACAACCTTTATTTAACTAGCTTTTCGTTAATCTATTTCCAAACGTGGATGGATAATTACTTTCTCTGAAGCTATGGCTTTTATAGGATTTATGGCCGCTGGTATAAAATTAATACCGTTAGTATAATTTAATGAAAATCTACTAACACCTTTAAAATAAGTTCTACTAACATAATGAGTCGTTGTTACTTGATTGACTAAATGAATGATTGAATATATATATATATATATATTTATATATATATATACTCATGAATGATTGATAGATGAATTTCATAAATTCAATCGCACCAAGTTTTATGTTTCTAGATACAAAACTATTCACCTGCACCCTAGAAGAGGTGTTCAAGAGGCTGGCGGCACCATGGGCCGACAGAGGCATTAAAGTTGGTGGCAGAAGACTCACAAACCTTCGCTTCGCCGATGATATTGTCCTGTTTGCCCCATCTGCACCCGAGCTCCAGCATATGTTACAGGAACTCAGTGACGCAAGCCTTGAAGTTGGACTGAAGATGAATTGGTCAAAGACCAAGGCCATGACCAACAGCAGAAAACGTAGGGTCGAGGTAGATGGGCAGGAGATACAGTTTGTTAAAGAGTACATTTACCTGGGCCAGATAGCTTCCTTCGAAAACAGGCAGGATAAAGAGATCGAAAGACGGATTTCTAACGCCTGGAAGAGCTACTGGTCAATGAAGGAGCTAATGAAGGGTAGCCTCCCGCTAACACTCAAGCGCAAGCTCATCAACATGTGTATCCTGCCTATCCTAACCTACGGCGCTCAGACCTGGTCACTGACAGAACTTCAGAAGTCCAAACTCAAGGTTTGCCAGCGAGCAATGGAGCGCAGCATTCTCAGTGTTCGCAAGTCTGACCGCGTAAGGAACACCACACTGCGCTCCTTAACTGGCATTGCTGATGTGGGTGCACAAACCGCCAACCTAAAGTGGAACTGGGCCGGTCACATAAGTCGTATGCACCCAGACAGATGGGCGAAGATCGCCACAGACTGGGTGCCACAAGACGGTTACCGGCCTCGGCGGAGATGGCGGGACGATCTAGATAAGTTTTTGCCGGGATAGCCGGAGGTGGCACAGAGCCGGGACGTGTGGACTCAACAGGGGGAGGCCTTTGCCCAGCAGTGGGACACTATATAGTAAAGGCTACATAAAAAAAAAGATATAACCTCTATATTAACTTTCATTTGCTATTTCAACCCAGTCAACTCCCAACTTAACTCAACCTAGTTCCAAAAAATCCTTTTTAATTTTCTATGTTTAGAAGTGAGAGTATCTTTAGTATACTAATAGGTGCGGATACGGTTAGTAGTTGGGCGCTGTCATAGTTATAGAATCATTAGATTGGCAGTGACAAACGTCATAGCATAAACGTCAACAGGCAGGACTTTCCACGAACACAATAACGGCCTACTATGGTTTTGGCATCAAACATGAACGAGAATAATTGTCTCATTTTCGTTTTTAAGTCATCATTTTCTTGTTTTTATGATAAAGTTATGAATTACTAACAGTACAGAATCTCAATCAAATACATATTCTTTGGCAAACATGTTTATGTTCCTAGCCATTCATGTCCAAACTAAGACTGTAATAATTACCAGTCTATCTAGTCAGTCTTTTTTATCATATGTTTGAATTGAAAACTTTGGTTTAAGAAGTATAATAGTGCATTTATACTTCTTAAACCAAAGTTTTCAATTCAAACATATGATAAAAAAAACTTCTATCATCATATTATTACAATTACTGTAAATTTTACAAATTGGCGAAAATAAGAAATACCATTCCATTCAGTAAAGTCAAAACGATCTGTATTTAATATCGACAATAGTATATTCTACAATATTGACCCTATATCTAATTCCTACTTAAATTGTGTAGTTTTGTATACAGAATACGTTTTAGTAACTTCATATTGATTCGGATGCTATCTCCGTCATATTTTATTAGCAGACGGTCAGAGAACGGTTGAGTTATTCATGAAGTCACAACCTTAGGCAATCTTGATAGAACTGTATAAATCTCAATTCATTCCTGCTATTGAAATTGTAGATATTGAGTGTGTTATTCGAAAAAAATGTATGGTTTTATAGAAATCTAGGATTCTTAGATTACTGGACTTTTGAAAATAGTTTCAATTCTGATCAAAGATTTTTGTTTGTTTTTAAATGTTATTGAAAAAAAAAGACAAAAGCGTGGGAGTTTTATGGAACTGTTTTCTATCCATTTTTAAAACATCAAAACGAAAGGAACTTAAATCACTTTTAAACAACATTCAATAACTCTTACGCATTGGTTTTTTTTTGTTAACTTTTAACTGCAATGGGTCTCATACGAATGTGTATTAACAGTTAGGAAAAACATAGTGAGGAACCCCTGCTGCTAAGTGATACTTATTCATTGTGACAAGAATACACTCGTGTAAAGTAGCTATTACACCGCCCCCTATCAAGTGATTACACTGGCAAAAAGTGGGAACTCTGATAAGCATTTAAGGGAATTTTTAACAACCTTTATTTTACCATCTTTTCCCCACACAACTTTCCAAAAGTGGCTGAGAAATTTCTAATTCCTTAGCTCTGGCTACGCTTTCTATGGATTTATAGCCGTGAGTATATGTATGTATGTATGTCTGATAAGGAATCAGCTTGCATTCTTAAACAAAGGTTCAAAATCAGACAACAAACATTTTGTAGCAGCGATAAAATACGTAAGCCTTCTCAGGAAAATGAGAGACCGAAAGAAGGCAAGCAAAAGGCTACTAATTCAGTATATTTTACGATTGTAAATTTACTTTTTCCATTTCACCGAGCTACGGATCCTATGCAAAAAGGATAGTAAAAAGTAGTTTTACATTGCATTCGGTCCCTTCTCATTTCCTCTTCTACTGAATCACTAATAAAATCCCAAACAGAATGATCGGCGTATACCTCGAATAAAGTTCCTTGTCCATTTTATTAGAAAATCTCTGTGGTTTCAGCTCAAATAACGGCAAAAAGGTTGATTTTTTGAATCGTTGAACATATATCTTACATATAAAATTCCCGTGTCACAGTCTACAAACTCTACCGAAACGGCTAAACAAATTTAAATGAAGTTTTGCATACACATTCGGTAGGTCTTAGAATTATAAAAAAAAACTCTTTATTACAACGAATTTAACTTAATTAAACTTTAATACAATTATAAACGAATTATAAAAATAGATTTATAAAAAAAAACTCCTAAATGATAAGGGTTGGACACCCCTAACATTTCATTTTTATTTTATGGACTAGAAATTCCCTAGAAATAATTAATATGGCAAAACAACGTTTGCTGGTTCAGCTATTTAGAATATATGATTAAACATTAGTTTAACGCATTATAATATAATATAATTCTAATAACACGGCCAAATTCCTTTGTTTCTTTTATACTTTTAAGTAGTGTTTGCGTTCCTGAGGTCACGGTTTCGATCCCCGCCGGTGTCGAAATTTTTCCCTTTATTTAATAATCTCTTCCACGTTCGACCTCCAAAAATGGCTCATAGAAGTTTTTAAATTCAGACTATCCATTTATGCGGTTTAGAGCCGTTGGAATGGGTAGTGTATGTTTGATATATTTATATATGTTCACTAATCCTAAACTATGTACATATACAGCTGTGTGGTGTAGGCTTAGAATAACACTACCCCATTTCTTCCGGTGATTGTACGTAAGAGGCAATTAACGGTATTGGGGCTTTTAAGGGATTTTTGGGTGATGCGGTTGGAGACCCATCACCAACAACCTTTACTCCACCATCTTTTCCCCACGCAACTTCCAAAAGAGGCTGAGGAATTTCTAATTCCTTAACTCTGGCTACCCCTTCTAGGGATTTACAGCCGTGAGTATATGTATGTATGTATGTATGTCGAAGGATGATTAGATGTTTAGGTTTTTTGCAAAAAACCTAGAGATTTTGCAAAAATCCGGATATTTAGACAACGGTTATAATATTTTCTAACCTTACTAGGTTTTTTGTAAAAAAAAAAACTAGTTGGTTAAGTAAGATTGTACTTCTTCAATCATGATTGGCTGATTTCTGACTGCTCGCCTACACTTATTCTGATTGGTTCGTCATTGTGGTATTGAGATATTATAGCTAGAGTTATAAAGGGTAAGAAATGACAATACTTATTTGACACTAGGAATTAATTTATTTATTTTTTTGTTGGAGTAAAATTACAATCACGTTCGGAAATATTATACACAGATGAAGTTACCCCAAACTAAGTAACACTTGAATTATGGAATACTAACTCAGCGATATATTTAATATAATATAATAAACATATGCTCATCACATAAATGTTGCTCTCAGCGGGGATCAAACCCGCAACTGCCAGGCCGAAAAGCTTGTCACCTATCCACTCGGCCACGGACGTCTTCAATATAGGTAGGAACAATAAAGTAAGTACGTTTTAAATTGTAGTATTGAGGTATTATAGCTAGAGTTATAAAGGGATATGACAATACTATTTTTATAGTTAGGAACTTTATGTTACTAAAATTAAAATAACAATCAAATCAAATGTAGGTAGGAACAATGAAGTAAGTACGTCTTAATTAACAACCAATCAGAGATGACGTGTTTATCGGGCACTGCAGTCGACCAATCAGTGTACAGTATTCATAAAAACTGACATTTCGTTTCGGAGTCATACTAAACCAACTAGATTTTTTTCAAAAAACCTAGTAAGATAAAAAAATATTATAACCGTTGTCTAACTATCCGGTATTTTGCAAAATCCCTAGGTTTTTTTGCAAAAAAACCTATACATCAAATCATCCTACGACATACATTCATACATACATATACTCAAGGTCACAAATTCCAAAAAGGAGTAGCCAGAGCTTTAGAGCTAAATCTCCTCAGCCACATTTGGTAGTTAATTGGGGGCAAGATGGTAGAAATAAAGTATAATTGGTGATGGGTCTCTAACCACATCGCCTGAAAACCACTTAAAATAGCCCCACACCTTTAGTTGCCTCTTACACCCGTGGTTAGATAGGGGTAGTGACATTCTAAGCCTGCACTATACTTACATATACACTGTGTATTAATATAAAATACTTCGAGTCGATCAACAAAGCGACATTCAATATATTTTCGCGAACGAAAGATTGGGGAGAAATTGTCAATACCTCGTTGTTTGCTTCATCCTTGCTACCGTTTGCCGTATCACTTCAACTTTGAGCAAACTTACTGAAATCTTTTATGAATGGTTCTTTATCTCACTTTTTTATTTATTTTAGTGCATAGGTCCAAGTCACGTGAAATAAACTTAAATAATAGATAAATCGCAGCAAGGAACCTTAGACTTGGCTCCACTTATTTTAGAGATTTCATTACTTTTTAGAGATAAACAAGCAGCTCTATCAAGACTTGGCTAGTTTTTTACAGAATTTTTTTTGGTTGGATACCATTTGATTTTTCGATTTTTTAATAAAATAGCTAGAAAAGCATTATTTTAGAGCTCCTTATAAACCAATTAAACACCATAAGATAGTTTTCAAAACCTTGTCAAGTAGCCTATTACATTAAAAACACTAAATCTTAATTTTTAAAAAAATATTTTTGTTATTTTTGTTCAGTGCCTTGTTTTGGTCCCACATTCTTTAATATTTGTGGGACCAAACGGAAAATTTATTCAAGTGTGATTCAAAAGTCAAGTGCAGAAAAACGTCATAATGGATTTCATTGTGTACCCTCACTCTGAAATTGCCTCAAAATAGCCGTGGGATATAACGCCTGTTATTCTTTTATGATGAATGATGGTCACGTGGGTGACATTAATCTTGCTTACGTTACAAACCCAAAACTACGGAAATTTTTCATTCACTTAGCATATAGCATCTAATAATAGCAAAACAGGAATGACTTAGGATGCTATAAAATTTAAATTAATTATTGTTTTAAATTGTTGAATTTGCTATCGGACAGTAATTGGAGCCCTATTAATGGGTCAAAACCTTCTAAAAATACATCACTCAGACAGGCATATCAAACAATTCTATTGATTCTTTAAAAAGGCATTAACCTCATGTTTGAATGCACGGCATCTTTAAGTGATTATAAGGCAATGAAAGAGAATTCCTTGTTTCATAATACCATGGAAACAACAATTTTGCAAAAACTTACCTTTATTCTTAACTACGATCTCAAAACAAGAAAATTATAACTCCTATCATCGGAGGTTAGAAAATATTTCACGTAAAATTTGAATAAAAAAACTATGTCATAAATACAAAAAAAAAAACATTGAATTTCATAAAATCACTAATTACGAGTATACAGTTTGTATTTTAATCATATTTGTTTAAATGTATTCGATTATACTAATGATCGACACTCATAATCATTTCAATAAATAACCACAATAAATGTGCTTTATACTAATATATACAAAATAATAATATCAAATATTTGCTAGCTCGCTTGGATGCATGCTGCTTGGGGGGGTCGGGGGGCGAAAGCCCCCTGCAGGTGAAGGAAAGTTAGGTCGCATTTAGCTAGATGATGTATAAAACGAGCCTTAAATGCATAATCTGTATTTTAAATATGGAAAATGAATTAATTGAAGTAATATTATTCTATTCAATATTTTCAACATAAAAGACAATATTATCCTAGTAACAATATTATTAATTATGAAAAACTTTATTCTTCATAACATTCATTATGATCATTGAATGTTATGAAGAAAAAAGTTCTTGAAAAAAATTATAGTTTCAACAAAAATCTTGGTAGTAACATTATTAACAAAAAAATTATGATGACCAACTGTTATGACCTCCGTTGGTAGTATCAAAAATGTATGAATAAATAAAGTATGACAAATAAAATTATAAAGAGTTATTATTTTGAACACAAATCGTTGGAAAGAAAACGAATATGATATATATATATATATATATGTGACCAATATGGACCAAATAATAGTTTACGAGATTAATAAAAACACATTTTTGATTGAAAAAATCAACAATGAATGATGATAATTTTACTACTAGTCGGTACTCATTCCGAAATGGACAAAAGAAAATTCTGAATTCATATCAATTTCTCTTCCCAAGTCGATCAAATTACATTCAGTCGTAAAAAGTCTACTCGAATTCACACAAACCGATTTATGTGAACCAATAACTCACCTAAATTCATTTCTGTCAGACAAATAGTAACGTATGTTTGTTCCCAATACTATCTATGCAAAAGAAATTGGACGGAAAAAAGGGTTAGGGATGGCTGAGCCTTCAACACTCTTTGTTTACACTCACATTCTGTTTAACATCTTGACTATATGAACGTATGTGTGTAGCCCGAGTATTAAGTTATTTTACATACATACCATACTCACGTCTATAAATCCCTAGAAGGGGTAGCAACAGCTTCGGAATAAGAAATTCCTCAGCCACTTTTGGAAGTTGTGTGGGGATAAGATTTCAAACACATGCATATACATATACTCACGGCTATAAATACCTAGAAGGGGTAGCCAGATCTAAGAAATAAGAAATTCCTCAGCCACTTTTGGAAAGTTATGTGGGGAAAAGATGGTAAAATAAAGGTAGTTGGTGATGGATGTCCAACCGCATCGCCCAAAAATCCCTGAAAAGTCCCCAATACCGTTAGTCGCCCCTTACGTACACCCACCGGAAGAAATGGGGAATGGTGCTATTCTAAGCCGATACTACACAGCGTGTAGTACATTTTAAAACAAAGGTTAAATTTTTAACAATTTAATAAAGTGTCCGTTTATGTTAACGATTATTTGATTAGCATGAAATACCATTCCTAGTGTTATTTGTGGTAGAATAACGAATTTTAGAATAACCTTAAATTCATTAATTGATTGATAATGAATCAGTCCACTAATTTCTCAGTAAACTTTTGAGCGGTTACAGTAAAATATTTCAATGTAAATGAATTTTTAATACTTTAAGCTGGTGAGTGTCGACACATAATAAATACACTAACCCACTTCCCTTGGATGTCGTAAGACGCGGCCAGGGGGCTTAGGGGCTTTTGGAGTGATTGTTGAGCGATGTGACCTAAAACCCTGGATACTCATTTTTTACACACATACATATACTCACGGCTATAAATCCCTAGAAGGGGTAGCCAGATCCATTTTTTGGATTTTTTAAATATGTATGTTTGTTATTTCTTAAGGTAACGTGGCGAAAGAAAAGTTAAAAATAATAATTAGAACCACACCTTAATTATGTCTTAGTTAGGCTATTTCAGGTAATAAACACTGGGTAATAACTGTTCTTCACGTTAATCAGCGTTTCCATCCATGTTTATTCTTTAACTTAATCATCCATCCATCGATTTTGTAATATGTATTTCTTTGATTAAATTAAAACGTATATCTTCAATCTTACCACAAAGGCATCTTGTTTCGAAAACGATCGCCAGATTAAACTTTAGCTTAATATAGCCTTCAGAAAGGCAGCCAAACTCAAATCACAAATCAAAACTGTCATATCTACTGCCCACAATATTATTGAGTGCTACTCAATTCCGATTGACTTTTCAGTAAGGACATTGGGTAAAGAAAGATATCCTTATTTCTTGACAACGAAACTATAGTGGAAAAGGATTATTGTCAATAATCTTATCCGTTTCCTTTGTTATCGTCGCTCAAACCACAAATTTGCCGCTTCACTGTGTTTCGGGGCCAGTACTAGGGTTGCCAACTTACCATTGCGTCTCACCCTGGTTGGTTTTGATTTCTTTTATCATTTTTCATTATATAAAATATGAATAAAATTTTGCGTTTTCAGCTTTTAATATCTGAATAATATATATCTTAAAGCTTTTTTGTCGACCTTAATAGCAAGCAACAAACTCGACCTGTAAATTCTCATGATATAACAGTGTGATATATTTTATTTTAACCTAGCAATGATAAAATTAGTCTAATAAAATGTGCGTCAAGTAGTATTGAAGTTTAAGGGCGTCCCCGGAAAAATAGGTTGATATTGATTGTTTGGAAATTCTATAAAGTCTGATTTGATGATATTGATATGACATGAATAAAATATATGTTGGTGATTAGTTCATGGTGTTAAAATTTGATGTTTAACATTTTAATAATTTGTTGAAAAAATGATGAAAAAAATTGAATTGGAACATGCTTTGTTTTCATAAAATCCGTATAGGCTCCACTGGCATAACATACATGTGAACTCATTATGTGTCTATATACGCGTAGCTTTAAGATCTGTAACTTTGATGTTTAACTTTTCATTTAAACATTATAGTTATTCAAAACTAAATAAACTAAATTTATCCTGCGCGCGCGTTTTTTCCGTCCCTGTCACTCTCAGTAAATTTGACGTAAGAGTGAGCGCAATAGCTGCAAAATGCGGGGAGGCCCTTAAATATATTTAATCTACATCTTCAATCTATTAAAATCTACTACTATAAATAAAAAAAATATTATTATAAATTTAAACTTTATTATTATTACTTTGTTTTATTATTATTCATGAGTACCCCGAGGAGGTCTTCAAAAAGTTGGCAGTTTCTTGGCAAAACAGGGGCATTGCCGCTGGCGACCGAAGGCTGAAAAACCTTCGGTTTGCCGACGACATTGTACTGTTTGCATCATCTCCATCGAAACTCCAGAAAATACTCCAAGAACTGAGTAAGCTAGCCTTGAGGTTGGACTTAAGATGAACCGGTCAAAAACCCAACGAATGACTAACGGGGCAAAGCGTAAGGTAGTGATCGATGGGCAGGAAATACAATACGTCGACGAGTACATCTACTTGGGCCAGGTAGTATCCTTCGAAAACAGACAGGACAAAGAAATCAAACTACGGGTTTCGAACGCCTGGAAGAGCTACTGGTCAATGTAGAAGTTGATGAAGGGTAACCTTCCGTTAACCCTGAAGCGCAAACTTGTCGACATGTGCATGCTGCCAATCCTAACTTACGGCGCACAAACGTGGTCATTGACCTAACGTCAAAAGTCCAAGCTTAAGGTTTGCCAGCGAGCAATGGAGCGCAGTATTCTGGGTGTCAAATGCACAGATCGCATTCGAAACACCATACTGCGCTCAAAAACTGGGATCACTGATGTAGGAGTTCAGACTGCGAAACTCAAGTGGACCTTGGCCGGACATGTCTCCGGAAAAATGGGCTAAAACAGCCACTGAAGGAGATGGAGGAACGACCTCGACAGGTTTAATCCAAGGTGTCTGTACAGCCTTGGATATATATATGTTGGCTCAAAATTTTGAGGTGTTTGCGTTTGTTTGTTTTTTTTTATTTTTAGAAAAAATAATAATAATGTAAACTTAAAATATGATATATGAAAATCTTGCTTATAATTATTTACACTATTGATTTAAATAATACTGATAGTCACATTGTATAATGCTCAGTTTACCTCAGTTTTTTCAGTCATGCTCTTTTGTTCTTCTTTATGGTTCGAACTTGCACCGCAGCCATTTTTTTTATTAGAGTCCTGTTTTACCATGCCCTAAGAAATATCCAAATTGTAGCTCTACCTGTGTATGTATAGCTTTCAATATTTTTTATGCATCCTTCCACTTAATTTATCAAAACGATCTTTAAACTCTTTTATTATTTGTTAAAATCTTACATATATTCATGGCTCTAAATCCCTAGGGTAGCCAGAGTTTTGGAATAGAGAAATTGTCAGCTACTTTGAGAAGCAGTGTGTGGAAAGGGTTGTAAAAATTTTTGGTGACAGGTTTCCAGCCGCCTTACCCAAAAATCAATTTGGAACCCCATATTAACTTAACTGCAATTCACGAGTACTCCACGGGTAGAAATGGGGTAGTGCTCTTCAAAACCGACACTACACAGATTTATTAAAATAAAAATAAAAAAACTTACTCTACATACAAATCGTTTAAGTACCTTTTTATTTTGATTCAGTTTAACTTAATGATCTCGCCGTTAATCGCCGAACGGGTGGTAGAGGGACTAATACCTATGAACATTACGTAAGATTTTTATCTCCTGGTATGAAAAGTGTTAACGTTTTGCTGGTATTACTCAATAACATTAAATAATATTCCCGTAAGTTTATTTCTTATCAAAATTTTTTTAAAAAAAATAAAGTTGTATAAAAAAAACTATTCTATGAACAGAAAACTATTAGTTAGTAATGTTTTATAATAATACTAGCGACCCGCCCCGGCTTCGCACGGGTGCAATGCTACTAATATAATAATAATAATAAAAATTAAAAGATATTCAACAACAAAAGATACTTATTCTATTCAGTTTAATTAATTCTTGATATTTTCCTCGCTGGAGAGCTCCGATAAACATGACGACGATAGACATGACGCGCTATTTATAGGCACGCGCCGCCCGGCGCAAACAACTACGACCCTGCATTTTAAATTTGTAATATCTTCGGTAATATTCACTTAAATTACATGCTGTGAAAAGCATATTGATCTATAATAAATGCACAATTTATTTAAGGTACTTAATTGGATAAGGATTAATGCTGTATTTTTTAAAATCACTTCGTAAATAACCATTTTTTAGTAAAGAATAAAAATGGTTATGCTGGGTTATCCCTAAGAGATAGACATATACCATTGCGAACTATTTTGATGAACTTTTTAAGGTGAACAATACTGTAGTACATTATTTTGGTCTATCTCGTAGGGTTCAGCCAGCGTTTGCAATATAAGCGCAAAAAACGTGCTTATTTACGACATCACATTAGAAACCTTTAAATTTATCAGTGTTTCTCTACTATATTATGCATTTATTATACATACAAACCTTCCTTAAGAATCACTCTATCTATTAAAAAAAACCGCATCAAAATCCGTTGCGTAGTTTTAAAGATCTAAGCATACATACGGACATACAGCGAAAGCGACTTTGTTTTATACTATGTATTGATGAGTAGAAATATACAACAACAAAAACACATTTAACATAGCCATGGACATATGGATTGCCAACAGTGAAAATAGTATACAATCTTAGAAAGCACTTAAATTTAAAGGACACATATCAACTAAATGCATCAATAAAAGGGTTATCACATCATTCATTTTAGAAATCGAATAATTCAAAACATGACTAACATTATGCAGTATATATATAATTAAACAATAATTGTTATAAAATTAAATTAACTGATTATTTATTCCTTCTCTACCTTTACCAACTTCTTCTCTAATAAGATTAGAATAATTCAATAAAGTTGTTGAACTAATAAAATATAATACGATTATTAGAAGAAATGAAATGTCATTATAATAACATAATAAGTATACCAATAAAATATAAACTGGCCCCATCCTATGAATTCACAACTCTAACTTTTTGCTTGAAAATTACCAAAGAGTCACCTAATATGTCGACTTCACAGTGTTTTGTCTGCATTTCGTAATAATTTTTACACATTCTCGTAATGGCGTTCAATGACGTTATGTATGTCAATAATTTACTACATTATATACAAAGATGAGTCTAACATTTTCCGACGATGAAATAATGAATCCATTTTAAAAATCTCTAATCTTTGAGTGTAAGGCTACATGTAAAGCCGAGCCGAGCCGAGCAACGAGTAAAAGCCCGTTGAATAGATTCAATGCGTTGGTAAGATACTGCATAATAGCATAATAAGGGTTCCATATGACGCTTGCGAATTCCAGATTGCTACGGACCAAGGCAATATATAAACAGATTTTGGTTTAAGCATGTTTGAATTCATTCGTATTGCGCTTCAGAAATTCCAATATCACTCCTGTTTTTTTAACTATTGTATCTTTGTGTGGAACAAACGTAAGATTTCTATTAAAAAAAATACCCAAATCACGTACTTCGTTTACTTCTGATAATTGAACTTCATTCATAGAGTATCGCATTGGAAAGGGTTTCTTTTTCCTTGTGAATTGCATATCGTAACACTTATTTAAATTAAGTTGCGTGTCGTTCCAATCGCAACACTCTGATAGCCGATTTAAGTCCTCTTGCAGATGTTTACGGTTCTCGTACTTGCTCTAGCGTAGATCTTCAAATCATATGCAAACAAAGATAATCTGCTCCGCTCTGCAATGCCATGAATAATAATGCAATGTTATAAATAATGAGAATAAAATCGGAGACAAGTGCGATCCTTGAAGCACTCCGGATGTGGCATATATAATGTCTGATTTGTTGCCACATGTCGCTACAAACTGTGATCTTTTTTCCAAATATGATGAAAACCATCTCAATAAAGAACTACAAATACCCATCCTCTCCAGGTTACTATAAAACAATTTATGCTATACTTTATCAAATGTGGCTTTTAAATCAGTACACATAATATGTATTTTCTCGTTACTATCCAAATCATGGGACACGTCGGTCACAAAAGAGACGAGGTTTGTTTGAACTGACCGACCTCTGCGGAAACCGTGTTGATTTCGTGTTATGACATTTTGGAAATGAGGTGACATAATGTATTCAATATTTTGTTCAAATAATTTTGCATATAGGATTGTTTACATACAAGAATATAACTACCTCTTTCTACTCACGAGTGTCATAAGAGGTGGCTAAAGGTATGGGGTTTATTAAAGTGATTTTTGGGCGATGCTGTTGGAGTCCCACCACCAACGATACTTTATTTCTACTATATTCTCCCTTTTCAACTACTAAATGTGGCTGACGAGTGGCTATCTCTAAAGCTCTGGCTACCCCTTTTTGGAAGTTATGGCCGTGAGTATATACATATATGTAAACATGTACATTTAAGATACGTAATATAAGGATACTAAAGAAAATACGAAAATAACGACATGATAGTCCAGTGGGTAGAACACCCGCCCGAAAACAGAAGGGCGTGAGTTCCAATCCTGGGTCGGGCCTACACCAATTTGTCTTTTCCAAAGTCATATGTGTGGTTAATTTATCATGGTTGTTAACGGTGAGGGAAAACATCGTGAGGAAACCCACATGGCTGAGTTGTACTTAGTCATGTGACAGTGTATTCGTACAAAGACGGCGATAGGCCTGCCCCCTATCACGTGAGTACACTGTCTAAGCAAAACGTGGGTACCTTCTCTGGACACTAGATGGCGCTGCCATGTGAGTTCAGAAGTATTGGTACCTCTGCCAACCCCTTCGGGGATAAACGGCGTGAACGTTTATGTTTATGTTTACTAAAGAAAATGAATGTCACAATTTGTTGAACCAGAAAAGAAAAAAGGTTATTTATCGCGCCCGCCGCTGAAGAATACAAGCACATTTAACTATTATTTACATACATACATACACAATTGTAATTCATTTTACAGTTTTGGTCGTATTTGTAGAAATTAAACTCAGTAATTTTTTTTTAGAATATGTTAATCATATTCCCCATGGAAAAACGGCTATAAAATCTTATTCAGAGCGATCGATGTTCTTGGGTTGGATTCCTTGTTGGTAAATCCACAATTCTTATTTGTGAGATAGAGATGTAATTGATGTAGGCTCCACTTGCGTAGTATGTTTCAGGCTGATTTACTTGATAATTCTAATAAAATAAATTATATTCCTTGTTTAAGAGGGATATTTTTGGGCAAGACGAATGAAATAAATGAAGAAAGAGCATGTATGTATATAGAGGTTGATGGATGTAGACGGACCTCGAGAAGTTTTCCAGGATCGTACTTAGTGGTGATAGTCTCTGCCTACCCTCATTGGGAAATGGTGGCGTGACTGTATATAAGTATTATTTTTCTTTCAAACAAGTAGTTGCAGCCTTCCAACTCAAGCTAAGCTGGCGTGGAAGATGATGCCCATAGCATCATATGCATGGGTGGCTCGAGCCTCTCACTTTGAACATAAGTATTGTAATAATAGTTTACATATAAACGCAGTAAGAGATATTAGAAATCAGTTAGGAATCATAGAAAGAGCTAATAATAACTGTCTGAGATTAGACAACCAAAGTTCAAATTTTACCCACTTTTTGTGACGAAAGTAACGGTTTTAATACTTATGTATTTTCATAACTGTATTCCTAGAAAAATATCTAATATAAAACAAGCGTCTGGATTTAATCGCCAGGGAACTTCTGTATGCTGATGATCCTGCACTAGTAGCAAACTCTGAAAGCGAACTCCAGGAGCTGGTGACGCGATTAAATCACGCATGTCACTTGTTCTCCATGAGCGTGAACACCAAGAAGACCGTGGTCATGGTGCAAGGCGTGAATCAAGCTCCTCACATTACACTCAACGGTGCTGCACTTGATGTGGTGGAGCATTTCTGCTATCTCGGCTCTACCACAACACAATCTCTGTCCAGCGACAAAGAGATAGAAACTCGGATTGGCAGGGCATCAACAGCATTCGGGAAGCTTTTTGCACGCGTATGGAGGAACTGTAAACTCACCACGTACACCAAAGTTCTTGTATACCAGACCTGCGTTCTGAGAATATTGCTTTACGCGTCAGAAACTTGGACTGCAACCGTGAAGAAAGAACGCAAACTCAACGCTTTCCACATGCGCTGTCTGAGGACTATACTTGGAGTCACTTGGAAAGATAAAATGTGTAACGAGGTGGTACTGTCCAAAACGCGCTGTTGCAGTTTAAATGCCATGTTAAAGCAGAGAAGACTTCGTTGGCTGGGTCACGTACATCGCATGGACCCCGAGAGACTACCACGTCAAGTAATGATGGGCCAGATAGCGGACGTGAAGAGACCTGCTGGGCGCCCTGCCCTAAGATTCAAAGACTCCTGTAAGCGAGATATGAGTAGTTTCGGAATACAAACCGATGGCTGGGAGAAACGCGCCGAAATAAGATCCGAGTGGCGCCATAACATCAAAATCGGAACTGTCAAACATGACGAAAACTGGAAGGAGAATCTAAAGCAAAAAAGACTTCGTCGTGATCTCCCACCTCCTGCAGACTCTCGTTTCGTGTGCGACAGATGTGGCAAGAAATGCCGCACAGCCATAGGGCTCTACAGCCACCAACGGCGGTGCGGCAACCCGTAACCCATGAGCGCTGCAACAAACATCTGCAACAGATGCTGTGGCCAATGATGATGATGAATACTTACTGCATAACGCGCCTGATTATAGCAACTTTCAACTTATTAAGGAATATGTCATAAAAACTTCGTTGTTTCTAATTTCATCACAGAAGAATATTAAAATTTCAGAAGATTTTGAGATCAGACAAAAAGCAACTTTACTTTACGTACTAATTTGAATGTTTTTGTTCATGAAAACCTCACGTGGGGGATTGTTACTAATAAATATCTACCTCCGAGTTTTTTTACAATTTGGGAGGTAGATATTTATTATAGGGATCGCAAACACTACTTAAAAGTTTTAATCTTTTTGTTCCTGAAAACCTCGTGTGGGGATTATTTCTAATAAATAAAGCAAAGAAAAATTTCGACACAGTCGGGAATCGAACCCGCGATCTCGGGTATACGCCCCGAAATGTGTGTGTCGAAATTTTTCTATCCTCTTTATTTATTCTTTATTTATTAGAACTACTTAAAAGTTTAAAAGAAACAAGGGATAGAAGAATTTCGCACTGGCAGCCATTGACACGGTAGCTCAATTGGCAGAGCGACGGGGGCGTATACCCGAGGTCACGGGTTCGATTCCCGCCTGTGTCGAAATTTTTCTTTCCTTTATTTATTCTTTATTTACTTTACGTACTGTTGAAATGTAAATGAATACATTATTCTGACAAACAATGGTTGTGCTTAAAAAAATGCTCTTGAATCTAGTTTTTTAACAAACACTCATTTTTTTCAACCATTAGTCACTGTCTGCGCTCGAACGGTACAAATATTGAACACATCGAAACCGTAGCAGTTTCTTTGACATGTAATAATACCTTCATTTTGTAGCTGCTCAAGAGAATAGTATATTTTCCAACTTACAATCGTTATAATTTATATGTTTTTGTTCATGAACACCTCATGTGAAAATTGTAACTAATAAATAAAGGATAAATAAGAGAAAGAAAAATTTCGGCACGAAAATTGTTCTTTCCTTTATTTAGCCTTTATTTATTAGGTACAATAGTTATTTGTAGTAAAATTATATGCTTTAACTTTTTAAATAAGAATGACGCCATAAAGTCCAAAATCAAACATAGACCATTTTTTTGTTAAATCTATATTTTCTTAGTCACATAACTGTGTATTAGGAACAAAGCGGCGCAGGGGCCGCCTTTAAGCTTGTGAATAATCAGCTAAAGATAAAATGGGTGCATATATACCCATTTTATCTTTATTAAATCAGTATGAATATGTATGTTATTTACTAGGAATAATATGTACACCTTATTTTAGAATTTCCGATAAACGAGACAATTAATTACTTATTTATTTTATTAGGACAGCGACACAAGTAATAATACACAGTTAATAAAAGAAATGAAGTAAGGCCAATAACAGATGTTCACAATATTGGTACAAATATTATGTGCAGAAGTTATTTAAATTATCACGTACTTAAGAGATAAAATAAATGTTATTACATACATAAATATACTACAATTTTTCTGCTTTGTGTATTTGGTTTTACTAGACTTGTATGATAACTGTCTGAGATCAGCCAACCAAAGTTTAAATTTTAACCACTTTTCTGTGACAAAAGAAACGATTTTAAATACTTATATATATTCACAACTGTATTCCTAGATTCAATTTGCTGTGTAGTGTCGGTTTTGATGTGTAGTGTGGACTTAGAATAGCACTACCCGATTTCTTCCGGTGGGTGTACGCAAGTGGCGACTAACGGAATTGGGGCTTTTAAGGTATTTTTGGGCGATGCGGTTGGAAACCCATCACCAACAACCATTATTTCACCATCTTTTCCCCTCGCAATTTCCAAAAATGGCTGAGTAATTTCTAATTCCCCAACTCTGGCTACCCCTTCAAGGGATTTATAGCCGTGAGTATATGTATGTATTCGTAGAAAAAGACTTTTTAAACTTTGAATTCAAAAGATCTTTGTTGGTGATACTTAATGGCGTAGTAATATTATATAATATAAAGTACACACAACACGGCAGCTAACAAATAATTAGATACCAATAATAGTTAATAGTAAATGCATTAGAGATCAGGTCCCTCAGAAAACAAAATGTAAGGTTGTATTATCGAGTGAGAAATACTGTGATTCGTGAAAGGCGTGATGTGAAAGATGATATAGCAAATAAAATGTAAAAGGACGCCTTTATAAACTAGACTGTGAGTGTGGTCTTTCATACATCAGTCAAACAAAGCGTAGTGTAGCTACTCGCGTAAAAGAACATATTGCTGATATGAAGAAAAGTCGTCCTGGAAGATCTGCTTTGTATCTGCTGTGAACACACCTTCGATAAGCCAAACCACCACATGCGTTTTGACAAACCTACAATTCTAGCAAAAGAGAATCGATTGATACCTAGAACGATACGCGAATCTATTGACAATTACCACCTGCTTGGAACCCAATCATTAACACAACAAAGCAAGGGAAGAACACTAGCAATACTCCGGATAAATACTTAGCAAATATTAAACGCATATGTAACTTAAATTTTGTGAAGGTAGTTAGTATTAATAATTTTATAGTACTGTATAGTGACAAATATCACCTCCGTCTTCCCGTGACCATGATAACTGAAAAGTTTTCGAAACGTCTGGCTTTAAAAAACCAACTAATAACACGCGATTAAAATATCCGAAAGTCAAAAGTTGTTTTAATTATATCAATAAAATTTTCAAGCAATCGTTGAGCCACAACAGTAACATCCCAAGCCATAATTTTGTGGCTGTTCGTGAGACTTAATTTGTTTTCGAGGTTGGTCGATCAATCGTCCGATTCACTAAGAGAAAGTTTGACAACCTGTGTCCAGAACTAAGGTAAGTAAAATCATGTGGAATGTGGTTCTCATAAATAGAAAAGTTATTGTAATAAGTAAATATTTCTTGTCGCTTCTTTGCGAATACTCAGTGTTTATCCGTGGTGGTGTATTTGTATCACGTTTGTTTTATCTTGACCATTCGTGTTACGCAATTTGATAAAAACTGCCTCAAGATATCCAAGGAATTATTTTCTAAATAATAATTATTTAATTTAATTATTTTTTCTCTTCTTAATTTTTTGTTAAGAATATAAAAGTACTACAAGTATGAAATGTTATTCTGTCCTATAGTAAAGCATAAAAAGTTAGTTTCTGTTTTCATAGTTTTAATATAAAATGACCGTCTACGTTTTTTGTTTAATCCGCGACAACGAAAGGCCAACTTTAATTAGTGCTTGTCAAAAACTCTCTGAAAATGAGTCTTGATAGGTAATGAAAACTTCTCGAATGCTCTTTGCTGAAATAGCATACACTCGAGAAAACAATTCCTTTTTGTTTATTGCATTACATTAACTTATAATATAAGCGTAACTTATTTTATTACAATGTACATGAAGTGACGTATAGTTTTGAATTAAAAAGATACATTTAATTTAAAAAAAATTGCGCTCTAACGAGAATCAGAAATAAAAGACATACTTAACTATAAAACTTAGAAGTCAAATAAACTACAAATATCCAAAATTGTGACTGGAATATCTTCTTATTATGTATATACATAATTGCATTTTATTTCCCAAATAAATAACCTCATTTTGTTAAAAGTAATAATATGTAACTGAATGAACTTTATATTGGCTGCTTTGATTTCACAGCTTATTTTCCTTTCCAACCTTGCTTCTGAGGGCACGTAGTAATTTCAAATTTCTGCTTTACTTACAGTTAGTGAGCGTGATAGGTAATGAGAATACGATATGTGCTCCTGTTGGCGACCTCAAAAACTTAGTGAATCACAATTATGTTGATTAGTAAATTCTTGATACTTAATTTCTCAATATTCGAATTGGGAATTAAAAATTAGTCCCGAAAAAACCCAACTCTTCACACAAAAACCTTAGAAGCCTCTGAGGTTAGGGCTGATTATATAATGAACAAACTTATACTACGTTTGTATATATTTATACGTAGCAACAGGCAAAGGCGTGCAAGGGTTCAAAAAAAACTAGCGTTAGATTGTAGGTTGGAAGCCCTTCTAGAGCAAACGATATAATTTATCATCTCATTAAACTTTAAATTTTCCACCATCGATTTTGTTTCACGGCTAACTTAATTTGTGTACTATGTTTTCAGTAGGTTTTATTTTTCCATTTGTTTTATAAGTATATATATTACACTTACAGATTGTAGGAAGTCACCTTTGTATAATTAATATTAGAATAGAATAGAATAAAAACTCTTTATTGCACATCAAATATGGAGAAACATTTACAAATACACAGAATGAACTAACAAAAGTACAATTGGCGGTCTTATCACTAAAAGCGATCTCTTCCAGACAACCTTTGAATGGAGAGGTCAATAAATTAGAGTCATGTGAGATAGATGTACAACAACATGGTGAAACGGATAACTATGCGTTAATCTACACAAACAATACAACAATCCAGTCATAGTTAAAACTAGTTATAAAATAATAAATTATTAACAAACATATAAATACATAATATGATACAATAAATTAAAACTTATAATACATATAAATATTATGATATATATTTTTATTTATATACTCAATATATATAATTTGATTTGCAACAGTATTATAGTGTTTCAGTGAGGTAGTGCTTTTTTACCATATCCTTGAAAATAGATTGGGATTTAGCCTGACGAATCTCTACCGGAAGTGCGTTCCACAATTCGGTATGCAAAGTTTTACTAAAGTGATGCTGATTACAAAACCATTTCGAGATATTATGGTTATTAACAATATTTTCTTGAAATTACATCAATTGAAGCTAAGATGACTGTTATTTTATCAAAAAACTGTAACAGTGTTTGACCTTCAATGTTGTTTCAAAGACATACGGTTTTGCAGTTTATTAATAAAATATCGAAAATCATAGGTTTGTTTAGTATAATATCGTAATAATTTCATTTGATATCACAAATTCGTGATATGTTTTCCAATCAGCAACATTTTTATAAAACATTTCGCTTCATTTGCATGTCGCTACGTGATTTTATCGATCGATGACGTCATTAAGTACATAAGTTATTTAAGTTAATTTCAATCTTTGAAAAATCATAACTTTACAATTACTCATTTTAAATGAAAAATATTCAAATCAGTCTTTTATTTTCGTGTTTACTATCGAATAAAATATTTAATAAATACCAAAAAAAAACTTTGCATACCGAATTGAACAGCCTGCACAGTGAAGGAGGAGCCATAGTAATTGGTTGAATGGGAGGGAATGCTTAAAAGAAGAATATGTTCAGAACGTAGATTAAGATCGTGGGAAGAGGAGAGAAATTGAAAACGTTCTTTTAGATAGGAAGGGGTGGCAGGATTGAACAAAATAGAGTAAAGGAGAGAAAGTGTATGTGCATTCCGGCGGAAACAAATAGGAAGCCATTTCAGTTGAGTGCGATATACAGATACATGATCATATTTCCTCAATCCAAAAATAAACCTAATGCAAAAGTTTTGGAGGCGCTCAAGTTTTTAAGTTGCTCTTCAGTTATATCAAGGTAGCAGGTATCAGCATAGTCAAGGAGGGGCAAGAGAAGTGATTGAGCTAACGCAGTTTTAGTAGCAGTAGGAAGAAAATTACGCAATCTTCTGAGGGATCCCGCTGAAGCGAACATCTTTCGGCTTACCATTTCTAATTGTGGCACCCAAAATAAGGTGCTGTCTATCATTATCCCTAGGTTTTTAACTGTAGGGCTAAAAGGAATTGATGTTCCGTCAAATAATATAGGCGGTAGTGACTTATAGTATATAGTAGTATATATTGTAGTTAATATTTAGATAATATATTACCATTCAGCTGAATTTGGGTCCGGGCATGTAATACATACAAACATATACTCACGCCATTAGTTCCTATTGGGGTAGGCAAAGACTATCGCCACTTTGTACGATCCTGGCAAAACTCTCTAGCTTCGTATACATCCATAAATCTTCTCATGCATGCTCTTTTATTCTTCATACTTCGGACGCCTGCCTTTTTGAACCACTATTATATGGTGGATGTAATACAATATTGATAAACACCAAAACCATGAAAAATAAAAACAAAAAAAAGAAGTATTTGTCATCGGAGTACTCAGTGCAAAAAGTAATGATTTCTACCCAAAGAAGAAACAAAATTCTTTACTAAACACTAAGGGAAAGAACCCCGTAATCTTTAAAGATGTGATTTTGATTAGATTTTCGCTTTATAAATATTGTTGTATAGACTCAGATCAAATAGAAAGTGTACCTAAAAGACAGGCGTCCGAAAAATATCATCATCTATATTTTACACTGAGCTCAAGTCAAATGTTAATGATACAAAGCTATCTTAGCCTCCTCTATTTGTCGATATTAAACCTATCCCAGTAATTTATGCTGTTGAATGTTTGTACTATTGAGTTGCCTCATTAATCACTAACCAAGGACAATTAGCATGAAATTACACATACGCAATGATTTCTATTGTATTGTAATTATGCCGTTCCAATTCAGGGCTTAATTAGTTTATATTTCAATTGTACCCACGGAAGATTTGATTTGTAGTGATTCCGGGAATGTGGATGTAGTAATCCTTCACAGAAGGACATTGCAAGGAAGAAACGTAGAAAAATGGTAGTGAACAGAAAGTAGATTTATTAAAACTAATATAAAAACACGCCATTTGTTTCTTAAAGAGTCTTAGTGCTACAAGATATTTTAAATTTCACTTGACATAATATTTTAATCTAGTTAACGAATAGTGTGTTTTTTTAATAATCTTGAATCAAATTTTGCTATTGATTCACTTACTCCGTTGGCTCAGCGACCCGAAGTAAGTCTTGGCCTCAGACACAAGAAACCGCCACTGGTCCCTGTCCTGTGCGATCTCTTTCCAGTTGCCTGCCTGAAGTTTTGCAGGGCCTTTTCAACTTCGGCTGTCAAACGATATTTGGGACGTCCAACTGGTTTTCGATCGCTTGGTACTCCAAGGTAAACGTTTTTTGACCGCCCGATCCTCGCACATCCTCTCTGGCTGAGTGGCCAAGCCAGCGAAATCGGTGGGATTTTATTCTGACTGTATATCGCCGATGATGTTGGGTTCGGAAAGCAGGTCTTCGATTACCTAGTTATTTCTCATGCTCCTAGTACCATCTTTCCTCTTGTTGGGATCCAGCATTTTCCTAATCAATTTTAGTTTCGGCTTAGTTTAAAACTATTTTGTACGGATGATCAATATGTTTACAGTCACTTAATATTCATACCACCTTAAAGTATATCAAATTTGATTTTAAAATTTAACTAAGCAGACCAGGAATGAAATAAACAAGTTGATTAAAAAAAATGGGTTGAAGATAATATTTTTATTTTGTAGCTCTGGCTAGCCCTTCTAAGGATTTATAGCCGTGACTCTTTGTATGTATGTACCTTTTAGTCTGACTGACACGTTGCTATTGTTTAATTTACTTGTATCCGAATTTCGAGTCCTTTAAACTTTAATTAGTCCTGCATTTCAGTCTGCAATTAAATGCGGCCGAAAATATTTAGCATTTTGGTTCATTTACCTTAATTTCTTCTCCCACGTCTTTCAAGTGGCTTGACACCGATACATTTAGCCTATTTAATTCACCTTAAGGTAAGACGTTAAATTCAAACCATATTATTTCGCTGGAGAGTTCGAGGATAGAATTGTGTCATCTTTTTTACCTTCGTGTTGATCGTTGATACTATCCCGTTTTTCCCACCCTATCAATATATAACATAATATATATATTTTCAAATATTTGTCAATTCTACTTAAATCAGGATCCAAGATATTTATTTATTTATTATTATAGAGAAAATGGTTCACAACTAACGAAAAAAAGATCGTGGCAAATGGAACGAAGAAGACATGAGAAGAGCAGTAAATGTTGTTGTCATTGATATAATGGGATTGCTTCGAGCCTCGGCAACATACGATGTTCCGAAGTTAACCTTACAACGATGAGTAAGAAAAGCTCGTGAAACTGTTCATTGCTGACAACGACTTCTGATAACGACTGCAAGAAGGAAAATATTTGGGACGATTCAAAACTGTTTTCACAGCCTGGCAAGTTAGCTGAGCTAAGAGAGCTGCTTTTTGCTTTAACAGACAAAGGTAAAAATCAAATTAAAAAAATCTGAATAAAAGACTGCAAAGAAGATTAAAAAGACAAATAACAAGGAAAATCTGCAGAAAACGTTTTTTTTTATTGGGTGCATAAATCATGTGCCGGAGAAGATAAGGAAGACAAGGAGGCAAACATTTGTGATAGCTATCTACCCGAGCGTATTCAATTTGCCCCACAGCGTATCCCATCTAACCCCGTTTATGGGGCAGAACGATAAATTGGCTGGGTTTATTTTAACATTATTTTCCAAAAGAAAATTTTGTGATTTTGCATGCTACAATGTTTAATTATAAGAAAGAAATGTATAATAGTTGTTTCTTTTGTTAAAGAATGTTATTCAACAGTTTAATTTTCCTTGTATAACGAGATTTGTCTTAGCTATCTCATCTTGCCCCGGTCTCCCCTACGTAAAATTTTTGAACATCACAGCCCGAATATGTTCCCTTAGATTGTTTTGGTAATCATTCCCTCTTGTTTCATAGTATAAGTTAGTAAGTTATGTTACAACCAATTGAAAGTGCTATGTAATATCTGTTTAAAATACCATTACCCCTTTTCTTCCGGAAATGTACGTAAGCGGCAACTAACGATATTGGGGCTTTCAAGAGATTTTCGGGCGATGCGGTCAAGGGCCTATCACCGACAACCTTAACTTGACCATTTTTCCCCACTCTAATTTCCAAAAGTGGCTGAGGAATTTCTAATTCTTTTGGGATTTATGTCTGTGAGTAAATGTATGTATGAATGTAATCATTCAAAACTGAGCACAAATATATGTTTCATTTAAATACGATTTTTACTCTTTGTAATTTTAAATTCTCATATACACATTCATAGATCATAACACACATTACACACCCCACAGACATTATCATTCAAGTATCATCAATTATCATTACTATTAAATTTTATTTTTTTCTCAATTGTTTAGCATTTTTACATATATTTTTTTTCTTCTTCTGTTGTTATTTATTTTGTCTTTAGATAGTTTAGTTTATTCTTTTGAATTAAGTATGTGTGTATCTTGTTTTAACTTGTGATCATCTATTATTGGCCTTATTTACTGTACTGTTTCAACTTACTATATAATATGTGTTGCTGTTGATGATCCTTATATAATTAATAAATAAAATAAATATTTTTTTATTACCAACATTAAATTAATAATGATATCGGATCGGGAGCATATAATATAATTAAAATACTACCTGAACGGGAGTATTCGCGTGTAATGTAACGTTACAAATTTGAGAAATACATTATTGAAGTAGGAGAACCCAGCATTACAATGCGCACCTTGTAATGATTCAAGTCCTCCCTCACCGGGAGCATTCGCATGTAATTTAACGTTACAGATTTGAGCATTACATCGGTGACAGAGCAGAACCTAGCATTACAATGTGTACCTTGTAATGATTATAATTAATAATTGTATAAATTACACGCGAATGAAGTTTATTTGTCTGTTAGAAATGCAGAATGTAAAATGAAAATAAAGTGTTTATGTTTTCTCTGCAATTTTCCCATTTCATTCCTAGAAGTCATTATTTGAATTGAGTTAAGACTTGAAAAAGAAAATAATAAGCCCCATCAGAGCTGTTTTCATACACTGTGCAAATTTATGCAATTCTACTGCTATTCTACTCAGTTACTGCCAAGTTAGTAAAAGATAACAATACAGTAATAATAGCATATCAACTCAGATACATTTACTCTAACAGGAATTTAAATTCTCGTTCATATATGTGCAAGAAATGTCAATTAAACCAGTCCATTAAATTTGCCTATTAGAGACAACTGTGCAATCTAGCTATTAAATATACATATATCTGGAACTATACGTACGGTTATGTAATGTATACGATACTAAGTAATATCTAGTGAAAAGGTCGTGTTAGCTATGCTGACCAAATTAATTTAAACATACTACATTGTTACTATCACTTGTTATTGACGCTTTCACGTGACCAGAATGCAGAATGCCCAAAGATCAAACGCAAATATTTGTAAATGGTTTCCTGAAAAACATTACGTGGAAACGCAGCCGCAATTTTAAGTAAGTGATTCAATCGGACATTTCATACTAAAACATGTATCAAATGTCCGATTGAATCAGGCGTTACTTTGCAGAAATCCATAACAATACTAGTATTTACCGGAATTAAGCGAAGAAAATTATTAAAATTTGTATGTATGAAATGATTAATGACTTTATTTGAAACTATAGAGGTTTGCCAGGGTCGGACAAAAAGGCAATCGATAGTCTCTTCCTACCCCAATTGGAAATAATGGCATGATTATGTGTAGGTCTGTATGTATACATGCATGTTACAATAAAGACGATATTTATTTTTATCCTTTCCTTACACAATAAAAAAAACAGTTTATTAACACACCAAAAATTACAGTTACATAGTAAATTGATGATCCTTGCACTTGGCGGAGCCTGTATCGCAGGGATCGGTAAAACAAAAACTACCAAAAAAAGCTTACTTATTAATTGTTTACAAAAAGAGATCTTAGTAATAAAATTGTACATTATACTTAATTTAAAAAATAATAATATAATAATAGGAAATAATAATAACTAACACAAACAAACAAGGTAAAAAAACAGTTAATAATAATCACAATGTATTCATGTAAAAGCTTGGTTTTAACTACTATTCATCAATTTTCCATGCAATCTTATAATTCTCACGCTTACTCGTAAAGTGTTATAAAGATGTTCCACGCTTCCGTAGTGTGGTTACGGGCCATTAGAGAAGATTCCACAAGCTCATCCTATCTTCATTCCGGCAGTTGCCGTGAAAATTTCATTATAAGAATGGTGACTTTGAATAGTCAATGAGATTTGTGCTCAAATTTGTACGTTAATAGTCATTTTATAGTTGTTTGGAAAGTCGTAATACAAATGAGGAAATATTTTGCTATAGATTACAATTTATTCATTTTTGAGACATTACATAATAATGTTGTATGCAAAGGTACTGAATGAAAGAGTGATTAATGAAACGGATGAGCAAATATAGGATATGCAAGCAAGATATAGGAAAGGAATTTTATGTATGTATCAAATCTTCTCTCTAAGGAGCATCACCAAAAATTTCTTAGCCAAGGCGCTGCGCTGCGGCAACCTGCAACCCATGAGCGCTGCAACAAATATCTGCAACAGACGCTGTGGCCAATGATGATGATTATAGGGTGATAAAAAAGTGTTTATGGGAGGTGTTGCCAAAATTCGATTTAGGAAAGGAGTGAGGGTGAATGTGGATACAGAATGAGTGATTGCAATTGATTGTAAGAATGTGAAGGAGCATGTATATCTGGGAAGTTTTTTTACAAGAGATGGAAAATGTGATGAAGACATTGAAGGAAGAGTAAAAAAGGGTAATGCGGTAAATGGAGCAATGAATAGCCTAATGACCAGTCAAAAGGTGTCTGAAAAGGCCCAAATGGCTGTACATGTTACTGTTTTTGTTCCTACGCTTATGTATGGAAGCGAATACATTATGTAATCGAGTGAGCAATAGCGTGATTCGTGAAAGGTGCGGTGCGAAAAACTATATTGTAAGAAAGATAGAAAAACAAATGTTGAGATGCTTTGATACATAGAGACGATGGATGATAGAAAATTGATAAAAATGATACATAGAGCCAGTGTGAATAGAAATTTAAGTAGAGGACGACCACGGAACACACTTGTACCAAATTGAAAGCATGCTAAAAAAGGCAGGCGTCGAAGTATGGAGAATAAAAGAGCATGTATGAAAAGATTGATTGATGTAAACGAAGCTAGAGAGGTTTGTCAGGATTGTACGAAGTGGCGATCGATAGTCTCTGCCTACCCGAATGGGAACTAATGGCGTGAGTATATGTATGTATGTATGTAAAACCACATATCCTATTAGCACAAATACATATGATTAACGTAATTGATGTGCAGCAGAATTTATAAGTTAAAAATTTGTAAGAAAATAAAGGATTTAAAATGAGAAATCTTTTTTGGCAATCCTGCGGTGTGATGCAAACACGCCATTTTCACGCAAAAATGGAATTTACAAGCTCGAAATATTGATAGCGTACGACTGAAAAGTGAGATTTATGATGCATTCGATTCTCTTGTACAAACAGTTTGGGCTCAGATACAGATGAATAACGGGATTTATATTTTGAACAAAAATCAGCTTCCATAATATGATTAAAAGGTTCTTGCTATCTATTTGAGGTATTAATATACAAAGAGTAGCAGGAAAGACACTGTTTTTTTAAAAATCCATTTTTCATATTGTTATCTTTTAGTGTCAGATTAGGAGAGTATAACTACAAACCCATTTCTACTCAGACTCAAACATTCATATCATATATCCCCGAAGGGGTTGGCAGAGATACTAAAACTTCTGAACATCACGTGAAATTGTCACCTGGTGTTCAGAGTACCCATGTTTTGCTTCGACAGTGTGATTATAGACCATTTCTACTCATGGGTGTCGTAAGTGGTGGTCAATACCCTTAATAAATAAATGGGGTTTCTGAAGTGATTGTTAAGCGATGTTACTGTAGACCTTTTCGCAGCTTACACTATACATATACACTATATACACTGTATACGACACTATAAAAGCTAATGTTAATATTAGCTGTCTAGTGTCGGTTTAGAACAACACTACCCCATTTCCACCTATGGGTGATCGCAAGAGGCAACTTGAAGTTTATACCTCACAGGCCTTTTTAGTGGTTTTTGGGCGATGTCATTGGTTCCAAAAGTGTCTTAAAAATAGCCCATTCCGAAGCTCTGGGTACACCTTAAAGGAATTTATAGCCGAGAGCAGCCGGGAGGGTGTAGTATATATATATATATATGTAGGCTGTTAACATTACATTCAGTTGTTATGCTATTATGATTAGATAATGTAATTTTGCCAAAGACTAGTTTTACTTTTGCACCAACAGAAGCGTTGTCTATCAGTAAAACGCTCGAGTCATAATCCGGAGTTCTAGGGTTCTGGATTTAATCCAGTTATTAGGAGGATCCAGGTTTGAATCAAATGATTAATAAAAATACTTCACTTAAGCATGTTGCTAACACTGAGTACTTTTACAGACACAATCAAGCTGCCAAAATCTTACACCAAGAGCTCGTTCTAAAGTACGGACTCTTGCAACGAAAGCTGCCGTATTATAAGTATCACTTATCAAGTAATTTGAGGCGGTTGGATTTCTGCGGCGTGTCGGTTCCAGCACAAATGCAAAAAGCGGTGCTGCTCGATTCGGCTCGGATCGTCCTTCGGTTCTTGAACCTGTCCCTTACCCCGACCGACTTTTGTCGGGGAGTACCTCATTTAAAATTTTATTTTTTTCGGCCACGGGAGAGGTGAGAGTCACAAAAATATGGGAGTAATAATAATAATATTTATTACATAATTACATACTACGAGTATATTTATACAACGAAGCTACAGAGGTTTGCCGACATAGTAAAAAGTGGCAATCGATAGTGCTTACCCCAATGGGAAATAATGGCATGATAATTTCATGCGTCGAAAGGCACTTTAAACCGTTGTTCTAGACCCTAAATAGGACACGTTTTTCCCCCAATCGGTATTAGGCCTGAGCGTGGAGGTCACTATAGCCTATCACTATGTTCTGCGTAGACTCGTATTCTTCGGTGGGAACATATCGACCGTAAAGATACATTCAATGTTACATGATTCTAATTCGGCTAAGAATAGCACTTCCTGTGGGAGTTTGTAAGAGGCGGCTAAGGGTATTGGGGTTTTTAAGTGTTTTTTGGGTGATGCGGTTGGAGACAGACGTGCATAGATATACACACGGTCATTTATACCAAAAAGGGGAAGCTAGAGCGTGAGAGATAGAAACTCAGTCACATTTCGAAGTTGGCTGGAGACGTATCACTAAAGCCTTTGTTTTACAATGTTATCCCCACACAACTTCCAAAAGTGGCTGAGGAATTTCTTATTCTCTTCTAGAGATTTAAAGTCGTGAGTATATGTACGTATGTATGATTCTAAATCTGTGAAGTATAATGTGCTTTGGACTGATTTTTCATTAAATTTACTTTTACAATTATAAAATCTGTAGGCTTGTGCCTGGGTGTTTTTATATGTCACTTAAAATCTATATCATAAATAAAGATTTTGTAGCCATTTCTAAAGAAGAATTTGCATGGCTGATTATTTTGATCGATGTTCTTGTTTGAAATTTAGACTATATTTATATTTTATGTTAATCTGTTATAAGTGTATTGCCTAGCTTAAAAACCAGCTAATAATAAACACGGTTGTGCTTTTATATGGGACAGAAAGTTAATTAAGATGCTTCATCTTAAAGACAAGACTATGACTAAAACTGATTATTAAAGCACAACAAAGCAGCTGGATCAGCACTAAAACTTTTTTTTCATATAGTTTACAAAGAACCCAAGATTTTTACTGGGTCTGGCTACTTACCATAGTAAGCTTTAAAGTTATTTAATAAATCAGGAATTCTAGATTCGTAGTATAATTATAGTTGACACGTTTCTTGTAGAACTATTATTTTGTATATAAATTCACAAAGTTTCATTCTTATACATTTTATTTAGAACTATTTTTTTGCTTTCTTTTATTCTGTAGAAAAATGCATGCGTTTCTTTTTATCTATAAATATATATTTATTAAGTTCCTAAGTAGCATTGCTGCGAAAGTGGGACACTACTAAATGCTTACCGGAAGGTTTGAGAGAGGTTTGTCAAGATCATACTAAGTGGCGATCGATAGTCTCTGCCTACCCCAATGGGAATAATGGGCGTGAGTATAAGTAAGTAAGTAAGAACATTTTGCTGTTGTGAACAAAAAGCAACTGAACACAGGCCTCCGCGGCCTTTTGTTCCACCACGACAACGCGCCGGCTCACACCGCGCTCTAGACAAGGGAATTTCTCGACACTACATCTGTTAAAACTTTGGGTCACTCACCTTTTTGTTCCCAAAAAATAAAAATCTGCTTAAAGGATTTGCAGCTCGACACGCTCGCAGTATTCGAAAGAAGATGTATCAGTGGCGGAATGGAAAAAGTGCAATGAAAGTTGGTTTAGGCGTATGAAATTGTGTGTTGATGCTGATGAGGAGTATTTTGAAAAGACGTAATAAAATTTATATATTCTGCCATAACAAAAATCTGTTTTTGTAAAATCTTCTGAGTGTCCCACGTACCTGACGCTTTGCACCGCAATTAGTTGGGTTATTGACCGGTTTAGTCCAATCTGAAGGCTAGCCTTTAGACGGCTGGCGAGGCGCCCGGGCTCCTCTGTCGGAGCGCGCCACTTAAAACGTTATTTGTGGTAGTTATAAACACTTGTTTTGCATGCTGTAAATTTTTCTTACGTCCTTATTAAATTACCAACTATTCTCATGTACGCATTGACAGATTGGTGGCAACCCGGATTTATTTGACATCTAGATGAATCTAGACATCTAGACTCGGTAAAAAATGACAGATCCTTTAACAGCTACTCTTTGATCGTTGCTAAATAAACCTTTGACTATGAACACTATAGACAGAGTCATAATGCAACGGGAGAGTACCTCTTTTAGATAGCAATATTTTTCCCTGTAATGTTGCGATCACTAGAAAACAATTACCCCAAAATAGTATAATCACCATTCTAAAAGCTACTTTTTAATTTAAAATTGATTACGTCAATTTATTGTTACGTCGTTTTATTTATTGTAAAGGTTTACTGTTTACTATATTATTTCCTGCAATCATATAATTATACATACTTGCTCCTAGTATTATACAATCTTTTTTGTTTAATTTTACCATTTATACTGATGTTTAATACACCGTGAAATCTAAAGCATTTTACTAACTATCAGGGATGAATCTTCTCATGATTACGAATAAATTTTTGTACGGGACTAACTTTGTTACTGGACAAAAAAAAACAGCTGTTCCATAAGTGCAAGTTATGTAAATATCATACGGGTCATCATGGGTATAGTGGGGTCTATGTTTGTATTTTGAAAAATAAAAGACAGCACTATTTTGTACATGAGTTTTATTGCATTATTTACTATTGACCTTTAAACAAAATCAGTTTCGTGTGAAAATTTCGAATTCATTCGTCTATTTCAGTCACATTTTTCAAAAGATGATGTATTCGTACATCTAAGTATTTTATATTTGGTTGATTTCCAATTGCATCTTCCAGTGGCCGCAATCCATTTTTCTCGTAGATTCGGGTCTTTAGGAAAACTGTAATGAATACGAAGAAATTAAATAAATATAACAAATTTATTACTTACTAATTCCGTAGATAACAATTGGAAATCATTCAGCGTCGCTATAGCGCGACGAAATTCATAATATACTCACTCATTAACATCAGTTTACTAATTTGAAAATTTTACCCTAACGACAGGGTAGGATGAAAAACGTGAATTATGGGAACACTGAGATACTGCATATTTTTAGGTTATGCTATTAAAAAATTGCTCAAAATAACTAAAGAAAATGCTAGTAATCTAGTTCAACGTAATTAACATTTGAATCACTTTTTTTCTGATCGCGCAATGTATTTATTATGTATTTATCTGTAGAAAAACATTAAAAAACTCACTCACTTCAGAAAGTCAATCCTTCGATGTGTTTTTCGCTGCGGCTTCCGCAGCCAAGCACGCTACACCCAACCATACCTCACTAAATAATAAGTTTGACTAATGGAGTCTCTTTTATCACAATAACAATATACAAATGAATAAAATCTTTCTCAAAATCAAAAGAAAACCAAAATCGCTCACAAGTCGACGCTTTGTTTGTCAAGCTTTAAAAGCGTGACATCAACAAAACGGGTTACGCGATAGAGATGACAATAAAGATTTTGTGTCTCTTTTTAACATATAAGAACTTAAATAAGGGCTTCTCTTTTTAAAATGGATGACGTAACATCGCTCTATCTATAGTGTTCATAATCAAAGAAATAAACGGTCTATTTATTTATAATAAGTTCAGCTGTTTATCCTTTCAACTAAAAAGTTTGCGAAGAAAAAGGTCTTTGTTTACTTTGCTTCTGTCCAAGATAGTAATAATAACAAAAAAAAGATATTTATGGCCACTTAAATAACAAGTGAATCAAAACATTATTAATTACGCAATGAAAAACCACTGAAACAATCACCATGCCACCACAATTGCCGCGTAGTGCCAGCTTAGAACGTCGCTACCTCTTTCTGCCCACGGGAGCCGTTAGAGGCAACTAAGGGTATTGGGCCTTTTTATTGGATTTTTGGGCGATGCGGTTGGAGACCCATCACCAAAAACCTTTATTTTACCGCCTTTTCCTCACTCAACTTCCAAAAGTGGCTGAGGAATTTCTAATTCCTTAGCACTGGCTACCCCATCTAGGGATCTATAGCCGTGATTATATCCATGTATAATGTTGTTAACAATGAGGGAAAAGCTAGTGGGGAAACCCACATGGCTAAGTTGTACTTTGTCATATGACAATGTATTCGTACTAAACGGCGATAAATCTGCTCCCTATCACGAGAGTACACTATTCAAACAAAACGTGGGTACTCTGAACACCAGTTGGCGATGTCACGTGATGATCAGAAGTATTAGTACATCTGCCAACCCCTTAGGGGATATACGGCGTAAACGCTTGAGCTTTATTGCAGCTCTTGTAATGTACCTTTCACGACATCCACATAAACCAGTTCATACCCTACTAAGTGGTTATTTTCGACCTAAATAAACCAAAATTAAAAGTAATAACACTCTCATGTTCCAACCCAAGTACATTAAAACTAACTTTCAAAATATTACAGTTACCCAATTAAAAGTTTAAAATGAGCACAAAATATATTTTTAAATTACATTATCACATTACGACGTGATAGCTCAGTGGGTAGAACACCGCATATCCATCAGACGACTAATGTTCTAACCCCGGGTTGGGCCTACGCCAATTTGTGTTCTAGAGACATGCGTGTGGTTAATTTATCATGTTTGTTAACGGTGAGGGAAAACATCGTGAGGAAACCGACATGGCTATGTTGTACTTAGTCATGTGATAAGTTGTCAGTGTATTCGTACAAAACGGCGGAAGGCCTGCCCCCTATCACGTGAGTGCACTGTCCAAGCAGAACGTGGGAGCTCTGAACACCAGGTGACAATGTCACATGATGTTCGTAATTATTAGTACTTTTGCCAACGTCGGGGGTATTCAGCGTGAACGTTTAAGTGAGAGTTTGATGATTACATTTATCCCGTTTGCATTTGAAGTTACCTTGTTTTTAGGGTTGTATTTGTGTGTGAGAGATAGAGTTAATTATAGTTCTTAATTTCCTTACTTACTATAATTCTTACCGCCTGCATATTACAACGTGATACGAGTAGCTGCCATATCAATATAGTGCAGCAAAATTGGTCACGGTTTTAGTGAAAGACCTAGAACACTTAATAAATATTGCATGTTTTACCCGTTGGCATTTCACCTACCTGATTCAGGTGATTGATTTCCTGGGGCTCAATCAACCAATTAAAAAAGTATTGTTTTATTTTAAACAAGCTGACCCGTTACGGTTCTTACGGTAAGACTTTGTACTGTAAATTTGCTTATGCCAAATTTTAAGAATTTTTAATTTTTCCTGAATAATAAGTATTCTATTTGATAATCGGGGTCATTATCTAGCATTCTGTAAATTTTTTTTCATATACATTCTGTAATTGAGAAGCCTTTTCACCTCAAACAAACTAACATCTAAACGCCTAAACTTTCTCATCTATAATATTAATAGGATTTTCATAGACTTACTACTTTAATTTATTTTCAAAAGTCAACACTCTGGCTTTGTAAATAAAAAATAACGACTTAAAATTGACAATTTACGGGTTCATCATTTTATTCCACCTCAGGTGCGGTTGAAATGATTATGGATTTGAAACTTCAAAATAAATGAGATTTCTTCAGAGTCATTCCTTAACATATTCGCTGGCTTCATCTAGAAGGTTAAAGTAACTAAACGTGGACTCCACTTGCTGCGTTTGTGAATATCTAATAATGATTCCAGTGCGTAGCTGTGTAGTGTCTGCTTAGAATAGCACTACCCCATTTCTTCCGATTGGTGGACGTAGGCGACTAACAGTATTGTGGCTTTAAAGGGATTATTGGGCGGTGCATTTGGAGACCCATCACCAACAACCTTTATTGCACCATCTTTACCCCACGCAACATCTAAAAATGGGACAGGAATTTATATTTTCCTAGCTCTGGCTACCCCTTCATGGGATTTATAGCCGTGAGTATATGTATAGATGATTCCAGTGGATCCAACACGAGTTGTCTTTAGGTCGCCGCACTAGTAATGTTTCGCGTGATTAAATTGTTATTTAATTATGAAACTTAAAATAATTTTTAACAAAAAGAAAACCGACTTCTTAGTTGGAAAAACAACCGAAAATAAACAATCTAGTACTAAAAAGTACGAAATAAGTATTTTAGTTGAATATGAGTACTGTGATTAATAGCTTAGCAATTTCTTTATTCCACACGCGTCAGTTCAACCTACCTCAATATAAACATTCTCTTAAATTAATTTGTGAGCCGATGCCAGCCTGCGTGATGATTGATAATAATAAGTGTGTATTTTGCACTTCATATACATGTACAATGAGGGTAAATTGTTTTTTGTACGTATTACCATTTAAAACGTAAGGCGATAGATTAAATTGTTTAGATTGTAATAATCAGAGATAGATAGTAGGGTGAATTTAGTTTTGTTTGACTGGCACCGACTCAAAAATTAATTTAAGAGAGTTTTAATATTTAGGTAGGTTGAACAGACGCGTGTGGAATAGAGAAATTGCTAAGGTATTAATCACAGTATTCATATTCAACTAAAATACTTATTTCGTACTTTTTAGTACTAGATTGTTTATTTTCTGTTGATTTTCCAACTATGAAGTCGGTTTCCTTTTTGTTAAAAAATATTTTATTTTACGAGTTTTAGACATGGGTAGACCTAGCAAAGATGCGTCTCGGATGAGGAAGCGACGTTTACTGTATTATTCTTCGCATTTTCGGTATTTCTATTACTGTACGATATTAAATAGGCTCAACCATATGCAACTTTACATTGTTCTTGAAATCCCTCAAAAGGCGATGGTCTCCATCTACATTTCAAGAAAGACTCAATCGTTCACGCTGAATATCCCCGAAGGGGTTAGCAGAGGTAGTAATACTTCTGAATATCACGTGACATTGTCACCTGTTGTTCAGAGTACCCACGATTTGCTTGGACAGTGTTCTCACGTTATACAGGTCAGGCCTATCGGCGTTTTAAACAAATACACTGTCACGTGATTGTGAGTTTCGACAGTCCCCTCGATTTCCTGGGATGCCATCATCAGATCCTGGTCTCATGGTACTTCCTCGGTAACAATAACTTAACAAAAGAAATGTTTAGTGAACCTGTACTTCTCTTCATAAAAGCTACGAAGAGGAGTATAAATCTATATAGAATGTTGAAAGAACTGTTTCCTAACTCCTAGTGATCGAGGACCCACACCTTCCATCATCAGCTCAGCAGCATAACGATATGATTTTCAGAAGCAAATGCCAATATAAATTCAGAAAATATGTAAAACGTGGTACATTTGCCTATAAAATTCGAGGGTTCCCCTCGATTTCTCCAGGATTCCATCATCAGACCCTGATATCCTCATCATGGTACCAATCCGGGAGTATCTTCTTACAATGAAAAAATAATAATCAAAATCGGTTCATAAATGGCGAAATAATCGGCGAACAAACATAAAAAAAAATACGGTCGAATTGAGAACACTCCTTTTTTTGAAGTCGGTTAAAAACTAAAGACTACCACTTTTAATGTTGAGAGACCTGACTTCGAATCATAAGACGTGACTTCACTAATGTGCGTTTTCTTAAGTCATATAGAGAAAACTACTAGAGAAAAAACACACGACCGAGTAGTGCTAAGTAATAAAACAGTGTACAGTCAGCTTAGGCGTGTCTCTATCGTGTGAATGCACTGTCCCTGCAGAACATTGCGTCTCTTAACAGAAGTACTATAGCCCCCTATCGGTAATACGGTGTGCGTTTGAGATATAATAGAAACTCAAAGTATATACTCATCTTAATATCTCATAAATACTCCAATTACATCGCTCAACAAGCCATTAAAAATCTCAAAAACCTTAATCGACTCTTATGATAACCGCAAGAGAAAATAAGATAAAATAATGACAACCAATCTATATCTATACTTATAATAAATCTGTAGAGAGGTCAATTCTGTATATGAAATATATTTTCAAAATAACTATCAGGGGTGATTAGGGATCGATACTGATGCCAAAAATGCAATCATTAAAATTTTTGTCTGTCTGTCTGTCTGTCGGTTTGTATGTGCCTTATGGAAACAAAAACTACGCGACGGATTTTAACGAAATTTGACACAATTATTTTTCATACTCCTGGGCAGGTTATAGTATACTTTTCATCAGAGTACGTGAAACTTACTTACTTAGAAATCACGAATGACGGAAATATACTTCAAAAATTTTCTAAAAAAAATGTGCAACAGCATACGTTTATCTTTTATGGTTGAATCACAACATCACGTGTAACTCCTGATAGCTTAGCAGTTCGGAGCATTATAATTATATTTGTTTACTCTTACGTTTATAATACTCTCACTCTTATTTAAAAAAGTTAACATTATTACCTATTCGTACGTTCTTTACCCGTAATCAAAACCAAATATTACTAGTTTGCATATTACATACTAGATGGCGCCAGTAGTTGTAGTTGTTATAAGTACTTATAGCGTTTTACTCAACTCAACTTCAACTCATTCTAAAAATTAGCTTATGTTCGGAGATACTAAACCGTTCTTGAGCGCTTTCATAGAAATCACAAAGCTACACTATTCAGAAGTGCTCTAAGTAGTAATCAAGCAGTGATTCAAGAAGCCTCAGATATTAAAAAACAACGCTACCCGTGCGAAGCTGGGCCGATCCACTAGTCCTCAATAAAGCAAGATAAAGTACTGTAATATTTTCATTAACTGTACTTTTGACTTTACTCATAGTGTCATACTCATACACGTTGCAGGAAAATAATTTAATACAAAGTTGTACTCGTAGTATAATTAAATTAAAAGTTCACAACATGGGCGTGACGTAGCGCGAAGTTTTCACATCAGCTGAAACTTTTAATATTAATCAGTGTACTTCGTAACATCTCCAAGGATATCTTAATATTTTGATTACATTTTAAAAAGTTCTTTTCTTTGGAACTGATAGACGATCTTTGCAAATCACGTTTCTAAAACTTCAGTGTTAAAGTTTTAGAAAAGTGATTTGTAAAGATTTTGCGGTGGTTAGTTTAAGCTGTAAAAAGACCGGCTCATCTCAGTGAAACGAAATTATTTATAAAAGTTGAGAATTATTCTTTATTCAAAGTCAACTACTTAACATCCTTAATTATTACGAGATATTGGGTACAAAAAATTATACAAAAGGATTATAGTCGGTAAGTATATGTAGGTGAAGACAGAAGACTTGGTCCGAGGACAATGTATTTCGTCTACAGTTTGAACTAAGCTAAGAACGTATATAAGATATTACTCAGAAAAGTAAAACGATAGGAATATTTTGGAGCAGAAGCAAGACTTCTCAATACCTTTGAGACACATATTTCTCCGCTTTGGCCGTCAACTTCGAAACCGAACATATGCTCCTAAAAATATTCCAATAGCAGCATTTCTTTACTTGCTCTTTAGAGATATTTTCCGTGAACATTCTATTTGCAATCTCTGTTTTATTTTATATCGAAATATTATATCAAAAGCCGTGTAGTGTTGGCTTAGAATAGCACTACCACGTTTCTACCGATGGGTGTACGTAAGAGGCGACTAACGGTATTGGGGCTTTTAAGGGATTTTTGGGCGATGCGGTTGGAGACCCATCACCAACAACCTTTACTTTTACCACCTTTTCCCACTCACTTTTCCAAAAGTGGCTAAAGAATTTCTAATTCCTTAGCTCTGGCTACCCTTTCTAGGGATTTATAACCGTGAGTATATGTATGTATGTATGTCAAACCGTATATTTTGAAAAATTAAACGTTTTAATAAATATTGCAAGAATACAAAAACTACAAACAAAAATGATATTATTATTCATAGATATATAATCTATATGGTCCATGAATATATAAATAAAAAGGGGGCGGGCAGTTAATGCTGCTGCTAACGCCGAGAGTTTGAAATGGCGTAAATACTCAGTTTTAGCAAATGACTATCATTTTATACCTTTCGCCGTTGAAACTCCCGGCCAGTGGGGCAAAGAGGCGCCGCTGTTTTTTAAAGAACTGTCCGCTCGCCTTGTGGAAGTGTGTGGCGATCCTAGAGGTGGCAGCTACCTCGGTCCATGCATTAGCTAGGTCATCCAAAGAGGAAATGCTGCTAGCATATTGGGCACGTTACCCTACCGGTGTATTCATCGTTCTCGGTAGAACGATGAATTTCACGAAATTGTACGTGTGTAATATATACATATTTAGCTTTAATTTAATTTTTATTTTTTATAAATAAAATAAAAAAATATAGTGGTATAACATTTTTCGTGCCATATTTATTGTGTAAGGTTACTTTATATGCTTATTTTATATTACTTGTTATTAATAATATACTGTATCTATAGGTGTAGGTGGTAAGTACCCTTGTCTCATTAATTAAAAAAATAACAGTAGAAATATTTCTAAATGGTAATTTAGTTTCAAATGAATGCACATGAACAGATTTTATCTAACATTGTACAGATTTAATTATTTTGGTCGGTTCAATTTAGTGAGTATGTGTTTTATTTCGTAAGATTAAAAAAAGAGATAGATTTTTCGAACAGGATATTTATAATACATCTCTTAGTATAATATGGATTTTTTTAGGTTCGATGGGCACTATCGATTGCCACTGTGTTAACCCCGGCAAACCTTTCTCGCTTTATTATATCTTAACCAACTAGTTAAATAGACAAAATTATACAGAATTAGTTAGTCTAATATATATGTATGTATGTAAATTTACAGGTACTCACGGCCATAAATCCCAAAGAGAGGTAGTCAGATCTTTAGAGTTTGAAACTCCTCAGCCACATTTGGAAGTTTAAAGGGGTTAATCTTGGGTTAATCCAATATAGTCATGGTATATTAATGTCATACATGTACTCACGCCCATAATACAGTCAATATATGGTGTAGAGATTTGTCCACATTGGCTCTATAGATCTCTAAACCATATTTCTATCATTCATCCTCTGTAGGTGCCCAAACTATCTGATATAACTTTTCTAAATTTTCTACGATATCATCTTTCACAACGCACCTTTGACGAATCACGCTCTATATTAATGTTTGTTTTAGTTTTGTGGAATACATATATAGAAATCAACGCGAGAAAACACTCATGATCATGACTGAGAACAGTTAGCTTAGGCGTACTCTCAGTCGTATGAATGCACTGTCCGTGCAGAACATTGCTACTGCATTTGATAAAGTATGTGCTCAAAACCTCTAGTCACCATTGTTTTTACTTAGAGGCTAACTTTTTCGGTTTTTTTTTATTTAAAATATATACCTATATACCTTTTAATATCTCTAAAATATTCAGTTTATTTAGTGATGTTGGTATATACTTCACACGACTGAAATATCAAATAGCTTAGAGAGAGACAGATCGAAATCAAAATATTCTACCAACATTAAAAATCGGACGGACACTATCATAAAACAAAAGACAACTGGAGACTATTTATTATTATTATTATTATTATAAAGAGAGAGATGAAGAATTGTTTTTCTAAGATGATACTTTACAGTACGACACTTGATTAAATATATCAAACTTTATTTGAGATTAGCAGTATTAATCAGAGCATACTAATTTGGTAGGAAAAAAAGTTTGATCAAGAAAACTAATTAATTTACCGCTGGCGTCCATCTTGTTTTCAATAAGCCGGCTACTGCCCGCCGCTGTCACTATCGAGGTAATTCAAACGAGGTTCTATAACACAATTCCCACCAAGAAGTGTTGCTAGTATCGAACATTAAAATTTCTTAAGATTTTGATTAATTTTATAAGAATTTTATTATTTATTTTGAAATAGATCTTAATTTTATATCCGAACTTTTGATAAACGTGGTTCATTGGGTGAATAATCGTAAAGCAAAAAGAGTTCGCAAATAATCTTAACGATCTTTAAAACTTGTTCATTTGTCCACTGATTTATTTATTTACTACGTTAAGGATAAAAAAAAACATAGCATTATATGAGTCAATCATATTTTCTATCTTCATTTATATCAAATAGGACTTAAAGTAAAGAAAGGAGACATGCAGTAGTGATCGTTTTTGTGATTTGAGCACATAGAGCTGATGCTTGAAAGAAAAGTGGTCAAATAGAGATATAATATCAGTCAGAATCAATGGATCCCCATCCAGCAATACTATCCAGTATTGCTGGTAGAAAACTACCACGAAAGAGATATTGAATTTAGAGATCAGACTGAAAAAGTTACAGCAAAGACCGATGTCTGAAGTGAGAAAAGTAAAAGAGCATTAATGAGCACGGTATGTTAGGGAAATAGGAAAAAATTGACAAGATCATACAGAGTGGCGATGAATACTTAGCCATCACATAGTCAGTAAGTATAAAATATCATCTATCTAAATTGACTAAACTTTTTTGTAAGCATTATTTTGCTTAGGTTAGGTTAAGTTTACTTTTAACTTTTATAACCAAAACTATCAACAATGAAGGATAACCAAAAACCTGGCAACACTACAGTGAATATACCCGTACTCAAGTCGGAATTACTGAGCCGTGCATTTGGTTACAAAACAGGCTTTTGTGGCTGTGATCAAGTGGCCTGCCCGGTGATTGGGTATACGGGCTCTGAAGATTAAGATTCCAATCGCCTTATGTACCATACCAACACCCAAAAATATCAGGCTTACATTATTGGATATGAGATTGAGTTGGATGAAAAGTGAGTTGTGAAACCATTTTATAAAATATTTTAAAGGTTTACACGCGTAGACGTGTAATATTGTATGTAAAATCATTATATAGTTTAATCTGTCCAAAGCTGTCTGTCTGCATTTCAGGAACACAAACACTACTTAAAAGTGTAAAAGAAACAAAGAATAGAAGAATTTCGTACCGGCAGCCATTGACACGGTAGCTCAATTGGCAGAGCGACGGGGGCGTATACCCGAGGTCGCGGGTTCGATCCCCGCCTGTGTCGAAATTTTTCTTTCCTTTATTTATCCTTAATTTATTAGTACATGAGGTTTTCATGAGCAAAAAACATTCAAATTGTGTGATGGTTAGGCGTTCTCAACATTTGCATTCTATCTGAAAAAGTAGACAAGTGGCCTTCCGAATTTGTAAAAAAATCGGAGGTAGGGAACACAAATACTACTTAAAAGTGTAAAAGAAACAAAGGATAGAAGAATTTCGCACTGGCAGCCATTGACACGGTAGCTCAATTGGCAGAGCGACGGGGGCGTATACCCGAGGTCGCGGGTTCGATCCCCGCCTGTATCGAATTTTTTCTTTCCTTTATTTATTAGTAATAATCCCTACATGAGATTTTCATGAACAAATTGAATGTATATAACATAAACGTTCACGCCGAATATCCCCGAAGGGGTTGGCAGAGGTACTAATACTTCTGAACATCACGTGACTTTGTCACCTGGTGTTCAGAGTACCCACGTTTTGCATGGACAGTGTACTCACGTGATAGGGGGCAGGCCTATCGCCGTTTTGTACGAATACACTGTCACATGACTAAGTACAACTCAGCCATGTGGGTTTCCTCACGATGTTTTCCCTCACCGTTAACAACCATGATAAATTAACCACACATATGTCTTTAGAAAAGACAAATTGGTGTAGGCCCGACCCAGGATTTGAACACTAGTCGTTTGCACGATAAGCGAGTGTTCTACCCACTGGGCTATCACGGTTGCATTCTACCCACTGGGCTATCACGGTTGCATGAATTTATACATATGTTTATTATTTCGACCTAACCAGTTATTATTTATGACCACCAAGAATAAATTATTTAAAGCAATGAAACTTATTTTTTTAACTTATTTTTATAACATATTATGTTGTAACCAGGTTTGAAAGTTTATAGTACTCGCAGCTATAAATCCTAATATTATTAGGATTTATAGCTGCGAGTATACGAATTCATATTTACATCAAAACCTTTCAATTTTATTCTTCGCAATAAAAAGGTTTGAAAACAGACAGATGCACATACAATGCACCAAATACACATTCCTTACAGGCTTTGTAAATAAAAATATTTACTTTCCGACTCTCATAACAGTTCCTCGGCTTTTGTTTATTATTCCTGTTTTTTGAAAGAATTGTTCCTAACACACGGGTGAGGGTAGTTGCAGAAAATTACCCGTTGAGCAAACGGTACGAAGTTTAATTAGCGGTCGAAACTTGTTTTTCGCTCGACCGGTATTAGCGTAGACCGTCTCAGTTCTGTGAAGTATTTAATATCCGTCTAGTAAAAGTCTTTTAAATTACCTAAAAAAATATGAGGTTCTTGATTAAAAAGTGTACGTTTAAGATAAAACGGAAAATTTCATGAATTTTCTAATGAACCATTATAATTAATATATATTATAATTTACCATTGCTTTTTATTTAGGAAACGTGACTTTCTAAAATCATAAGCGTATTTAATTTATCAAGGTTGTTAACGATGATGAAAACATCAAACGAAAACTCACTTGGCAAAGCTATACTTACGCCCAATTTCTGAATTGAGTATTCTAGCTGAGAACAACTTAAGTATCTTTCTGTCGCATTGAAATCTTAACAACTGAATGAGACAAAATGATACTTAAGCCGTTCTCAGCTTGAATACTCAATTCAGAAATCGGGCGTTAGTCATATGACACTGTATTTCCACAAAGCAGCGATGGGCCTGCCCCTTATCGCGTGTGCACCATCCTAACAACAAACTGCCTCGGCTTCGGAGATTTACAGCGTGAACGTTGAGTTTGAGTTCGTACTTCACAAGTTAGCTCACAGATAACTCCGATTAGTTGGCATAGGGTATGTTATGTCTCTAAAATTCATCACCTTCCAAATATAAAGTGCGTCATGATTATCATAAAAAAAGAATTAGTGATACGACTGAAAAAAATAGTTACATTCATAAGTTTGGGATAGCTAATATTAAGTTTATTTCATTGGTAATACATAGATTTTAATCCCGTAGTTTTTTTTGATATTGCAGAGGTTATAAACTTTTTGGCCAAGCACATTTTACAATTTTAATGTAAGTATGAACATCTGAGTCAACTCATTTTATTTGTTAGAGAGAGTATCAATTTTATTCAGTGCAATCTACATAGCCAAGATCTACTTAGGCATAAACATAACATAAACATAAACGTTCACGCCGTTTATCCCCGAAGGGGTTGGCAGAGGTACCAATACTCCTGAACTCACATGGCAAGCGCCATCTAGTTTCCAGAGATGGTACCCACGTTTTGCTTAGACAGTGTACTCACGTGATAGGGGGCAGGCCTATCGCCGTTTTGTACGAATACACTGTCACATGACTAAGTACAACTCAGCCATGTGGGTTTCCTCACGATGTTTTCCCTCACCGTTAGCAACCATGATTAACCACACGTATGACTTTAGAAAAGACAAATTGGTGTAGGCCCGTCCCAGGATTGGAACTCACGCCCTTCTGTTTTTCGGGCGGGTGTTCTACCCACTGGACTATCATGTCGTACTTAGGCATGTGACACTGTATCCGTGCTAAGTGGCGATATCAAGTGGATGCACTACCCAAGCAAACATGGGTACTCACAACACCATTTGATTATATAACACGTAATATTCACAAGTGTTAGATCTTTGCCACGTTTTCAAGTAACTTGTACGTTGAGTTTTGGGTTTGAGATTTATTCAATATGAGTTTAACTTCATGTCTCAAAATTAAAACGATATCACCATGCATTAATCATGGCCGTAGAGCTCCACAAAAAAAGCATATAAAACAATCAGTAAAAGTACAGAAATAATATAATTTTTGCTTCCTTCATATTTCTACCATTTTAGAAGTACCACAAAACGATCCCTTAGAATGAATAATAGTTTCCACATCTAATATGTGCTACCGACCGGATGTCCATATATTATGGACACGGTAGTAGCGAGGCCGTCGTTAAAATGTTATGCAGTTTTGTTATTCACTGTACAGGTAATGTTGCGGGCCGATTCTGTAAAGCTTGCGGTTATAAATTTATGATCATACTAGTTGTTCTCCGCAATTCAAAAACCTTAACTTTTGCTTTGTGAAGTTATTTCGTTTTATATATTTATTTATTTACATACATACATATACTCACGGCTATAAATCCCTAGATGGGGTAGCCAGAGCTAAGGAATCAGAAATTCCTCAGCCACTTTTGGAAAGTTAAGTGGGGAAAAGATGGTAAAATAAAGGTTGTTGGTGATGGGTCTCCAACCGCATCGCCCAAAAATCCCTTTAAAGCCCCAATACCGTTAGTCGCCTCTTACGTACACCCGCCGGAAGAATTGGGGTAGTGCTATTCTAAGCCGACACTACACAGCACAGCTACATTTATTTCTTAGGTAAATAAAACAGATAACAATCATCGACACACATAAAACAGGCAATACAAGGTATGGAACAAGATTGTCATCCAAAGGATACATTCACTTGAGATCAATTACATAAACAACCATTATTGTTAATCAGGTATACAAAATTAAAATTTCTGAACATAACCAAACATTTTGAATTATTATGTCATTATTTAGGTGAGGGAAACTATGATGAAGAAACCCGCTGGTTGATAACACTTGCTTTAAAAATATGAGTACCTCTGCCACGTTATAAATTGAGTTGCCACAGGTTGTTAGACTCATCGGTTGTTTAGTTAAGTAGTTCTTTGACGGACAAAATTCATTGATAATATAATATAATATTATTCAATGTTTTATTCCTGTGGCTGTGTTGTGTTATTTTAGAATAATACTATCCCATTTCTACCTCCAGGTGTTGTTAGAGGAGTCCAAGGGTTTTGAGGCTGTTTACGTGATTGTTAAGCAATATGGCTGGAGACCCAAAACTAACCAACCCTTATTTAATGCTTTTTTTTTATTCTGAGAATCTGGCTACCCCCTTTTTAGATTAATAGCTATGAGTATATGTTTGTATGTATTTAAATACAGTCATTAGTTACTTGTAAATCTTAAAGTATTATTTTATTTATTATGTTTCTGAGTTTTTTAAGAAATGTGTTTTTAATAAAATGAGAAATTGTACAATAATTTTGTTCAAGAGTAATTAAAAATATTTGCGTATATAGTTTATAACCTGGAAGTTTTTGGACAGTTTTCTTAACAAAAACATGTAGTGTGACACTGTATGTTCAGGTCATGTAGTGTTTACGTAGTTCTTACACAGAATAAGGCATCGACTTTTTGATAAGAGAAAAATGTTCGGACGTATTTTGTACTCGTCTGTAAACCAACGGCAAACATATTTTATGCACCACCTGTTATGGAAATTACACAGCATTTCCTTTGAGCTGCCGAACCACATGATAAGCACATTATTACATCGTATTGTTTCTTGAACAATTTTAACTTGTAAATTCTAGGTCATAACGAAGTATATATCATTTCTTTTAACTCTTATAGGTTATCCAAAATATTTTACCCAACCTAAACTATACTCACAAATATAAATTCCAAAAATGTAGCCAGAGTTTGAAAATTTGGAAATTCCTTATTGCAGCTGAAGCGAGCCAAACGAGCGAAAGCTCCTTTACTTCGCGGAAAATGTCATCTCTTGAACGCGCTAACCGAGGTTTTGCCATTAAATGTAGACTTGATCAACACACCGTGATGATGTTTATAGGCTTTAAAATAAAAACTGTTCTCGAAAAAGGCAATCATGAAATTGGATTGGTTCTAACCTAGGTTGGAGTTTCACAAACCAAGACACTCAGTGGCCTATTGATCGAACAAGGTGTTTCGAAGAGTCGAAGAGGCTTCTAAAGATCATGACCAGCATGGACATTTAACATGCTGAGTTTGATCGACTCCGTTCATTGTGTCATCAGTTTTTAAGTTTTGAAGTTTTAAACCCAAGTTGACTTACTATTTATCACTACATATACATACATACATATACTAACGGCTGTAAATCCCTAGAAGGGGTAGCCAGAGCTAAGGAATTAGAAATTCCTCAGCCACTTTTGGAAGTTGCTTGGGGAAAGGATGGTAAAATAAAGGTTGTTGGTGATGGGTCTCCAACTGCATCGCCCAAAAATCTCCTAAAAAGCCCCAATACCGTTAGTCGCCTCTTACGTACACATACCGCAAGAAATGGGGTAGTGCTGTTCTAAACCAGCACTACACAGCAATTATCACTACATCTTAAAATTTTATTGAATGAAATAAATTGAATGTCACCTCCCATTTTTTTGGCATCATGAAGCCTTCATTCCTCCCTTGTTATTGCTATACTATTTAGTTTACATCGTCTAGTTACAGTATCACGCCTAAAACGTGGAAAGTTAGACTCAGATATTATTTTTCTCCTACCACGACTCTATACTCGTAAAACATAGTTTTTTCTACTCTCAGGACTTTCACATACACTATTGGTTATATAAGTTTTATCAAAGATAATTAGCCAGTCTCGGCCAAGTTCGTTAAATACATTTGGTTTCGTGAATGATCAGTTCAATTTGGGCAGAGAACTACTTATGACTGCGCACAGTATTATTGAAAGCGTTCGGCGTGTGTTCATAACACACCTGCGTCTTATTGAGGGTTAGCACTGTAGTATTATATATTTATTTCATTGTTTGAGGTTACATTTCATTTATACAAATGATGTGTGTTAGACGATTAATCATGAAAATTAGATACAATAACAATAAGTGATATTTTTTTAAATTTAGTTAATTGTAAGTTTAGTGTTTGCTGTGTAGTTTCGGCTTAGAATAGCGCTACCTTATTTCTTCCCATCACTACAAATCTTTATTTTACCATATTTTCCCCACTGAACTTCCAACAGTGGCTGTAGAATTTCTAATTCCTAGCTCTGGCTGATGATCCCTTCTAGGGATTAATAGCCGTGAGTATTTGTATATTAAGTGTAAAATATGGCTTGAAATAAAGTTATTCGGTACATACAGCACCCACGGCGAGTTCAATTATGCGTGCCTAGCTGATACTAGTGTTGCGTAAAGTTATAATTAAGCGTGATGGGTCTGTCAACTGCATATTCCAAAGGTACGTCGGGTATTGATATTTTGTGTAAATTTTACCCTTTCATTTATTTTCATTTCAAATCATTGTTCAACATGGTTTTCAGCAGTTTACAGTTGTTGTTTCAAGTAGTATTTGTCAGTTCATGTACTTTGATAATAGACTTTTGTAGGAATAAATAGGTATATGGGTAGTTTTTAAAATTTTTGGAGTTGCATTGCTGTGATTTTTGGCAGACAGGCATTACAAAAACTGTAAGGGTTACGCAATTTTTTCATTCGACAATAAAATATACAGACAATTAGTCATACTATTACTACATATTTCACTATTAATAAGACAAAAAACTAACTAAAACTAAATTTGTTATAGTAAGGTAAAATCTCTCACCATGTTCTATTAGATTTTGCATATTGCCTCAATATCACGACATAAATAAAAAATCCATGCTAGTAAAATCTCAAAAATGATCTGATCACTTCATAATTTGTATAGGATTGTATACTGCCCTTGGGTAAGTTTCGTGTCTAAGATGGTAGCCACCCCTACTTTATCAATTCACTAAGGCTTCGAGCTGAGAGTAGTTGCTGGCAATCAGCGTATCCCAAGGCGACAATAACGACCCAGCCGGGCGCTTGATAGATCGCCTGCATTGTGATAAATGTCTGATCCACTATTTAAACATAAACTAAAAGCACCCGAATAGTGAGAGGCCTGGCGTCGAAATCATACTCTAGCCCTCCAAGGAATTCTATGGCTCGAACGAATGCCATTTGCTTTGTGACTCCGATGTATGAATTGTAGAATAGCTTTGCTACTTTGGATGGTAATGAAAGCGTTGTATATCATGGCGAACCTCCCAGGCTTCGTTTACATCCATCAATCTTTTCATACATGCTCTTTTATTATATTGTTATTAAATAATACAGAAGTTTTAGACTCTAGTATATAATATTTCATATTGCTATCGATGAAGTTCGCTACTTAAATTATATTTTATTTCTGTATATACCCAAAAAAATATTTTACAAAAATGTGATCTTTCAAGACTTTTAGTGTTTAAATGTACAAGGATAGATTCATTATAACTTAGCAAGCAAATGCAATGTGTTCAAAGACTCCGACTCCCAGTATGAAATAAATAAATAAACATATATATACGGACATAATATACACAGATCCAGCTAGCCCCGAACTCAGTTAAATTTGTGTTATGGAATACTAACTCAACGATATATTTAATATGATATAGTATAAATAACATCGAAGACAATAATCTATGCTCATCACATAAATGTTGCCCTCAGTGGGGATCGAACCCGCAACCTCCGGACCGATAAGCTTGTCACCTATCCACTCGACCACGCACGTCGTCTAGAGTTACTACTCGTACTTTATATATACTTACTTACTTAAACTCACGCCCATTATTCCCATTGGGGTAGGCAGAGACTATCGATCGCCACTTAGTACGATCTTGACAAACCTCTCTTGCTTCCCTTACATTCATTATTCTTCTCACTTTGGACCCCCGCCTTTACGTAATATACAAGTTATAAGCTATGCGATCTCTTTATAATCGCGGGTTTAGCAAGTGGGATATGTGAATACCATATCGGATTTTGGGCTGTTTATTGACAAATTGGTTGGAGAACCATTACCAGCCATCGTTTCTATTTCGATATTTTCTCGAATAAACTTAGTAGCTGAAGAATTTCCAATCCTGATGCATATTTGTCTGATTGATAAATATATTCTGATATGTACAATTATAATTAATGTTTATTTCAGACAAATTTATCCATAAAAAAAAGAAACTAGTGTGAGTAAAATTTACTTAAAAAGCTACGTTAGAAGAAAATAATAAATGAGGAATTACTAATAAATAAAGGAAAGAAAAATTTTGACACTAGCGGTTTTCATGAACAAAAACATTCTAATAAATGAGGAATTAATTTATAAATACTAATATTAATTCATGTATGGTTCATATAAAATTTACACAATTAGGATCCTGAGCTGTATACTCATAATACTCAACCAATGGCCAGTTTTACCACTCACAGATAAACTCTCTGATAGTCTATTCGGCACTTATCTGCCGGATAAACAACGAGTTTCGGTTTCACAGGTCTCAGATAGTAATATCACTCTACTCTTTAAAGCTTTTAAATATAATCAAACAAATACGGTAACAAAATAAGAATAATGAAATAATTATGAAATCATACATTATGTTAACGCCAATGAAAAAACAGTTGTGCCCTTAGAAAACAAGGTATAAGACGATAGAGATATACATAAAATTAAATGTGTTCTTTCTTCCTCTTTAACGTATCCTTAATCCAAAATTTGCAGCGAAATTGTTTCTGAAGAGCGAAGAGTTTCAAGTGTGCTCGCTTCATGCGGTGCATTTACTCTTTGCTAAGTTTGTCTTAAGCCGACACGATTAGTTTCTGTGAAATTGATAGCGCTTAATTAAAATCAGTGTTCTGACTTCGCTGGAGATTGCAATTTAATAGTTAAGATGTTAAAATCTACGGCTGTTTCCTGAGTTATCTTGGAATTCCCAGTTTTGAGCAATTCTAAATACTCTTTGGTGGTTATCTTAGTTACTAAAAACCAAACTGTAATTGAAGTTATCAATATTCAATGATACTTATTTGACTATTGTCAAAAAGTATAATAAGATATTATATATTAATAAAAAGCCTTCCATCAAAAATATTTATATGTATAAATATTTCCATGAATGACGCCGAAAGCAATGAAGACAACTGGTAAAGTTCTTTTTGGTACAAAATTGGAAATATTTAAATTGAATATCGTATACGATTTAACTCCCAAAAGTAGCTGAAAAATACATACATACATACATATACTCACGGCTATAAATCCCTAGAAAGGATAGCCAGAGCTAAGGCATTAGAAATTTCTCAGCTACTTTTGGAAAGTTGTGTGGGGAAAAGATGGTAAAATAAAGGTTTGTTGGTGATGGGTTTCCAACCGCATCGCCCGAAAATCCCTTAAAAGCAACCAATACCGTTAGTCGCCTCTTACGTACACCCACCGGAAGAAATGGGGTAGTGCTATTCTAAGCAGAAACAGCAAATTCTACACATCAAAAATAGCTGAAAATGCTTATTAATATTTTTTAATTATTGTTATATAACAACCTCACGTCTTAAATTGATAAAACACAGCGAATATTTTTTGATTTTATGTTTCTTGTCATTAAACACATAATAGTTAATCCTCGGTACAAAGTTTAGGCTCGAAATCAACAAATTTAAATATTAAAAACACAATTTACAAAGGAAGACCTAATAAAAAATAAACACAAATTCAATAAAAAAGAACAAAAAAATAAGTAAAACAATATAAAGTGGCTAAGGAATTTTTAATTCCTTATTTCTGGCTGTCCTTCTAGGGATTTATAGCCGTGAGTATATGTATGTATGTATGTAAAACAATATCTACATATCAAGAAAATATCATATTTTTTATTTGAATAATATTTAAGTTAACTTATTACTTCTTTACTAAAATAACTCACATCTGATTCAAAAATGAACTATCTCCATTAACAATTAAGAGAAACAGCAATCACTTTAAATGCAGCACTTGTGCACAACATTAAGTCTCAAAAGTTTAAAAATACATCGAAACATTGTAGTGAACGCTATCAAAGCCCTTAATCAAGTTTCAGTGATGTTGTACCAAGTTCAAAATACTAAATTCTAGCGAAATTTCATCACAGAGTGCCTAAATTGAGTTAATTAAAGTAACAATATTTCAACTCTTAGTACAATAGCAACACTCAGCATATTCACTTGAGACTAATAAATATTTGTTCCACCAATTCAGAAGCATATCGAACATCCTTATTCTGTTAAATGTTTTCGTACTTAAGAATATATATATGTCGCAGCCAACTGGTTAAATCAGCCAGCTGACAAAGCAGCTAGCCGCTTAATTAAACGCCGGCTCCTAGTTAAAAGGCTAGCCCGCTTGTAAAATGAATTATCGTGACTGAACGTCCAATCACCCGGCTGATTGAATAGTTAGCCCGTTGGCGTGGGCTGACGTTACATTATTTTTATGTTAAAATTTATAGAATAACTGTTTAAAAAAGTTTTAAATCATGGAAATTTCAATAAATATAATGAGAAAAAAGTAGAGAGTTAAAATTAATACATAAGAGTACTTTATATTTTTATATTCTCATGTTCATTATTAATAAGTCGGTAACTATTTGTATTTGTAGTTACTGTGCCAAAGCTTTGTGCCACTTTATTGTTAATATTGTATTAAATGAATATAATTAAAGTATTGCCGACATAAGAAAAAATATTTTAGTCATAGTCACTCTAGATAACCAGACGGCGATATAACGTTCAGCCAAGTGTTCGGACGTTGTGTTCAACTTAATGGCTGACTGAAGTTTAGCCCTTTACTAGGAGCCGGCGTTTAATTAAGCGGCTAGCTGTTTTGTCAGCTGGCTGATTTAACCAGTTGGCTGCGACATATACATATTTAATATAAGTGTATTGCCCAAGTAATGGTTAGTAGTGTTACGTAAGAATTCTATTCTTACAGTTGCCAACATTGGCAATTTAAATTTATAAGTATGCAACTGATATGTATTCCTTTTTAAATTATGCCGTACTAATTTCATATTATTTCTTGGAACTGCTATCATATCTGGCATCGCACGGGTAACCGGCTTAAAATTGTAACATAACATAACATAACATAAACGTTCACGCCGAATATCCCCGAAGGGGTTGGCAGAGGTACTAATACTTCTGAACATCACGTAACTCTGTCACCTGGTGTTCAGAGTACCCACGTTTTGCATGGACAGTGTACTTACGTGATAGGGGGCAGGCCTATCGCCGTTTTGTACGAATACACTGTCACATGACTAAGTACAACTCAGCCATGTGGGTTTCCTCACGATGTTTTCCCTCACCGTTAACAACCATGATAAATTAACCACACATATGTCTTTAGAAAAGACAAATTGGTGTAGGCCCGACCCAGGATTTAAACACTAGTCGCTTGCACGATAACCGAGTGTTCTACCCACTGGGCTATCACGGTTGCTTAAAATTGTATATCTATTATAAAGGTTTTTTTGTTACTATCTGTCACAAAACATTATATACATATCTGTACTTTATATTACTCAAACTTTTGTTAAGTCTTTGTGTTTGAGAGAAATAAATACATTTTATCACTTATTATTATTTAATCTAATATAATATAATGTATCTAACTATCTACTATCGTAAATCTCGTCCAATTGAGCAGCTTTATATTATTATTATTATTGTTGGGCGCTAACCGCCTCGGGTTTCCGCACTTAACCCAGCTGCGAGGTGGGCCATTGTACGTGGGCCATTTGGCCGTTTAAGTTTCCCAACCTAATTCAGACCAGAAGGACAAAAGCTTATCCAGGTCAGCCATTGCCTCTGGTAGCGACTTTTTGGATCCGATGGTGTTATTTCGGATATCGGTTACTCCGTTGCATTCCTGGAGCACATGAGTGACCGTTTCGTCCGCCTCCATGCACGCACGGCACAGAGGGCTGTCGGTGATGCCTAGAGTGTGGAAGTGTTTGTTTAGGGCATAGTGCCCTGTGATAACACCCACTAGAGTTCGTAGATTTGGTCTGCTAAGGCGTAAGGCATATCTGGTCAGATTTTTCCTAAGAGTTGGCATTGCCTCTTTAGACTGTCTGCAGCCAGGCGTGCCTTGCCAACACGCGCTTGCTAGGGTTTGTGTGCGTTCCCTTAGCCACGTGCGCAGCTGATTGAATGGAAGAGGTATTATGGGTTCGGGTCCGTACAGAGACATAGCCGATCCCCCTCTAGCCAGCTCATCAGCCGCATCATTGCCTAAGGACCCACTATGGCCTTTTATCCATTGCAGGATAATATTGTTGTCCTGCGCCACTTCTTCTAAGGCTTGGTGACATTCCAGGACTAGACCTGAAGTGTATTCGCTTCGATTGAGGGCTTGCAGGACAGAAGTGCTGTCCGATATAATTTTTATGGTCATTTCTGAGATTTTTCTTGCTTTTATGGCCTGGGCAGCTTGGATGATTCCAAGACATTCGGCCTGAAAAACAGTGTTATATTGGCCCAGGCTTTTTGATATTCTTATATTTAGATCTAGGGAGTGTGTGCCAGCCCCCGTGCCTTGATTGGTCTTAGACCCATCAGTATACACACGTAACTCCTTAGGGCCAGAGAAGTCTGACTTTTCTTCGTCAAGTATAACCCGATAGTTATGTTTGGATCTAATAGTTTTGGTGATCCTATCACACGGAGCGGCCAGTAGGGGCTGGTCTTTCAACGCTTCTGTGAGTATTTCAGTATGTAGGATTCTGGAGTCGTTGCTTAGGTGTCCTGCTCTCTGTAGCCTTACAGCAGAGATGGCTGCTTCTTGCTGTATGTATAAATACAGTGGGGGGAGATTTAGTAAGGCTTGTAGTGCGGCTGTAGGCGTAGTGCACATGCAGCCCGTTATTGCTAGACAAGCCTGTCGTTGCATCTTGTCTAATTCATGTTGGGCTGTAACAAGTTTCGTTCTTGGCCACCAGATCAGAGCTCCGTAGGTTATCACCGGTCTGATGACAGTGGTATAAAGCCAGTGTGTGATTCTCGGTTTGAGTCCCCAGTTCTTACCCAAGATTCTTTTACATTGCCAAAGGGTTGCGCTGGCTTTTTTTATTACCTTTTCTAAGTGTGGTTTCCAGTTAAGTTTATCATCTAGGGTGATTCCTAGATATTTTACTGTTTTGGATAAAGTAAGTTGCGTGCCAAACAACTTAGGAGGGTCAAACGGCGGTAGTTTCCGTTTGCGAGTAAAGAGAATTAGTTCAGTCTTCTTAGGATTGACGTGTAGGTCAAAATCTTTACACCATTTTTCAACCACCCTCAAAGCGTGACCCATTTGATTGCAGAGGGTGTTCGCATGGTTTCCGTTTATGAGAATCGTGAGATCGTCTGCATAGCCAATAGTTAGGTAGCCTTGCATGTTTAGTCTTTTAATGAGTGAGTCGACCACCATGTTCCAGAGCAGTGGGGATAAAACACCTCCTTGAGGACAACCCCTTGTCACCACCGCTCTGTTGGTGTCATTAACAGTTATTTGTACCGCTCTGAGTTTCAACATGTTTACTATCCAGCCCCGCAGTGTGGGATTAACATGGAATTTTTCCAGGGCTCTATTGATACTTGGGATATTAGTTTTATCGAAGGCACCTTCAATGTCTATGAAGGTGCATAATGAGGACAACTTAGTGCTGAGAGCACACTCAATTTTGGAAACAACTCTGTGGAGAGCTGTTTCGGTTGATTTGTCCTTCGTGTAGGCATGCTGTTGAGTATGTAGGGGCTTTTTTGTTAATATCTCCTCTCTAATGAACCTGTCACAGAGTCTCTCTAGTGTTTTTAAGAGAAAAGAAGTTAGGCTAATGGGTCTAAAGGATTTGGGGTCTGTATAGTCAGATTTTCCAGGTTTGGGAATGAAGGTCACTTTAACCTCCCGCCATGGTAGGGGGGTATATCTGTGCGCCATGCACGATTGGTAAAGTTTCACCAACCACGGGGTAATGATATCTCTGGCCCACTGTAGTAGTGCCGGAATTATGCCGTCAAGTCCCGGCGATTTGAAGGGGTTGAAGGTTTTGATTGCCCATTCAACTCTATCTTGTGTGACTATCTTTTCAGCTTGGGATACATCTATGTTCGTGGGGCTGCTGATTGGTTCCTCTGGCCAGTACACTTCATCAGTGTGACGGCAGTCTGGGAAGTGGCATTCCAGTAGCAATTTGTGTGTTTCTGTATGTGTGGTAGTGTATGTTTCATCTGGTTTTTTTAACGGCCCTACGGTGAGATTATTATCTGAAGCCAGGAGTTTCCTGATTCTCGCCGCCTTATTGTTTGATTCTATTGATTCGCAGTATTTCCGCCAAGCTTTCCTTCTGCGTGATCTAGTAAGTTTTTTGTATTTTCTTAGGAATAATTTGTATTCTTCCCAGTCATCTGGTATTCTGGAGTTTTTGGCTTTGTTAAAGAGATTACGGAGTTCACCGCGCATAGATTCGAGTTCCCCATCCCACCATCTACTAGACTCTTTTCCTGGAGTTGTGGGTTTCCTAAGGGGGCAGGACGCCTCGTAAGATTTGGTGATAGCATCAGTGAGAAATTTGACATTGTCTTCAATCGCTACTGTACTATCTAGATTTGGCGCGGTTGCGGAGGTTAACTCGTCTCTCAGTAATGTTCGATATTTCAGGACATTCGTTGTCCGTGGGTTACGTTTGGATGGCTGTTCGGGAAATTGGTTAGATAGATCGAAACAGATTCGCCTATGGTCGGAGCAACTTACATCTTGAGACACATGCCAATTCGTTACAAGATGAGAAGCTCCTCTACTAACTAAGGTTATATCTACTATTGTTTGCCCTCGGGATGTGACCCATGTTGGTTCGGATCCTACGTTAGCTACATTTAGGTTAGTGGAGAATAAATATGTTGATAGTACCTCTCCTCTGGAATTTGATTTCTGACACCCCCAGAGCGGGTGATGTGCGTTCGCGTCAGCCCCAATGACGATCTCTGTTCGGAGCGTCTCGCAGTACCGCACAAGTTCAGCTAGCTCCTTTGGTGGGCAGTCCTCAGCATCGCCGGGCATATAGCAGGAGGCCAGCACCATCTCTGGTAGGCCCGTATCAGCTGTCTGGATCTTGACAGCGATCAGGTCCCTAGAACAGAATTGCATAAGGGACAAACCCTGCATATGATTAGGAATGAGTATGCAGGCTCTTGGTGTTTGGGATGTGGTATCATAAAACAACTTACCTCCGGTATTATTGAGACCACAAATACGGTTTCCTCTGATCCACGGCTCCTGAATCAGGGCGATGATGTTTGGGGTTTTCCCCAACACTGTGCGTAGGGTAGCCGTCGCCGCGTGACTATGTTGGAGATTTGCTTGGAGGATTTGAATGTTATTGGGGAGCATCGTGTCCGATGTCCTCCTCCTCTTCCTTTTGGGTTGGTGCGTGTGACTCAGCTGGTGATGACGATGTCATCATAGAGTCAAGCCACGGCACTGGGGAAGGGTTGTCGTTCATCAACCGGCACAGCTCGTCCATTGCTCTCTGGAGCGGTTCGACCTCCTCCTCCACTGGTTGGTGTGTGGAGGGCCCTGGTTGGTCAGGAGCCAAGGGAGCATCCGGCTGGTCACTCGTGGATGTTGACGGAGTCGCCTCGTGGTGTTTGGCCGGCATGTCTCCAAGTTTTCCTTTTGCAAGGATAAACTTGGCGTGCACCCGACCGTAACCGAACGCCACGCTGCGATCTCGCGCCAGGAGTATTTCAACCTGGTCACGTGGTAGCCCTAATGTGAGGAACACACCAGGATTGTCCCCCCAAACCCTCGTGGCCTTATATAAGGACCACAAGTCGAGGTCGTACCACATTCCATTTTGATACCTCAGAAGAGAGTGCAGTCTCTTCAGAGGTCCGGTGTAGTTCGGCAGGAACAGGGCTATCCGCGTTCGCGTGGGAATGTCTGACTGCAGCACCATCTGCACCTTGTCACCCGAGGGTAACAGTGTGCAATCAGCCAGTTCCTGAACCCAGTTCACTGTCCGTTCACTTTCGCACCAGAAACGGAGAGCTCCCTCAACAAGCCTGGGACAGGCTTGGAAAGCAGGCCCTAGCCTTTTCTCCAAGTCCGCCTCAGCGTAGAGCTTCTCGTTCACCTGGTCTTTAAGGTATGCGGCTTCCTCCAGGGTCAGATCCCGATTCGTTGCTGTGACTATTGCCACATCAAGATGGGCCCGATCGACTGTGGCCTCCGCATATGTTTTTTTTTCCCCTTTATTTGGCCTCTTTGCCTCCAGTTGAGCCGGCGACCTAGAGTCATCTGGTCGGTCTCTTTTCTGGGGCTCAGGGGCCTTTGCAGTACTGGTGGACGGCTGTGGATTCGGTCCAGAGAAATTGTCCCGATTTCCACGCGCTCCTTCAGTGGGACGTCTACCACCCCTGTCCGGTGCAGGACGTCCACGGCAGGCTCCCCGTCCCGGCCGCGCACCTCGCACTGGCGGACCAGCACGTGGAGGCGACCTGGGTTGGGGGCCCTGCCGCGCGGGTTCTCCCCGTCCCGCACCGGAAGTGGCGGCAGCATCACTCGCTTCCAAGACCGGAGTCCGGATATGGGCACCATGGGCACCCGTCTCCGTGGTCCGATCCGGTTGCGACTTCTGGAGGTCCACTGCTTTTTTCATTTGTCGGCGTCTGTAGGCGCCAGTTCGGTGTGGTCGGCTCGCTCTCCTACTCTTCTTGGAGCCAGACTCGGATATGGGTCCTTGTGCCTCGTGCGCTTGGCGACTTCGAGGCATCGATTTTTTTGACTCTCTGAGAGTCACGGTCTCCCAGCTGCTGCAGGGTCCCGCAAATGGTCCCGGAATTTTCGTCGGTGACCTCACCTTCTCTCCCACATTCGGCGTAACTTTGCCCCCCCCAGAATACGAGGGGCAGCCTGGATCCTGCAAGCAGGACCCAGGGAGGGATTCTCGACCGCTGATGCAGGCCGTACCCTCCTGGGGTAGTACATCTTTCTTTTGTTGCGCCATGTTGGAAAATTTTGACTTTTTAGAGATAGTCTAACTCGTGTAGATTTATTATATATAAATTTATCTATATATATATATATATATATATATATATATATGTGTATAGAAAAAAAGGAATGAGATGCTGGTGATTATATATATATAAGGCTGTAGTTTACTGAAATAGACTATTTTACATATGTAGATACGGGATTATAGATTGAACCTAAATAAATGCGTACTTGCAATTAAATATGGAATGGGGGATTAGGGACGGGTGGGGAAATCCCTCCGCAATTAGCTACTTTCGCCACAGGGTTTGTTGGTATTAAGCGGTCCTGTTAATGGCTCGGTATTACCAGGGTGCACGACGTGGACGTTTGCGGTAGGGCATTTGGTGGGTGTGCTGGATAGCTCTTCCGCTTACTGAGCATACACTGGACCGAAATCCCCCACCTTGCTACCCCTGCAGCTTTATATTATTGTCGGAACAAACTGACGAACCGACAAAATTTTAGGAAATAACATTCACAAATTCAATATAATTCCATTTATTACATTCATTAAAGTTGTAAACATATGGTTCAGCTAGGCATCTTTGATTTAATTACTTTGAAAAAATAAAGCGTAAACAAACAAAAAATATTTAAAAAAGTCTTCATAATCAAGAAAGTAACAAAATGTTATAACAAAACATGACACAATGTTCTTCCTTTACACCGTCTCACCTAGGTAACATCAAAGTTCAGCCAAAATAGAGTGTACCTAAGGGATTTGGGAAGCAGATGTTTGCGTTCCTATCTTCGATCATATATACCAAAGATACACCAACAAAGCACGAAAAACGGCCAGGCAAAACCGTGCTTATTTATATGATATGCTCTGTTTCACTGACAGTCGCGTGCTAGTAGTAGTAGATATAGCAACAAAAAATAGGTCTTTAGAAAATGCGGTAAGGTCGATAATTGTATAAAAATAAATATTTAATTGTCAAACCAAGGTTCTTATCGTTAAATTTTCATAATAAACATTTCCGAAAGGAAGAGTTTTAGGCAAAATTGTGGGCATGCCTAATTATGGCAATAGTAATACACGAGTCCTCTTCATGTTTTGCCCTTTGTTAACAATACTAGCCAATTAACTTAAAACATACATATATTCACGGCCATAAATCTCAAAAGGGGTAGCCAGTGCTTCAGAATTAGGATCTCTTCAGCCACACTTGGAAGTTGATAGGGGAGAAGATAGTGGAAACACAGTATCTTCAGTAATTGGTCTCCAACAACATTGCCTAAAAGCCACTTAAAAAAATCCACACCCCCCAATCAACTACAAATACAAAATAATACATAGATACATACATATACTCACGGCTATATTTCCCTAGAAGGGGTAACCAGAGCTAAGGAATTATAAATTCCTCAGCCACTTTTGGAAGTTGAGTGGGGAAAAGATGGTAAAAATAAAGGTTTTTGGTGATGGGTCTCCAACCGCATCGCCCAAAAATCCAATAAAAAGCCCCAATACCCTTAGTCGCCTCTTACGACACCCGTGGGTAGAAAGGGGTAGCGACATTCTAATCTGGCACTACAAGGCATAAATGCAAAATAATATAACTGGAATTGGCCTCAATACGCAATCTAACCAACATCATTTGGAAAGACCACATATTTTTTAATATTTTAATATTGTATGTCATTAAAAGATCTTTATTTAGTCACTTGAAAACAACCACGAAGAATAAATTTAGATCAAATAGATAATGTGCCTTAAGAGAAGGAGCCTAAAGTGTGAAAAACGAAAAGACTGGTGAATGTAAACGAAGTTCGAGGGGTTCGTCAGGATCGTACGATCTAAGAAGCGTTCAATAGGCTCTGCCCTCTCCCCCAATGGGAATTAATAGTTTAAGTATAAATAGATATGCAAGCATGGGTTATTAAAATAGTATAGATTGATACTTGTAAAACACAATAAAAACCGCTTATACCAACCAGAATATTCCTTTCTTTTGAATGCCTACGAGCGTTATTATGTTAGCCGGAGACTAAAAGTACTTTGTTAAAGCTTAAGTATATGATCAAAAATGCTTTGTGAACACTAATGCGCTTTTATTAGTTGCCTATAAACACAATACAATCATGATATCATTATAATGTTAAAGTATTCAACAATATTATTGAATAATAGCTCATTATTTTTGAAAGAACCATATTTTAATTTTATTTGGTAATTTTATAATGAATAAAGAACTTCACAGCCTTTATCATTGCTTATTCGTAGAGGTGGAAATGCGCCGACGTCCTCTGTCTGGGAGGTTCAGCATCCAGGAGGGAATAAAAGACGCTTGTGTTCACTCTTCGAAATCTGTATTAATTGTGATCATTTGAATAATTGGGCATTACAAGTGCCCTCTGTACAACAATAGCGGAAGCTTCTAGAATACATAGCAAATCGACCGTTAAAACGGTACTCTATTAATTCGAATGTTCTGGAAGAATCAGAAAGTTCTAATGTTCCTAACGGTTGTTTTACATTGATCGAGAATATTCTTTATTACGTAATTACTAGCGACATCTGTTGAGCAATAGTAAGATCTAACTTAACATATCAATATGCCTCTGATGGTTTTAATGTACATACTTTTACACCAGATGTCGCCACCTATAAAATACAGTCCTTTTAATTATATTCTTTACCAACCCTTTGGGAAAGGCGCAGCACTATGTTATGATAGTGCGGCTTAACAATCATAGTAAGGAAAGTTTTAAGTTCTTTAACATTGGAAATATTTTTGATATATATATATATATATATATATATATTAATATACTGGGAAAGTGCTATTCTGTGCCGGCACTACTTGCTGTGTAGTGCCGGCACAGAATAGCACTACCCCATCTCTTCCCGTGGGTGTTTCATAAGAGTCGACTAAGGGACTTCAGGGCTTCTATCATCTTCGCCCTTACACCAATCTAAGGTCTGCCGTGCTGATAGATGCGTGGCCAGGGGTGAGCCTGGTCTCTAGCGTGCCACCGTCCCGGAGCCTGGTGAACTCCGGGCACTAAATAACCTTGCTTTGTCAAGCGGGGCTCTGACAAAGTGGACAGAATGCTTCCCTAGCTACTCGTGGGAATCACATGTGTTTAAATAAAAATCAACACGGAGACGGCGATAAAGCTCGCCACTTATCACGTCATAGATTCTCATTGGGCGAAAAGTGGGCTGGAGAGACCCGCTTTAGTACGATGAATGTTTGCGGAGGAATGCAAGAAAAGTTAGATGAAGTATGTCTGATAATGAAAGAAAAGAATTTAGATTTGCTGTGTGTAAATGAGACGACGTGTAAGGGAAAAGAGGTCTCGCAACTTGGATCAATTACTGCCATCTGGTCGGGGGTCGACCCTAATATCAGAGCTTGCCAAGGAGTGGGACTTCTTATGTCTGAAAGGATGGTTCAATGTATGTCAGAGCATGAGTGTGTGAGTCCAAGGCTCCTCTGGGTTAAGTTGAAAGTGGGTTTGGTCCGGTTACGCATAATATGCGTCTATGCGCCGGATATGTCGAAAGCACTAACTCAGAGGGAAGAGTTTTGGAATTGATTAGGTGATGTAGTGAATGGGTGTGATTTGAATGAAAGGATAATTATGTTAGGGGATTTTAATGGTTGGGTTGGTGTGAAACGCAACGGATGTGAACGAGTATTAGGAAAATATGGGGATCAGAGAGTGAATGAAAATGGGGAAAAATTGATTGAAGTATGTTTGGAGAGGGATCTTTGTGTTACTAACACTTTGTTTAAACACAAAGATATCCACATGTATACAAGGCAACGAGGCAGCAAGAGAAGTATGATAGATTTTGTGATTGTGGATGAAAGACTGAAATCAAAAGTGGTTGACACTAGAGTCTATAGAGGTGTCAACGTGGGAACAGACCATTTCCTCGTAGTGTCACGAGTAAGGGGTCTGTTCAAACGGTGGCGTCATAGGACTAGAGTGCCAACTACTGAACCTTCGAGAATAAGAGTAGAAAATTTAGTAGAAGATGAAAAAATAGGAGATGACTTTGTTAAGAAATTGGATGAAAGACTGAGTTGCGTAGAAATGACGGATGAAATGGAAATTAAAGATGTATGGAGTGTGCTCAAATCTACGTTAATTGAATGTGCGACGGAAGTTTGTGGAGTGAGCAAAAGGAAAATCAGACCATCATCTAGTTGGTGGGATAAAAATGTGAAAGATGCAGTGAATGAAAAGAAGAAAGCTTGGCTCGATTTAATAGCAATCAAAGCTAGTAAACGGATGAATGTGTGTATAAATGATGATGAAGTTGAAAGATTTGAACATGAATATAAGAGAATAAAGAGAATGATGAGATGAATGATGAATCTGAAAGAATGGAGTGAAAAGAAACTCTCCAATAATTTCCAAAACAATCAAAAATTTTTTTGGAAATATATCAGACGTGAAAGGGGAGTTTCACAAAACACCAGTACAAATGTAATGAAGGATGAAAAAGGTGAATTAATGACTGATGGAATTAGAATAAAAAGGGTATGGAAGGATTATTTCGAGGGTCTCTTTGAAAAAGAGGAAGACCCCACTACTTCAGTAATTGATATTAATATTAATTGTAACGAAGTGTTGGGTGATGTGCGTGAAAGTATGATAAGTATGGAAGAAATTGTAAAAGCGATGAAATGTATGAAATTAGGGAAAGCGGCAGGGTATGATAGAGTTAATATCGAAATGCTAAGGGCTGGTAAAGGGTTAGTGGCTTCTTGGCTGTTCTTCCTTTTTCGAAAGTGTTGGGCACTTGGCAAAGTACCAAATGATTGGTGCAGAGCGGTGATAGTGCCCCTATATAAAGGGAAAGGGTCACGCCAGGTAGCAAAAAACTACCGTGGTATTAGCCTACTTAGTGTTGTCGGTAAATTGTATGCTAAGGTATTGATTGAAAGAGTGATGAAAGAAACTGATGAGAAAATCTGGGATGTGCAAGCAGGGTTTAGAAAGGGAATGGGATGTATGGATCAAATCTTATATACGCAGAAAACACGGAATGGTTTGAAATCTCTAGGGGTTTACTTCAGGGTTGTGTAGCTTCTCCGTGGCTTTTCAATCTGTTCATGGATGACTGTTTGAAAGAACTACGCGAAAGTGATTATGGTCTGAGGATGGGAGGATTCATCATTAAATGCCTCTTGTACGCTGACGATCAAGTATTACTGGCATCAACGGTAAATGATCTGCAAGAGATGGTGAATATTGCGTGTAAGTCCTTTGAAAGAAAGGGCATGCGAGTGAATGTGGACAAAACTAAGACAATGGTTTTCCAGAGAGAGGAAAGTATGACAGAATGTGAGATTACAATATGTGGCAAGAAAGTGGAACAAGTGAAAGAGTTTGTATATCTGGGAAGTTTGTTTACAAAGGACGGAAAATGCGAGGAAGATATTGAAAGGAGAGTAAAAAAGGGAAATGCGGTAAATGGAGCCATAAACAGTCTAATGTCGAGCCAGTTCCTGTCTGAAAAGGCGCGAATGGCAGTTCACAATGCTGTACTGGTTCCTACGCTGATGTATGGTAGTGAATGTTAGGCATGGCAAAAGAAGCATGAAAGTAGAGTGAATGCAGTGGAAATGAGATCCCTCAGAAGTATATGTAATGTAAGGTTGTGCGACAGAGTGAGAAATAGTGTAATTCGTGAACGTTTGGGTGTGAAAGATGACGTAGTGTGCAAGATAGAGAAAGGAATGTTAAGGTGGTTTGGGCACATAGAGAGGATGAATGACAGTAAATTGGTGAAAGAGATCTATAGGACAACGTGGAAGGTAATGTGAGTAGAGGACGACCACGGAGGACACACCTGGACCGAAAAGAGTGTGTGCTCAAAAAGGCCGGCGTCCGAAGTATGAAGAATAAAAGAGCATGTATGAGAAGAATGATGAATTTAACAGAAGCAAAAGTGATTTGCCTGGATCGTACAAAGTGGCGATCGATAGTCTCTGCCTACCCCAATGGAAACAATGGGCGTGAGTATAAGTAAGTAAGTAAGTATATTAATATACCAAAGGACTTTAAAATGAGTGAAAAACGACTCCTCGATACACAATCTTTTTACTTTTCAAAATCACTAAAATTACGTAACTATAGCCACTCATTTTAATAATAGAATGAATGAATGCAAATACATTTATTCCTATCAACTGCGACACAAAACGGACATACATTTAAAATTTATAAAATGTGTTGCAAATAACTGAAAAAGAGTACGGCACAACATAGTGCCTGCCCTATAAAGTGCAGACTCTGTTATTCTGCCGCCACCTTCGTCGACACGTTACACGCGTTAGATTTAAGGTTTTTCGAGTCTTTAGTACAAGAATTAATCTTTTGATTACAATATGCCCGTTTTCCACTGTCTATTGTAATCTCTACTTACTTTTTGAGAGTTTTGTAGTATTCTTTATCTTTATCGAGATGAGATGATCGGTGCTTTACTTATGCCTTATTTTTAAAGTGAAAGTACTCACTTTCGTATTTTCTGAAATCCAAGGCATGGTTTTTTGCCTGATAGATACCGTTCTTAGGGGCCTACGCCTAGCCGTTCCAATTGCTAGTCTCAGCCCATTGACTGTTACATGTAGCCATCACTGTTCGACGGGGGACTCGGGGTGCTGAATCGTTCTGGTTGTGATGCCATTTCTTATGTAATGGGCTTCATTATTGGGCAAAAGATTCATTAATTGAAAGTATATTCGGTTTATTATATTGTAATATAAAGATAGAAAAAGGAATGTTGAGATGGTTTGGGCACATAGAGAGGATGGATGATAGAAAATTGGTAAAAGGGATCTATAGAGCTAGTGTGGATGGTAATGTTAGTAGAGGACGACCACGGAGAACACACTTGGACCAAATTGAGAGTGTGCTCAAAAAGGCTGGCGTCCGAAGTATGAAGAATAAAAGAGCATGTATGAAAAGATTGATGGATGTAAACGAAGCTAGAGAGGTTTGTCAGGATCGTGCGAAGTGGCGATCAATAGTCTCTGCCTACCCCAATGGGAACTAATGGCGTGAGTATATGTATGTATGTATGTATATTGTAATACCGTCTCATTTAAATTCATCGCTGCAGGTAAACTAACAGTGAATAAACAATTTTTAGGGATCATTTTAAATATTGTTTCAAATCACTCTGTGGTTCACCAATAGTAAAAATTAATAAAAGTACGTGATTGATGTATAATTACAGTTTAAAAACCGAAAGGATATCATGTAAATAACATTAGTGAAGCATAGTTTTTGTAAAAAATATCGTATGTTTGTAATAATAAAATACTGACAATAAAAGTAATTAAAAAATAAACTAAATATTTTTTTCTTAGTTACTTTGAAATATAATATGTTGTAATATATATTCACTAACTTTTTTACAAAACCAGAATTCAATGCACAGCAAAAAAATTAAATTTGATCTACCAAATATTAAAACTAGGTAATACAAGTTTAACACATAGTTACAAACACGCATAATAGTTAACACTGCCAATTTAGGCATCTCAAAAAATACCATAAAATTATTTATAAATCCAAGTAAGACAGTGTAAATGATTCGTTGTTTATTAGGAACGAAACGTATTTAATGTCTCTTTGAGTTCGTTTCGAATGCAGTCTAAATCACTGATTGAGCTAATACGGTAGATACAGCTATTCTCGGTTTTTCGAATTAAGATTCGTCCATATCTCTTCCAAGTAAATTTGAAGGCATATTCTTTTGCAAATGGCGGTGATCGAAGGGGAATCATGTGCTCATTCATATAGAATGAATGCGCAGGTCCGGGTATACCAACGGGTTTAGTTGTGATAAAATATTATTTGGAGACCCAACAAACACGCATATAATACGCTTTTACTATTAATCTGATTTTGCTTTACCATTTTCAACAAGCACTTATAATTCTGCTCTCTATAAAATACGAGCAGCAAGGTTTGCAGCGAACTCAAAAACACACATTCCTTAAAACTGCTAAGTGAAACAAATACTCCTAAACTTTCAAGAATCTCGATACTTTGGAAGAATCTGGATGCAATCCAAAACTGACACCGTGTTTTGTCTTCACACCACACTAATTTTATCAAAGTTTTCTTGCTGCTGTCTTGCAAAAAGTGAAAAGTAATCTAAGTGACATAGAACAGGGGGCTTACGTGAAACTTTCTATCTTTGTCTAAGATCGGTGGGAAGTTCCCGCAAACACTGGCTTGTTGCCAGGTTGCAAAGTTTTCAGCTTTCGTTCCCAAGTCTGCACTTTACACAGTTGTACCATGGATTTGAAAAATATGTAGACGTATACATCGAATTCATATTTCAAGTTACTCTAGGCATGAAAGCAATGAGTAGAAATAGAAATCACAAACCGAGTACACAATTATTTAAAAGTATGTGCTTTAAATTTGACCCTATATGAAATAGCCTCGCTTTGTTTCTTCAATAATACTTTGATATTTATTTGTAAAGAAATAATTTTATTCTTTGTTGCGTGCACATAGTACTACAACATATGTAAATTAGACATAGCACTAAAAAAAACCTTGAAACTATAATATTAATACTAACATACTCCACTTCCAAAATAGGCTGAAGAATTTCTTATTCTGAAGCTCTGGCTACCCCTTCTAGAGATTTATAGTCGTGAGTATATTGTAAATAACCAAGAAAAAAATTTCCCTTTTCAGTCACATCCACAATTTACCTCAGTCCTACCACCTATGGTTCGGACTTTTGAGCTACACTCCGGAACGGTTCTGTGCGCAAAAATTAGGAAATACTTTAAAATGACGTTGGTAATGGTCGCCGCTGTAACACAACTAACAAAACTACTCGGTTACGGAAAATGTAACGTGACTTTAATAATTTCACAGTTGCTTTTCTATTTCTATTTTTTCATTTCTGGTTGCAATTAGCGATACAACAATTTAATTAAATACAACACGATCGAAAAATTTACATTAGTAAAAATATTGTGTATACTAACATAATGCTTTAAAAAATTTCATTACGCATTCATTATGTAAGGAGATTTTTTACGTTTAGTAAATATAGTCCCGAAAATTCAGTGGTTCGTTAATTTTTATTAATACTCACCCACGGTTTTAGTGAATTAAATTTTATTCAGGGATATACACACAAATATCTTTTCGATGTTGATTTATATTATCTCTGGTAATAATTTCAATATCAACCGGAAATTAAACCTTTAACTAAATGTCATCTGTGCGAGCCCTCTTGACGTCAAAAGCAACAAATGTCTTAGTTAATGGCTACCAAATTTTGTGTTTCATTTCCTCTTGTTATTGAAATTGTATCTAACTTGATTAAATATAGCGGCAGCTGGAAATTATTAATGGTTGAGAAGTAAATCGCTAATTCATAATTTTAACTCACTATTTTTTTTGCTGTGTAGGGTGGGCTTAGAATAGCACTACCCCATTACTTCCGGAGGGTGTACGTAAGAGGCGACTAACGGTATTGGGGCTTTTAAGGGATTTTTGGGCGATGCGATTGGAGACCCATCTCCAACAACCTTTGTTTTACCATCTTTTCCCCACGCAACTTCCAAAAGTGGCTGAGGATTTTCTAATACCTTGGCTCTGGCTACCCCTTCTAGGGATTTATAGCCGTGAGTATATGTATGTATGTATTTTTTTTAATTGCATAAATTCTTTTGATTATTATTTCAAGTCAAAAATGACGTTTATTTATTTTAAACCATCATTAGCTAATTACATACATTTCCATAATCAACTTCCTAAGTGGATGTGGGGTTTCTTATTCTGATGTTCTGAATACTCATTTTTATGATTTATAGTTGTGAGTATATAAGCTTTAGAGACCATGTTATTTTACTTAAGCCATAAATCGATTAAAATATTTGTATGCTGATAGTAGAATAAAAATCACTTCACGTGAGTCTGTGTGATACAAGATGGCCAAGGTTTTGGGTCCTTTGTAGTGATTGTAGCATAATTTCACTTGAAATATTTACATTATTTTTTACCTGTCCTTCAAGCCGAGTAAAAATCGATTTGAAATTGTTAGCTAACTCCATTTTCTCCCCTCTTTGAAACCTCATCTCTTGGTTTACGTCGTTGATCTCTGAATAATGCAAAAGTACTGGCGCTTCTGAACATCACTAGCAATTTCGTCACCTGGTGTTGAAAGTGCTCACTTCCTGGATAGTGCACGTGATAGGGGGTAGCAATATCGCCATTTTGTAAAAAAAAGCAATCACTTAGTATAAATTAACCGTGAGTTTTTCCTTACGATATAAACTCAATAAATAAAATACAGATAATGATTATCGAAAAATCTTATTAGTATTAGCCCGAATCAAGCATGAACCAAAGTTATCACTATAGAATGTGGTGTTTATCCCACTCAACTAGCGAGAGTTGTCTTAAACCCTTTCCAAAAGAACAAGCAGAACACTGAGTACTAAACGTAAAATAAAATATAGTTTAATAAAAGCGATTCTTGATGAATATAATCTTATATCTTACATTATCAACATAGAAAGATAAACAAGTGCTTCTGAAACTTTCACAAGAACGTCACAAATGATCAAAGACGGAAAGGGCAATCTGTTTAGTTGAAAGTTAGTCCCGTTGGTCCGAACTTGGGACACTGATCAGATTGTATACACTCCGGTGGGAAATTTGCGAATTTTGCGATAAAACTTGACAAAAAAAATTTGTTGGTAAAGTTTTTACGGTATGAATAAATTTTTAATAAAATTGCATCGAAGAAATTAATAAATTCATTATTATATTATCATTATTATATATTATAAATTCATATACTCACGGCCATAAATCTCAAAAGGGGTAGCCAGAGTTCATAACTAACAATTTCTCAGCCACATTTGGAAGTTGATAGGGGTCAACACGGTAGAAGTAATACGAGTAAATTGAGAAAAAAATATTGGAGCTTTCGACAGAGCCAAATTCAATGCAGCGAGCATCGATAAAATCATAGTTCCCAAAACATGAACGCATGACGTGAATGTGTGTTTTACCCAAAGTTTGCTCAAATTACGTATGCCACTGTTTGGGAATACTGAACGATTGCTATTTTGCATTTAACTGTGCCATTGCTCTAATTTACTGATGATTGCAAAGTTTAAATTAAATTGGATTTGATTGGGGCCAATATAGTTTAAGCAATTATTTTGGTGTGTTCCGGCTAATCAAATGATTTTAAATCTTTTGCCTTCTTCCTTCATTTCCTAAAATATACGTTCAAACATTGTGTCGTTATTTATCACATACATACATTTACTCACGCCATTAGTTAAGCACTTTGTACGATCCTGACCAACCTCTCTTGTTCGTTTACATCTACGTCACAATTTGTTAAGTAGTGTTGTAACATTTGAAGAAAACTAAACCATTTCTTCCCTTGGGTCTCGTACGAATAGTCTCGTGTGAATAAGATTATCCGAGCTTTGAAATGTTTTTGGGCATCGCGTGATAGGCAGATACTTTTGATAGCCACTCTGCATGAACCCGACAGATTTCTTTTTCTTCCCTCACATTAATTACCTACTCTTCTCATACATGCTCTTTCATTCTTTCTCTATAGATTCACACCTTTGTAAGAAAGTTTTCAATTTGGTTTCCAAACGTTCTTGTTTTTCAATACCTTCCTCACATTTCCCGTCTCTATTACATATTTTATTCATATTTTTAATTTTGAGTATCTTTTTTCGGACTAATAAACTTTTTTCACCATACCAAATAAACACATAAATGTATATCTGATTATTTATTTAGCTATTTCAATTAATAGATAACTTAATATTTATACCAGAATACATAACATAACATAAACGTTTACGCCGAATATCCCCGAGGGGGTTGGCAGAGGTACTAATACTTCTGAACTTCACGTGACTTTGTCACCTGATGTTCAGAGTACCCGCATTTTGCATGGACAGTGTACTCACGTGATAGGGGGCAGGCCCATTGCCGTTTGGTACGAATACACTGTCACATACTAAGTACAACTCAGCCATGTAGGTTTCCTCACGATGTTTTCCCTCACCGTTATCAACCATGATAAATTAACCACACTTATTTCTTTAGAAAAGACAGATTGGTGTAGGCCCGACCCGGGATTTGAACACTAGTCGCTTGCAGGTTAACTGGTGTTCTACCCATTGAGCTATCACGTATTCCACCAGAATATCCATTATTCGTATAAAGACGCACCAATAGGAAAACTATACATGAAAGTAAAGATGATTTTGCTAAAAACATATAATACCAAGAAGTTTTCATGTGAAAGTTTCATTATAAAAGTTAAAATTAAGCTTCATGATTAAAATGAATCAGAAATTAATAATAGCATGGCAGATTTAAATATTTCATACCATAATAGTAGCCAAAGCTGACAACTAAACGTGCCCTATAAATTAAGGTAATATATAACCAGGTGAATCGATCCAAAAGATTCTATGTATGTGAGTGTATCATGTAACATGGTTAAACCAAGTGACTTGAAGAAATCATTTGACAAGTTGGTTAATTTAAATGTCAGAAAAATAATTATAAGTGACTTCCTATATTCCAAGCATCTTAGCTATAAGGTTAATTCTAGGATTTATAAATTAAATATGTTACTATATAATTTGACCTTGGGATATAGGCAAAAAATTGTTAATTTTAATATAAATAACTATATTAAGAAACCATTTTTGACTAAAAGTACCTTGAAAGTACCTGAACATTCTAAAAAACGTCTAGCTATGTTACTAGCTAGTAATATTATTTACAACAATGTTATTAATTTGAATAACATAACTATTTCAACTGACTTGGATCCAGTTATTAGTACATGTACTAATGTATCTGCAAATTTAGCTTTAAACTAGGTAGTAAGACAAAGGAAAAGGCATACATTTCTCTTGTTCATCAGAACATACAGAGCCTTTCCTGCAAATTATTAGAATTAGAATTATTCATTAATAAGTACAATGCCAAAATACTTTGTTTAACAGAACACTGGTTAAAAGCCGAACAAATGAAGTTTAGTTTAAAGAATTACACAGTGGGCAGTTGTTTTAACAGAGAGTCCATAATGTGTGGGGGTAGTATGATACTATTATATGTAGACATTAAATTTAAAGAAAGAAAAGACATCTGTAGACTCTCTGTTGAACAACATGTAGAAATCTCATGCATTGAATTGAAATTTTGTGTGTATATCGCCCACCCAAAGGTAACTATGACATCTTTGAAGCAGTGATGGAAGATGCTTTGGGGATGGCTTCCCGCAGCTCCAGAGAGGTTGTAGTTTGTGGGGATTTCAATGTTGACTTGTTGGGTGAGGGTCTAGTAAAGGAGAGAATATTAACATTTTTTCAATCATTTAATCTTCTAAATGTATTTAATGAGCCAACCCGAATTACCTCGACCTCTGCAACATGTTTAGATAATATTTATTGCAATTGTGATTACTCTGGTCACTTCCTTTTTGATTGCATTACCTCAGACCACAAGGGTCAATTTATAAATTTAGAATTTACCATTGAAAAGAAAAAGTCAATAGTATGTAGACAGATAACTGAAAAAAAACTTAGCTTATTTGAAAATAATATTAGGTCTAGCATCAGCCCCCCAATGAGAAGCAGTGAATCATTAGAGAATTGTCTTTCTTTCATCAATGGGCTGAAAACAGAATTTAACAAAATCTTTAAAACTAAGGTAATACTGTGTAATACAAAATGCTCTTTTGCTGAATGGGCCACCACTGGAATTAGAATAAGTAGAGATCACCTATATAACATTTATAGAGAAAAGTCCTATAACTTCAACCAAGATTTTATTATTTATGTCAGAAATTATTCAAAAATTTTCAATAAAGTTTGTGGTGAAGCTAAATCTAGATGCATAAAACATAAAATTAAGAATTCTTCTAACAAGAGTAAGACTGTCTGGAAAATAATTAACAGTGAAACTGGAAAACTAAAGTCCCCACATGATCTCAATTTATTATTAGATAATGAACTGATACAGTCAAGATCACAAATTGCTGACATTTTTGAAAATCATTTTATTAATACCCCTACTCAGACAACAGAGAAATTAAATTCATGTCCCCAAAAAGCTCTTGAGTTGTTGGAACGAAATGTTACCAAAACAACAGCACAGTTTTCTTTCATGTATGTTGACAGTAATGATATAATTAAAAATTTTAAAACTATTAGTCTTAAAAAAACCGAAGACATAACCGGAATGTCAGTTTTCGTCATAAACAGAATAATAAATATAATCGCTCCACATTTAACGATACTTTTTAATAAATGTATAGATATAGGAGAATTTCCAGACTGCATGAAGTTAAGTAGGCTCATCCCACTCCATAAATCAGGAGATAGTCAGGACTTTACCAATTATAGGCCTATTTCTATTTTACCAGTTCTCAGTAAAGTTTTTGAGAAAATCATGTCCAACCAAATGCTTTCTTATTTCAACAAACATAATATATTCCATGACGAGCAATATGGTTTCACCAAAGGTAGGTCTACTGTAGATGCAGGAGTGTCACTAATGAAACATATTTTTAATTCATGGGAAAACTCCCGGGATGCGTTAGGTATATTCTGTGACCTCACAAAAGCTTTTGATTGTGTAAAAAAAGAGATAGCGTTGATTAAACTTAAATATTACGGTTTTGACGAGCAAGCACTGAAATTGATGGCATCATATCTTAATAAAAGAACTTTAAAGGTTGATATTAATGGAACCACGTCGGAAGGATCGGAAATAGAAATGGGCGTTCCTCAAGGTTCTATACTTGGCCCATTACTGTTTCTGATTTACATTAATGATTTACCATTTATGGTACAAAAGTATTCTGAGATAGTTATGTTTGCAGATGACACATCTTTAATATTTAATGTAGCGAGATCCTCTACATCTCTTGACGACGTAAATAAAGCTATCTCACTGGTATTGCATTGGTTTACTGTAAATAACCTGGTTCTAAATGCCAAAAAAACTAAATGTATTAAATTTACTTTACCGAATGTTAGGCAAGTTGAAAACAATATTGTTATTGATAGTGAAAAAGTAGAATTAGTGAAAGAGACAAAATTCCTAGGGATAATAATCGATTCTAAGTTGCAATGGGGACCCCATATACTAACACTTTCTAAAAGGCTGAGCTCAGCAGCGTATGCCGTGCGTAAGATTAGAGAAATAGCAGACGTAGAAACAGCTCGCATTGTGTATTTCAGTTATTTTCATAGTATTATGTCGTACGGTATTTTATTATGGGGTAAAGCGGCTGATGTTCATAAAGTTTTCGTCTTACAAAAGCGAGCTATCCGATCTATTTACATGTTGAGGTCGAGGTATTCGTTGCGCGAAAAATTTAAAGAAATTGGCATTTTAACTGTCCCTTGCCAATACATATTTGAGAATTTAATGTATGCTAAAAAGAATATATGTCAATTTAGTAAAGTTAGTGATAGGCATACTGTTAACACTCGAAATAAGGACAAACTTAACGTACCGAAGTGGAGACTTAATAAAGTAAGTAACTCCTTTATGGGACTATCCCTCCAAATGATCAACAAACTTCATTCTGACATGTTGGAATTGCCTGTGGCATCTTTTAAAAAGGCAATTAAAGCAATGCTTTTAAAGAAATCTTACTACAGTGTTCAAGATTTTTTAAACGACAAGGACCCAACGCGCACATGACCGTGTCCGTAAAGCTATAAATCTTCCCTCGTTATTCCCAGGAATAATTGTCTGGTGAGGATTTTTCTTCTCACGTTATGTGATTGGTTTTTTGTGATGAACAATTTATTTTTATTATGTCAAACAAGCGTTTGGTTTTGTCGCATAGAAAATCTTTTATAAAGTAAAAACATGTTAATAAACTGAAATTGTACAAACCATGTTTTGAAAAAATGAAAAAATGTGAATGTAAAGAGTTTCTTTGTTGCTTCTTCTCTTTACGAACACCTTCCGAAGCAACGGACTAATGATAAATTTAAAAACATTTGACGTTCAAAAAATGTTAGTTTTTAACTTAATTTTGAAGAATAAACTTTTTGACTTTTTTTTTTTTGATCCTTCTTTCGATCTTCATTAAATTTTAGCGACCGTCGTTTGTGTCGCAAATTGCAAAATTATCGCTAACAATGTCAAAAATTTGTATGCAATTTGACAGTTTTGACAGCGACAATATTGCAACTTGCGTCACAATCATGGTCGCAAAAGATAGTGTTGCGGGTAATAAAAAAAAATACAGTGGTGAGGGTAACGCCTTAACCGTTTCACTTTGGAGGCAGTTTAATCCTAAGAGGCAGACTCACGTACCGAAAATTTGTACTATAGATTCATATTTTTAAATTATCACAGAAGTTTTATAACATCTTAAATACAAGATATTTCATTATATAATAACGAGAAAAAAATAATTAATGACTATTTTTTCAAGGAAATTTTATTGTTCTTAGCCAATGACAAACACACAATAAATTTTGATTTCTTTGGGTACAGAAATATACGTCGGGAGATATGTTAACATCTGTGTCTCTTTCTCATTATATTACATATTTGTTTTTTCACATTGTAACGTTACGTGTCTTAAATCTTAATCCCCTTATGGAAATAAAACCTAAGACACAAAACGCGGAGAGCAAGGAGACTAATAAAACAAGAAAGAAGTTACACCAGTCTATTAAAAATTAGATGTACACAATACAAAAAAATAGTTTAAAAAACACTAAAAAAACACGCTTTTATAAGTGCACTTAAAAGTCAAAAATAAATTACGGGTCGTTCAAGTTGTCCCTATTTCTGGGCTGAAGTGTAAACTATGTGCTTTTAATTATTATATTTGATTGTAAAAGCGTGGGGCGCTGGAAAAGGAAAGATTTTTTGTTTACCTTGCTAAGAAATCAAGTTAAGCGATGTTTCGGGAAGCAGGTTACAGAGATCGGCACTCTAACTAGAGTTGCAGCACCACTAGTTGGAGGCTCTATATTAAACAGTCTGTTCAAAGTACTAGTCAACAGTGGCAAAATGTAGAGTTCTTGTTCGTGTATTTGTTTACAAAAAAGTTTTTCCTGCTCCAGCGCCCCACGCTTTTACAATCAAATATTATAATTAAAAGCATATAGTTTACACTTCAGCCCAGAAATAGGGACAACTTGAACGACCCGTAATTTATTTTTGACTTTTAAGTGCACTTATAAAAGCGTGTTTTTTTAGTGTTTTTTAAACTATTAATTTATTTTATGCTTTTTAGTCTTTGCGAATGGCATATTTTAAACATTTATTTCAAATAGACGAATGAGCCCGCATCCTCTCCATCTCCGCCAGTGCGTCTGTATTGCATGGTGTCTTACCTGTCAGCTTAGAACAATCTAACTCTTCAATCTGGAGACCATTAAGTGATTTTACTTGACTTTGCGCCACATATGCCTGTCCATCCGCAAAAGTACGGGACCCTAAGTACACCACGGCGTGGTCTACCGTACAGCCTTGCATCTTGTGCACGGTAGATGCCCAACTTAAAATCACTGGGAGCATGCGCCTTTCCACCGTACCGTAGCTGTACTTGGCCGGAAATTGGATGCCAATAGGCTGAATTAGGTGCTTGCGTCGTTACCAAAATTAACTTTGATGGGCTTATTCCGATTATCCACCCTAAAAAATCCTTCCTAAGTCGGATATTCGGAAACGCATGTCCGATTATCCACCCTGAACGGGGTGGATAATCGGAATTCATAATAAAATGTTTCTTCCGATTTTCTACCCTGCCTACGTACAGTCCTTTACAGGAACATGTAAATTATTATTTATTGTGTGTCAGTGGTGAAAAGACCCTAAGTTTTAATTTTGTTATTTTTTGTTACGAGTTTCTTTCTTGTTATGGTTTCATTTGTCACAACAGTCAATTTAAATGGTTTTCACCCAAATCTACAGGTGCTTACCTGCAATTTTTTTATTTTTTTTTAAGATTACTTAAGTTTTTCGTTTAACAATAAATATTAAATTAAAACTTTCCACCAGGATAATTTTATTCAGACTGTAAGTAGGAAAGTAGGTATGTATATCTCTGTTGAAGTTTCTTGGACCAGGTTGTGAGTATGTTTCTGCGAATGACTGTACTTGGGGTAAAAAATCGGAAGAAACATTTTATTATGAATTCCGATTATCCACCCCGTTCAGGGTGGATAATCGGACATGCGTTTCCGAATATCCGACTTAGGGAGGATTTTTTAGGGTGGATAATCGGAATAAGCCTCGGTTTCATACATTTGGTCGCGTCTAAAGTGTGGCCAGACGATGTCCGTGATAAAACCGATACTCCCATTCACAAGCCCCTTCTCTACGTTTATATTGGAACGCAACATGATTTTAGCTCCTTTGAAAAGTTTTAATATACTCGGTAGTCCACCCGTTTTATTCATATCGCCGGGAACGATAGACTCCAATGAATTATTTCCAAGGTTACGAGTCGCGTCGATAAGTTGGTCTTGAGCCTTTATATTGTACATTTGAGTACCTTTTCTTACGTAAAATTCAAGAACTTCGTTGTCTTGCTTCTCTACTTGGGCGTTTGTTGGAAATATATGCAGTGCTTTTTCAAGCGCAAACACGCCGGTAGCATTTGATGAGACTTTCGTCAACAATACTGCAAGATGCTCGCTGTTCAGCTCTCTGACCCTCAAGGCGTTCAAAATGTCGGTGAAAGTCATGTCTCCTCGCTGGCGCATGTTTTGTCTCAGTTCGACTAATGTGAAAAGCCGCCATAAATGAGTTGCTGGTCTCATGTGGTCCGGCTGTTGAAACACCTGTTTCCCACGCACTGGCGGAAGCTGCATGAGATCGCCAAAGAGCATTACATTTATGCCGCAAAGGGTTCATCGGAGTTCTTTAGCTGGCGTAAACGAGCGTCTATCATGATCAACATTTCATATGGAACCATAGATATCTCGTCCACGAACAAAAACCCTACATTTTGTTACTGTTGACGCATAATTCTCAAGTAATATTTACAAGGTAAGCAACGCGAGCTGCGGTCCGTCCACGGATGGGTAACCGCCTAGTGGTATTTATCTCGGGCGCTACCGTGCTGCGCAAGGCACGTAAAGCCGTTGGTGCCCGTTGTTATCGTAAGATAGCAGTCGTCAAGCTTTGTCAGAGACCCAAACGGGCGGCTTGATAAAATCTAACGGTAAGGTGACCACTAGCCTTACAAACCTCCACCAACCCGGCTGGCCCCCGCGGTGAAGTATGGCTAATACCTTCCTCACGGAAGAGACCCGTGCCCAGCAGTGGGACGTTATGGGTTGGTAACGATGCATCGTATGCTAATATTCATAATGAAGTTCCAGTTCAAATCTTCCGGCTCCATCATCAGATCAGTTCGATAGTACCATATTATTGTATTCAGACCTTGAAACCTAATCATGGTCAACGTTACAAGACCTTTTTAACAAGTCCAAACACGGCTATGATACGATCATCCATCATGTAGTTCCAGTTCATATCTTCCGCCTCCATCATCAGATCAGCTCGACAGTGACCTTTAGAAGATGGTTAAATTAGTTTTCTTAGATTTGATTACATAGTTACATACATACAGGTCGACCTAATAAAAGCGTGTTAATAATACAAGAAGGAATTATATAAAATAAATATAACTAAATAACGATACTGATGTGATTCCAACTTCCACGTTCTGTCTGGAGCAAAGGTATTAGTAATCTCCAAAACCAGTAGTATAGCTGGCGAAAACAAAGGTCCAGATATCAATCTTTGCTGAATTATAGTCCACAAGCCAATAAGACCAAATGATTGGTAACTTCGGAATACCACTCTGACTGGTTCATCAAATTCTGCCAGGGTATAAAAGTCTATATATTATTCTTAGGTGTTTTAGCAAAAGGACACCAAGTAGTAAAGGTTGTTCAATATAACAACGGTAGTAGTAGCCTTAGGTAGTAGCTATCAGAAAAAATCTTCAGTCAGATATACTTTTTAAGGATATCTTCTAGAATGATAAATTAGTTATCCTCCCAAAAAAAAACATCTTGACAATCAATAAAAAATCCTAATAGACAATAAAACCTAAAAGAAGGATTTTTTAAAAAGAGTTTCAGTTAACATAAAAAGATGAAAACATATAAATTTGAGTAAGTAAAATGTCCTAGCCTTACATTAAAAATAAAATTAAATGCCTGCGCTATCATTTTAGACAACAAAAGTGTATTAAAATTGTATCATTTAACATATTTTAAAACTATCCTACCTTCGTACACAAACACATTAAAAATTGATCACTAAAGAAAAGTTTAAGATAAAATAAAATTTGACAACTCTCAGCTCCGTCGTTGCCATAACAACAACATAATAAAAAACAATAACATAAACCAGAGAAATAAAAATATTATCGACAAATCGCAGAAAAATAATAAAACGAACTAAAGAATGATAAATAACCGCAGGCGACTAACTTAAAAGAAAAAAAATAATAATAAAACGGATTAACAATATTTACAGGTAAGATTTTATATATTATAACATAATTAAAAAAAAAATTGCAGGTAAGTTAGTTAGTCAATACTCCCCTAATCCTGCTTAATAAATACATACTTACGACCATAAATCCCAAAAAGGGGTAGCCAGAGCTGCAGAGCTAGAAACTTCTCAGCCAAAAAAGAAACCCCATACCCTTAGTCACCTCTTACGACACCCGTGGGTAGAAATGGGTAGTGACATTTCAAGCCACCACTACAGGGTAAAAAATACATGAGTGCTCTAATTTATAATTACTGATTGCTAGTGTATTATTGGGAACAGTCACGTTGTAGCCTGGTCTTTACACAAACTTTAGCCTATAGAACAATACCTAGTTAAAGCAAGTCACGGATAATAGCAAGAGCCGACCCTGATCGTTTTCCACCAATATTTGTCCTGTCAAACTCAAACAGTTTCATACCACAGTACACCCAATAGGGTTGGCAAGTTCATTTAATAATTAGGATTTACAAGTAATAAAAAAATCGGCCAATAAAAAGCACATTGTTCCTAAATTATAATTTTACCACTTGGTAAAGTATTTACACACAATAGTGAAAAAAGCTAAAAATATATTTTGCAGATAAAACTTAGATATTCTAATGCAATACCCATGAAGAACCAGTTCTCTCCATTTAGGTATTTGCGGTATAAAAGCGATACTGTGTCGGTTTGTCAAGTAATTCCAAAAGCATTTTCCTTTTTACTCTTTTCTTATTAAGTCTTCATTCAAACACAAAATTAAATTGTCCTATAGATCGTAATATATTTATTCAAAGAGTAACGTAAATTCAAGTACTTAATATATTTTGAATAATATTACATTAATATAAACATATATACATAAACATAAACGTTCACGCCGAATATCCTCGAAGGGGTTGTCAGAGGTACTTATATTTCTGAACATCACGTGACTTTGTCACCTGGTGTTCAGAGTACCCACATTTTACTCGGATAGTGTACTCACGTGACAGAGGGCAGGTCTATCGCCGTTTTGTATGAATACACTGTCACATGACTAAGTACAACCCAGCCATGTGGATTTCCTCACGATGTTTTCATCACTGTTAAAAACCCGTCATTAAAGACCGGGGATTTGAACGCTAGTCGTTTGCACGATAACCGGTTTTCTACCCATTGAACTATCACGGTAGTAGTAGTAGAATAAAATTATTTAGAACAAAAATATAACGTAATGTTCTTTTGAGTTACCACAACTTACAATGTTTTAATTATCTACATTAATCAAAATTTTATCACTGAACTCAACTCAAAAACACAAACGTTCATCCCCAAAGGGCTTGGGAGAGTTCTTACTTACTTCGGAACATCACGTGACATAGTCAGCTTTTGTTAAGAGTACCCACGTTTTGCTTGGACGGTGTCCTTACGTAATGGGGTGCAGGGCTATCGCTGGTTTGCGCGAATACACTGTCATATGGTACAACCTAGCCATGTCGGTTTCCCCATAATGTTTTCCCTCACCGTAAACAAGCCTGAATAATCAACTACACATATGATTTTAGAAAAGACAAAATTGTGTAAGCTCGACCCGGGATTGAACTCTCATCGTTATCACGATAAGCGGTTTCCAACCCTATCAAGATTGCACAATTTGATATGGTGTTAAAATTCAGAATAGTAAGTTAAATTTAAATATAATTCCATTAGATTCTTAATTAAAAACCGCGACAGCCCTGCCCATACCACTGATTCATCGTTGCGAAAATGTTAAATTTAACGATATAGCTAATATTAGTTTTCCGCTTCATTATTACTTCTAAAACACGTTGTTCTAAAATGGGATCTGTTTTGAGTCAAACTTAGTTAATATTCTCAAATCTTCGTAGAGTTTTTACTAGAGTACATACTAAAATTCACGGCTATAAATCCCTGTAAGGGGTAGTCTGAGCTTAAAAAAATTCCTCAGCCACTTTTAGAAGTTGAGTGGGCAAAAGATGGTAAAATAAATGGTGTTGGTAATGACTATCCAACCGCATTGCCAAATAATCACTTTAAAGCCCAAATAACCTGAATCACCACTTACGAAAACCCGTGGGTAGAAAGGGGTAGTGTAGGTCATCCTATGTACCACGGACTAAAATGTACAATTTAATCAAAATGCTTCAAAAACTGCCATAATAACTGCACAAATATATAGCTTATTTAACGAAAGCCTACCTGAATATTAATGTTATTGTCATTTTACGTCGGTATTCGTTGTGCAAGTAGCAACATTTAAAACAGGCTTTAAATGTTGCTGCCTTGTCCTCGTACTAGCTTGGAATGATTGAATGCCCTGATTGTCTCGGGCACCCATTATTCTGTGCTTCAAAGGGCACGTCAAGCCGCCATTCCCAGCTACTATCATGGTGGTAGTCGTTAGTCTGCCAAACCTCATTTGGCTAGCGTGGTGGACTATGGCAAAATCATGCTATGCATCCTTTTCTATACAGAATCAATGGTAGGATGTTCATGACCAACTATTAAAATATATAGACAAGTCAATGACCGCAAACGAGAGAAACTATTATTTCTTGAAAAGAAGTTTCGTTTGAATAACAAAAGTATTAACCCATTTTAGAACTTAAGCAAGTTGCATACATATAATGAGATTTCAAATGCTGTTTAGTGTCGGCTTAGAATAGCACTACCCCATTTCCTACGGTGGGTGTACGTAAGAGGCAACTAACGGTTTTAGGGTCTTTTAAAACTTTTGTAAATAAGACTTTATTACTCTTTATGGTTTTAAACATTCGAGTACTATGACATCTTATGATTATAAATTTGTTTTAATTGAACAACTAAGTTTAGAATGGTCACAATCTGAGTAAATGGATTGTGTTCAATCTCGTGCAGCAGTTTTTAGACGTGTCAGTGAATTCAAAAGGAGTAAAACTGACCTCGCGTATAAAATAGCATGTATGAAAAAATATTATGCAATTAGAAGTAGTCAGAGTTTTCCTAACATGATATAAATTGGTAATCGGTTGTCTCTACCTACTCCGATACCTACCTAATATATATGCCTACAAACTACTAGAAGTACTGCAAATGTATTTTTTTACATATTCCTACATTAAAACATAATTAAAAGTACAAAATTCACACGAAATAATAAATTAAAGGTAACTTTGACTAGTCTACCCGGTTAGATATTCAATGAATCTGTGTTAAGTCAATACAAACTGACATGTATTTGTGTTCCTGAATTTAAAGGCAGATGTATTCGCATACAAAGATCCGAATCGGGTCGCTTTGAATGAAAGGAAATTATTCAATCGTGTATACTTTTGGAGACCAAGTGTTGGGGAATAGCATATTTGGCTGATCTATTTAAACAAGGTAAATTATCTACCTTGTGATCTATTTGGAAGGCCTGTGTTTTATAGTATGAAGAATAAAAGAACATGTACGAAACGATTGATGGATGTAAATGAAGCTAGAGAGGTTTGTCAGGATCGTACGAAGTGGCGATCGATAATCTCTGCCTACCCCAATGGGAACTAATGGCTTAAGTATGTGTATGTATGTGTGAGTTTTATTTTTGTATGGATATTGGTGTTATCTTCATCATCCTTATTATAAGCCAAAAACATTTATAGCAAGACATTGGCCTCCCTGAAAGATACGCACTACATCCAGTTCATCCATCGGTTTTTTGTTACTTACCCCGAGTCATCGGTGCACCGTGTAGGAGGCCAACCCACACTGCATTGTCAAGTTTTGAAACTTTTAATTTAATTTAACATACATAACATAACATAAACGTTCACGCCGTTTATCCTCGAAGGGGTTGGCAGAGGTACCAATACTCCTGAACTCACATGGCAAGCGCCATCTTGTTTCCAGAGAAGGTACCCACGTTTTGCTTAGACAGTGTACTCACGTGATAGGGGGCAGGCCCATCGCCGTTTTGTACGAATACACTGTCACATGACTAAGTACAACTCAGCCATGTGGGTTTCCTCACGATGTTTTCCCTCACCGTTAGCAACCATGATAAATTAACCACACATATGACTTTAGAAAAGACAAATTGGTGTAGGCCCGTCCCAGGATTGGAACTCACGGCCTTCTGTTTTCGGGCGGGTGTTCTACCCACTGGACTATCATGTCACGAAATATTATGTCATTTAACTAGTTATTTATAGTAACATTATTACGAGTACCTAATTGCAAATAGCTAACCTTAATTTTGTCTCATTTTTGATCTCCTATTAATAGTAGTTTAGTCTCCATCTATATATCATCTAAAAAATTCCCTTCTAGTCTAAAATGTAGTTTAAGTCAAAATAGGCAAATAAAACCTTTAACTAAATCCGGCTGTTATTTCCCGGCAATTCATATAGTCACGATTTAAATCTCGTAGTTTTTTCGGAGCTTTCACAAAGGCCACTTTATGCTCTTGAAATGAGTAATTGGCATTATAAATTGGGATGCTGTATATAGCATTAGTATGGGCTCGGACATATCCTCCCCTTCTCAGCATGATTTATGTAATGTATTCCACGCATACTGATGTGTGGTCTGTGTCACAATTACAATGCTTTGATCTTATTGGACTAGTGCTATGATGGTGGATGGGAAAGACGTACCGTTTTGTTTGTAGTATACAAGTACATTAATTCTGTATTTATTATTGAATTTGCGTCATTGGAGGATACACTCAGAAAGATAAGTTTATGAGAGAAGATTAAAAAAACAATTTACCTTCATTTATTCATATAAAAAATTAAATTACACACTGTTTTATGTACAAAAATCACGTATACTTCTTTGTTTCATGTCAATGAGGACTCTCTGATGGTAGAACTTGCACAGGTTGATCTTGGTGAAGGTCGCGGGAACCTAAGGAGTGCTCATCTATTTTTTTTTATTTCTTCTATGTTTTTTTCTTGTATTTCAACCGAGGCTAAGAACCTCACTATACTTTTTCGGTTTGATCTAGGGAGCGACATTTTTAATGTATTCTTTATTTTGGAAATTACAATATTGCAGATAAGCCTTCCATAGGCAAAGTTGTTTAGTTTGATGTCTTTAACCTTTCACGTCCCGCCGGCTCCCAGAGTAGTAGCAAAAGTACCGTCAAACCCCGATGGCTCCCCGTGGAGCCGCCAGTGGCCAGCTCACCGTGTTCGAATTAACGCCTTATTTCTTTTATTTTAAGAGTTTAATTACGTTTTTACTGTTATCAACGGCTTGCGGCTTGTGTATGAAATGAGCTTTTAAAAAGAGACCAATCACTGCCATCTTTGATACTTCATTCAGTTGAAATCGTCGTTGGAAATTCAGGATTTTTTATCACTTTCGTGTGATGAATTGTGTACAATATTTCTGTGTATTTTGTGGCGAGAACGATAAATATTTATTTTATTTCAAATATTTATTCTATGTGCTTCAAAATTCGCACAAAAGCCGTTAATATTTTAGAGCGATTTAGCGAAAAAAATAAAAAATAAACTTTGTTACTGATTGATCATGGAATCGCCGTTATTTGAATCTTTTTTTTTCATTGTATTTGCAAATAATAATTACAGCAAATGTCACCTTATTTTATTGGAAATTTCATTTAGAATCTAATTGTGCAATTTATTTTCCAAAATATGATCAGTAGCAAGAAATATTACATTTTACACAAAATACTCCGTAGTCATGGCCGCCATTTTTACTCTAATATTTGACATATAGGTGTTCACTTTTTTATTTGGGATGTCGACTGTAGTGTATTATAATTTTACGTTGCTAACCTAAAAAGTATTGATAAACAATATTATTTTATTACGAAATTTACAAAATGTTATCCTAAAATTAATGGTGCATAATTTCTACTTTCTAGTCCTTGTAGGCTGTGCGTTGATATGTCAGTCAGTCAGTTTTCTTCATATTTATATATAGATAATATAACATCATATAATTAGAACAATACAATACAAATTAGAATTTGAAACATTTAAAATTAAAATTGAACATATAAAACACATAAAATTGAACATCCTGTATCTCTAATGTCGAGAATCCCGTCGGCTCCCCGTGGAGCCAAACGCAAATAATTCTATTGTTCCCGGGTTTTGACGGTACTTGTCCTTCGCTAGTGCTCGGGAAGTCACAGGTTAATCGATTTCAAATATAGAAAGGGTATGTTTTAAAAACAAGATCTAGGCCAATTCACGTTTTTTTCAGCATCTTTAATAATGATTGGCTGTGTAGTGTCGGCTTACAATAACACTACCCCATTTCTTCCGGTGGGTGTACGTAAGAGGCGAAGGTACGATACGGTATTGAGGCTTTTAAGAGATTTTTGAACAACCCTTATTTTACAAAAAAAAATCCACTTATCTTTCCAAAAGTGGCTGAGGGATATCTAATTCCTTAGCTCTGTATAATGTATATTTAATAATGATATGTTCGTATTTCTACTCTCATGATTGTATTCCTAAATGAGATTGTCAGAACCCAGGTACCGATGTATCCTTTTGTGTGATAAAAGTGTGAAAGATTACCTCATCGCTTCATCCTTGATAGCCCTTTCAGAAAGGAGCTTTCTAAGTCAAGTCATGAGGAAAACTTATAATATTCACAGCCACATAAAAAAATCTCAGTTGAAGTAAAAGGTTTATGGGCTATATTATATATCTTCACATTATACGGTATTATTGACGAACAATTGTCGTGAAATTCTAATCAAATAAAATAATAATTTTAAATGTTTTTGTTCACGAAAACCTCATGTGGGGATCATTACTAATAAATAAAGAATAAATAAAGGAAAGAAAAATTTCGAGACAGGCGAATTATCAATTGGCAAAGCGACGGGGGCGTATACCCGAGGTCGCGGGTTCGATTCCCGCCTGTGTCGAAATTTTTCTTTCCTTTATTTATTCTTTATTTACAAATAAAATAATGTTGCTATATTCGATCCAAACCAGAATGCAATTTCTTTTAGAATCCAATTGCAAATAACATTCCAACAGTCAACCACAACTAGAATCAGAAGTTAGTTACCGACAAACTTTAGCGATTAAACTTCTCGCAGCAAATATCTTCTCTCGAGCTAGGCTAGCTTCAGGAATTGATGGAATAGATACGTTTGTGTCAATATATTTCTGCAATCCTAGCGTGATCATCTCTTCATAGAGCAAGTTGAAAACAAATAAATTTATTCTGTTTATTCTCTTTCTTTATGGACTGCTGTTATAAATGATATTATAAAAAATAACAAATGTAAGGATAACATGTATCTTAAGATAAATTATAAACAGCGTTTATCATGAGTGTTCCATTATGTGTGAGTGTGCCATCGTATTATCGTGATTAATTTTCAATTGAATATTTATTGGCACTTGTCCATGCTATTAATTAAATTTTTGTTGACTTAAAGCTATTGGTGATTGTTCTGCAAGATTCAGCTCGTTGGTATAAACTGAGTTTATATTGGCTTACATGTAAATTATAATCTTATTAAATTACCAAATTCAGTTTACTAGCCAGTCTTATAGTTTTGTTGATATTTAGACTGACCGCCCACATTCTACTTTTTGAAGGTGTGATCATAAAACATTTCTATAAGTGCGGTCCACTTCACTGTGCTGTTTTTACTATGACGACTTATTTAATGCATTACCCATCACTAAACTAAATGTTTTATTATCGCACTTACAAAAAGTAATGCACATTAACATAAAGTTTCTAATAACGAAACTCATCATCACAATCATCTTAAATATCCTTAACTATAATTGTTGAAAACAAACTAAATTTTTCTTTTTACCGCCTCGCACGTGGTATCTTTGATCTGATTTGAGTTTGATAACATACGCACAAACTTAACCTCACCATTTTTCTCTTACAATCCTAACATTTACTTAATAATTAATATTCCATTTACGGGAGCGCGACCAGGAGTCCTTAGGTGGTGTTGGGTTATTTTCCAAGTCCAAATAATTCCCAAATAACGTAGTGAAGATTGAGAGTGTGTCGACGAGGGTACCTTACACTCAGATTGACCAAAAGGTATTCATACAAGTTTAGTCTGCCAACCCGCAATTAGCCAGCGTGGTGGACTATGGCCAAATCGCCTTATATAGATAGGGTAGGCTCGAGCTCCTTGGTGGGGACATATATGGGCTGTGAGGATTCATACAGGTGTTCGCACCAACTTCTACGCACTCCAACGATGAGGTGGAGAATATGTAAGAGGATATATCCCATACAAAACATTCGTCCAAAAATCACTTCACCATCGTCATGGGGGACTTTAAAGCAAAACTGGGCTAACGAGAGGGTTAAAAATTGCGAGTGGGGATATTTGAATGTGGATTGAATGTGTAATTTGAAATTAAACGCAAACGTAACTTAAATTTTGTAAAGATAATTAGCATTAATAATTTTATAGTACAGTATAATGACACCTCAGTCTTCCCGTGACCATGATAACTGAAAAGTTTTCGAAACGTCGGGCTTTAAAAAACCATGTAATAACACGCGATTAAAATATCCGAAAGTCAAAAGTTGTTTCAAATATAATTTTGAATTTGGTTAAACAAACGATGTCATTTCTCTACTTTATCTCATTATTTATTTATTAGATATATATTCTATATATTCAATTTGATGAATAATTTTTTTGATTTTACAATCTTGACCTTACGTAACTTTCAAAAGTGACTGAGAAAAATGAAATTCTGCATCTCTGGGAATTTAAAGTCGTGAAAGTGTAATTGTATGTATGTTAATAATAATGATGCACATTCAAGTTATTTTGGAGACGAATTATTGCCACTGGATTACGTTTGTTTTCACACTTTTAGCAAAAATATTGATAAAATCATAGCAAGCGAAATTTATATTCAAACGCAACCATTTGTAATTAATAAATAATTAGATTAAGTGGAGTAGTAGTAATATCATTGTTTATTTAATCATGGTGGCATTGTCCTACTGCTATGAATTTATAACAACTTTATTCAGAGTATATAATTAAGTTGATCTCACCAAAATTAATATTTGTTTTTCATTACCTGCTCTACTCATTCGTTTAATATCAACTGGTTTAAATGTAAAACAAAGGGAAAGAACATTTTAACATGAATATTAACATTAACATGACAAAATCAAGGTTCATTATTATGGACTAGCAGTATAGGGGATTTTAAGGGATTTTCGGGCGATGCGGTTGGCGACAACAATCTTTATTTCACTATCTTTTCCCCACTCATCTTTCCAGAAGTGGCAGAGGAATTTCTAATTCCTTAGCTCTGGCTCTATATTTATGTACGTATTTAACTTTACGAGTATTTAACCGTGTTAGCGCCGCCACCGCTTATCGTGCAGACAATGATTTTCGGTCGGGCCCATTTGTCTTTTCTATAGACTGCATGTGTAGTTTATTTATCATGGTTGATAACGATGAGGGAAAACAGCGTGAGGAAACCATGGATAATTTGGACAAATATATTTTTTTTAGAATTATATTTATGCATTATAAATGCTACTAAAATTGCCTAAAATGGTTTGATGTAAAGCTGTGGAAAATAATGTTTATTTAACTGCTAAAATTGGTTATTACTATAACAATGACGCGTAGTATCGGCTGAGAAGAGCACTGCCCCATTTATCCGGTGGGTGTACGTAAGAGGCGACTAACGGTATTGGGGGCTTTTTAGGGATTTTTGGGCGATACGGTTGGAGACCCATCACCAAAAACCTTTATTTCACCATCTTTTCCCCACACGACTTTCCAAAAGTGGCTGAGGAATTTGTTATTCCTTAGCTCTGACTACCCCTTCTAGGGATTTTAAGCCGTGAGTATATGTATGCATGTATGTAATGACCTTAATTTTCGTAGAGTTAATAATTCTTTTCGCTGCGGCACAACATTATGTTACTAGCGATATATAACTCATTAAGCGTCTAAGGATTTAAATATTGCTATGGCTTGGTTAGTTAATACTTAGATATAAAGATACATATTCTTAAGCCATTAGTTCCCATTTCGGGGGAAGAGTTTACGATCCTGGCAATCCTTTTGTGCTTCGTCTTTACTATTCATAATTTTCTTACATCAACTTTTATTTTTAAGTTGACGACGTCCGTGGCCAAGTGGATTGGTGACTAGCCTCACGGTACGGAGGTTGCGGGTTCGATCCCCACTGAAAGCAAAATTTATTAAATAACCATAAATTATTGTTTCTTAGTGTTAGTTATGCTATGTAGTCTCGGCTAAGAATAGCACTATTGACCCATCACTCAAAACTTTTATATTAAAATATTTTCGTTACTTAACTTTCAAAAGAGGCTGAATTTTTTTTTTATTCTGAAGCTCTGGCTACACCTTTTAGGGATTTCTGGCCGTAAGTATGTGTGTGTCTGTGTACAAAATAACGTTCTATAGCGTATACTTTTGTGAAGTAACGCTGTGAGTATGCGATACGTGTAATTTGCCTTCAATTAAATTTTGAGTTCAGTTAGCAGGTAACATAAATAAATAAATACACAATCCGAAATATTTTGAAAATAAAACGAAAAAAAGGTAAAGCCTTTTTCCTTTTGTCCACGGCACAAGGTCACTTCAGTTATTTTTGCCATGGCACAAAAAGAGGCCAATTACCGGTTTGGAATCCATTTGTCACCGGATAAAAACCGTGGGCAAACTGTCCGTCTGCCAGTCATGAACCTTCATCAAAACCCAACTGACAGCAAGAGGGTGTTTAGAAAAGCGACGGACACCATCTATCTAAGAGTTCCTGTATTCCAAATTGCTGTTCGTAATTGTTTTTGATAAGTGTAAATACAAATACAACAAAACGAATTTTTACAATTCTTTTTACCAACCTATCATAACATAATTACTCAAAAATGTGCATCGATACTGTACCAATCATTCGACTGTTACCTGTTCTGTTTTCCTAACAAATAAATAAATAGATTTGACACTTGGAAGCATGTAGAAAAAGTTGTATACAAAAGAATTGTGATACTTAATAAGACTTATACTATATAGGGAAGTGATAAGATAATAAAATTCAGGGCCCTATAAATACATATACTGTGCTGGTTATTTGGAATCTATATTGGATGAACATAAGAAAATAACCTATTGCTGAAAAAATCTATCTGTTTGCTAATCGACCGCTCTTCTTATTTACTGTTCCCAAAATTGTTTTGAAGTATTTTTTTTTGGCTCTGTAGTTTCAGCTGCCAGCTGCAAACCAGAACCATTGTTATATTTCCCATCTTCCCCTCTCAACTACCAAAAGCTTAATTGTTAAAAGAATAGAATAGAATAATCATTTATTTGCCAGAATAAGAGTATACCGAGATATCAACAGTTACAAAAATGTCCTTGCTTATTCTACTAACAAGATCAGCGTGCAAATATTTACATCAAAATTATCTTCCTATAGAAAGATAATTTGAAATTAAGAACAAAATTAACATTATAGCACCATAGACAATTTCCATAATATTATTTACAAAACAAATTAAGCTAGCAGGTATGGTTTTGTTCTCTTCATAAAATCTCAGTATTATAAGTTTCTAGATAGCTTTTGGTGCTAGGATTTTCAGAAATAATAATAATTTATTACTTTTTTTTATTCCTGTACACAAAAGAAGCAAAAAGTTTCGGTATTTTTTTAATATCTTGGTATCAGATGACGTAAATTGGGGTCAATTATTTTCACCTTTTGAGACTCTGAAGCACTTCCGGAAAGATATAAACTAGCAAATTTTCTTGTTTAAAAAAGCGATATCATTCAAATTATTTGGTACAAAATGATGTAAATCACGATCTCACTATTTTTCGAAATTGTTTGTGTCATTTTATCATTTCGAAAACTAAATATTATTTGTACATATTTGAGGTCTACTTTACTTAGATTATCTTGTACCATCGGGTTATTTTGACTTGAGGTGAATGATTAGCTTTAACTTGGCTTTCAAACTAATTTAAAACAGAATGCAAAAAGTTGAACCAAACTTCTGCTATATTTTTAAGGGACCCCTTTAAGGGACATACGGCGGCGTTAAATTTTGAATCTGAGTTCAATAGGAAGTTCAATTTTTGGAATAGTTGGCGGGACATGCAGACCAGAATATTTTCCGAACGAAAGAGACAAAAAACTGTGTCTGAAAAAAACCCATCAAAGCAATAGGATATAAATCGTACATAGGTACATAGGCTCCAAAAAGCTGTTGTAATATTTCCAAAACCATCATCAATATCTGCAAGGTGTAAAAATACGAGAAACAGAAACAAAAGCAATATTTTTGGGAAGGTAGTTAGCCGTTCATAACACTATGTTTGCTGGTAGACAATGTAATTTCAACAAGACTCAACACCAGCGCACAAAGTCAAATCAACATAGCGTTGGTTGGACGTGAATTCAACGGATTTCATCGCATTTCGGATTGGCCTGCAACTTATGATCTTAAACATCCAAAGAATCCTTTTTATGTTAGACATTTTTTGAGGTAAAATTTTGTCTAGATACATTTGGATGTGATACGTGTGGCTACAGATAAAAAGGCAAAAGGCAAACGTATTAAAAATATGTGAAATCTAAAGTGAGCCATTTTGAATAGTTTTTGTATAGTTATGACCTGAATAGTTTTAGTATAAAATACACGCATTCAAAATTTCGTCGCAATCTTAAAATACATTAATAAATATAAAATTTATGCGTGTTCACTAGAATGAAAAAGAGGAAAAAAGAACACACTATCAAAAACCTTATCTTATAATGCAAGGCTGTATTTTTCCTGTTAAAACTACAGCGCTATTTAGCAGAAAACAAGAACATTGAATAAAATTTAAACTGCAAAGCAAGTAAAATAATGTCATTGTTTACGTGCATTTACAAGTATTAATGAATAGAATTTAATTTTATCTTGCGGCGCGGTGAAACCGCATTCGCTTTAACAAAGAAACAGTTTTGGGTCAAGCTCCCTTAGCGGGATTGCACTTTGCTGCAACTGTAAGGAAGGTACGGCAAATCTTGTTTAAATATCATTACAGCGCATATTTGCTTAGAACTAGAATATGAAGCCTGTTTTGAATATAAAAGTTTGGTCCTAGTCAACTACGCTAAACTAATGCACGTTGAAAGAATGACAAACAGTATGATGACGAACCATTAAAAACCATTTGGATACACTTTCTACCGTCAGTGTTTATATAGACTCTGAGCTATATAAACTCGCTGAGTGTTTATATAAATCATTTGAGACTGGTATAAATCTCGGATATACAAGGATTACTGCCTCCGTGGTCTCGCAGTTAAGCGTTTGGTTTCAAGTACGAAGGTCTCGGGTTTTGACCCCCGGGGGGTAATATCCTTTCAAATTTAATCTGTTAGATTTCCCAGTCTGGAAGGATATTGCAGGCTTGAATCATCTGATTATCCGAAAATTAAGATGATTCCGTAGGGCAGGTTAAGCCGTCGGTCCCAGCTACTATTATGGTAGTAGTCGTAAGTCTGCCAACCCGCAATTGGCCAGCATGGTGGCCAAGTCGTCCTATATAGGGTAGGCTCGTGCCCCTTCGTGGGGACAAATATATGCTGTGAGAGTGAGAGTGAGATACAAGAATTCTTCCTATGTTAAACGCTGCGTTAGCACTTCCGAAAGTTGAGGATAGATAGAGCAATATAGTGTTTTTTGTCATCTTTTAGAGACCGTCTACTAGCCCTACAAACCTTTATAATCATACTTCAGAAAATTAATTTCTGCTTCTCTTAACTGATTCGCAGGGAACAATGTAAGTACAATATTTTACATTTCTAGCTTACCCGGCAAACTTGTTTTGCCATATGAAATATTTCTAGTCTATAAACATACATACATACTTTACCCCTTCTAGGGATTTACTCACGGCTATAAATCCCTAGAAGGGGTAGCCAGAGCTAAGGAACTAGAAATTCTTCAGCCACTTTTGGAAAGATGAATGGGGAAAAGATGGCAAAATAAAGGTTGTTGGTGATGGGTCTCCAAGCGCATCCCCCAAAAATCCCTTAAAAGCCCCAATACCGTTAGTCGCCTCTTACATACACCCACGACACAGAAATGGGGTAGTGTTATTCTAAGCCGACACTACACAGCATATAGTCTATAAAGTAAAAATAAAGTGTTAGGGTGGATAGCCCTTATCACTTAGGTGCTTAAAACAGTTCTAAAACTATTCTAAGACATACCAAATGAATAAGAAAAATTTCATATAAATTGTTTTAGCCGTTTCAGAGCAGGTTAGTGACAAACACAGTGACACGAGAATTTAATATATTCGAAATATCCCTTTTATTCATAGCAAACCACACAAATAAAAAGAGTATTGAGAAGCACTAGGACTAAACTACTTGACTAAATACCTTAAATATTTGAAAATAAAATAGAGACGAGTTCGACTGTACCCTCATTATGGATCGTTTATCCGAAGAATACAATCTCGGCGCTCGGTTGTTAGAGACGTGGTGTAACGCGATTACAACACTAAATAACACCTACTACTGCTAACAATCGACACTGCACCACTATGAAAATGTATAGGACTTGTGAAAGCACAGCTTGTGAAATTCTCACAATATTATTATAAGACTGGTCGCCGTAAATGGTTAAACGGTGACAAGAGGTTTTTGCAACAATCATCATCACCATAACAGTAAGTATTGTGCCCCACAAGGGCTAGACTTCATCTATACATTATAACTAGCTGACCCGACAGACTTCGTACTGTCTAAAGTGTAGACTTTCACGTCGTCGAACTCGAATATTTAACTGACCCGTTGAGGGTCTCTGTCATGCGATGAGAAAAAAAAGTTTTTTTCATAGTGTCCTAAATTTTTTTTTCACTTTATAAATTTTAAGTTTATAAGTATAATAGTTTCGGCTGAGCATTGATTCTGAGTCAGTCAGTCCGTCTTGTCTTGCGCTTCATGCACGCGGGTAAATTTTATTGCGGAGTAATTTTAAAATTGTATTATCTTCTAAAGATGATAATTTAAATTAGGTGATGTCAAGGACAATTTCGTGAACTATTCAATTCTCTCAATCAACATCACATTTATTTGGATAAGGATTAATATGCATTAACTATTGCATTAACTTCGATCAAATTTGATTACCATAAAAATGGTTAAAGTGAGTCAACCTTAAAAGATAGACAAATACTACTGTGGACATTTTTTTAGATCATTTAAAGAGGAATAATTCTTTCATACATACTTTTTGGGTAACTTTAACCGTTTACGTAGCGCACACAACGGAAGCCTTAAAATATGAACAATTATCCCCGTTTTTGCAACATTTTTCGCTGAAACTTTGCTCCTATTAGTCACAGCGTGATGCTATATAATGTAAAACCATCCACAATAAGTGGACTATCCAACACAAAAATATTTTTTCAATTCGATTCATCAGTTCCTGAGATCTTAGCGTTCAAACAAACAAACGAACTAACAAACTCTTCAGCTTTATAATAATAGTTTAGATATAGATAAATCTGTATAGGTAAATTCTGTACAAGAAATATATTTTCAAAATAACTATCAGGGGGTGATTAGTGATCGATACTAATGCCGAAAATTCTATCAGTAAAATTTTTGTCTGTCTGTCTGTCTGTCCATCTGTCGGGTTGTATGTTCCTTATGGAAACAAAAACTACTCGACGGATTTTAACAAAACTTGGCACAATTATTTCTCATACTCCTAGGCAGGTAATAAAATACTTTTCAGCACAGTAGTTAAGGGGAATTTCGGGAAATTTTGGAAAACGGGAGAAGTTACTCCATTTTTTAAGCTTCCGATGCGTGTGCAGCCTTAATGGTTAAAGTGACATAGAGATCATGTAAGAGGGAACTATTCTTCATAAAATTGTCTAAAAAATATCCTGCAACAGCAAATGTCTATATTTTATGGTTAACTCACAATAACACATGTAATTCCTGATATATAGCAGTTCGGAGCATTCTAAATTTATTTGGTTACTCTTACGTTTATGATACTCTCATTCGCCCCTAATTAGAAAATGTTAACATTATTACCTATTCAATAAAAAAAATTATCAAAGAAATCGGTAGAGTAACACCGGAATTAAACATAAAATAAGGCATCGCGTCCGTGACCAAAACCAAATCCTTACTAATTTACACATTACATACTAGATGGCGCCAGTAGCTGCATCCTACATCGACGTATGGTTTCTTTTTAGTTTGTTATGAATACTTAATAGCGTTCTACTTAACATCAATTCAACCTGAAATTTTGCTTAATAACGGAGATATTGAATCATTCATCAAAGTGCATTCAAATCACAAAGCTACACTATTCAGGAGTGTTATAAATTCCGATCATTGCGCTAAATTTTACAAAGCTTGAGTAGTGATTAAAGAACCCTCAGATATTTAAAAAACAAAGCTACCCGTGCGAAGCTGGGCTTATCCACTAGTCCTTAATATTTGTGATTGAACACAAAATATGATATTTTTTTCAAATTTAGTGTGGGTATAAATAGAGTAAGTCCAGGCGTTTACAGGAAGCTGATTTATTAGGGCTGAACAGGACATTTATGCAAAAATATAATGACTATTTTGTACATAACTAAAGAAACATAACCTCTTTATTCATAGAAACCACCAGGCACAGGCAGCTCGACTAATTAGCCAGTGATCAGCAACTAAGGGCCAGCGCTGACTGCCGGCATGGCATGGCAAAGCATTTCGGTACAGATATAGCATTTTTAATCTTATTACTATGTGTATAGAATTCATTTTACTTCATTTTGACACAACGATGCCGACGTTCTGTCCTACCGCGGCCTCCCTCGGCATCGTTGTGTCAAAATGAATTCTATATGCATTGTAATAAGATTAAAAATGCTATATATAAACCGAAATCCTTTGCCATGCCATGCCGGCAGTCAGCGCCGGCCCTTAATTTGTCATTTTTTACTGCCGGAGTTTGGCATAGATCGGCCGGCTGTTTACCGCTTGAAGCGATATGGCTACAGTTTAACTTTACTTAAGTACTTAAGTTTACCACGCTCTGTTGCAACTTGAAACTGTCACGTTACCATACAAAAGTCTATAAGTCCCAGTGACCTTGAATTGAAGTAAATTGAACTTTCAGCTTTGATTATTGCATAAATAAATATAATTTTGGTAAGTTTTTTTTTAATCACAGCTAGTTACCATACTCACAAGTCCCTCTTACTATAACAGAGATAACAACAAGTCCAAAAATATTAGAAGCCATTAGGTTTACTCATGCTCATGTACCAGGAATGGTACACGGACTGGATGGGCTTGCCTAGCGTGTCCTATATATGGTGCACTGAACTGGGAACGTGTTAAGGTATGAGCCTACATACACAAGTAAAGCAAAAATGCATTTTTGGCAATTTTTTTTGTATAAAGTAACTTGTATAAACTGTATGGACATATATTTTCGTAAGGGAATTGTTAAAAATGACGGAAGGATAAGCAATGATGAGGATAATAATGATTTGAAGCACCTATTTAAAGGAATCCATTTTCTTCTATGGGATTTTGAGACATTTTTCCTTTAGGCTGTCAAAACATAACATGTGAAACATTGTTACACAACATCCGAAGGCGATATAAACGCATTGCGTTTTTTTTACAATTTGCCTAAACCTTCAATTGTAGCGTAGCTTTTTTTTTCGCTACGATCTGATATTTTTTTCAAACAGGTTTACGTTTATCGTTAATTCTAGAAAGATAAGATATTTATACAATACCATTTCATTTTAGTTTCAGACGCTTAAACTAAAAATAGATACTACAAAATCTCTCCAGGACAACCAATAAACGTGTTATGAGATGAGAAATCAAGACGGACGGAAACCCCAATCACCATCATCATTATACATACATACATACATATACTCACGGCTATAATTCCCTAGAAGGGGTAGCCAGAGCTAAGGAATTAGAAATTCCTCAGCCACTTTTGGAAGGTTGAGTGGGGAAAAGATGGTATAATAAAGGTTGTTGGTGATGGGTCTCCAACCGCATCGCCCAATATTTCATTGAAAGCCCCAATACCGTTAGTCGCCTCTTACGTACACCCACCGGTAAAAATAAGGTAGCGCTATTCTAAGCCGACAGCATCATCATTATCAGCTCATAAAAGCTCAGTGCTGGACATAGACCTTCCGTTAAGAATTCTACTTAGATAAATCTACCTGGTGGAGCACTCATACAAACCCTAATATGATGTTACTATTAATTTTAACCGCCAATAATCCATTATTTCTTTACCATACGATACGAGCACTCTTGTTCCCGAAAAAATATATTTTCATACAATACCTTGTCGTTGCATAAATCATAGAATATGGCTTGGCTGAATATTCAAAAATAACGATAGGCCGGTGTACGTAATAATAAATAAGGTTTTCTGCGTCCTTTGTTAGGAAGGGTATCGAAATATGCTTGCACATTTATACAATTTCATCTTTACTAGCTATGTGACCCAACTTTGCATCATCGCTTTAATTATTTGCAGTAATTTTCATCTGTATCATTAATGTGCATTTAAAATATATTTGCAAACTATGAAGCAATTACACAGATAAGTCCTATTTTTATTCGTTTAAAAAGTTCATTAGAAAATGAAAAAAGCATAATTATAAATGCACATAAGTCCGATTCTTGAAGACTTTAGATAAAAATGTGACAAACGGCCTTTTACTTTACTATTCAAACGTCCTTACATACGAGTACATACTCACGCCTTAGTTCCCATTAGGATAGGCAGAGACCATCAATTGCCACATTGTATGATCCCGACAAACCTCTCAAGATTTGTTTACATACATCACTCTTCTCATACACGCTCTTTTACTCTTCGTACTTATACTATCTTGTAATAAAATACATTATAGTTCCTGCAGTGGCTTAAAAGTTGTAAATATTCATATTCGGGATATAAGAAATAATTATACGTAAGGTCCTAGATCCAAAATTAGAAAAGATTATTTTATACAAGGCTGTGTATCAAAACCATTAATTCATCTTGCAGCTTCATTAGACTGACTGCAATGAAGCCGTGAAACTTTTTAGCATACATTATAACTAGACAAAACCTTATTGATATGCATGAGTGAAACTTGGTTAGAATTAATTTTGATACGAAATACCGCAGCTTGCTTTGAACAAGATAGACAAAGTAAATTTAGTGACACAACAAAAGTTCGACGTTGTTATTTTGTGTTGGGAATTAGAAACAACCAATTACGGTTTCGTAAACTTCTCATGCATTTTTTAATATTAACACATTGTTTTTATCGTGTGTATAATGGTTTAAATAATATTTTCTTTGAAAACTGGGAGATGATATTATTTTAACTTTGAATATTATTATACACCTATGCAACTGAAATAAGAGCGTAGTCATAAAAATGGGTTCTTCACAAGGGGAAATTAAATTTTCATTTTTGTTTGGAATACTTAATTAAAAACGATATGCCACCGCTGTACAGTATTTGAAAATCTTGTAGACCAGTACGACAGTATCCATTTCACAACTTTTCTACTACGAGTACCATGATTAGTGTATGTTCTACGAGTCTCGTAGTGTTTATGATCATAGATGAGTAGTAATTTTACTTAATTTTATGTTAAGCATTTATTACCGTGGTGGATAGTCTAAATTTTAGAGATACGGGTTATACAGTATAGATACAGTATAACCCGTTTAATACGATCACGCTTAATACGATTTCTTGCATAATACGCCGTTTTACGGCAGTACTTGCAACTTGGGACATATTTTCATACATTTCTTAACGCTTAATACGAATGTCATCCTGTTCAATACGCCTGTTCGACCGTAATTTCTTGACTTGTCGATATGACTACAATTATGTGAAAGGCATTGTCACTCAAAAATACTTCACTTACTGGTTACTACGTTAAGTATAATTTTAAAGAATAGAGAAGAAATTAAAGAAAGATACAGATTGGGAGGTGTGCAGAGAAAAAAACCAAAGGTTGGTAGTTTTGGTGGAATGGCTTTATCAAACAAGAGCCCATTAAAACTGCCCATAAGTGGACGCATAATATACGGAAAACCGCCTACGGTATTATCAGCTACATTTCAGACGTTATGTTGCTTCTCTACGTGAAAGTGAAGACGCTCTGTAAATGTTGAATTATGATTGAAATATTTTCATTGCTAATGCATCAAAATCTTTCTAAAGAACCAAAATAAGTACTTATTTTAAATAATGTATTGAATGTACATCCTTTATATTAATAAGAACAAAATGCATAATGTGTAGTACGTTCGTTTTATTTTCCCTATTCCGCATAATACGCTTTCTCGCTAAAGGCGTCTTTTTGGTGGGGTCCCTGGGAAATTGTCTTAAGCGGGTAATACTGTAAGTGAATAAATGTTTAAATATAAAAATATGTGTTAATTTCATAATTACAATTAAGACCCATTAAGACCCGATCCAGAGATCATTAATCTGTACTAAAGATAAACAATAGTGAATTATTGGAATGTTGTTTTATGAAAACCTCATGTGCGGATTATTAATAATAACCGCTGCTGATGAAATTCTTCTTTCCTTTAAATATAATTACTGAATGATTTGATGATTTCTTGCCTTGCATTAAAATTTAAACAACTCAAACATTAATGCCGTATATCCTCGATTGGCGGTGGTACTAATGCTTCTTATCATCACGTGAAATTGTCATCTGGTGTTCAGAGTACCCACGTTTTGCTTGGATAGTGTTCTCACGTGATAAGGGGCAAACCTATTGCCGTTTGTGTACGAAAACCCTGTCACGTGACTTAGTACAACTCAGCTATTATATATGGCTTTTCTAACGATGTTTTCTCTCACTGTTTACAACCATGATAAATAAATCACACATATGACTTTAAAAAAAACAAATTGGTGAAGGCCCACTCGTAATTTTTACCCTTATCGTCTGCACGCTTAGCGGTGTTTTACCCACTGAACTATCACGGTTGCGGAGTATTTTGAGAATATCCCATAGTTAAAGCTAACGCTTTATTTCTACTATCACCCAAAAAGTATGATTCACAATCTTCAATTCAAAAGCAATTTTGTTAAAAAGAATAAACATCAACTCTCTGGTATCGAAAACCAATAAATCGTGGCAAAAGCAATTAAACACTTGGTCACATTACTATGCTCGATGGCTGCTAACTGGAATACCTACTTTGTCATCGGAAAAACAACTCTATCAAGCATATTATAAACTCTACTTTGCGTGAAAATGAACTACTTTTTTGCATCAGTTTTAAGCTTTTAAAAATAACATTTTAATATTTTTTATGTGTTTTTGGTTTTAAAATGTTTAAATAAATTTGGCACTCCCAGTTTTGAGAAGCATTATTATAGGATATTTTAGATTTTAAAGCATCTACATATTTATTCTTAATTATTTTTTATATTTCGAATATGATATTTATGATTTCGGTCGTATTTTTTTTATTATGTGTAAAACACTATTGCGCTGTACTATAAATTTGGTATATTGAAATACACGATGGCATGTTATGCTTTTGAGATTTCACAGCGTTAAGTCTGTGTATTGTTTTTGCGTGTCTGAATAATGCTTAAATGAAAATATTATCTTTTTTTTTCTGATGTTCAAAAACCTATTGAAGAAGAAGAAGAAGAAGAAAAAAAAAATGATTTTTGATAAAATAAACTAAACAAAACATACGACATGTATTGATAACAATGTATCTGGAAGATTGCATATGCATTTTGAACACGTTGCATAAGTTCACATGTGCGAGCCAACAGACAAAGGCCACATACCACGTCCATATAGTTAAGCTTGCTTATCACAAATGAATCGCAGAGAGTCATACGAATATCGACGGATATGTAATTACGTATCTTATATAAAACGTTTAGCCAAAAAAAGCAGCTAGCAACAACTTTAACGAGATGGTTCTCAATTTTTAATTAGCTGTCAAAGAGAAGTTCCAAATGTGCCTTATCCACTCTTTCTATTCAAACTTCACAAATTTTGACTTTCAGTCAGCTTTCATTAAAGACCTGTTTCTGCTGTCTAGTTCCAAGTATCATGTATTTCATTTAAGTGGGATTAAGAACCAAGAAATTATTTGTCGACCAATCTTTAATATACATACATACGTACATATACTCACGGCTATAAATCCCTAGAAGGGGTAGCCAGAGCTAAGGAATTAAAAAATCCTCTGCTATTTTAGAAAGGTTAGTGGGGAAAAGATGGTAAAATAAAGGTTGTTGGTGATGGGTCACGTACCGCATCGCCCAAAAGTCCCCTAAAAGCCCCAATACCGTTAGTCACCTCTTACGTATTCCCACCTGAAGAAATGGGGTAGTGCTATTCTATTACGACACTACACGGCTGTCTTTAATATAATAAAGATTTTTTTTATTGGGTTTTTGGGTTAGGTTAGAAAAAATATCGAAAGGATAAGCAGTGACGTTTCACAGTCATGTGATAATAGTGACAAATAATAAAAAACACTTGATACATAATGATTTCTTTAAATCATGCCATTAATAAGTCATACACATACATATTTAATGGCTAGCTTTCAAAAAAGAGTAGCAAATGCTTAATAATTTTTAATTCCCTCAGTTTTTTCTGTAGGTTTAGTTGGGAAAAGAACGGTGTAGGAATCTAAAAAGCAAGAAAGAAAAAACATTTGTGTACATTTAAATTAACAACTTCACAGTTCACTTAAAATATTTAATTTTAAAAAAGACATAAAGACAAGTGAAAAAACTAATTAAATAAAAGTAAAATGGACCTGCATCTTGTGTGTTTTACCCACTACACTGATTTTCAATCGGGACCCATTTGGAGTGACAATAAAATAACACATTCCAAACATCACTTTCAAATCCCAAAACCCTTAGACAAATCCTTAGACACCTCTTACAAAATCTGTAGGCAGGACTAGGTATTCTGGCCTGAGACTACGCAGCAGTAAAAATAAAATATCAAAGTAGAAACAATACTTTCTATTCAATTATGTTGTTTACGGTCAAAAATGATTTCTATAAAGCGTCGGCATTGAAAGGCGACTAGAAAGCACATTTGCGAGCTAAAAACCAAAGTGTAGTGCTGCTTGAGACAGGTTTATGAACTATTACCGTGATTTATTTGAACATTTTTGATTCCGCGGTATAAGTTACAAACTCGAGTTAGGGACAACGGGAAAACATTCTCCTATTTCTGCTTCATTTTTCATTTCTGTTGCCCGCTGAGTCAGCGGAGCGTGTTTGTTTTATTATTTGCAACGGGAATACGTATTTTGAAGAATCGGATTATGGTTCACAGGAAATATAAAATTAAAGTATGAATACTTTTGTGACTTGCGGAATTAGGGCCGGCGCTGACTGCCGGCATGGCATGGCAAAGGATTTCGGTACAGATACAGCATTTTTAATCTTATTGCCATGCGTATAGAATTCATTTTGACACAACGATGCCGAGGGAGGCCGCGGTAGGACAGAACGTCGACATCGTTGTGTCAAAATGAAGTAAAATGAATTCTATACTCATGGTAATAAGATTAAAAATGCTATATCTGTACCGAAATCCTTTGCCATGCCATGCCATGCCATGCCGGCAGTCAGCGCTGGCCCTTAGAGGTTAGCTTCCTAGATTTTAAATCACGGTTTTTCGTCGGTTCTCTTTAGTTCCATTATATATTTTCTGTGTAATAGTGTTTAAATGTTTACAATGAATTCGAAAAACAAACAACTTGATAAGACTAAGATGGGAAATGGTCTCATAAACTATAATTATGGTATAAGTCTAATATCCTCACACACATATCTCTATGAAAAATCAGATAGGTGGTTTCATTTATTTATTTATAATAATATGCTAAATAGGTTTAGTAAAAACCAAAATCATTGATAAAATAAATGATTATTTTAATTCGATTCCCGCCCGTGTCGAAATTTTTCTTTCCTTTATTTATTAGTAATAATCCCCACATCAGGTTATCATGAACAAAAACATTCAAATTAATTTTAATGTTTACTTCACTACATCTTTAAAACTAGATTAATGTAAAATAAGTTAAATCACTCTTAGTTTTCAGTAATTAGCAATGTCCCTTATATTATGTTTTAGTTAGAAAACATACCTCTTAACATTTTTAGTGTAATTAGTTAGGATTCAAGTTTATTATGTTAAGTAATCTTTTAATTATTTAATGAAACTTACAAAATAAAGTAATATACAATTAAAATCATAAAGAAATCGAACAAACTTTTTGAATTCTCGCGGATTGTAGACATTATATATAATAATCGGGATTAACCAACACACTCCGTGACCACGGCACCAGTAGGTGTGCTGAAACGTCCGTCGGGCAAACATATCACGTAAGTGATGAAAAATATTGTTCGTTGATTATCGTTGGTTAATCCCGATTATTATATATGATTGATAATAAACGAATCGAATCGCAAAAGTCACATGAATACGGAAACCTACCGTAAGCAACTAACATCATGTGACACCAAAATAACACACGATTAAAAAAGTGGTGTAAAGCTCAATTGTATTAAAACTACTATTTTTTTTTTCTCAAAAAACCATAACATAAAGGCAACTATAGCTTGCTAAATAGGAAGTCCTATCCCATTAACTTCTTCTCTATAGCTGAGCTTCTCTGCTTAAAGCTATGCATTTGGACAGTCCTACTGAACTACATTTCATTTTATTATCCTTGCTCTATTGCTTTAAAAAACTTAAAAAAATTAATAAAGGTTAATATCCAAGAACATTCGTGAAGAACTTAAAAGAAACTACTCACATATGAAAAAATGCTCATAAAAGACAGACGTATTTTTCCTTTTCATCCCAGGAATAGCTTCCTTTGTTTTCGATATTAATAACCGAACGAACCTTGATACCGAATAGATCCTTATTCTGTTTATTTGAAAAGTTCTATGAAAGAGTGTATGTATCAATTTTGAGGGTAATTCTTAGAAATACTTTACTCAAAACTTAAACGTTCACGCCGTAAATCCCTGCAGGGTTTGGCAGAGGTTCTGATACTTATGAACATCACGTGACATTGTCATCTGATCATTGTTGTGGTCAGATTACCAACGTTTTGCTTGGACAGTGTACTCACTTGAGTACCCCTGCCCTCTATCACTTGATAGGGGGCAGGCATATCGCCTTTTTGTTTGAATACACTGTCATATGACTAAGTTCAACTTTGCCATGTGGGTTTCCTCACGATGTTTTTCCTCACCATTAACGGGCATGATAAATTAACTACCCATATGTCTTTAGATAAAACAAATTGGTGTAGGCCCGACCCAGGATTTGAACCCTCATCGTCTGCACGAATATGTGTTGAAAGACGGTGTTCTAACCGCTGAGCTATCACGGTTTCACTAATGTAGCATTTCATTTGCACTTAAGTTTGAAATTAATTAATGAGTTAATATATTTTTAAACGACTTTTTATTTTTCCTGTTTTGGACGATTGCTTTTTTAATATATTTGATACTTTTTATCTCCGAGGTTGTTTTCCACTTTCCATATCATTCATAGTAGCTTAATATTGAGTTTTCGTAGATCACAATATTTTTGAATAATGATAAGGTTATGGAATTACTTGTGTGCAATAAAAATTTAAGAATCTGTGTGCGTTGAAATTGTTACAAAATTAGAAATAATATATTTTTTTACATACCTACGTACATACATATTCTCAGGCCATTAGTTCCCATTGGGGTAGGCAGAGACTATCGATCGCCACTTTGTACGATCCTGGCAAATCTCTCTAGCTTCATTCACATCCATCAATTTTTTCATACATGCTCTTTTATTCTTCGTACTTCGGACACCTGCCTTTTGAGCATATTTTCTATTTTATCTAAATGTGTCCTCCGAGGTCGTACTCTACTAACATTACCTTCCACATTGGCTCTATAGATCTCTTTCACCACTGTACTGTCATCCATCCTCTCTATGTGCCTAAAGCATCTCAACATTACTTTTTCTATCTTTCTTACAATATCATTTTTCACACCACACCTTCCACGAATCACACCATTCCTCACACGATCACATAACCTTACATTACAAACTTTTCTGAGGGATCTCATTTCTACTGCATTCACTCTGCTTTCATGTTTCTTCTACCACACCCAACATTCACTGCCATACATAAGCGTAGGAACGAGGACAGCATCATGCACAGCCGTTCGGGCCTTTTCGGACACCGATTGACTAGACATGAGACTATCCAGTGCTCCATTTACCGCATAACCCTTTTTTACTCTTCTTTCAATGTCTTCATCACACTTTCCATCCCTAGTAAACAAACTTCCCAGATATACGAACTCTTTCACTTGTTCCACTTTCTTACCATTGATCTCAATCAATATTTTTTTTATAAGCCTATATCATGCTACTGTTGGGCAAAGGCCTCTCTTTCCCTCCTCTGCCCTTCATGCCAGTTGTTTTGTGGTTCCTCAGTTCGTCACTCTATCCTTCCTGGGTCAATCACGTCCCTGTTTCGCACTTGGAATCCAGAGAATTGTTAGTTTGGCCCATCGATCTGGTTGTATACGGATGACATGGCCAGTCCAGTCCCACTTCAATTCAGCTGCCATTTCCGCTACGTCCTTTATTTCTTTATCCAGTTTCAATTCAACAATAGTACTCTCACGATATTTCACTCGATATTTTGCTGGCAAACTCCAAGTCTGTCTCCAAGATCTCAGTCAAACACCAAGTCTGAGATCAGTAGATAAGGATGAGAAGAATGCATGTGCCCATGAGCTTGCGTTTTAGATATAACAGAAATTGTCTCTTCATGAGCTCTTTCGTTGATCAATAGCTCTTCGAGGCGTTACCAATTCGTATTTCGACCTCTTTGTCTTGTCTGCTCCGAAAGGAGACTATTCCCACCAAGTAGATGTATTGCCAAAAAGGCAGGCGTCCGAAGTATGAAGAATAAAAGAGCATGTATGAAAAGATTGATGGTTCTTAAAAAAGCTAGAGAGGTTTGCCAGGAGCGTACAAAGTGACGATCCTATCCCTATGAGAAATATTGGCGTGAGTATTATTATTATATTATTATTATTAGACGGGCGGTAAACGCCACGGGTTTCCGCACTGAGCCCGGCATGGCGGACCATTGTACGTGGACCAAGTGGTCAATTAGCTCTCCCAGCCTAATTCCGTCCAGAAGGCAAGTAGCTTATCCAGGTCAGCTACCGCCCCTGGGAGCGACTTTATTGTTCCTATAGTGTTTTTTCGGATATCGGCCACTCCAGTGCATTCCTGGAGCACGTGGGCGACCGTCTCATCAGCCTTCATGCACGCACGGCATAGAGGGCTGTCGGTGATGCCTATGGTGTGTAAGTGTTTGTTTAATGTGGTATGTCCTGTAAGTATTCCAGCCACTGTCCGCAGGTCCTTCCTACTAAGTCGTAGTGCGCGCCCGGTCAGCTTTATGTCAAGGGTTGGCATAGTTTCCTTTGACTGTCTGCAGCCAGGCTCTTCCTGCCAGTGTGACTTGGAGAGAGAGTGTGTGCGTTCTCTTAGCCACGCACGCAGCTGACCAAAAGGCAGGGGGATAATCGGTTCAGGACCCTGCAGGTTCCTGGCCGACCCCGCCCTAGCCAGTTCGTCAGCCGCGTCGTTTCCCAATGAGCCGCTATGACCTTTAATCCATTGAAGGGTTATAATGTTTTTCCGGGCTACCTCCTCCAGAGCACTGTGGCACTCCAGGACTAGTCCTGAAGTGAACACACAACGATCCAGAGCCTGCAGCACAGATGCACTGTCCGAGATGATTTTGACATGCATATCGGACAGCGCACGGGCTTTGATTGCCATTGCCGCCTCAGTTATTCCAAGACACTCCGCTTGGAATACCGTATTGTGGTGGCCTAGGCTTTTGGAGATTTTGATATTGAGGTCTTGTGAGTATACGCCCGCTCCAGTCCCTTGGTTGGTCTTGGAGCCATCCGTATACACACGCACCTCTTTAATATCGGAGTAGTCATGTTGTTCCTCTTCTCTCTGTTATAATGGTTTTTGTTATTCTATCACATGGTGCAGCAAGTAAGGGCTGATATTGGATGGCCGCTGTGTAAATATTAGTGTGTAGGATTCTGGAGTCATTTTTTAGGTGTCCTGCCTTTTTCAGCCTAAGTGAGGACATCGCTGCCTCTTGCTGTATGTGTAAGTGTAAGGGCGGCAGATTCAGTAGCACCTGAAGAGCTGCCGTGGGTGCGGTTCTCATACAGCCCGTGATGGCCATGCAGGCAAGCCGTTGCATTTTTTCTAGGTCGTTTTGGGCTGTTGTTAATCTAGTTCTCGACCACCAGACCAGTGAGCCGTAGGTTATCACAGGTCTTATAATGGTGGTATAAAGCCAGTGTACGATCTTAGGTTTTAATCCCCAGTTTTTACCTAGTATCCGCTTGCACTGCCATAACATAGCGCTGGCTTTTTTTATTGTGTTATCTAAATGTGGTTTCCAGCTCAGTTTGTCATCTAGGGTAATTCCTAGATATTTAACAGTCTTGGAAAGAGTGAGTTGGGTTCCAAAGAGTTTTGGAAGTTCAAAAGGGGGGAGTTTCCTTTTGTGAGTGAAAAGAGTTAGTTCAGTCTTTCTAGGGTTTACTTTCAGGTCGTATTCGTTACACCATGTCTCCACTACTCTTAATGCTTGACCCATTTGATTGCAGAGCGTGTTTACATGATTTCCATTTAGTAGGATAGTGAGATCATCCGCGTAGCCTACAGTAAAGTAGCCTCGGGCATTGAACCTCCTAAGTAGAGAGTCGACCACCATGTTCCATAGGAGTGGGGAGAGGACCCCCCCTTGGGGGCATCCTCTTGTCACAATGGCTCTGGTGGTGTCTTTTAAGGTTACTTGGACCGCTCTGAGTCTCAACATGTTAACAACCCAACCCCTGAGTGTGGAGTTAACACGGAAGTCTTTCAGAGTTTTCTCGATACAAGGTATGTTAGTTTTATCGAAAGCACCTTCAATATCTATGAAGGTGCCTAGTGTAGATAGCTTAGTGCTGAGTGCACATTCAATTTTAGATATTACGTTGTGTAGTGCAGTCTCAGTTGATTTATCTTTAGTGAAAGCATGTTGGTTTATATGGAGGGGTTTATTCGCAAGTGATTTTTCTCTTATATGTCTGTCACAGAGTCTTTCCAGAGTTTTTAAGAGAAAGGATGTAAGGCTGATGGGTCTAAAGGACTTCGGGTCGGTATAGTCCGACTTACCGGGTTTGGGTATGAAAGTTACTTTGACTTCGCGCCATGGTATCGGTACATATCTGTAAGCGATGCATGATTGATATATTTTGACCAACCAGGGGGATAGGATGTCTCTTGCCCACTGGAGCAAAGCAGGGAAGATTCCATCTAGGCCTGGTGATTTGAAGGGGTTGAAAGACTTAACCGCCCATTCAATTTGGTCGTTAGTGACAAGGTCTCGTGAGAAGAGCCTGTCAGCTTCGGTAGGAGGCGTAATATGCTCCTCATTCCAGTCAGTGTCATCAGTATGATGACAGTCTGGGAAATGGCAGTCGAGGAGCAATTTATGTGTTTCTGTATCTGTCGTGGTGTATGTATTATCAGGTGTTTTGAGCGGCCCTACGGTGAGGTTGTTATCGGTAGACAGAATTTTTCGAACCCTAGCCGCTTTATTGTTCGATTCTATTGATCCGCAAAACTTTCGCCAAGCTTGCCTTTTGCTAGATCGGATTCGTTTTTTGTAGGTGGCTAACATGTTTTTATAGTTTTCCCAGTCTGTAGGTAGCCTGGAGTTTTTTGCTTTATTGAAGAGTTTGCGTAGTTCACCGCGCATTTTTTCCAACTCCGGGGTCCACCACCTACTGGTTTCTTTCCCTGGGATTGTTGGTTGTTTAAGTGGGCAGGAGGCTTCATAAGAATCGATTATAGCTGCGGTTACTACTTTAAGGTCATTTTCAATTTGTGTAGGGCCATCTATATTCTCGTTGGTGAGTGTATTTAGCTTACTTTTAAGAGAAGATCTATATGAGAGTACATTCGTAACTCGAGGGTTACGTTTAGGAGGGGGGAGTGTGTAGTCACTGGTAATGTTAAAACAGATCCGCCGATGATCAGCGCAGCTTAGTTCTTTTGACACGTGCCAATTTGAGACTAAGTGGGACGCCCCGGTGCTAACTAGTGTAATGTCAATGATAGTTTGGCCCCTGGATGTAACCCATGTGGGCTCCGATCCTATATTTGCTATGCTAAGGTTAGTAGAGAATAAATAGGTTGATAATACCTGTCCTCTTTGGTTGGCCGCGTGGCAGCCCCACAGCGGATGATGCGCATTTGCATCGGCTCCGATGATGAGCTCGGTACCGGACTGCTCACAGTACTGCACCAGGTCGACCATTTCTTTAGGTGGGCAGTCGGCGTCACCGGGCATGTAGCAGGACGCTAAGACCACATCTGGGATCACCCTGCTAGCTGTTGTGATCTTGATAGCTATCAGGTCTCTGGAACAATATTGGGTGAGTGGCATGCTTTGAATATATTTAGGAATATAAATGCATGCCCTTGGGTTTGTGCATGTGGTGTCGCAGATTAACTTACCTCCGATGTTACTGAGACCACATATACGGTTTGCCCTGATCCACGGCTCCTGAATCAGAGCAATACTGTTGATGTTTTTATCCAGCACTGTGCGTAGGGTAGCCGTCGCCGCTTGAGTGTGCTGGATATTGGTCTGGAGGATTGAGATGGTTTTAGGAGGGGGGAGCATCTTTGAGGATCTCCGCTTCCAGCTCCTCATCCAGGTCCAACTCGGAGTGTGTCCTGGGCGATGAAGTCATCATGGCCTCTTCCCAGGGATCCGGGACGAGGTCATTGCATGCCAGCCGACCGAGCTGGTCCACGGCCTCTTGGAGAGCTTCTGGTTCCTCCACAGGCCTACTGGTGGAGGGTTTCGGCTCATCCGGCCTTGGGGGCGTGGGGGCAGGTTCAGCTGGGGCCTAATCGGCGCCTTCGGATCGGGCGGCGTGTCACTAAGTTTACCCCTCCCTACTACAAACTTAGCGAACACTGACCCGAATCCAAAAGCGATTCGGCGGTCGCGAAGAAGCAGCTTCTCCACCTCCGCCGATGACAGGCCTAAAGTAAGGAAGGTGCCCTTCTTCTCTCCGTCGACAGTCGTCGCTTTGTATGGGTGCCACTGTGGTATGTCATACCAGCGCCCATTTTGCTTGCAAAGCAAAACTTGGAGCTTTTTCAGTGGCCCCGTATACTTAGGGATGAAGAGGGCAATTCGTGTACGGGTGGGGATGTCGGCCTGGTTGACCATTTTAATCTTGTCGCCCGAGGGTAGCGTCGCGGCGGATGCAAATTCCTGAAGCCAGGTAAGAGCGAAATCGTCCTCACACTGGATCCTCAGCGTACCCTCGGACAGTTTTGGGCAACCCCTTGGCGTGAGTATATGTATGTTTTTATATAGATGTGTTGTTGGACATATGCGATTCTTGACCCATTCACTACGACTGTGTGCAAAATACTTACATAATTTTAAATGCGAATACTTTTCAATTTCAAATTAAAATAGTTTGGTTTATTAGTTTATTAGCTATATATTTGAATACTCTATACGACAAGGGGACAACTTGCGAGCGCTTCAATCTTTGTTGAACATTTATTGGTCTGAGGTTGGGTCGTTCTTATTTATTCGCAGATACTAAATGAGTTTATATTTATCTTTTTATATTTTATTTAAACAAATTTTCAACTCAAACTCAAACGTTCACGCCGAATAACCCCGAAGGGGTTGGCTGAAGTACTAATACTACTGAACATCACGAGACATTGTCACCTGGTGTTCAAAGTACCCACGTTTTGCTTGGAAAGTGTAATCACCTGATAGGGCGCAGGCCTATCGCTGTTTTGTACAAATACACTGTCACATGACTAAGTACAACTTAGCCATGTCGTTTCCTTACCGTTAACAACCCTGATAAATTAACTACCCATATGTCTTTAGAAAATACAAATTGGTGTAGGCCTGACCCGGGATTAGAACACTAGTCGTCTGCACGATAAGCGGTGTTTTACCCACTGAGCTATCACGTCGTCACGTAAAAAAAATATAACATATTAAACTAGTGTTCTTGGAAATATTTCTAATAACAAGAAAGTCTGTTCATTGTTACATTTGCCAAAAGCATAACCTTTGCTTTTATGGAGTTTTCAGACACATCGCTCAAAATCCACTTCAAAAAGCAATAACCCTGTATCGCCGACACGGGAAGAAAAGGCATTTACTTTGAAGCAAGATTACTTCATGTCTAATACACTTGTTTGTTTTTTACATCACATTCAGAGAGTTTATTGATTTATCAAAAAAATCTGGTATTATTAAAATGTGTGAAGACTTAACAGGAATCTAAACAAAGATTAAGAAATATAAATAAAGGTCGAGAGTTTCACTACGCTCGTAAAAAGTGGTGGATTGATAGTCTCTAGATTGCCTACCCAAATACGAAATGCATTAGTATATATATTGTATCAAAATTTATAAGATAATATTAAGCAAAATACGCATACTTATTATATATTTTTATGGTTTCATACCATCCAATAGTGCCCAGCTTCATAGAAAAACACAAAATCTCATTAGCTCCTTGCTTAAAATAGATTGCTGTGTAGTGTCGGCTTAGAATAGCACTACCCCATTTCTTCCGGTGGGTGTACGTAAGAGGCGACTAACGGTAGTGGGGCTTTTAAGGGATTTTTGGGCGATGTGGTTGGAGACCCATCACCAACAACCTTTATTTTACCATCTTTTCCCCACTCAACTTCCAAAAGTGGCTGAGGAATTTCTAATTCCTTAGCTCTGGCTACCCCTTCTAGGGATTTATTGCCGTGAGTATATGTATGTATGTATGTTAAAATAGAAATAAACATTATAAAAGACTAACATTGCAAGGATTTATCGTGTAATAGACATAATCAGGTTATTACAACATGTACCAGAATCATCTCCTTATTCTTTTCAGAGATGAAAAGCCAATCTCCTAGCTAGGATTAATTTGTAGAGCTACATTACTAAATGTTGCCATAACTTGTCTAAATAAGACCAACCAACTTGGAATAATAATTTTAGGTTATAACTGTTTGGTATTCTCGCTACGTGCTTAATTGGTCTGGGAATAAATATTATCTATTGCTAATACAAATAAATGCAAAAAGCTATATGTTGCGCTTATTGAATGGTCTTGTTGCATCTTTATAATAATCTACGGAATGACATTAGTCGTAGCATTAATTTGAATTGCAGTTTTTAATATTAGTAAAACCGGTAAAGTCAGTTTTACGGGCGAAGATTGTACGTGACAACGTCTTTTTCTCGGTAGAATATTTATTGATATGAATATAATTAAATTGCACAATAGGAACAAGGAACTCATCGTAACGTTACCGGGCGTTACACTTTTTCATAAGTGACTCCCAGCCGCAACCTAATTTAAGACGTTGTCACGTCAAAACGTATGAATATCATAATTTGATGCCGAGGTCGCACTGGAACACACTTCTGTTATTATATCTCTAGCAATTCAGAACACATTTTGTTTTAGTAGGCATTGTTTAAACACACAAGTAAACAAAAAAGTACTAGAAAACATATAATAACAGCAAAAAAAAACGTAAAACAAAGCTTACGCTAAACCTTTGTTTTATCATTCAAAATTAATTTAAAAATCACTCAAAATAACCCACCGATCATAAAGTAAAAACTCATGTTAGCAGTTTCTCGTCTTGATCGAGCTTCATAAAAGAAGTAACATTACGGACACATCTTAAAGAGTCGCTGCTAAAGTTAAGTGGCAATAGAAGGCACATTGGACACAAAATCGATTGCAGTTAAGACTAAAGGTTCTAAAGTGGCTGAGTGTAGATCGGGATTATTGCCTCGAAACTTATCTCTACTAACGCTATTACTTCTCATTAGGTTGAGCCGAGATATTACATTGCCACTGTAATACCCTGAAAAACCAGCCTCGTTTTTATCCAATTTACCCATCTGCTTAAATATAATACATAAAGTATATGAAATAACGCTTAAATATCTGACTGGTAAAGAATAACCTTCCCATCATTCTACTCCTACAAGTCACAATTATTTCTTACCTCCATTTACATTAAGTAAGACTTTCACAATATCAATATTTATGGAATTTCCAAGCTTCTATACAATCGATATTGAAATGGTACTGTAACAAACCAAACGTAATGTTCTGCATCTCGTTATTAGAAAAACCACTGAATAAAATATAAAAGTCAAATTAAAGAGACCTAGCGGTCTTAGTTTCTTGGTTGTGTAAATTTCAAGCTTCTTCTTATTCAGAAAAACTCGGCTCGTGTAACAAAGGATCCTTTTATATCTCTGCGGCTATTACATAAATTAACAATACACTATTGTTGACTGACACTGATTGTAGGTCTTTTACTGTTGAAAGATGATTGAACGAAAGCTAGTTAATGTAAGTTTTGACTAAATTAGGTCTACTACTATATCCTAAATTATAGTACACTATATAGAGTAGCAACCGTGATAGTTCAGTGGATAGAACACCGCTTATTGTACAGACGATGAGGGTTCAAATCCCGGGCCGGGCCTACACCAATTTATCTTTTCTAAAGTCATATGTGTGGTTAATTTATCATGGTTGTTAAAGGTGAGGGAAAACATCGTGAAGAAACCTACATGACTAAAGTTATACTTAGTCATGTGACAGTTTATTTGTACCAAACGGCGATATTATCTGCTATCACGTGAGTACACTGGTACTCTGCCAATTCTTCGGGGATGTTCAGCATGAACGTTTGAGTATTTGAGAAGAGATAAATAATAGTATCATATTGTATAATATACAATATGCAAATGGATGAGACAAGTGATGAAAGGCAAAAAATGGTGTCGAAGAAAAATCTTAATGGTGGCCAAAATCACAGCAGTTTTTTTATAAGCATGCGCAATGGCTTCCGTAGCTGGTGAGGCGGTCAATCTAGTTAGATTCAATATATATATTTTTTTATTGAATAATCGAATTAATATTGGTAATTTACGTATAACTAGTATTTATGCTGTGTAGTGTCGGCTTAGAATAGCACTACCCCATTGCTTCCGGTGGGTTTACGTAAGAGGCGACTAACGGTATTGGGACTTTTAAGGGATTTTTGGGCGATGCGGTTGGAGACCTATCACCAACAACCTTTATTTTCACTATCTTTTCCCCACTTAAATTTCCAAAAGTGGCTGAGGAATTTGTAATTCCTTAGCTCTGGCTACCCCTTCTTGGGATTTATAGCCGTGAGTATATTGTATGTACTAGAATTCCAAATCAATAAATTCATTTTTGCACACATCCTCTTTTTTGGTAACATAGGAATATAACTATAATAAGATTACATTATTTCACTAGTGCCTAAAGAAAAATAAAAAGTCACAGTTTTAGTTATAAGCGATTTTATTTACCTGAATTCAGTGCAATAAACGTTAAAGTCATTTCATGAGCCAAAATGTTGGAACAAAAGATCCTATTTTATAGCCCGCTGAAAAGTAACACTGAAACATCCCAATAACACTATTTTTTTATTCACAGACAAAGATAAGTATGTTAACGAGTCCACAGACTCAAGCGAAGCTAGTCTTATCTAACAAAGATGTACCAAAAGGCATTCCCCTGTTTGGATAACAATTTAGTATGCAAATCGACAAGTCCGCTACACTAAGTGTTCTAAAGCAAATTAAAAGCACCCAGTTCCATAAAATCTTTGCGTATACAGAAAGCAAAATTAGAGCTTCGAGAAGTTTCGGCGCTCACGTCAAACGGGTGCAAATGAATTTGACTTTGGATATTCAAATGAGTTTTGTTATTTGTGTTCTACGTCTTAATCGGGTTTTGAAGTGTATATTTTGCGAAGTTTCTTCGTATTGTGCTTTTCTTTACTCTGCTAATTTTATGAAAATAATGTACATTGAATATTTGTTTTTCGAATGTTTCAAGGAGTGTTTGTGTAATTGTAGTGATATTGTCACTTAAACGAAATGCTATTAAACTGTAATCATGCTCTATCATTACAGCCTGCCACCGTGGTCTCGCGGTTAAGCGCTTGGTTTCAAGTTCGGAGGTCTTGGGTTCGATCCCCGGGGGGCGGTAACTTTAAAAATTTAATTTGTGAGATTTAACCCAGTTTGGAAGGATATTGCAAGCTTGAATCACCTGATTATCCGAAAATTAAGATGATTTCGTGCTTCGGAGGGCACGTTAAGCCGTCGATCCCGGCTACTATTACGTTAGTAGTCGTTAGTCTGCCAACCCGCAATTGGCCAGCGTGTTGGAGTTTGGACAAATCACCCTTTATAGGGTAAGCTGGAGGCCCTTGGAGGGGACATATATAGGCTGTGCAAAAATGTCCCCTACAAGGAGCTTGAGCCTACCCTGAATAGGGTGATTTGGCTAGACCATGATGGGCTTGAGAGGGTTGGCAGACTAAACACTCTTTTTCTGAAAGCACCTTGGACCGGCGTCTATACGTGACCTCAATAGCACTATCTACCTTTAAATTACAAATAATCAGTTGATCCAACCTGCAATATTCTACGAAACTGAGTAAAATCTCACAATTCTATTTCTGAGTACAGCTTGTGGAAGTAAATCCCAAAAAGGGGTAGCCAGAGCTTCAGAGCTGAAAACTCTTCAGCCACAGCTGGAAGTTGATAGGGGACAAGTTGGTAGAAATAAAGTACCGTTGTTGATAGGTTTCCAACCGCATCGCCAGAAAACCACTTAAAAAAGCCCCATACCCTTAGTCGCCTCTTACGACACCCGTGGGTAGAAAGGGGGAGTGACATTCTAAGCCGGCACTACACGGCAATAATATTAATTAATTAATTTAATATATTATAATATATTATGTTTTCTCCTTCTTATTCTTATTTGCTTATTATCATAATACATAAATATTGGGATCTCATAAAGAAGAGAAGTAAAAATTGTGGGGAAACCGTAGTGGCTGAGTTTTACATAGTCATATGGCTACAGAGGCACAATTCTCGCCTGAGATAGCGAAATTATGCTGACCAAGCTAATAGTGGGAAATCTGAGATGTAAAAATGACACTGAAATAGCGACCAAATCGAGTAAACGCTATGTTCATAGCCCAGTCTATAACATTGGTTAAAATTGTGTATACTCACGCCATTTGCTCTGTTTGGGTCGTGCAAATACTATCGATGTGTTTTAATTCAACAACTTATTTGTGGGTGCCTATTGATTTTGATACTGAAGATGGCTGCCATTCTTACGTGAAAAGTGTACTTCGTACTCATACTATACAATTTTTATCACCTATATATAGGTATATAATTTAAAACAATAAACTTAGTCTTATGTTTGTTATATACATAAGGTAACAAAACGCTTTTCTCGCTTTTTATTCTTTCTAAAATATTGCTTTTTTTGTTTTATAATTTTCAGAATGAGTACATTTTAGTCTTTAATTTTATAATGATACTGTTTGAAGAATAAAAGAGCATGTATGAAAAGATTGATGGATGTAAACGAAGCCAGAGAGGTTTGCCAGGATCGTACAAAGTGGCGATCGATAGTCTCTGCCTACCCCAATGGGAACTAACGGCGTGAGAATATGTATGTATGTATGTATACTGTTTTCTTTATGTATTTACTTTTTGGTATTTATTTAAAGCATAACAATCTTAAGTACTACACAAAGTATTAAGTATTTTAAATATACATATGTCGGCAAAAAGAGGAAGTCAATTGACTTTAGTTCATCGGAAGTACCGGAACGCCAGCGCCACCACGCGGCGCTGACAGAGCCTAAGTTTCGTGCTACCGGTTGACGACGCGGAGGCACATTCTCACGGTGAACCGCGGTCGAGGTGCAAGCAAAACTAGAAACTGTCTCGCGTTCCGTTTAAAAACCTACCTAGTGCTACATGTGATTTATTTACTAAGTGATTCAATTATTGTTAAGAAGAATTAAATTATCATTTTTATCAACTATCTCCAAGTTTGGTTGATCCGACATTCCCGTAGACCGCCCACACACGATATCAAACTATGGCAGATGACAGTGAAATTACACCACCCCCGTTATCGGAAGTGGGATCAGTGTCGGTTCAACAGCAGCAACAGCAAAAAGACGCCGTTGGAAGTGATAATTGGCGTGCCCTGTTTGGACAGCAAAATGCAAACATTAAGGCATTGATCGCGGCTATACGAGCGCCGAAAAACATCAACCACATTGAGCTGCCCGAGTTCGAACCTGACAAGAAGGACATTGACGCGAGATCATGGTGCACGACCGCAGATTTGTGTTTTGGTGAATATCCGTTGCAAGGCGCACCGCTGGTTTTGGCTATAAGCAAAGCGTTAAAAGGTAATCAACATGGTTATCGCAAGTCGCATACAAAGGCATTACATGGACCGAGTTCAAGGTACTTTTTTCAGCGAGATTCGCACTGACCGAAACTTTAGCAGCTACGCTCATTAATTTGAGTAGCGATAAACCGAGCGAAAACAAAACGCTTGCCGCTTACGCAAGTCGGCTTACTACCCGCTGGAAAGACGTCAGTAAAGAAGAAATTGCCGTGGCTACAGTAATTGCTCACGTCTCGCATTTTGTTACGAGAATCCAACGCATGGCCTTCACAACTAACACTCGTTGAGGGAAAAAATGCAACAAGAACTACATGCATTTTCGCACTTGAAACGTAAGTTCACGGCACCGAACGAATCTTTCACTACACTGGATAGCAAGCGAGCGAAGATTGCCCCGCTCGAGTGTTATAACTGCGTTAGAACGGGCCATCGTCGATTAGAGTGTAGGAGCAAGCCTATGGACAATGGACGAGCAATAGTGTCGGCAACAACGAGTCAAACAACTCAACAACCAGCAGCAAGGGGACCATTGGTGTGCTTCAAATGTGGCAAGCCAGGCCACATTGCCAGCCGTTGTACGAGCGACGGCGTCGGTCAAGCAAGCGGCGGCAGCGGCGCGGGCGCGACGTGCAGTGAGCGGCGCGTTGATGTCTGCGTTGTGCAACCACCGATCGACGGGGTCCTTGGAACACAAAGGTGATCTGTATTGTTTTTCTTATGATTAGGGTGCTGAATTCTCGTTAAGTAAAAAAAAAGTGTCGCGGCCAAATTTAGTGGCAAACGAGTAATGACTGGTATTGGTCAGAGTATTATCCTGGGTACGAGTATTCAGTACGGCATAGATTTTATGTTGTGTTGCGATTAATGATTACCATCTTGAGATTTTTATTACGTGTGTTACCAGTCAATTTTCTTTAAAGTGATATTATGATTGGACGAGAAAAATTGAACTTAGACTTTCTTTATTACACAACGGCATCAGATTTTTGTTGATTAAAAATTGCATTGTAAATTCAGTAACATGCAAACGAAATTGATACGGATTTTGCAATTCTAAAATTAAACCGGTTTTCAAAATTCATAATATCTGGCATGCCTACTACGCACGTAAGTAAGGGTGAACTTATAATTTTACTAATCGATCCATACATAGCGTACGGCGGCGGCGGCGATCCTATAGGATGTCAGTGGAGGAACGTAGTGCGATTCGTTAAGGCGTTAAAGAACTTCTAGAGGCGGGTATTATCAGGCTGAGTTAACATCTTTCGTAAGTCTTGTTCTGTTAGTACAGAAACGCAATAGGGCACTGCGCATGTGCGTTGAATACCGCGAATTAAGTAATAACACCATACCTGACAAAAATCCACTGCCGTTGAAACGAGCGATAACAAATTGTGGCAACACGCATTAGGTAAGGCACAGCTCGCAAAAATAAAATTGCACTATTAACCGCGTAACGAAAGCTTCGCCTCTCGAGCTTTTGATTTGTAAAATAGCATGGCAATTGTAATTAATGTGTAGTAGCGATGTTTATACGGAAATCGATATTGAAGAAATCCGTAAAAATGCGTAAGATAATATTCAAAGTTCGTTTTGACAGTACATACACTGGGATCAAAAATTTTTCAATGGGCGATTTCGTTTTGCTGGCCAATGAATAACGTAACCAATTGAAGTTAGACCCGAAATTCAAGGGACCATTTAAAGTTATTGAAGTTTTGAATGGAGACCGGTATACGTTGATAGCTTTAGACTCTAAGCGTACTTACAAGTACGCACACGACGGGTTAAGAAGGATGCCGGGAGGTCATGTACCAGCAGAGGTTAATGATGTTGATTGTGTTGATGAGCAAGAGCGTGAACAACAGTAAGCACTCTATAGGCCGTATTGAGGTCGACTATACCAGTAGCTATTACGTAGTCGTAGCCCGGTAGAAATCGGTGTCTCTTGGGGTAACTCAAGTAGTCCGTGGGTGCGCGGTGCGCGTTTGGCTCTGGCGGAGGTCGTGGTCCGTAGTGACCGTATCGTGTGTAGTCAGTGAGTGATGCACGCGGGTGTTGTGTGGTAGCTGTTGGTCAGCTGGTCGGCTATGGCAGCCGTGGCTATAGAGGTGGCATACTTGACAAGTTCTGTTGACTTTGTTGTAAATAATGTGATATTTGGTGTCTGTTAAATGACTGTTTTCACTGGTACATGGCTGTCTCTGGTTTCTTCTCATATATTTTTTTTTATTTAGAATATGATCCAATCTTTTGTAAACTTTGTAAATGCTTTAATTGTATAATGAATCAAAATCTGTGATTTGAGCTGTAAAATTATGATTTAACATAGAGTAAAGTAAGGAAACAGATAAAGTAATGTGTTTCAATGTTCTAAAAGCAGCCTGCTTGAATCATAGATTGTGATTATTTCCGGTAGAGCGAACGAAAGCTTTTTCGTTGTTTCTTCTTCGGTTACAGGTTAACTCACGAGGACGTGTGCTAGCAGGATGGCCGTGTCGGCAAAAAGAGGAAGTCAATTGACTTTAGTTCATCGGAAGTACCGGAACGCCAGCGCCACCACGCGGCGCTGACAGAGTCTAAGTTTCGTGCTACCGGTTGACGACGCGGAGGCACATTCTCACGGTGAACCGCGGTCGAGGTGCAAGCAAAACTAGAAACTGTCTCGCGTTCCGTTTAAAAACCTACCTAGTGCTACATGTGATTTATTTACTAAGTGATTCAATTATTGTTAAGAAGAATTAAATTATCATTTTTATCAACTATCTCCAAGTTTGGTTGATCCGACATTCCCGTAGACCGCCCACACACGATATCAAACTATGGCAGATGACAGTGAAATTACACCACCCCCGTTACATATAAATAGTGAATATTGCAATTGTAGGAAATAAAATTACTCTAAAGCACAATAAATCTGTTAGTTTTTTAAAATTATTGATTCAATATTTGCCTGAAATATAATAATAAAAATCCTTTTCCTGGTCTAAAGAATGGAATCCATTTTTTTCTTGAGCCGGTTACGGCTCCGAATCATGTTCTGCATGTAGATCCGATGGAAAAATATTTTCTATTATTGATTCTATCTAATACATTGTACCAATATGATTTTGCTAACATTAAGTTATTTGCACGTTTGATGAATTTGTTTAGTAATAAAAAATAATGCTATGAAACAATATCTGCATATTTGAAAAAGTTTTCATACATTGTTTGTATCGTTTGTAGTCTTTAGTTATTTAATGAAAAGCTTCATCAAATTCAGTACAAACCGATTGCAGAAATGTTTTTGTCAATTTGAACAGTATACAGAGTACGAGTAACAAACAAAATTAAGGCGTGGGCGTTTCGGTTTGAGTTTAGAATGCTTAAAATTGGTTCATCGTTTGAATTCCATTTATCATTCGGATAGAAACATGGGCGCTCTTTGACATCGGCAAGTGACAATGACACCTTCGTTTTAATTCTGAAGTTTTATGATAATTAATGATTGCAAATACAAGTTATGGCAGGAATATTGGAGCGTAATCTACCATCAAAAAGTTTCTTCGCAATATGCGTCAGCAAAATCTTATGTTAACTTTTTCTGATCAATATTGCGTTTTACGTTAATATTTTTTTTGATAGAGTTTCAAGTTAGATTACGTTTTATTTGCATATTAATATAATTCGATGAAATTTATTATTTTATATTTTAAATGCCGTGTAGTGTCGGTTTAGAATGTCACTACCCTTTTCAACCCAGGGATGTAGTAAGACGCAACTAAGGTTTATACTAGACTTGCAACGAATAGTATATTCGGCAGTATACCGAACACACACAATATATTAAAGGTGAAATTGGGACTAGTCCGGATGCGCATAATTTGCGTTTATGCTCCGGACATGTCTAAATCCCTATCCGAGAGGGAGGAGTTTTGGAATCTGTTAGACGATGTTGTGAATGGGTGTGATCAGAATGAGAGACTTATAATGTTAGGAGATTTTAATGGCTGGGTTGGTGTGTCACGCAACGGTTGCGAAAGAGTTTTAGGAAAGTTTGGCGATCAAAGGATGAATGAGAATGGTGAGAAATTGATTGAGGTATGTTTGGAGAGGAATCTTTGTGTTACAAACACGTTGTTTAAACACAAAGATATCCATATGTATACAAGACAGAGGGGAAGCGAGAGAAGTATGATTGATTTTGTGATAGTTGATGAAAGGCTGAGAGCAAAGGTTGTTGACACCAGGGTCTATAGGGGCACGAACGTTGGCACAGATCACTTTCTCGTTATATCACGATTAAGAGGTCTGTGTACGCGTTGGCGTCACAGGCCTAAAGTGTCAACAACGGATTTTGCGAGAATAAAAGTGGAAAAACTGCAAGAAGATGAAAATATCAGAGATGAATACGTGAGGAAATTGGATGATAGACTAAGTTGCGTGGAGATGAAGGATGAAATGGAAATAGAAGAAGTATGGGATGTGCTCAAATCGACAATGGTTGAATGTGCGACGGAAGTTTGTGGAGTGTGTAAAAGGTCAAATAGACCACCAACAAGTTGGTGGGATAAAGTTGTGAAAGAGGCGGTTGGAGATAAGAAGAAAGCGTGGTTAGATTTACTAGCGATTAAAGCTAGTAAACGAATGAATGCGAGTGTAACTGACGATGTAGTGCAGAAAAGTGAGGATGAATATAAGAGAGTTAAGAATGAGGTGAAGAAGAAAATAGAAAAGAAAAAGCGGGATTTGCAAGAGTGGTGTGAGAGGAAACTTTCTGATAATTTCCGGAATAACCAAAAGTTATTCTGGAAGTATATCCGGAAGGAAAAGGGAGTTTCCCAAAACACGAGAGTGAGTGTAATAAGAGATGAACAGGGTGAATTGGCGACGGATGAAAGTAGCATGAAACGGGTATGGAAGAATTATTTTGAGGGACTGTTTGAAAAAGAGGATGCATCCATTTCTTCGCCAATCGACAGTAATGTTGATTGGAACGGAGAGATGGGTGATTTCAGTGACAGTGAGATTAGTATGGAAGAAATAATGAAAGCAATGAAAAGTATGAAAGTAGGGAAGGCGGCAGGGTATGATAGGATTACTATCGAAATGCTGAGGGCTGGTAAAGGGTTGGTGGCTTCTTGGTTGTACTTCCTTTTCCAAAAATGCTGGTCGAGTGGCAAAGTTCCACGAGACTGGTGCAAGGCGGTGATTGTGCCTCTATATAAAGGAAAGGGGTCACACCAAGAGGCTAAAAACTACCGCGGCATCAGCTTACTCAGCATTGTTGGTAAATTGTATGCTAAGGTACTGATTGAAAGAGTGATGAATGAAACTGATGAGAAAATATGGGATGTGCAAGCGGGATTTAGGAAAGGAATGGGATGTATGGATCAAATCTTCTCTCTAAGGAGCATCACTGAAAAGTTCTTAGCTAAGAACCAAAAGGTGTATTGCTCCTTCATTGATTTAGAGAAGGCGTATGATAGGGTGGTAAGAAAGTGTTTATGGGAGGTGTTATCCAAGTTCGGTTTGGGGAGTCAGCTTATACGTGCACTGGTTATCACTCTATGAGTATTCCAGTGCATGTGTAAGAGTAAACGGGGAAAACACTGACTGGTTCGGAATTTCTAGAGGTGTCCGACAGGGATGTGTAGCTTCTCCGTGGCTCTTCAATTTGTTCATGGATGACTGTTTGACAGAGTTGCGTGAAAGTGATTATGGACTAAGAATGGGTGGATTCATCATTAAATGCCTCTTGTATGCTGACGATCAAGTGCTACTTGCATCATCGGCAGAAGAGTTGCAAGAGATGATGAATATTGCATGTGAGTCTTTTGTAAGAAAGGGAATGAGGGTGAATGTGGATAAGACCAAAACTATGGTTTTTGAGAGACAGGAAGATGTGACAGAATGCGTGATTGCGATTGATGGTAAGGATGTGGAACAGGTGAAGGAGTTTGTATATCTGGGAAGTTTGTTTACAAGGGATGGAAAATGTGATGAAGACATTGAAAGAAGAGTGAAAAAGGGTAATGCGGTAAATGGAGCAATGAATAGCCTAATGATCAGTCAATCGGTGTCTGAAAAGGCCCGAATGGCTGTGCATGATGCTGTTCTTGTTCCTACGCTTATGTATGGAAGCGAATGTTGGGTGTGGCAGAAGAAGCATGAGAGCAGAGTGAATGCAGTAGAGATGAGGTCCCTCAGAAAAATTTGTAATGTTAGATTGTGTGACCGAGTGAGAAATAGTGTGATTTGTGAAAAGTGTGGTGTGAAAGATGATATTGTAAGAAAGATAGAAAAAGGAATGTTGAGATGGTTTGGGCACATAGAGAGGATGGATGATAGAAAATTGGTAAAAGGGATCTATAGAGCTAGTGTGGATGGTAATGTTAGTAGAGGACGACCACGGAGAACACACTTGGACCAAATTGAGAGTGTGCTCAAAAAGGCTGGCGTCCGAAGTATGAAGAATAAAAGAGCATGTATGAAAAGATTGATGGATGTAAACGAAGCTAGAGAGGTTTGTCAGGATCGTGCGAAGTGGCGATCGATAGTCTCTGCCTACCCCAATGGGAATTAATGGCGTGAGTATATGTATGTATGTATGTATGTATGTATACCGAATACCGAATATTCGGCGAGCCCCCTGACCGAATAGCCGAATATTAGGTAAAAGTATTCGGCTGGATTTTAGCGCCAAAACTTGTACAGACGTGATTGTTTCGCGCTCGTTTGTTCTAATGTACTCACCGCTTCTCTGAAGCTGGGATGCTCTACGAGAAAAAAAGAAGTGAACTACTTCCTAAAAATGCAGAAAAGTTAGTCTTTCTGCACCATAACCTTCTCCTTCTAAATTTTGATTAAGAAAATAATTCAAATGCATAAAAAAATCTTAACTTTTTGAATGCAGAAGATGATTAAATTCAGTACCTGTTTTATGTCCCAATGACTACTTAATAAACGATTATAGAAGAAATGAGAACCTTACGACCGATTTCTGAATTGAGTATTCCAGCTGAGAACAACTTAAGTATCGTTCTGTCGCATCAAAATCTTAACAACTGAACGAGACAAAACGATACTTAAGTCTTTCTCAGCTTGAATGCTCAATTCAGAAATCGGGCCTTACCCTTTTAAATTTTGATTACGACAGTAATTCAATTACATAGAATCCTTAACTTTTCTAATTCAGAAGATGATTATGTACCTGTGTTATGTACCAATAACTACTTAAATGATTGTAAGAGAAATGAAAATATCAATATATATATATAAATATATACGTAATGAATTGTTTTTTTTTTTCATTTTATCAATTATCTCCCTGTAACAAAATATATTACTTAAGTATTCGGTATTTGCCCGAATAATATGTAGATATTCGGTATTCGGTCGAATATAATAAAAGCAGCCGAATAGGCCGAATACCGAATAGTAACCGAATATTCGTTGCAAGTCTAGTTTATACGGCTTTTCTAAGTGGTTTTTGGGCGATGTGGTTGGAGACCCATCACCAACGATACTTTGTTCCTACCATCTTGTCCCTTATCAACTTCCAAATGCAGTTGAGGAGTTTCTAGCTCTTAAGCTCTGGCTATCCCTATATATATATTTTAAATATTTATATTTCAAATAATTTAGCTTATGAATATGATTTTGAATAAAAGTAACCGTTTTAACGAACCCTAGAGTAGAAATGACGGCACGACGGAAGTGACCATAGATAACTATTACGAAGACCAAAACGAACATACATACATATACTCACGGCTATAAATCCCTAGAAGGGGTAGCCAGAGCTAAGGAATTAGAAATTCCTCAGCCTCTTTTGGAAAGTTGAGTGGGGAAAAGATGGTAAAGTAAAGGTTGTTGGTGATGGGTCTCCAACCGCATCGCCCAAAAATCTCTTAAAAGCCCCAATACCGTTAGTCGCCTCTTAAGTACACCCATCGGTAGAGACGGAGTAGTGCTATTCTAAGCCGACACTACACGACCAAAACGAAAATATCGGGAATACAAAAAGGTACAGAGTTAAACATTTTTTTATTACATTGTTCATCAAAATATTCTTCCATTTATATGTCTATTTGATGCATTTTTGCATTTGACCGAAACAATTACTATAACAGTAATTCATTCCAGTCTGAAGTAGACTTGAACGGCCGATTTGTAAGCGCCAAATATTGCGTGCAGTTTTGAAATTGTAATGCTACATATTGTAAAGTCTGTATTCTGTTATTATGCTATATTGAAATAAATAAACAACAAACAAATATACTGCTAACGTATGAAAGAGAACTTTCATTAGAATAATCGATAATTTAAGAGTATGCCATATAAGACTGTACTCCCTGGGGCGTCACGGCACTAACCCAAGGGCATTGCGAGGCCAACCGCGCTTGAAGTTTTTTCTGGTATTTTGCTACTAGGCTAGAATAACAACTAGGCACGGTAGGTAGTTTTCATCACTGGGGGCGTCGCAAAAGAATGGCCCATCTCCAAGGGCGGCACCGCAAAAACAAATTTAAGAAGCTCTGATGTAAAACATAAATTTTACTAATCTATAATCTATATAATGTATGTATATATATGAATATATACATACATACATATATAAATATACTCACGGCTATAATTCCCTAGAAGCCAGAGCCAAGCTAGCCAGGGTAGCCAGAGCCAAAGAATTATAAATTCCTCAGCCACTTTTGGAAGTTGAGTGGGGTAAAGGCGGTAAAATAAAGGCTTTTTGGTGATGGGTCTCTAACCGCATCGCCCAAAAATCCAATAAAAAGCCCCAATACAAGGGTATTACTTTAATTATTTTATTAATTATTACGACTAAGGAGTCGCCTCTTACGACACCCGTGGGTAGAAAGGGGTAACGACATTCTAAGCCAGCACTACACGGCCTATAGATAAACAGCTCAACTAAAAATAAAGTTGTTAAGCGCTTTTGAACCATTTTAAAAAAATACCCTCAAAACATTTAATGCTTCAGTGACCTAAGTAGACAAATTAATAGTTAAAATACTCTTCTACTAAAAGTGTTAAAATGTTTGATCACAGTATACTAAATGTGCAATTTCAGAGATAGTGATTATGCTTGTTTTTGCAAAACACAATCTGAGTCTTAAACCTAATTACGTTGGGAACTCTGGTTAGCATAACGAAGCATCAAATGCGGTTAGCCAAGGTGGTTTTGTTTGATCTAAATTAAGATACAGTTAAACGCGACAAAGGCAGACATTTTGTATAAAATTTACATTGTATTTTGTTTCAGTGCTGTCCAATTTACTACTGTGTAGTGTCAATTCAGCTATATATATGTTATGAAATTATTGTGATGCTTGAGGACAATTTGTCATACATCACAATGTAATTGTCAATGTTTCTTTGGTGATAGTTTTATCAATAAAACTTTTCTTTGGTGCATTTTTAAAATTAAAAAATCATCAATATTTTAAAAAAGTGATGATTTTTTAACTGTTATTTTTATTTTTGGTTGTTGCGGTTAGATGCCATCAATCTTCATTTTACAATATTTTCCCCAATCAGCTTCTAAAAGTGGCTCAGGAATTTCTCATTCGAATTGAAACTTACTCATCTGTTAGGTCGTATAATAAATATATAAAATGGAATGAAAAATTTTCTCTGCACATGAATCACCATTATCATACTTCGGATATATTTTTTTTTTTATATTTTGTGCTTTGATATGTTTATGTAAGATATGTAATGCTATCATAAATTTACAAAGGATGCCCTTAATAATAGAGTAATAGAATAAAAATAAAATATAACAACATTATATAAACGTTCACACCGAATATCCACGAAGGGGTTGCTAGAGGTACTAATACTTCTGAACATCACGTGACTGTCACCTGGTGTTCAGAGTACCCACGTTTTGCATGGACAGCGTACTAATGTTAAAGGGGGCATATAGGTCTATCGCCGTTTTGTACAACTACACTGTCACATGACTCAGTACAACTCAGCCATGTGGGTTTCATCAACATGTTTTCCCTCACCGTTAACAACCATGATAAATTAACCACACATTATGTCTTAAGAAAAGACAAATTGGTGTAGGCCTGACACGGGATTAGAACACTAGTCATCTTCATCAAAAGTGGTGTTCTACCCACTGAGCTATGACGTCGTCGTCGTTTAAGGCTTTTCTTCTTATTTATTTGATTATTAGTTCAATTAAGTCTTTTCGGGTTAAATTAATTTTATATTTTTGTCCCAAATATGATATAATTTTAGCCGTGATATTATTTCCAGGTTAACAATACGAATCTATCTTATCATGTAAATTGGTATTAAACAAATAACTGTGTTCTGTGTATTTCCGTTAGAAAAAGGATAAACTTAGATGTGTTGTTTCGGCTCCGAATAGCATCATGACTTTTCTTCACACGGGTGTCATACAAGAAGATTAAGGGTATGAGGCTTTTTAAGTGGCTGTTGGGCGATGTGGCTGAATACCCATCACCATCGATGCTTTACTGTTCCTATCTTTTCCCTAATTAAGTACCAAAAGTGGCTGAGAAAATTTTAATTTCAAGTTTCTGGGTAGCCCCATCGGTGGTTCATAATCGTTAACATATAGGTATATGTGCACAAAAGTTATATAAAAATATAGTTAACACATAATATAGCTGTAGTGTCGGCTTAGAATAGCACTACCCCATTTCTTCCGGTGAGTGTACGTCAGAGGTGACTAACGGTATTGGGACTTAAAAGGATTTTTGACGATGCGGTTGGAGACCCATCACCAACAACGTTTATTTTACCATCTTTTCCCCACTCAACTTCTGAGGCTCACTCACACAACACTCAAAAGTGGCTGAGGAATTTCGGATTCCTTGGCTCTAGCTACCCCGTCTTGGGGTTTGTAGCCGTGAGTATGTGTATGTATGCATGATGTACAGAAGTAATAACAAAATGAAAGACCTAAATTTTAAAGCTGTAATTTTGCGGAATTAACAAACTTGTGCGATTTACATCTTAGATACATTTAAACTATATTCGCGTTCGCATGATGACTAGGCGACGCGCGACGTGCAAAACTCATACAGATTTACGGCACATTCAAAATGAACATGAATATATTTGAATAAATCTTACGAGGTTGTCTAAGCCTCTTTAGCAGGCTGCGAAATTTGCCGCCTCACTAATGAATGTTATCTTCGAAGCCAAGGTGGGATATCCTTTGCTATTTGAACAATTTTTAATAGATATTTTCATTATACGCATTTGATACTTGAGATAGGTTATCTTTATTTATATTTTCGAGTTTTTGTTGTTCTTTTTTAATATAATACACCTATGTCAAAAAAAATAACATTTTGTAATTTTATCAGCTTCCAAATGTGGCTAAAGACTTTCTAGCTCTGAAGGTAGCCAGACCCCTTTTTGGGATTCATGGTCGTGAGTTTATCAATCGTGAGTGTATATAATTTAAAATGGGTATTTGATGTTATGTAGGTGTGTGTCCGCAGTGTAGATTCTTCATTGCGTTTGGCGGCTTTGGTAAGAAGTGATTTAAGGTTTACGTACATAAACGTACGCTTAAGGTACATAGACCCAATGTTTTTGGGAGACTTGTCTAAAGATTCATCATCGACAATTTCTTTTTAAAATTCCTTACTAAAGTTCCAGAAGTAGGTAAATGAGAAGTTTTGAATTTTTAAGTTCTTGTTATCCATTAATAGGATTATATCGGTATAAAATATTTGACCCGCTGTTTAAACCAAAACTTACACATATAAATTTTCGTTTCAATGTGCTATTGTAAGGTCAAATCTGTCTGATGTTGCAAACCCACAACAATGTATTAATATTACTGCAAACTATTATAATAGCCGTGCAACATGTTATTCTTATAAATGGGTAGAAAACTGAATATTAAATTAGTATTTTCAACGTAATTTAAAGCAGTTTATAGTATTAAATATTAACGTTTCTCAAATATTTGTTAAATAAATCTCAAATTCTATCTTAGTATAATGGTCTTAGATGCAGGTTTAAATATAATATATACTAGCTCATACCGTTGTTACAATATATACTAACTTATTAAGCTATGGAATGGATATGCCATTTCCATCTTGTATTTCTTCTTACAACTCATGTAATATCTGTTTAAATCTTCTTAATGATCGGTTATGTAGAAAACGCGTGAAAATTTATTTAAAAAAAACACAATCGCACTTTTTATACTTTGTTTTAAGAAAAACATCATTTTTCCGATAGTTCAGTAAAATAACCGCTGAATGTACAGTTAGGTATTCACTAATGTGTTTTTTTCTTAAATCATTCAGTGTATAGCCCCAAATGTACTACAAAAATTAAAAAGTATTTTATTTGTACTCTAGCACTTGCTTCTCAACGTAAAAGAGGCATTTAATTATGGATTCACCCTTTCTTTGTCCATAATAACTTATCGCAGTTCTTGTAAAATATCAGATTTAAACAAATTGAATAAAACGTATAATATAATTAAGTCACCATTAAAATGAAACATAAATTGTCTAAATAAAAAAAGAGAACCTTCAAAGTTTTAATCTGTAATACCACCTTTTATTGGGACCCTCAAGTGTAGACATTATTACAAACACGTCCGCAAACGTATTCAAAAAACTTATGACTTTTCTTGTACTAGAAAAGGAATCGTAAACTCAAAACTCCGTTACCTTTAGCGTTTTTGTCAGCCAAATTGTGCCTTCAATCATAAAACTTTAACGTGCTCCATACGCGAAAACACTTTCTTTGCAACAATGAAACTTTGTGGATGGAACGATAAAGACGGAATACTTTTTGGGCATACTTTGCGATATGAAGCACGTTTTTATTTAAAAAGATAAACAAATCAGTGTTTTTAAATTTTTGTTTGATATAGAAGTATACTTCATAGTTTTTCTTTAATTGTTAATAATGTAAATTTGTAATAATAATGATTATGAAATAAATATGTTACCACGCTGTCCTGTTACAGGCCCTACGGGGCTTACTAGGATAGGTCGAAATGTATAATGTTTTGGTAATGATGAATGAAATAAATGTTTTTTTTTTTTTTCTTTTAAATAAAGACAAATAACTCTGAGGTTGGTCATAATCGTACAAAGTGGCGATCGATAGTCTTGACCTACCCCAACGAAAAATGGACGTGAGTTTAAGTAATTATAAATAACTCACTCTCATGATTGTATATACTTCATACTACTGTAGGTTCTGTATTGACTCTAAAAAGTATTGAGAATGTGAAAAAAACCACCAGCTTGTATTACAGTACTCTTTGAATAAATCATACAAACAATCTAACGGCTATTTATCTCAAAAAGGGCTACAAAAGATATAACTAAAGAGAAATATACCTCAGCCACTGTTAGTAGTTGATTGCGGAGAAGTTCGTAAAATAAGGAATTGTTAGTTGCGGGTCTCCACCCACATCGCCCCTCTATCACTCATAAGCCCTAATTAATAATAATAATATCTTAATGCACTTCGTGTGACACTCACAGAAAGAAATGGATTATTGCTGTTTTGAGGTGATATTTCGCACCGATACATCATCTATGTGTGTAATACAAGAGTTCTGTAGAGCAAGCACGAGCCGTGTTTAAACTAGTTATTGCGTGGGATAAAGCAGCCATCTCTTACGCACTTACTTAGTATCGTATACTGCCATCTCATTCTAACCGTTATCGTGTCGATAAAATAGCGCTCGTACTTGCCCTTCTGTTGAGCTTCTTATTAAAATACATGTTGTTTTATTTATAGCATTAACTGTTGTGTGAGCTTAAATAACCCGTGATAGCTCAGTGGATCGAAACCCGCATATCATGCAGACAGGCGTGGAATAAAATTTAGGGTCGGGCCTTTACCAATAAGCCTTTTCTAAAGTTATATGTGTGGTCCATTTATCATGGACTTATTAACGGTGAGGGAACATAATCGTGAGGAAACCCACAAAGCTAAGTTGTACTTAGTATTGTTGTTGTCATACAAAACGGCGATAGGTTTGCCCTTTAACACATGAATTCACTCTGCAAGCAAAACGTGGGTCCTACGAGCATCTGGCGACAATATTAAGTGATGTTCAGAAGTATAAATACCTAATCTACCTCTTTGGGGATATACAGCGTGATCATTTGAGTCTTTCAGACCTTTTTTGCTTAAAATATTATAAACTGCGTAGCTATCTCTAGTTTGTTAGTTGTCTAGTTAGTATCAAACACCAGCTCACTTAAAAATATTTCTCATTCTAAATATAAATACAAATTGTAAGTTATTACACAGCGGTGAGTATTGGCCAGTATATCTTTGCTCTTCCCACAACTGCCTGAGAAACAATTGATAGACTACATACCCTTTTCCGGATTAAAACTGGTAGCACATGAATTAAAGTTTTATCAATATAAATTTCACTCCAACACCGAAATCGAAACCGCAGAAGGAAACTCGTTTTATGCTATGAATACAATAGCTCGCAATTGTTTCCAATACGAAACGGAAGGAATGGGGCGATAGTGTCAAGCAATTTTCTCGGTTCACAATAGAAAAATGTGGTGGTTCTTTATTGACTACGAGTAATTGTCAATATAAACTTGTGTTGTTTTGTCGCGGGTTCTCGGATACAATTTGCTGGGATGTCTTCTTTACTTTGCGAGGAGAATGAAGGAAATTCAACGGAGGGAATTATTGTGCTGACGTGTCAAATGAAAATTGAGACTAAAAATATTTTTAAGCCAGATGTAAGCTATTAAAGATATACAAATTATTCTACGATAAAGTATAAAGTCGCAAAAAGTTTACAAACCAGAAAAAGAGAAAGAAAATAATTCATGTACTAATACTACAACATAAATTAACTTAACTTAAATTGTAATAATTTTTGATATACTCGTTATTTTGTATTGTTATTTTAACCGACAAAATATAGGAAAGATTTAGGAAAGATTTTTTTTTATTTAGCACACATATACAGTATTCAATGACATAATTTAAAGAAATGGTTTTGCTAAATTGGGCCCACAATCAGTAATTTCTGATTTGTATATGAGTAATATGAGTATACACAAAATCAGAACAGGTTTTAATATCGTGCAAGTTATCATTTGTTGATAGATTTTATAGTTGTTCTCAGTTTAATTTTATAGTTAAGGCGTTAGAATGTTGTAGTTAAAACTAGAGATAACACTTAAATAAATAATTATTTAGATGGGTATTTTTTGTTTGTTTTACCTTTATGCCTAAGTTATCAAAGTTAGGGGTATACCTACAATTTTGATAGAAACTACACAAAATTACTTGTTTAAAATCTTTCTTCTACTGTTTTCATCCATCAAATTCTCTAATCATCGCACATGAGTCAGTCTGGCCTGTGATGGACCCATTTTCAAACAGAAGAAAGCAGAAACACAGTCTGTAACACGTTATTTTTATTATTAATGTACACATGTGGCTATAAATTCAAAGGAGATATAACCACAGCTTTTAAATACAAAATAACATAGTGTATTTTGAAAATTAAGGAGGGATTATATTTAACTATAATTAAGTACTTAAAAATATAAATAGTATATAAGGTAAATTATAATTATTCATGATTGGTTACCACTCACATCACCCTTCAATTTCTTAATCACCCCAATTTAGCTACCTCATACAACACCAAAAATAATAATGGGTAATGATTTCCCTAACCAACACTTCATCAAATAAATAATTAATTGAAATGAATAATTAAAAATCATTCCCATTCATTAACTTTGTGAAGATCAAACAGAACTAAAAGCTGTATTTTAATGCAAATACGACACAGGGTGACTTCGGCCTTGCCCTTGTTGCTGGTAATTTTTGAATTCAAGATATTTCATGCTCGACAGGGCCTAAGTGGGCAATTTGTTTGAAATGGCCTTTTGTTGCTGTGTAAAGATGGGAGACCTTGTCTGCCTGCGAAATAATTCGATATAATTTTGAAAGTAGGCACTCAAGTTGTGTTACTCTTTAAATTGGTGTTTACCGTATCGAGGAAATATTTAAAAGGGAAAAATATGTGAATAGCTTAAAAAAAAACGACTACTGACGCCTAACCCACTACTGCTACTAACTACCTACTTGAACCTTCTGAAGCAGCAAATAAAGTATTTTAGCTCTTAGTTTTAGCTGTAAGATTAGTCAGTTATTCGATTCGAAAACTATAAAATAGCTTACTCAAGGTTTTATAATATTTAGGATTTATTTAGCAATTAGTTTTTGTAGTCGAAAAGAAATTTTTATTTTTACGAAATACTAAATTTTGGCAATCTATAAAGCATGAAATTTAAATAATCGGTGTATCTTTATAAGGCAAGTGAAAATGAGAAATAATTACAAATAAACAGAATTAAATTTAAAAAAGTACAATTGGCGGTCTTATCACTAAAAGCAATCTCTTTCAGACAACCTTTGAATGGAGAGTTACTTTACTGTGTAATCATTTTCCTACTCAAATTCCAAAACAAAATTGAAGAATTCGTACATTTGTAGCTCAAGCTATAGATTTTTTATTTATGGCTGTGAGTATATGTATATATGCCAGAAAATGTGTAAGTTCTTATCGTCCAAACTAGATAAAAAAACTGTAGATTTAATGGCAAAATTACATTACATGACATCTAAGTAGGAATGAACAAATTCGTTAAATAAATGTGTGTAGTCGCGAAAAATATTTTAATCCATAGAACTGCTTTTCATAAAAAGAACAACATGATTAGTAATAAACTGATAAAACAATATTTTATAACTCTTATATACGCGGGGAGGCCACTTTTTATGATCGAACTCCTCTGTAACGGCCTGACCGACCATTCACTGCTTGTCGTAAGGTTGTAATCAAACGTACCATTGATGAACAATCACCGAAAAGCTTTTTCCCGTTCAAGTTAATAGACACAAGTTAATGGTTCTTATTTAAAGCCCGGCTTAAAGCTTAAGACTGAATGTATCGATAGTAAGAAAACTGAGGAAGTCCTAGTAAAAATAATTTAACTCTCTTGTGTTATTCTGACAAAAACTGACAAATAATCAAATAATACGTTTTATGTCCTACTACTATAGTGCAAGTATTTATACAGAAAGTTTTTGTTTGATGACTCATCCTTACTTGATTTCCTTCGATCAAAACTCGGTATTAGTCATTTATCGGTATTTATAACGAACATGTATAATAATATTGTTGGATGTAAATGACGCAAAAGAGGATTTTCAGGATCGTCTAAAGCGGCGGCAAAGTCTTTTTCTACCCCAGTGGGAACTAATAGCGTGAGAATATGTATGTTTTGTATGTACCGATTCGTCGGTGAAATAGCTAACCTTACACTCCAAAATATCAGTGAAAAATATTAGTAATAATCCCCTCACGAGGTTTTCATGCCCAACAAAACCTAATTAAGTGAACAATATTTATTTTGTTTTCATGATAAAAAAATATATATTATTGTTGATTTCTGACAGCTTGGCAATAAAAGATAAATAAAGAATAAACCATGATTACATTGAAAGCTTGCAGTAACAAATTTGAATAAAAAAATATAACATAACATAACATAAACGTTCACGCCGAATATCCCCGAAGGGGTTGGCAGAGGTACTAATACTTCTGAACATCACGTGACTGTGTCACCTGAAGTTCAGAGTACCCACGTTTTGCATGGACAGTGTACTCACGTGATAGGGGGCAGGCCTATCGCCGTTTTGTACGAATACACTGTCACATGACTAAGTACAACTCAGCCATGTGGGTTTCCTCACGATGTTTTCCCTCACCGTTAACAACCATGATAAATTAACCACACATATGTCTTTAGAAAAGACAAATTGGTGTAGGCCCGACTTAGGATTTGAACACTAGTCGTATAAAAAAATATGTGATGATGAAACTTTTAAAATACTTGCGCTTAATTAAGGTTAAGATTAAGCTTAATTTATCAGTTAAATTATAAGCGCAAGCGCATTATCATTTCTTCCTGCAATGCATAGGCGTTTAATACCACTGACAATCACTGGGGGAACAGACAAGTAAAAAATTAATGGTACTTATTATGTTAAAACTAAAACACAAGAATTTAATCCTATTTTCATCCCAATTATGGCTATAAATATAACTGCAAAAGTGTAACCCTTCCTTAATTATCTTTTTTTCTATTTTTATTTTAAAACCCAGAATAAGACACTTCTTCAACCTTTTGTCCGCTTTTGTTTGTTGTTGATTATTTTCTTTAGGCGCCCCTCGAAGATAACGACCTCCTTTTTGAGAAAGCTCCTCATTTCCCTGTAGCTTTCGAGTATTTTTAATTTAAAGCCCTCTTTCGTCAGTCATCTAATTTAAAAGGTGTTTGAGGTAAGTCTAATAAGTTGTTTCGGCTGCTTTACTTGATAAGTATTTTACATTTTGTTAAATAAGGTTGAAATTTATTGCTTTACGATGAAAAGTGTTAATTTTTTAAAATAAAATATAGTAATTGGTATGTTTATTTGGAAGTAAAAAATGCTTAATTGGAAAATTAAAAAAATACTTGTGGCGCTCGGGGACTGTCGCAGAAATACATACCATTTTTATCAAGTTTGCATAACTTGATATTACAAAGTTTATGCACTTATTTATCTTTGATATTAATACCGTGATAGCTCAGTGAGTAGAACAAGAGGGTTCAAATCCCGACTCGGGCCTACACCAGTTTGTCTTTTTTAAAGTCATATGTCATTTATCATGGTTGTTTTAACGATGAGAGAAAACATCGTAAGGGAACCCACAAAGCTAACTGGTAGTACTGGTAAAAGTACAACACTTTGTTATGTGCCAGTGTGTTCGTACAAAAACGGCGATAGACCTGTCCCATATCACATGAGTACACTGTCCAAGCAAATCGTGGGTGCTCACGTCTGTCTGTGTTAACCCGTTAGGGTGGGTGTTCTACCCATTGGACTATCATGTCGTCTTGTTGATAATAATTCAAGGGTTTTCTTTAAAGTTAATTCAAGTAACACTTTTTGAGCATGATGATGGCTAGTATTAATAAAACGAGGCTTTTTAACAGAAACTTATAAAATTAGGCTTATATATTACATAAACACATAAACTATCTACATATAATAAAATTAATAGAACAAGATCGAAACGATAAAACTGTGTGTACCCATTAATCTACAACTCTGACCTAATTGCTTTAGTAAAATTATATGCTACAAGAAAAGTTGTACATACCAGTGAGGAAAAGTTATGTACGAGAGTTATTGTTAACACAAAGACTGCACTTAAACAAAAAATAATTTAAATCTTGCTTGAATATATAATTAATTGTTGAATTTCTATAGTCATGGAATTACTGAAACTTGACTCCTTAATTGCTCAAATTCTGGAAAAATAATAAAAAACGGCACAATCTATTACATGTTGTTACATTTTTATTTCAATGATGTGTATTGCTGGCTAACATAGCATTTCTCCAAGCCTCCCCGGAAAATCATCATTTACTATCCTATACTATCTTTTCTTCCACGCAATTTTCAAAAATGGCTGAGGTATATCTGATACCAGTTCTTTGGTTACTCCTTATTGGATAAGGGTCAAGAGTATCAATGAAAATACTGAGATATTCACTCAAATATATCAAACGCTAATATTATACTGTTTTATCATGAACTAGTGGATCGGCCCAGCTTTGCACGGGTAGCGATGTTTTTTAAATATCTGAGGTTTCTTTCTTTAATCACTGAAATTTAGCGCAATGTTTTCAATTTATTTCATTTATAGCACTCCCTGAACAGTGTAGTTTGGTGATTTTGAATGTGCTTTTATGAACGGTTCAGTATTTCCGTTTATTAGGAATTATTTATTTTGGAATAAAAAGCTATGAAGTATTTATAACAATCTAAAAAAGAAATCATTACGTGATGTAGGATGTAATTACTGGCGCCATCTAGTATGTAATATGTAAATTAGTAACGATCTGGTTTTGGTCACGGGCGCGATGGCTTATTTCATGTATAATTTCGGTGTTTCTCTACCGATTTCTATGATTCTTTTTTTATTGAATAGGGAATAATGTAACCTTTTTTAAATAAGGGATGAATGAGAGTATTATAAACGTAAGAGTAAATAAATATAATAAGAAAAATCCGAACTGCTAAGCTATCAGGAGTTACACATGTTATTGTGAGTCAACCATAAAAGATAGACATATACTGCTGAGGGAAACTTTTTAGACAATTTTATGAAAAATATTTCCGTCCTACATTATTTCTATGTAAGCTTAATTATTAAGGCTGCACACGCGACGGAAGCTTAACAAATTGAGTAACTTCTCCCGTTTTCCCGAAATTTCCCAAAATTCCCCTTCGCTACTCTGCTGAAAAGTATACTATGACCTGCCCAGGAGTATGAAAAATAATTATGCCAAGTTTCGTTAAAATCCGTCGAGTAGTTTTTGTTTCCATAAGGAACATACAAACCGACAGACAGACAGACAGACAAAAATTTTACTGATTGCATTTTTGGCATCAGTATCGATCATTAATCACCCCCTGATAGTTATTTTGAAAATATATTTCATGTACAGAATTGACCTCTCTACAGATTCATTAGAAGTATAGATATATAGATAGATGAAATGCAATAAAAACATAAAAACAATGTTTTACTCTTAAGTTCCATAAGTGACTGGGACGTAGTTGATTTTAAAACTATTACTTTCTGGGATACTTCAATACAAATGATTATGCTAGTTTTTATTTTCAAACCTAATTAATAAAAAACGACCAATACAATTGAATAATTCGGTATGCAAAGTTTTACAAAAGTTTTGGTGATTACGAAACCATTTCGAGATATTATGTTGTTAAAACATATTTTCTTGAAATTAAATCGAACAAAGCTAAGATGACCATTATTTTAACAAAAAACTGTAACAGTATTTGACCTTCCGCGTTATTTTAGTTTATTAATAAAATATCTAAAATCATAGGTTTGTTTAGTATAATAAATAATCGTAATAATTTCATTTGAGATCACAAATTTGTGAAATGTTTTGCAATCAGCAACATTTTTACTAAACATTTCGCTTTATTTGCATGTTGCTACGTGATATTTTCTATCGATGACGTCATTAAGTACAAAAGTTAAACAATCTTTAAAAAATCATAACTTTGCAATAATTCATTTAAAATGGAAAATATTCAAATTAGTCTTTTATTTTCGTGTTGGCTATCGAATAAAAATATTTAATAAATACCAAAAAAAAAAACTTTGCATACCGAATTGCTGTGTAGTGTCGGCATAGAATAGCACTACCCCATTTCTTCCGGAGGGTGTACGTAAGAGGCGACTAACGGTATTTGTGCTTTTAAGGGATTTTTGGGCGATGAGGTTGGAGACCCATCACCTACAACCTTTATTTCACCTTTTCAAAAGTGGCTGAGGAATTTCTGATTCCTTAGCTCTGGCTACCCCTTCTAGGGATTTATAGCTGTGAGTATATGTATGTATGTACAATTGAATAATTAAATAAAATTAAACCTTTTGTTTCCGGACGAAAAGTGAAATCAAGCAAAATGCCAACCTACCTTTAAATTAATATTGATAAATGACTGTTTGCAGGACCATTTTTTTATATTACGGTCAGTGATTCCTTTTTTACACTCAGCCGTGACATTATATCACTTTCTTATATTCGTCCGTCTTTTATTATATTATAATGAATTATCTGATACAAAAGTAGTAATTTAGTTAATGAAACCTTCACGTATGTGCTATGCTTATGTGTCATTGTAATTAAATGTTCTTTTTTTAATTTTATCGTAGCAAATATTTAAACCATCACGTCGCTAGAAATTCGACAGAAATACAAGACGAAATTTAAAACAACATCAAAAAAACGGAATATTATAAATAGCTGCCAACGTTCACCCAGATGCCGTTGAAACTTTGATTATACGGCATGAGTAATTTAAAAGCAAGTCGTTTATAGAAATTAAAACTGTGAAAGCTCGCTGCAGTCATAGCATGTTTCTCCTGTATTTTATTTTGCTACACAATACTAGCCCTCCTACATATCACAAAAAAAATATAAATCATTTTTTTACAGTTGTGGTTTTATAATTTTTATGTCAAAAACAACATAACTACCAGTTTTTTTTGCAAAAAAAAAGACTTCAGAGGGCAGACTTATTGTGACCAAAACGCCTGCGATGTTGAGAAAGCACGAGGGGACTTTAAGTCCCCCAAGATGGGTTGCTTCTTGCAGCGGGTGAGTGAGGTTTGTAGTTATTACCTATGGTAAAGATGCCACACTTGTGCACCAAAGAGGACCACCGTGGGGTTTTAGTCTGTACGAGTCTGACATACGTCACTCACCATATCACACACACATAACATGTATATTTTTAATATTATATAATTCTTAATGTTTTCGTTACAACACTGCAGGCGCCATCAAAATATAAATGCCATAAAAGCAGCTTAGACAGAGATCCGCATTTATTTTCTCATCTCTCTTATCATACAATTTATCACAAAAAAAGGACAATTGAAAATGTCTAGAGGGCCTTGACAGGTAAATGGTATATTCAGGTAGGGAGCTCGTCTCAGAGTGAGATCTCGTGCTACTACTTAGCGTTTGGTACAAGTTGAAGGAAATTACGGTAGACAGTTGTTAACTTGTGAAACACGGATCATTTTACTAAAATAAAAACGTTAACATACGGAATATACTACTAATCATACGGAAACTATTAAAATTAAATATATCAGTGTCAACAAAAAAATCCATCACTATATTTCTATCATAAATGATATGGTAAATATAGATCGTAAACGAATAATTTATATTTTGAAGTGGTTATATCAGTAAATTAATATTATATATGTTAAAATAAACTGGGACTTTTAAAAACTACTTAAGATTTTGGGCGAAGCGGTTGGAGACCCATCACCAACGATAGCCTATTTCTACCATCTTGTACCCTATCAGCTTCCAAAAGTGGCTAAGGAGTTTCTAGCTCTGTAGCTCTGTCTATCTTTTTTTGGGATTAATGGCCGAGAGAATATGTATGTTAGTTTTGAAAATATATATTTAAATTTAACATTGTTATAAATTAACTGAGTGGAACCTGTATTTTAAGATGTCAAAGTTTGGAACCAGATCTTTCCGCTATTTGTTTTACTGGCACCACACCGTGGCTACATTTCCGTGGCTTCTATCACTACTGTAGCGATGTTGACATCCAATCCGTGTTTTCAGCAAGCTTTTTGCAAATAACGTTGCGACTTTGTTGTTGAATTCCAAATATTGATTCTGTGTCAAACATGTTAAATAGCAAAGCTGACGATTTTCTGTATGATACGTTTTTTAGATGTGTAAATGAGTTTAGTAACGAGCAATGTGAAAAGAGAATAATAACGACGTACGTAATATGAGCAATAAGAAAGCATTTTGTTTTCAATTATATAATAATAATGTTTTTTTACGGAAGTTTTTAATAAATTTGACGACAGCTATGGCCGAGTGGATAGGTGACTAGCTTCTCGGTCCGGAGGTTGCGGGTTCGATCCCCGCTGAGGGCAACATTTATGTGATGAGTGTAAATGATTATTTCTTAGTCTTGGATGTTATTTCTATGTGTATGATATAATAATAAATATATCGTTGAGTTAGTATCCCATATTACAAGTTATACTTAGTTTGGGCCTAATTTGATCTGTGTATAATAAGTCCGTATATATTTGTTATTTATTATATGCCCGAATATATTATACTCACGCTATTAGTTCTCATTAGAGGCAGACACTAATGGTCTTAATTTTTTACGATCCTAGAAATCGTTAGGGTCTTTCTTTATAATGTCTATATATACTTATGATGTCTGACATTTTGAGCAAATTTTCTTTTTCAGTAAAGCGTGTCCTTCTGGTAAACCTCTATTAACATTTACGATCTATTAATAAATAAAGGATAAATATAGAAATGAAAAATTTCGGCACTAGCGGGGATCGAACCTGCGACCTCCAGGTATACGCCCCCGTTGCTCTGCCAATTGAGCTATATTGTCAAGTGTTTCTTTTCTGTTTTATTTAGAGTAGTGTTAGCATTACCTACCTCCATTTTTTTTACAAATTCGGAAGGCCCCTTGTCTACCTTTACACGTAGAATGCAAAGATTGATGGATGTAAACGAAGCTAGAGAAGTTTGTCAGGATCGTACGAAGTGGCGATCAATAATCTCTGCCTACCCCAATGGGAACTAATGGCGTGAGTATATGTATGTATGTAATATGTATGTATATAAATATATATCTCTTTTACCAATTTACTATCCATCCATCCTCTTTATGTGTCCACACCATGTTAACATTGTTTTTTCTTTATTATCTACGATATCATCTTTCACACCGTATCGTTCACGTATCAGACTATAATTTACTGATAGTCGATTAATGGATCACTGAGTAGTGTTGTAACAATAGTTTTATTCACATAAAATGTTTATTCATATTGACAGTGCAAAAATAAAATATGGTATTAACTCTTGAAAAAAATAATATGTGAATCTCATCGCTCTGAGTGTAGAGTAACGTGCCCAGTATACTAGCAGCATTCGTTCTTTGGATAGCCAAGCTAATGCGTTGGTTAAGCTCTTTTTTTTTCTTATTCCTAAACTAGTGGATCGTCCCAGCTTCGCACGGGTAGCGTTGTTTTTTAAATATCTGAGCTTTCTTTCTTTAGTCACTGCTCAAGCATTGTGAAATTCAGCGCAATGTTTTCAATTTATTAAATTTATAGCACTCCCTAAACAGTGTAGTTTGGTGATTTTTAATGCGCTTTAATGAACGGTTCAGTATTTCCGTTTAATAGCAAATTTTGGAATAAAACGCTATGAAGTATTTATAACAATCTAAAAAATAAATCATTACGTGTTGTAGGATGCAACTACTGGCGCCATCTAGTATGTTATATGTAAATTAGTAACGATTCGGTTTTGGTCACGGGCGCGATGGCTTATTTTATGTATAATTTCGGTGTTTTTCTACCGATTTCTATGATTCTTTTTTAAATGTATAGGTAATAATGTCACCTTTTTTAAATTAGGGATGAGTGAGAGGTTTACAAACGTAAGAGTAAACAAATATAATCAGAATGTTCCGAACTGCTAAGCTATCAGGAATTACACGTGTCATTGTGGGTCAACCGTAAAAGATAGACATAAACTGTTGGGGATTTTTTTTTAGATAATTTTATGAAGAATATTTCCGTCATACATGATTTCTTTGTAAGTTTAACTATTAAGGCTACACACGCGACGGAAGCTTAAAAAATGGAGTAACTTCTCCCGTTTTCCCAAAATTTCCCAAAATTCCCCTTTACTACTCTACTAGAAAGTATACAAAAACCTGCCCAGGAGTATAGAGAATAATTGTACCAAGTTTCGTTAAAATCCGTCGAGTAGTTTTTGTTTCCATAAGGAACATACAAACCGACAGACAGACAGACAGACAGACAGACAAAAATTTTACTGATTGCATTTTTGGCATCAGTATCGATCCCTAATCACCACCTGATAGTTAGTTTGAAAATATATTTCATGTACAGAATTGGCCTCTCTACAGATTTATTATAAGTATAGACAAGATGGCAGGGCGTCTTATCGTTACGCAAAGTAATTTTCGTTTTCACCTTGGTATAGTTATCATTACATGTAAAATTGTATCAAAAGACTATACATCTATACATTATCTGTGGTATTAACGTAGAAATGGTGTTACTGTATTAACTAATCCAATTTATTATATTATGAGGGACGTTGACTTAACTGCATAAACCCTGCACTCTTTCTACCACACTCGAAATTGACTATATATATAAAAAAGTGGAAAAATAAGGTCAGCATCGTGCATTGCTACTGAAGCCAATACAGTCACCAACTGACTTGTCATTCAGCTATTTGCTAAAAGTTTCTTTTTAAATTTAGTTTTACAAAGTATTTTCATAATTAATTATTAGATGAGTGTTCATGAAGAACATTCAGACAGTTTAAACCCAGTTATTTTGGGGATGTAGGGGACTACAACTATATCAAGTCAATCAGAAGATGACTAGCGGATGATGATGTTATACGAGTAGTTATTTTTTAAACAATGGAATATATAACATCACTATATTTTATATTTCTCCGCTCCCCAACTTATCTGCTTATTACACTTGGAACATAATCTGCCAATAGCTTAATCTCTTGTTCTTCACCGAAAAATCTATTAACATCTATGAACAGGCCTCCAAAATAAACAGAGATATTATTGGATGTCATAACTCGCGTCTCATTGTTGAGGAGTTCGTACAAATGGCTGTGGTTTGGACAGCAATTAATTTGCATTCTGAAGCGGTTCACGGCGTCAAGCGCATGAGTTTGTTAGGTTTATTCACCATTCTGAATTGTTCTGGGATCATAAAGTTAGGGTTTGTATTTCGAATGGAGTTGAACTTTCAATTGTTGGTGAGATGCTAATATTAGAAGAGGTAACTAGGAAACTTTATTTAGCATATATAGCAAAAAATCTTAAAAGTATAAATTTTTACACAAAGGATTTGATAACAACATATATATTGCAACTCCTAACAAGAATTACAATGGTTGCAACGTATTTTTTATCAGCTTTTGTGAAAATCAATTCCACAACTCTCGCATTGTCGCTTTGTCTTTTTGAAATTGTTTAACTATTAGTATAATATTCAGAATAGTAAAAAGTTATTCAGGAACCGATCTGAGCCCGTTAAAATGCTGAAAGTGATCATTTTATATCTTCCTTGTTAAAACGTAGGTGAAAAAGGGAGAATAATAAGATAATACAGAAGAAAATTATATTATATTAATTATTATTATGAAGTAGCTATGGTACTCATTTTATAAATGGTAGGAATAATAAATACAGATATATATTTTATAAAAAAATAGCTCTGCATACCTTAGAGTTTGCAATTTGGTAAAAGACAAGCAATAATTATCCAAAGTTTTAATATCTAAAGATAATCTAGATACATTAGCATAGATACATGTATTCGTAGTATACTATCTACTATCTATCACGGCTAGAAATTGCAAAAAAGGAAGCTAGGGCTAAAGCTCTAGAAATTAAAAAAGGCCTAAATAAGAAAATTCCTAACCTACTTTTGGAAGTTTTGCGGAGAAAAAATTGCGTATTATTGGTGATAAGGCTTCAGGTACATATTGAAACATATAATTAAAGCCCCAAGATCCTAGCTTTACCTAGCCCGGAGTGAGATTTAAAGTTGATGCGAATTAATTCGATAGTGTTAAAAACTGTTTGCAAATGTTTATTTTTACTCGCTATGACATTAAAATGGGCTATGGTTTATTATTTTTAATATTAAGAAGAAGGTAAGAAGCTATGTATTCTTTTTTTCGTGGGCGATCCTGGGTTAATACCTTCAACCGCCTCTTACTAAACCCGTGGACAAACAATTGTTAGTTCTATTCTAATCTAACAATACACAGCAAGCCGATACTTCAAAGTGAAAATTCAAAGTATATATTTAAGCTGACATACAAACGTACATATACTCACGGCCACAAATCCCTAGAAGGAGTAGTCAGAGCTAAAGTATTAGAAAATCCTCAGCCATTTTTGGAAGTTAAATGGGAAAGAGAAGGTGATGGGTCTCCAACCGCATCGCCCAAAAATCTCTTAAAAGCCCTAATACCGTTAGTCGCCTCTAACGTACACCCACCGGAAGAAATGGCGTAGTGCTGTTCTAAGCTGACACTACACAGCTATTATTATTTAAGCTGACTATTAAATTAAAACTTTGGTAGAATACGTGGTTGCCCTATTGATAAATCGTTAGATGCAGTTTTAATAACATACAACGCGTCACCAAAAACCCTTTATTTTACACCCATTTAATTCCCAAAAGTGGCTGGAGAATCACCCGTGAAGAACCGTGCTACCCAGAATTAAACACAAACGAGGCCGCCGGTAAAAGCTAGTAGTAAAATAGAGTAATGTATGAGATAGTATATAATAGTATATAATAGAGAATGTAAAGAGTTTCTTTGTTGCTTCTTCTCTTTACGAACACCTTCCGAAGCAACGGATTAACGATTAATTTAAAACTTTGACGTTCAAAAAATGTTAGTATTTAACTTTATTTTGAAAAATAAACTTTTTGACTTTTTTTTTTACTGTTAGTAATGGATATTCAGCCAAACAGCACTTCAAATACTTTAAAAGCCTTGGTGTCCTTAGTTCGCCACTTCTGGTAATTCTTCAGCCACTTTAAAAAAATGGTATTATTGGGTCTCCCACCACATCGCCCGAAATTCACTTAAAAGTCCTAATATCCTTAGGCGCCTCTTACGAACACCAACTGGAATAAATAAGGTAGTGTTGTTCTAAGACGACAGATCTATAGCAATTTCAATTATTTTAGTCAAAATCAAATGTTTCCGTCTATTTACGTCAACATCCATGAAAATAATAAAAACAAATATTATTCAGTATGTAGTTTTCGTCCATCTGGCCCTTACCTCAAAGAGTTATTTAAAAAAGCTACATACAAATTCAACTTACTAGTTGCTTGAGCGTCACCGTCCATACATTCTTATTGACGTTGGCGCACGACCCGACCAGTCACAAACCAGATTGATTTTGACATAAACGTGACGAACTGAAACCTTGGAACTTTAGTAGCGTCATGTGCGAGGTACGGTTTCTAGTAGGTAGGTAGTAGTAGGTATGTAATTGTAATTACTAACTAGTAGCGTCGGATTTGAGTAGCTCCGTGAGAGAAGGTTCTAAATTATCCTGATCGAAACTTGACGTTTATTATTCTTTGAAATATAATGTAAAACAAATTGAAAAGAAGAACTAAGTTTTCAAGATTTTTCTTTACAGCAGTTTCTAATTTATTCAATGAGTTGGTAAACTAGATAAGAGGGTAATAAACAACTAGAGTAGACGAGCCCGTAACTACACTTTGATGTTACTTATAAAATCGATTGAAGAGTATAAATAAAATTATCTCCCAGTCTATAAATAAAGCGTTTAGCGTTGCATCGTTTATTGGTCATTCAAGCATTTTGCAGTTTAGTTATGCAAGAAGGTTTTAACTTTGTCATTCTTATAAGTCGTTACTAGTATACTTATCTGTATGAATAATTATTATTTGAAATAAACGCTTACGGCTTATAGTCTTTATAGCAACTGTAATATTATAAAATGTTATTTGAATAGATGAGGTCCCTCGGTAAAATTTGCAAAAAATAAAAAAATGTGAATAATGATATTTTTAAAAAGATAGAAACGAAAATTTAAGAAAATTTGGGCACGTAGAGAAGTGAATTGGCGAAATTGATATATAGAGCCAATGAGAATCCCATTGCTGGGCAAAGGCTTCACAGTTTTGAGCCTACACATCCCCGTTCAATGGTGTACAGAAACACCTTGGATCGAACTTGTCCAGATCATCGCTCAAAGGTTAAATAAATAATGTTTAAAGGAGAAGGCGATCTTAGACTTAAGAATAAAAACGTTATTTTCAAAAGACTGATAAATGGAAATGAAACTCAATAGGTTAGTGCAGTCTCTGCCTGCCTCAATGAGCACCCGTTGCGTGGGTATATTTGTTATAAATAAACTAAAATCTAATCACAGAGGTATTTTTGTAAGCTTTCTACATAAGGCATCAGACCGAAAATTTATAGTTCAAAGAAGGAGTGTCACTGCTTTCAAAGTTGTAAAATATATAAATTTAATCAGTTATAAGCTGTCCACTTCTTCAATGAATAAAAATCTAAATGATAGTTATTATACTTTCTTTAATGTTCTGATAGACGAATTTAATAAAATATTTACTATTTATTTATTTACAGACGTGATAGTCCAGTGGATAGAACACCCGCCCGAAAACAGAAGGGCGTGAGTTCCAATCCTGGGTCGGGCCTACACCAATTTGTCTTTTCTAAAGTCATATGTGTGGTTAATTTATCATGGTTGTTAACGGTGAGGGAAAACATCGTGAGGAAACCCACATGGCTGAGTTGTACTTAGTCATGTGACAGTGAATTCGTACAAAACGGCGATAGGCCTGCCCCCTATCACGTGAGTACACTGTCTAAGCAAAACGTGGGTACCTTCTCTGGACACCAGATGGCGCTGCCATGTGAGTTCAGAAGTATTGGTACCTCTGCCAACCCCTTCGGGGATAAAACGGCGTGAACGTTTATTTACTATTAAAGATGTAACAATATGTAATAAATTTAAATTTAGTGAGTGGGCAACACCAGGCATATATAAATATAGAGAAACACTATTTGATTTATACGATCAAAAAGCGTTCTCACATAATGATTAATGTACAGAGTAGGTAAAAAATACTCAAAAATGTTTACTAAAGTTTGTAAGGAGGCTAAAGCAAGATACTTGAGCCAACGTATTAAACATCCGATAATAAAGTAAAAACTGTTTGGAACATTATCAACACTCAAACTGGCAAAAGCAAATCATGTGATCAGCACTTTTGTATTCGGTTTGATCAAGGTTTGACTTCATCATATGATGTAATTGCTTGTATTTTTATTTTTTTGCTGATCTTTTAAGACCACTGAACACTTAAATTCAATTTTTCAGCGGTTTTCTTATTAAATATTGCTTATTTCTTCTAAGCTTAAATTCGACACGTCATCAAATGCGTTGAGCTATTATGCTTTACCCACGCAACTTCTTTTGCGCAACTTTATATGAGTTAAATTATATCATAAATCAAAGTGTTCCCGCAATTTTCACTAAGAGTCGGTTCACCTTGTAACCTTCCCATTGCTACTTGAGTTACATAATTCTTCGGGCTATCGCCCGATTTCTGAATTGAGTATTCAAGCTGAGAACAACTTAAGTATCGTTTTGTCTCATTTAGTTGTTCAAATTTCAAGGCGACAGAACGATACTTAAAACGTTTTCAGCTGGAATACTCAACTCGGAAATCGGGCATACGCCCGATTACGTCATACGTCAATTACGTCTGTTTTTTCTACGGTTCTTCTCGTTTCAGATTCGATCTCGTAGTGCATCTCCTGACATAGCTTTCTCCATTCAGAGCCTTCTGATGAGGTCTTTTGTCAAAGGCCACGTTTTTGTGCCAAACGTCATGACTGGCTAAACACATTAGTCAAAAATCTTGGTCTTAAGACTCCTCGGAGTTTTGGGAAAGGAGATATGGCGCAGCTTCCCGAATGCTGCCCATCCGAGCAAGATTCGACGGTTGAACTCATTCTCAAAGATAGCTTCGCCTAACCGAATAATTTGTCCTAGATTTACGTAATTGAAAACAAATCAATTTTCCAAGACTAATAACAGTGTATGAATGTGTGCCATGTCAAAGGATCAAATTTAGCTAAAAAGTAACAAATCGCATATCAATTAACAAGGAGTCATCATCCATCAATCTTTCTCTCTCCTGTCAATCAAATCTCCTGATACACCATTCTAGTTTGATTCACATCCATCAATCTTTTCATACTTAGTAAAATGTTCAACACAAATAAAACGTATCCTTGTTTCTTATGTAGTTTACTCTCAGATCTGAGACCTTAATGAAATTGCAACTTTTTCAATATTGAACTAAGCGAACGTGATCTAACCAAATCAAAAAGTTAAACAAGAGCAATAAGATAAATTTAATCTGTGGTTCATTACAAAAACTTAGTGATTCTGTCCCCGTCTACCATTCTTGCGACAACTCTCTTGAATTCACTTAACATAATTCAAATATTTTCTTACTTTCTAATCCGTTTTGTTGAGAATTTCAACGAACGTAGCAAAATTTCTGTGTTAAATACTGAAGAGCCGTTTTCCGAGAGTCTTTATTCAATTTGCTCCCCTTTTCTTAAATTTGTTTGAAACATAAATTTAGTATGCTTTACTTACATATATAGATTGGCAATACAAGGACTACAGGAGAGACCAAAAAAAATACAAAGGTGTGGGTAAATGAGTGTGTGTGTGTGACATTAGTATGGCGGACTCCATACTATCCCTATTAAAATTGATAATAAATCACGTATTTGTTATTTTCGCCAATTTGTAAACTTTACAGTAATTGTAATATAATGATGATAGAAAATACTTTTTATCATATATTAGCATTGATCTTGTCCCCTGTCTGCCATCTTGTCTCCTATGGATAGTGCCTACTTCAACGGGAACTAATCGCGTGAGTATATGTATGTATGTCCCCCATCAACTTCCAAATGTGGCTTAGAAGTTACTTGCTTTAAAGCTCTGGCTACCACTTTTTGGGATTTATGGCCGTGAGTACCTATACTATCTATACTAATACTATAAAGCTGAAGAGTTTGTTTGTTTCAATGCTAGGATCTCAGGAACTGCCCAATCAAATTGAAAATTGTGTTGGATAGTCCATTTCCTGAGGAAGGAACTTTAGGCTATATATCATCACGCTGCGACCAATAAGAGCAAAGAAGCAGCGAAAATTGTTGCAAAAAGGGGATAATTATTCAAATTTCAAGGCCTTCAAGTTACCCTTCAAGTTAAGTATTAGTACCTCTGCCAACCCCTTCGGGGATATACGGCGTGAACGTTTATGTTACGTAAGTATTAATAATTTGATAGGACCGTTAAATTACAAATAACACCTCAGTCTCCCCGTGACCATGATAACTGAAAAGTTTTCGAAACGTTGGGCTTTAAGTCTTTTAAACAAATGTAATAACGCGCAATTAAATATCTGAAAGTCAATAGTTGATTTAATTATAATATGCAATGCGATAGTGAAAGTCTTAAAAAATACTATGTTTATAGTTTTAATTCTGTAAACAAACACTTGTGAAAGTCGCAAATCGAAAATTCACATTCATCACAATCGAGAACTTTTTCATTATGAACATGATAGCTCTATTTAAATCGGGCTATAGAAATGGTATCCCAAAATCGAGCCAAGTAATTTACGATCTGTAGTGATTCCGATGAAATATAGTGATGTAGATTCCTTCCGATTTAACTTTAGGGTTCGCTGAAAATCATATCAGTGTTTGGGGAAAAAACAGTATTTATCACTGGCGTGTTCAGAATGTATTAAATGGACACATATTTTAATATTTAAAACCATCATAATAAATAAATAAATATAAACAAATAAGGGCATATTATACACAGATTGAGTCAGCCCCAAACTAGATAGAACTTGCATTATAAGATACTAACTCAACGACATATTTAATACTAGCTGACCCGACAGACTTCGTACTGTTAAATTTGCTTATTACAAAATTATAGGCGTTTTTTCCGGTACTCTTAGTTCAATCAGCCGTGAATATTTTATTGATCATTTTTTTCCGGTATGTAAAGTATTTGGATCATTATCTTGCATTCTGCCAAATTTCATTCACGCAAATTATGTACTTGAGGAGCCTTTTCGCCTCAAACACACAAACAACCGAAACTTAACTACCTTTTTTTTACCTATTCAAGGTTTCTTTGTACAAAATTATTATTTAAAATAAATCACATAAATTAAATTTTAAAAATCAATTGTAAACTTGAAACAAAGCGCCGCGCCGCGCCGCAATGAAAATTTCATGATTCGACACAACCATCAACGTTGTCTGCCCTCACGTGTCTGCCCGATCGCCGCCGTGCCCGGGTCGCGCACCTCAACATGAGCCCACCGCCACCACCGCCGTCGCCGCCACTCGCCGCCACTGTCGTGCTATGCGGACCGACCGACTGACACAACGACGGAACGCAGCCGCCGCCGCCGCCATCTCTGCCCTCGGCATTGTAAATGCATCTTGTGTATTAATATTAACATAAAAGTGTTATGATATGTATATATTCGGAATCCTTATTTCATCAGCTTTAATTTGATATGCATTTTGGGTCATTTGCACAACGCCATCTATCGGACTTTGGATTCCAACTATCAACATTAGTTCTATATTTAGACTTGAGATGTCGTTGCAAGTACTATACTGAATTGCGTAACGTAATATTTTTCTTCTTGAACTCACAAAATTAATCATATGTTTTGATAGAGTGAACCGATTTCGATGAAACAAAAACTAAGTTATACCTTAAGTTACGTATAATTTTTGTATATAAACATTTTTAGCATTGAATTCGTAGATTTTACGTGATGTGCGCACAAACAAACATATAAACAGACAAACAGACAAAAATTGAAAAAATGATGGAAATGGGTTCTGTTACTTATCTGTTCACACGCTGGCTATTTTTTTTTCAATTTCTTCAATGTACAAAAATGACTTTTCTACAGATTTATTATATATATAGATTATATAAATGTTATGTAAATACCATCCAAGACTAAAAAACAATGATTTATGCTCATCTCATAATTGTTGCTTTCAGCGGATCGAACCCTCAACTTGCGGACCGAGAAGCTAGTCAACTATCAACATATTCTTTTCGGGTTCTACGACGCTTCCAAATCACCCTGCATATGAACGATGCAAAGTTGTTGAACATGCAATCGTATCAATTATTACACCTCGTAACGCTTATGTTTGGTGTTGTTAGGCTGGAGTCGCCAGCTTATTTATACAAAAAAAATAGAATGGTCATACAATGACTACCATTTTAAAAATAGAGCGATCCTACTAAGCCATCGGTCTGCTGCGTTTCGAGGTTCTTTAAATTTTGCAGCGTCCAAATACTGGAATGATCTTCCCTACCAATCCGTGATGTGTGCAGTAAGAACACCTTTAAGCGCAAGCTGAATAGTTACTTACTCGCTCAACAAAACATACCTCGTTAGAAAATCCCGACTCTCATCCTATATATCCCAATTGATATCGTGTATATGCTTTATTTATTTTTATTTTTTAATTATTTATTTAATGCCAACCGACAGTGTTAGAACACAAATATCAGAGAAAAAAACACAGGTAAATATAGCTGGTCCTTAAACTAATTACAGGTCAGTATGTGACATTAAATTGCGTTCATTTCCACATAAAATTTTCATAATTTCTTAAAAAATAATCATACAATTTATAAATGAAATAAGACATATATAGCAATTGTCAAAAGTTTATTATTAAATTGCTATTAACGAATAATATTACGCGAAATCAAAATTAAATTAAATTATCAGGCATGACAGTTGAAAATAAAATAATAAACAAGAAAATCGATAGTAAATTTATTAATTATTACATATGTTTTTAATAAATTAAATTTATAAGGTACTCTAATTAAACTAAATGTCAGTGTAAGTAAGCAGAGTACCCTACAATAAGAAAATTAAAATGTTAAAGCTAAAAAACTAATTGTTTATACGTTTATTTACATGAGACAATGTAAAATGAAATTAAATTTAAATTTAGGTTTAGAATTTTGACGGAACAGTTAACTGTGTGAATGTTATTTAACAAACTAACTAATACCAAGATGCTTATGAATTCATAAGATAACATTATGTAAGTGTATTTATAGACTTAGTTGAATATTTGTGTATTCATGTTTACATATGTTTATATTTTCTGTTTGTTTATTATTTATAATATGTTTTTTATGTGTTATTACTTATTATATTTTTTTCGGAATTGGTTTATAATATTATGACGTATTTATGAATGCAAAAGTGCAAGTTATGGATGCGGGTATGGCCAGATAAATTATTTTGTTCGTTATATAGGTCGTTTTTTTAGTTTTTTGTTTTATTTTGTTATTAATAATTTTATGTTGTTTTGAGTACATATTATTTGGGTGTCACTACAAATGGGTTATGACTGAAAATCAGTGTTGTGTGTAAAACACAACAACAAGCTGAGGCAGGACCTTTTCACATTTGATAAATTTATATAAATATTTTTATTACTTGTTTCTATGTCTTTTTATAATATTAATGTTTAAGGCGGGGGTCCGAAGTGAGAAGAATAAAAGAGCATGTATGAGAAGAATAATGAATGTAAGGGAAGCAAGAGAGGTTTATCGAGATCGTACTTAGTGGCGATCGATAGTGTCTGCCTACCCCAATGGGAATAATGGGCGTGAGTATAAGTAAGTAAGTATGTTTAAGTAAAGTATATTGTCGTTAGTAGTTAAAATGTGAGTACAAGGTGTCTCGTAAATGTCTCTTCTTCTTCTATCAACTTGGCCACGGATTGTTCTTACACCAGAACGCATTTTACATGTCCTGGTCTCAAATGAACGCAACAGTGATTTTTACCTACTAACTACCTTTAAAATGTTAATACTAATGTTATTGTAAATAAATACTTGTCGCCATCTTATGTATCAGCCTAGTTTTTATTGACGTATGTTTAGTGATTAATACTGGCCATCTCTTACTGTTAATTGTTAGTTATCAACCCCCACAAATAGAAAAAACGTTTAAACATCCGCGCACCTAGTTTAATAGCCAAACTAGTATACGCTGAGCCGCTTTTTACCCGACTACGGTCAAGCCAAAAGGAAAGTTTACTTTTCTAAGGGTCATTGTTTTGGCAGTCTACTTAGTTAAGTAATAATAATATCCATGCTGTCTTTCTAATGAACGAGCAATGCTTTTGCGATAAAAATGTTATTATTGTAGATATAAATAAAATATTTATGGATGTAAATTAAGGTATGAGGTTTGCCAGGATCTAACCAAGTGGCGCTCCATAGCCTCAGCCTAGTCCAATTGTAACTGATTGCGTGTATTTATGTATGTATTTGTATGTATATACTGCAGTTAACATAAATTAATTTCTATCTGAATACATATATACATACATATACTCACGGCTATAAATCCCTAGAATGGGTAGCCAGAGCTAAGGAATTAGAAATTCCTCAGCCACTTTTGAAAAGTTGAATGGGGGAAAAATGGTAAAATAAAGGTTGTTGGTGATAGGTCTCCAATCGCATCGCCCAAAAATCCCTAAAAACCCCAATACCGTTAGTAGCCTTTTATGAACACTCACCGGAAGAAATAGGGTAGTGCTATTCTAAGCCGACACTACATAGCTTCTTCTTCTTTCTATCTGAATATGCTACTTGTTTCTTCACCTTTAAATTCACTCGTTCAGTTTTAGAGTCGCAAAACGAGGTGAAACCTATATTGTTATAAAACCTACACGCTGTGTGACAATTAGAGTTGTGAGACAAAAACCTACAGTAACAACATGATGCTGTGACTGTTTCGCTTTCACGATTTTTCTTGTTTCTATTTGCTTTTACTGTTTATTTTGTGTTCGTTTTGGATAATTGTTCGCGCATATGTATTATTATGTTTGTATTTGTTTAAGTCGTAGAAGCTTAACATCTCGGTAAGTATAAAATGGATATATTTCAACAACTCGTGCATACCCAAAAACTCATTGCTACAAATCCCAATGGAGTAGCCAGATTGTCAGAGTTTTAGGGAATAGTGCAGGGAATATAAAGAAAGGTGATGTGTCTCCAGCTGTGTAGTGTCGGCTAAGAATAGCACTACCCCATTTCTACCAAAATATGTTTCACCATTTTTTCCCACTCAACTTTCCGAAAGAGGCTGGGGAAATTCGGATTCCTTAGTTCTGCCTATCTCTTCTAAGGATTCACATCCGTGAGTATATATATATATATATTTACGTTATACGGCTGTGCATGATGCCGTTCTTGTTCTACGCTTATGTATGGCAGTGAATGTTGGGTGTGGCAGAAGAAGCATGAAAGCAGAGTGAATGCAGTAGAAATGAGGTCCCTCAGAAAAGTTTGTAATATAAGGTTATGTGATCGTGTGAGGAACGATGTGATTCGTGAAAGGTGTGGTGAAAAAGATGATATTGTTAGTAAGATAGAAAAAGGAATGTTGAGATGGTTTGGGCACATCGAGAGGATGGATGATAGGAAATTGGTAAAAGGTATCTATAGAGCTAATGTGGAAGGTAATGTTAGTAGAGGACGGCCACGAAAGACACACTTGGACCAAATTGAAAGTGTGCTCAAAAAGGCAGGCGTTCGAAGTATGAAGAATAAAAGAGCATGTATGAAAAGATTGATGGATGTAGACGAAGCAAGAGAGGTTTGCCAGGATCGTACGAAGTGGCGATCGATAGTCTCTGCCTACCCCAATGGGAATTAACGGCGTGAGTATATGTATGTATGTATGTACGTTGCATTGTATGACACCCAGGGAAAGAAATGTATAAATGATATTCGAAGCTGACACTAAATAGCAATCCACTATATAAATAGATGTGCCGGTTAAGAATAGCACTATCACATTTTTTCGCCCTGGTAGCGAATGGCATTGCAGGCAGGAATTGGGGCTACTAAATATTGTAGTAGAACGATGAAGTTAGAGAACTAGCACCCAAAGGATACTATATTTGTACTAAATTTAAGTACCAAAAAGTTGCTAAATAATTTCCAACTCTAAAGGCTACCGCTATTTGGGATATATATTCGTAAGTATATAATAATATGAAATATAGATATTTCTGAAATTGCCGCGTAGTGTAAGAAAGTATGTCACAGATGTATTAAATTACAAACGTATACACTAAAATTCATTTTTCGATTCCATTTTTCAACCATACGAGTTTCTTCACTTACAGTTAACAACCTCACTAAGAAAGCTGGTACTCTTTCCTAATCAGTCACAAAGTACGGGACAAACAAAAAATATAGCAATTTCAGAGTATTTCCATGAATTACAATTTCAAATTTTCACTACGATTGAAAAGGATTCTAAGTAACGAGCCGCACCGCATCGTGAACCGAGATGCGAGGCGACACTGAAAGGGATAGTTTCGTATTTCATTTAGAAGAGCTCCGAAGATTTATTTAGTAGATAGCAAATAAAATGAATATTCTATGTCTTTGTTTGCAATTTAATGCATGCAAATGAATTCAATTATTGCATTCACCCAAACAAACGATACGATCCCAATCAAGTAGTACATTGTCCTAGCAAAAAGTGAGCCGGAATAAATTACGAAAGAAAATATATATTAATGACATACATACATACAATTTCAATTCGAAGTATGAAGAATAAAAGAGCATGTATGAAAAGATTGATGGATGTAGACGAAGCAAGAGAGGTTTGCCAGGATCGTACGAGGTGGCGATCGATAGTCTCTGCCTACCCCAATGGGAATTAACGGCGTGAGTATATGTATGTATGTATGTATACATACATATACTCATACATCTACTCACGGCTATAAATGCCTAGAAGGGGTAGCCAGAGCTAAGGAATTAGAAACTCCTCAGTCACTTTTGGGTAATTGAGTGGGGAAAAGATGGTTAAATAAAGGTTGTTGGTGATGGGTCTCCAACCGCATCGCCTAAATACATACATACATATACTCACGGCTATAAATCCCTTAACGAGGCAGCCGGAGCTTATGAATTAGAAATTCCTCAGCCACTTTTGGAAGTTGATTGGGGAGAAGATGGTAATAATAAATGCTTTAAGTGACGGGTTTCCAACCACATCGCCCAAAAATCGCTTAAAAAGCCCCTATACCCTTAGTCACCTCTTACGATCACCCACGGGAAGAAATGGGGTAGTGTTATTCTAAGCCGACACTACACGGCATCGCCTAAATATACTTTAAAAGCCCCAATATCGTTAGTCGCCTCTTACGTACACCCACCGGAAGAAATGGGGTAGTGCTATTCTAAGCCGACACTACAGAGCACTATATTAATGAATTGCAGGAAAAGACAAACATAAAATATACATACATATACTAATGGCTATGAAACGCTAACAGGGGTAGCTAGATCTTCGGAATAAATAATTACTGAGCCGCTTTTTGGAAATTCAGTGGAGGAAAGATTATGAATAAAATGTTTTTGGTGACGGGTTTCCAACCACATCGCAAAAAAAAATCACTTGAAAAGCCCCAAGCCCCTTTTGCGAACACCCACCACGGTAAGAAATGACGCTTTGCTATTCACTTTCTATTACTATTTTATTTTTAGCTAGAGACAAATTGAAATTTAAAAAAGGTGGTATTGCTTCTCTTACTAGTGGTTTATTTATCTGTGTTGTTAACGTTAAGGGAAAATATTGCGAGGGTTAATAATATGACGCAAATTGTAACAAAGTTCTATATTATTTTTTAGTCTGTGTAATTTGTATGTTTTGTCCTTACTTGTTAATTCAAGCATATCATATATTAGGCTGGCCAATTAAAAATAAATTTGGATATAGCTTGAAATAATATTGTCAAATGTAATTTTTAAAACTCATTGAAGTGCGAGAGGTGGCACTCCCCATACATATGTAAGGGAACACACTGTCAGCTTCTGTCTCCCAAATGGAAACTTAAAACGTGACTATGTTTGCCTTTACGTTAAGTATTGATAATATTAGGTAGTGATTGAACAGCCCGCTATTAAGTCGCTAATTGACCAGACAAAAAATGAGTATTATAAGCACCTGTGGAAAAGTACCGCGCAATATAAATGTCGCAGTCTCATTGTATCAACCGGCGGATTACATAACCGTCAGCCGGTTTTCAAAAATAGCGCAGTTTTGTTTTGCGGCAGATCTAAGATCAGCCAGATTTAATGCGGCAGAATAAAAGTAGCTGTGTAGTGTCGGCTTAGAATAGCACTACCCCATTTCTTCCGGTGGGTGTACGGAAGAGACGACTAACGGTATTGGGGCATTTTAAGAGATTTTTGGGCGATTCGGTTGGAGACCCATCACCAACAACCTTTATTTTTACCACCTTTTCCCCACGCAACTTCCAAAAGTGGCTGAGGGATTTCTAATTCCTTAGCTCTCGCTACCCCTTCTAGGGATTTATAGCCGTGAGTATATGTATGTATGTATGTATGAATAAAAGCCAGCCAGAATGTGTTCGGCCCTATTCAATAATGATAGCCGTGTGAAATAGAGCGGGTCACAATGATCCGTATCCGAAAGTTTTCAGTCCAAAACGGAAATCAAATGTTGTTAGATATGACTTCTCAATCTATAAGCGTTCTGAGAAGTTATAAAAAAAACCAACAAAGTCTTCTAATACAAAGACTTCTAACCGAACCGGACCAAAGCATTTCTCAGTACAACGGTTGTCCGAGTATTGAACATTACATACATATAATTTAAATCTTTTTGTTCATGAAAACCTCATGTGGGGATTATTACTAATAAATAAAGAATAAATAAAGGAAAGAAAAATTTCGACACAGGCGGGGATCGAACCCGCGACCTCGGGTAAACGCCCCGACGCTCTGCCAACTGAGCTACCGTGTCAGTTGGCTGCCCAGTGCGAAATTCTTCTATCCTTTATTCTTTTACACTTTAAGTAGTGTTTGCGTTTCCTACCTCCGAATTATTTCTAATTCGAAAGGCCACTTGTCTACCTTTTTCAGATAGAATGCAAATGTTGAAAACGCCTAACTATCACATAATTTAAATCTTTTTGTTCATGAAAACCTCATGTGGGGATTATTACTAATAAATAAAGAATAAATAAAGGAAAGAAAAATTTCGACACAGGCGGGGATCGAACCCGCGACCTCAGGTAAACGCCCCGACGCTGACGCATTCTATCTGAAAAAGGTAGACAAGTGGCCTTTCGAATTAGAAATAATAGAAGAATTTCGCACTGGCAGCCAACTGACACGGTAGCTCAGTTGGCAGAGCGTCGGGGCGTTTACCCGAGGTCGCGGGATCGATCCCCGCCTGTGTCGAAATTTTTCTTTCCTTTATTTATTCTTTATTTATTATTACATACATATACTCATACATCTACTCACGGCTATATTTCCCTAGAAGGGGTAACCAGAGCTAAGGAATTATAAATTCCTCAGCCACTTTTGGAAGTTGAGTGGGGAAAAGATGGTAAAAATAAAGGTTTTTGGTGATAGGTCTCCAAACGCATCGCCCAAAAATCCAATAAAAAGCCCCAATACCCTTAGTTGCCTCTTACGACACCCGTGGGTAGAAAGGGGTAGCGACATTCTAAGCCGGCACTACACGGCATAAATTACTAATTACTAATTAATACTAATATTGAACATTACTAGGTTTAGATACAATAAAATACAATTACCGACTGAATTTTAGTAATATAAAAAAACTATACCAATTTGTGTGTGTATGCAATTTTCGGTACTATGTAATATAATAACCTAGAGATTATTTAAATGCTGACCTCGTTTTATATTCAGTCCAGTTCCATAAATCTTGACAAACTTCATGTTCATTCATTCGTGGATATATTTCTTGTAAAGAATAAGAACCAGCAATCGCCAAACAGTAGTAGTAGTATGTCTAAGGAGAAACGTATTGTGTCGTAAACTACTTCTAAATCCCGCTATTTTATTCCAAATCACTGTTTATTGGCGTCTCGAACCACGTTCTCTCTATTCTTAGTATATTTCTTGCGGATTTGTTCATAGCTGGTATTTTCATTCTCTAGATGTACGAGTACGTCAGAGCTAGAAGATATTTTAGTTTAACCCTCGGCATGCCTGGTTGGGTCTGTGAGACCCACCGCAACCGTTAAACCGTTATAATTCATTGTAATTTGAAATTCGCGCGCAACCGCTCTCAGTAGCTGACCGTAGTGAACTGATTGTCGCCCTCCGCCCGCTACCTCAGTCCGGGGCCTGCTCCAGTAGTGAAAGGATCATGTGATCATCAAAGTGATAGAACATACAATTTTCCAGTGTGGAAATTGCTATGTTCCTAAAAATGATGTCGGAAATGAAGAAGACTAATTATTTTAGCTTGGAATATAAGATAACGTATGTGTATTATGATCCCCAAAGTCTGATTGTGATTTCTTTAGTTTTAGTTGATTTTGCATGTTTATGAACATAAGATGTTTAATTCTACGTTAAAAAACAAGGTAAAAGTTTAATTAAAAAATCTTTTGAAAATATTATTAATTCGAACACATATTTTATTTAAAACCCTAAAAAACATGTTTAATTTTATTATAAAATCAAATAATATACTACATTGATATCAATTTCTAGGAGAAAAAAAAATTTAAAATGTAGGGTCTCACCGACCCACCAGGCACGCCATGTAACTTTTTTCTACCAGGCACGCCGAGGGTTAATGGCTCGTGAAGTTAGATTTAAGTTTTAGAACCTCTCTTTCTAACATAACTTGTAGGTACAAGTAAGTATGATATTCTTTTAAATTATACATTGAATTATTTAGAATACCTATTACCAGTTGTATGTCTTCATGTACCAGTGTAAACAAAACTAAAAATATTGTAATCACATTAAAATTATAGATGACTTCAATTTTTTTAGTGGTTTTATTTCTTACATACATACATATCTCACCGCCATAAATCTTAAAAAGTGGAGGTCAGAGTTCTAAAGTCCTTAGCCAAATCGGAACAAGGTAGTATAAATTAAGTATCGTCGGTCAAAGGTCTCCACCGCATCGACCAAAATCCACCTAAAAAGCTCGTTAGTCGCCTCTTACGACACGAGTAGAAAGGGGTGGTGATATTTTAAGCCGTCGCTACACGGCAATTTCATAAATCTTAGTCAGTAACGAACTAACCATGTATTGTTGTAAATGTCATAAATTTAATTTAAAGCGATGAATAATACTGTGACCAGTTCCAGAAGTATGGCAGCTGACCGAAACATGCAAATCGAATGCACTTGTCGCAATGTGTCATCAACAATCAGCCAGCAGAGATTCATGGGCTTGAAATATCTGGAGCTAACAATATGTTTTATATTTGAACAGTTTAGACGCACTTTATTATAAATACGTTCTTATTAATTTATATAAAATAATGTTAACATTTTAATACCGGCTACGCACGAATTATGCGCGCAATAAGAAGTTTAAAACAAAAAAAAAATCCTGACTCTGTTTAAAACTTTCAGTGAATAACGGTGGTAGTATGCCCCGTTTCTTTTAATAATAATAGCTTATAATTATAATACTTATATTCATGCTCTTTTTTCCTTTGGGGTAGGTATTTAATTTTTGTAAGTATTATTTTGTGTAGGGTCAACTTCAGGGAGTGTGGAGGTTTTGAAATAAAAACCCAAAATAGCGGTACACTTCGTATAATTTCATCTTTCACAACCGCTTGCCGATACAACGGACTACTGACAATTGCCCACGCAAAAACAGAGATCGTATATTTATACCTTACCTAACCTCAAATCAACTGACAGTCTTATTAATAATACTTTACTCAAATTTACATAATCATTATTATAACTCATTTATAAATAAATAATAACATTTTAGAAATGAGTATTTACTAAAATTATGGATTTAATTACAATCATTATTTTAATCAGCGTGAGCTGTTTTGAAGTAAAGTCAAACAAGTATCTCATTATTCATACACGATACCACTAATACTTATTAAATAGGTAAATAATATGATTACACAATAAAACTATACAGTTTATCAATTATAAATAGTATAAATTATACAATATAATAGCCAATCATAGCACACTCATTATTATAAGCTTACATTTGTTAACTAAAAAATAAAAGATAAATATAGGAAAGAAAAACTTCGACACGGTAACTGGTCACGGGTTCGAACCGCGTCGGTGTCGAAGTTTTTCGTTCCTTTATTTATCTTTTGTTTATTAGCAATAATCTCCACATGAGGTTTTCATGTCAAAAACATTCAAATTATTATTTTGTTTATTTTTTGGGAAAATATACTCCTGCAAGAAAGTAATGAAATGTGAGGCATAGCTTCAAGAAATTCGTATCTAGAAGATCCTCATAAAAAATACATTACACACTGTACTACAAAGACACCTTATGGCTAAATTCGCCCCACTATGAATTAGTAAAATAGTAAAATAATTCACAGTTTAAATTCACAATGAGCACTTTACTTTTTATTATGACATATGCTATAGGCATTTAAATATTGCAACAAACTAATTTACGAAAAATCTTCATATTAAACTCTAGCAACGTAAATGAGACTTTCAGAAGTTTTAAATTCACTAAGTCAAAATAATATGCAATCTTATAATAATCTGGGATCAATACCGGATAATTAAGGACTTTCTACAAAGTACGGCTAAAGTTTTCTTAAAATTTTAAGAATCCAAATGAATTGATATTCGTTTGACATTAAAAAAGTAAAAAAAAGGTCGTTTCAATTCCATTTTAGTTGGAACCTCTTTCAGTATTCTTTGAATCACTTGAACAAGTAAGGCATTAAGGAATAAATTGAAATTGTTCCAATTTCAAATTCAAGCGTTTTTTTTTTGTGGTTACATTCCTTTTTTTATATTACTGGGATTTGGCACAGAGGTTCTATTTTTTTTTTTATTTAAAGGACATATTTTATGCTCCCCGATGTAATTATAGTTGAAAACATAATCAAACATTATTTGAAAGAAAATTCACTTATTCAAGTCAAAATCAAACACTCACGGCTTCTGAGATTACCACGTTCTAAGATTACTTATTTATGCACTTTTTTGGCTTTGCATACATACATACATATACTCACAGCTATAAATCCCTAGAAGGGGTAGCCAATGCTAAGGAATTAGTAATTCCTCAGCCACTTTTGGAAGTTACGTGGGGATAAGATGGTGAAATAAAGGCTCTTCGTGATGGGTCTCCAACCGCATCGCCCAAAAATCCCTTTAAAGCCCCAATACCGTTAGTCGTCTCTTACGCACACCCGCCACCCACCGGAAGAAATGGGGTAGTGCTATTCTAAGCCGACAATACACAGTTTTTGGCTTTGCTCACTTTAAATTCCCATAATCCCATTTATAATATTTTTTAGTTCAGATTCACGCTTCGAAAAACGTTTTTGGCCAGATTGTGGAATGGGATTGCAATGGGAATTTAGGGTGAGAGTATATTTTACTAAGTTATTCAGTCAGTACTGTGGATACTCTGAACACCAGCCCCCGTAGCATGAGGCTTGTGAGAGCGAGTATGTCACATGAGAAATGACAAACTGACAGATTATCCATACAAAATCTGTCAGTTTCTCATTTCTCATGTGACATACACGCTCTCAGAAGCCTCATGCTACTAGTGCAGGTGAAGATGTTACGTGTGTCTGTGTGTTGACTGTGTGTACAATCAAAATCTAATTTGACTTGGTAGTGCCGTTCATTGTGGATGATACCACTGGTAGTTCGGTTAGTAGTGCCTCACAAGCTTTATGCTACTAGTGCAGGTGACAATGTCTCATGATGTTCAGAAGTATTAGTACCTCTGCAAACCCCTTCGGGGACATACGGCGTAAACGTTTGAGTTTGAGTTATAATCAATAACTTACCTATTCCCTTATTTTTGGGATTTGAACATTTAACGCGGTGCTCGTTTCCACTAAGCTACCATGACTGCATGTACTGGCTGCTATAATATCAAAAAGGGATTACGAGAATTCATTTATAAAATAAGTTGTGTGGTGTCAGCCTCAAATAGTACTACTCTATTGATACCGGAGGTTGTAGTTCGTTTTTGTTTGATGGATATCCAACTTTGCCTAACATCTATAATTCACGTAACCGTAATATCTATTTTGAAAACTTTGGTTTAATAGTAAGTACAATTATGATTGGCATTATACTAATCAATAAACAATGCTAAACTTAAGTACTTCAATTGAGCTGGATTGCAATATTACTAGGCCAATAGAACTTAGTTAGTTAAGCAAAAAGCACTTGACCCACAATTTGCCGAAAATTGAATTAAGAATGCGCCCATAACCCAAAATCGACTTATTTGAGTTGAATCTTTTCTGCTTTACTAAGCCAATCTATATTAATGATTTCGTCACGGGGTACGGTAGACTCGATTGAAACCTTACCTGAATGATAGAAAATAAAAAAATAATGATTTTGAGTCGACAACATTTATCCGCAAAATTCGGATTGTCGAGTATTTTGCTAAATTCTAATGGTGCTGACTGCTGACAGACAAATTTCAGTCGCCATATTGACTGTCACCCGATGACAAAAACGTTCCATTTCATAATGCTTTTCAATTGTTTCGCAAAGGACACTTTTTTAAAAGAGGTTTCGATCGAGTCCACCGTACTCCTATTATTATAGATACTCTTTTCTTCAGTCGTAGACGTTTCGCAAAAATATATTTTTTGCCACTTTTTATCCGCTGTATATTTATCAGCCGTGTAGTGTCGGCTTAGAATAACACTACCCCATTTCTACCCGTGGGTGATCCTAAGAGGTGACTAAGGGTAAAGGGGCTTTTTAAGTGATTTTCGGGTGATATGGTTGGAGACCCGCCACCGAAAACATTTATTATTACCACCTTTTCCCTAATCAACTTCCAAAGTGGCTGAGGAATTCCTCATTCCAAAGCTCTGGCTACCCCGTTAAGGGATTTTTAGCCGTGAGTATATGTATGTATGTTATCCGCTGTAGTCATAGTTTACATCAATGGCTGTAGTGCATCAGCTCAGTGTAGAGCGCGGGCAGCCTAGCGCAAGCAGGAACTTTTACACGTTTATTCAAATTCAGTAAATAATTCATGACTGACTTATTTCCAGACAGTAATGACCATGTCTGCGACTCTATTTGTATTTAGATGTTCTGATTATACACATTATGCCGTAAATCGAAAGTATTTCATAAAGTCTTTCATTGGTCGTGTCTTGGTCTCTTTTGTTGTTTGATAATACCTACTATATCATTTTGTCGACAATGCAGCGAAGGGCTCTTCGTAAAGTGGTAAATTTAGTATGTAAGTATACGAATCTACGCCTTGCTTGCCTTGAGAACCGATGACTAGAGAAGTATCTACATACATTTTGTACCTAGATGTGTATTATAAGTCATATTTCACCCGAGCGAAGCCGGGTTTTAATCTAGTTGTATTAATATTGTATGGATGCTGGATTATGACATGTGGTAAAATTACTGAATTACAGTAATCAAAACTATTTTGCTTTGTTTTGTATTATCAATTCCAATTTCGTTATTTTGCCTTTAGGGTGGAATGTAACGCGGAATGGAATGAAAAAATTCAACAAAGTAGGGATAATTCACTGCTTAATTTGAGAGCGAACTTGCTTTTTGCGAAGCAATAAATTGGCATATTATTCATATAAATAATGTATTTAGACTATTTTACTATTATTTTTGGCCAATTGCCGGAAAGTAGAAAAATGTAGGGATATAATACTCATCCATAATATCTAAAATAGTAATATGTATAAATATATACATATAGATAGTAATTTATGGAAACTTGTTATTGGCATTCAGTTATATATTTTGTTTTAGCTATTAAGATATTAGGCTGTAAGTTTTCCGAAGAAAATAAATAAAAACAAAATGTAATAAAAGACAAAATCTTAATCACTGTTTAATATGTAGTTCTCACAGTCATCTCGCAATATTTTAACAATAAAAATACACTTGAAGAAAATACAGTTTAAATTATGTTTATCAGAAAACGATTTTAAAGACAACATAAGTAAATAACGTTACATTGGCTAGGCCAAATTTATCTTACAACTATGTTGAAAATTCATTTATTTTACTTATAAATAGTCGTAGTACATAATATTAAATATAGAATACACACACTATTTGATATACATTTCATTATTATTGGTCAAGTAATCAAACTAATTATAGAATCAATTAAAAATACTTTAATGAAAACTATAATTATATTACAATTAAATTTCGTTTGACGTCAAGTTTAGGGTCTGCTAATCTTGAAATGGTCTAACACCAGTAAAAAGGTGTAAAGAAACAAGTAAATACAAATTTTCGCGCGAGTGGTCACTCGATACCATAGCTCAGTTGGTAGAGCGGCGGGGGCGTATACCCGAGGTCATAGGTACGAGTCCTGCTGGTGTCGAAAATGATGTTTGCTTAATTGATTAGTCGTTGATGAATTAAAAACTTGCTTTATAGTGTTTTGATTGAGCGGATTTTCGTTTCTTAGGATTGGATATAATAAACATTTGTTTTATTTGGGTAACAGAAAAAGTATATTATGAAGATAGCATCCTTTACCACAAGTCATTATTCTTTCTTTGGGGCTTTATCGGTGTTTTATGTCCATATCTATGCAACGCGCAAAAGACCTTTTTTTTCAGAAAACTTTCTATTTCGTGTTCTTTGATATATTCTTCAAAGAACAATATAACTGTTTGTTTTCCTGTGCATGGTTTGCTAGGAAGGTGTACATTAATGTAATGTTTTAAGAAAGCTAGAAAGTAACTTTGCTCTTGGAACAACAAATCAGTAGTGTTTACAACGTATACTCGTATTGCAAAGTTCAGGATTCTCTTTTTAATCTTACATAAATTTTTTGTTCGTATATTTTTATCTTTTTCTTATAGACATAGTAGTGATAAAATAACATCCTGGAATTAATTGGTTACTGGTTAATTTTGTAAGTTTAATAAATTGTATGAATATTTCGTTTTTGCTATGATTTTTAAAAACCGCATTTGTTCTCTCAGTTGTTTTAAGGATTTGACATATTGTCTTCAACTAATAATTTGGTATTGGTATTAACAGTTAATATGATAATAACATTTACCTCCTTACACAACGCAAGGATAAAATTTATAAACCTATGAAGATAAATTAATAAATGTATTTCTTATATAATCCAAATCTCAATACAAATAAGGTATCCTCATAGGATATTTTAATATAATGTTTATATATACACCAGTTAAATACTTAAATACAATCAATTCACTTACGATGATTAATTATACTCTTGCTTAATTAATAATACTTGTAAAGTACGAAAGATAATTAATCTAAGAAGTTGTTTTGGTACTTAAAAAATTAAATTATTACAAAACTAACAAAATAAAAACGCACACATATTCACTTGAATGCTTTTGAAAATTAATTTAAGAAACCAAAATAACAATATTTTTTAGCAAATTCGGTATGCTAAGTTTTACTAAAGTGATGCTGATTACAAAACCATTTCGAGATATTATGGTTATAAACAATATTTTCTTGAAATTATATCAATTGAAGCTAAGATGACTGTTATTTTATCAAAAAACTGTAACAGTGTTTGACCTTCAAATATCGAAAATCATAGGTTTGTTTAGTATATTATCGTAATAATTTCATTTGACATCACAAATTCGTGATATGTTTTGCAATCAGCAACATTTTTATAAAACATTTCGCTTCATTTACATGACGCTACGTGATTTTATCGATCGATGACGTCATTAATGTACAAAAGTTGAACAATCTTTAAAAAATCATAACTTTGCAATAACTCATTTTAAATGGAAAATATTCAAATGAGTCTTTTATTTTCGTGTTTACTATCGAATAAAAATATTTGATAAATACCAAAAAAAAACTTTGCATACCGAATTCTATTTTTTTACCTGCAAAAAATATAAACTTTGCGAACTTGCCTCAGTGACAAGCACCCATATAATAAAAAAAACTGAATGGTATGGCCTAACTGGTTTTTATATAGAACTGCATTTAGCATTAAAAAATATTAACGGTTTTAATGTTCTTTTCACAAACCGATGTTACCAGTTTAGACTTACATATATTTATCGGTGTTTTATTTACAAGACATAATAATATTACCAAGATATGGGTAATACATAATTGAAATTTTGTTTACTTTAATAATAATAATAAACCATTATTTTCAAATGAGCATAACTTAGTTCGTCCTCAGTGAAATTTAAATACTATAACATAAAGTGTCAGTTTAATCTGCTCTTTGCATTAAACAAATTTCAACATTGCAATATCTAGTATATCGATAAGGATATATTTTATTTACAGTGAACATTTATACATGAAAGGTTTCTATAGTACGCGATTATAATAAGTTTTTAGATGTATGATATAATAATAACTAGAATTAAGCTTGGTATCAAATTCGATGATTTATAGAACAGGGATCCTTTGTTCCACGTGTCGTGATAAACAGCTGCTTGATTTTCTCCTGCTGTAAGAAACATATTATATTATTTTCCAATGTAACTATGTTAATACATAGAAAACTTAACCATATAGAGAAAAAAACGAAGACTGTAAATTTCCATAAATTACTCACTGCATTTCAACTGACTTAAATGAAGCAAATATAAGTGCAATAAATTCATACCATGGAATCAAGGGTATAGAAATAATTTATTTTGTCAAGTAGTTTTTAGCAAGCATTTTTACAGATTTTTGTGCTGAACAACTACGTTTCGTTTCCGCTCTAATTAGTTAATTTCTCTGTGTGTTATCATTTGGGAAAACATTGCTTCCCAAACCTTGTGAGGAAATTATCGTCGGCATGAAACATGGTGACACATCACTACAGAAATATAATTAATGGTTAACGATACCGTTATAACTCAGAGCAAGAGACGCCATATCAAATCTAGTGTTGGTCCTACACCAAATTGTTTTCTCGAAAGTCATATACGAGGCTGTGGTAAATTTATTAAGGTTGTTTCCAGTGAGAGGATACATTTTGGAAAACCAATTTGCTGATGAAATTTAGTAATGTGTCAGTGAATTTAAATTATCTGCGACAAGCCTGGTCTTTATACCTGGAATACACAGTGAGCAAAATGTCATCCGATGTTCGAAATAATATTACCTCTGCCATGATAATGAAAATAAATTCCCCATTAATTCCCTTGGGTATTCGTAATAGTGTACTTTTTGTTGCGTAAATGAAATATGAAATTTCATAATATTTAAAATTTTGTAACAAAATTATATTTCAATATGTCTTACTGAACAACTGAGTTAAAAAAGCATCACATATTAGAAAGTGGGTTTTTTTTTAAATATTAATATAATGTGTCAAGGATTTTATAAGATTTATTTATTCACCCATCCAACATCTTGTTCTTATATGTGAGCTTTGTAAGTATTTGTACTTTCTGTTATACAATTTTTCAAAAAAATATTAAATTTATAGCGATACTCTGTGGCATGTATGAAAAGGTTTGCCAAAGGGAAACTAATAGAATAAGTATATGTATCTATTTATAGTAATAATATGTGTAGTGTAGGCTTATAATAGCACTACCCCATTAATTTCCTTGGGTATTCGTAATAGTGTACTTTTTGTTGCGTAAGTAAAATATGAAATTTCATAATATTTAAAATTTTGTAACAAAATTATATTTCAATATGTCTTACTGAACAACTGAGTTAAAAAAGCATCACATATTATAAAGTGGGTTTTTCTTTATATATTTAAAACTAGTGGATCGTCCCAGCTTCGCACGGGTAGCGTTGTTTTTTTTAAATATCTGAGGTTTCTTTCTTCAGTCACTGCTCAAGCATTGTGAAATTCAGCGTAATGTTTTCAATTTATTAAATTTATAGCACTCCCTTAACAGTGTAGTTTGGTGATTTTGAATGCGCTTTAATGAACGGTTCAGTATTTCCGTTTAATAGCAAATTTTGGAATAGAACGCCATGAAGTATTTGTAACAATCTAAAAAATAAATCATTACGTTATGTAGGATGCAACTACTGGCGCCATCTAGTATGTTATATGTAAATTAGTAAAGATTTGGTTTTGATCACGGGCGCGATGGCTTATTTTATGTATAATTTCGGTGTTTGTCTACCGATTTCTATGATTCTTTTTTTATTGAATAGGTAATAATGTAACCTTTTTAAATTAGGGATGACTAAAATGTTTACAAACGTAAGAGTAAACAAATATAATCAGGATGTTCCGAACTGCTAAGCTATCAGGAATTACACGTGTTATTGTGAGTCAACCATAAAAGATAGACATATACTGTTGAGGATTTTTGTTTAGATAATTTTATGAAAAATATTTCCGCCACACATGATTTCTATGTAAGTTTAACCATTAAGGCTGCACACGCGACGGAAGCTTAAAAAATGGAGTAACTTCTCCCGTTTTCCCCAAAATCCCCAAAATTCCCCTTTACTTCTCTGCTGGTAAGTATACAAAAACCTGCGCAGGAGTATGAAGAATAATTGTACAAAGTTTCGTTAAAATCCATCGAGTAGTTTTTGTTTCCATAAGGAACATACAAACCGACAGACAGACAGACAGACAGACAGACAGACAGACAGACAGACAGACAGACAAAAATTTTACTGATTGCATTTTTGGCATCAGTATCGATCCCTAATCACCACCTGATAGTTATTTTGAAAATATATTTCATGTACAGAATTGACCTCTCTACAGATTTATTATAAGTATAGATTAAGTCTAATTATAATCAGATCACAATAATTATTGTGAGTACCGAAAATATTCTTGCAAAGTACACCCAGATTAGACAACAAATATCCAGGACAAATTCTTTATCAATGTTGGTAAATGACATAGCAGCCCATAAGTGGTATACCAAAGAATTAATAATAAAAAACACGTTTTTGGAAAAAAAACATATATTTATTTGAAAGACGAAAAATAGTTTTGCTGTGTTGTTTCGGCAAATAATAACACTACCCGTGGGTGTCAAACGAAGTTAGCTAAGATTGGGGCATTTTAAATAATAGTTGGCTGTGGGGGTGTGGCAAAGGGCCCATCAACAATCCTTCATTATATATATATATATATATATATATATATATATATGTATTTCTTCATTATATATATATATTTATAAATGAAATCCGCTTTCCGTTGCTACGACATATTACGAAAACGGCTTGACTGATTTGGCTCGTAGTTTTCTAATACCGTGTACAAGGTTTTTATGAAAAAAAAAAATAATAATAGGAAAATCTCTCAGAAAAATTGAAAAATATACATTTAAGAAAAAACGCCTTGTGTTTTGTCATAAGCAAATTTGACAGTACGAAGTCTGTCGGGTCAGCTAGTTATACAATAATATCCCCAGTCATCTTATAGAAAAATATTTTCTAACTCAAAACGTCTGGCTTTATTTTAAGATATACCAAGACTTTATTGAAGTAGAATTCTAAATTATAATATTGTTTAAAGCATTTATTCATATTTAAATTTGTTCCATTATAGAATAATATGCTCTATTAAATTGGTAATGCAACGCACAAAATTTTATCAATCTCAACTTTTTCCCATCTAGTTCAAAACATTGTCGTCTTGAAGAATTCATAATAAAATTGTAAAAAATATGAAAAATACCGAAAAAGAATACAAAAAAAAAACATTTTTTTCTTCAATACAAACTGTTTTAACAAATATTTTATAATGATATAATAAATACCGAAAGTGAACAGAGAATTATCTTATATTATACACTCTTATATTATAAAATTATTTGTTGTCTTTACTTTTAACCGCCATTTTGGTATCATGGATGATCAACGGGCATCAATACAACGTACGATATTCCATCCGTTGATGGGTCTCAGTGTTTTAAAACAAACAAAGTTCCCATTTAGAAACCAAATATAAATATCCTCGCAAGTACACCAAATTGCTTCAGTAAAAATAAACACCCGCCATCAAAATGGTACTCAAACTCAGTCAAACCCATCAGCGATGTATAAGCACTATAATAGTGCTTGCGCATTTCGCGAACTACCCTCGCGTCGAGTATTTGAAATCGAATTGCGATCGTGTCGAGACACCGAGAACCGACTCGAGCCGGTTCCAACTGGTCCAATATTTCACTGCGCGTTCTCAATATGATTGTATTTTATCAAGCGCTCGGTTGAGCAGTTTTAAATTTATAGAATAGTCCCATGTGAATTTATTGAATTGAATTTCTGTAGATGTGTCGCGAAACGCATTTTGATATGTCGCGTATTCCCATATCCAGATTCTTTATCCACATCTAAACCTCAGTTTGACAGGTATGAAGTAGATACTATTATCAGAAAACTAGAAACATAATATTACGCTATTACGCTATCATGCAAGTAAGCTAAGTAAGCCATTACCACTGAAGTGTTTTCTAATAGGAAACGAGCCCTGTAATAATTCCTTGCTTCAGTACAGCACAAGAGTATTGTCGAAACACTTGCGGAGAAAATAATAACGTATTTTCAAATAAACTAACTTGTTTTTCAAGAAAATTTTATGAAAATAAAATGGCGGCTTGAATAAAAGGTGTTATAACTGCAAAGATTAACTAAATTACGCTTCTTCAAATACCAAAGAGGTTGCTTATTAATATGATGAAATAATCATATGTCTTCTTTGACTATGAACACTATAGACAAAGCGATGTTACGTCATCCATTTTAAAAAGAGAAGCCCTTATTTAAGTTCTTATATGTTAAAAAGAGACACAAAACTTTATTGTCATCTCTATCGCGTAACCCGTTTTGTTGATGTCACACTTTTAAATTGTGACAAACAAAGCGTCGCCTTGTGAGCGATTTTAGTTTTCTTTTGATTTTGAGAAAGATTTTATTCATTTGTATATTGTTATTGTGACAAAAGAGACTCCATTAATTAAGTTATTGTTTAGTGAGGTATGGTTGGGTGTAGCGTGCTTGGCTGCGGAAGCCACAGCGAAAAACACATTGAAGGATTGACTTTCCACAAGTGAGTGAGTTTTTTAATGTTTTTCTACAGATAAATACATAATAAATACATTTCGCGATCAGAAAAAAAGTGATTCAAATGTTAATTACGTTGAACTAGATTACTAGCATTTTCTTTAGTTATTTTGAGCAATTTTTAATAGCATATTCTAAAAATATGCAGTATCTCAGTGTTCCCATAATTCACGTTTTCATCCTACCCTGTCGTTAGGGTAAAATTTTCAAATTAGTAAACTGATGTTAATGAGTGAGTATATTATGAATTTCGTCGCGCTATAGCGACGCTGAATGATTTCCAATTGTTATCTACGGAATTAGTAAGTAATAAATTTGTTATATTTATTTAATTTCTTCGTATTCATTACAGTTTTCCTAAAGACCTGAATCTACGAGAAAAATGGATTGCGGTCACTGGAAGATGCATACGAAGATGGAAGAGAATTGGAAATCAACCAAATATAAAATACTTAGATGTACGAATACATCATCTTTTGAAAAATGTGACTGAAATAGACGAATGAAACTGATTTTGTTTAAAGGTCAATAGTAAATAATGCAATAAAACTCATGTACAAAATAGTGCTGTCTTTTATTTTTCAAAATACAAACATAGACCCCACTATACCCATGATGACCCGTATGATATTTACATAACTTGCACTTATGGAACAGCTGTTTTTTTTTGTCCAGTAACAAAGTTAGTCCCGTACAAAAATTTATTCGTAATCATGGGAAGATTCATCCCTGATAGTTAGTACAATGCTTTAGATTTCACGGTGTATTAAACATCAGTAAATGGTAAAATTAAACAAAAAAGATTGTATAATACTAGGAGCAAGTATGTATAATTATATGATTGCAGGAAATAATATAGTAAACAGTAAACCTTTACAATAAATAAAACGACGTAACAATAAATTGACGTAATCAATTTTAAATTAAAAAGTAGCTTTTAGAATGGTGATTATAGTATTTTGGGGTAATTGTTTTCTAGTAATCGCAACATTACAGGGAAACATATTGCTATCTAAAAGAGGTACTCTCCCGTTGCATTATGACTCTGTCTATATAGTCTAAGTATGTCTTATATCAATCAGACAGTAGTAAAAGAAAAAAAATATAGTGCGACCGCACAGTAAAGAGTTTTAATGTAAATCTACACGGATAATCCCTATAATTCGGATTGACAGTTAAATAATACGGGTTTAAACATGCTTATGATTTCAACATAAAAGTATTTAAAAGTAACTTTTTACGCAACACAATATTTATTTATTAAAATTTACGAAACAGAAAAAAAATCAATACAAAACATTCGCGTGCTATGAATTTATTCTCAAATGAAAACGAGACCTCCAAACTATCCAATGTTTTAAAAACATAACTAATATTTTAGTGCGCTAATGCACTTTATGAAATAAAGTTATGAAAACACCTGCACCAGGAGTATCAACGTGACAGGTTACTTTTAATGTCTTTTGCTACTGAAATATGAACAGCACTGTATAGTTACGTGATGGTTTTTGTTTGTTATATTTTAAATTACATAATTAGGCAATTTTAGTTAATTTGATTTTTTATAGTGGGTTTAATATTTTTTATTTTATGAAAACCAACCAACCAACGTGGAAGGTAATGTGAGTAGAGGACGACCACGGAGGACACACCTGGACCAAATAGAGTGTGTGCTCAAAAAGGCCGGCGTCCGAAGTATGAAGAATAAAAGAGCATGTATGAGAAGAATGATGAATGTAACAGAAGCAAAAGTGATTTGCCTGGATCGTACAAAGTGGCGATCGATAGTCTCTGCCTACCCCAATGGGAACAATGGGCGTGAGTATAAGTAAGTAAGTAAGTATTTTATGAACTATATGGCTAATATATATATATATATATATATATATATATTAAGAGAGAATGTCACTACTCCTGTCTAAGAATAAAGCTTTAATAGGTTTTTGGGCAGTGGAGTATGCGGTTGGAGACTCATCACCAACGATACTTTATTTCTACTATCTTCTGCCCTATCAACTTCCTAATATCCTGTTTATTATGTATGTTTGTTTTAAAATTAATAATAAATAAAGGATGGGACGAGGACAAAAGGGTGCTGCAAGTAAAATTTTCTCAAAAATCATACTCCCAAACACGGTGAGGGAAAACATCGTGAGGAAACCCACGGGGCTAAGTTTTACATAGTCATATGACAGTGTATTTGTACAAAACGGTGCTTAATCTGTCCCCCTATCACGGGAGTACACTGTCCAAGCAAAACGTGGTTACCCTCAACACCAGATGATAATGTCACGTTTTGTTCAAAAGTATAAGTACCTCTGCAAACCCTTTCGGGGATTAAAGGCGTAAACGTGCGACCTTGAGATTAAAAAGGTGAAGAAGAAGAAAAAGAAAATTGGTTGAAGGTTTATTAAAAACATATTTGTAAAGTTACATAAATACATACAAAGAAGCCAATATTCCAGTGGGATGAGCACTGACAATCAATCAATCTCTACTTTGTACGGCTCAAACAAACCTTTCGTGCTTAGTTTACATTCATCATTTATTTTATGTATGCCTTTTTGCTGATTACTTTGGATACCTACATTCAAGTATTTTTCTGTTGAATATATAAGTGTACTGTGTTTCCATATTTTACTTGACTTGAATTTCATGTTACACATTACGTACATTAACATTATTAATGGCACAAATTATTGTGTAATACACCTAGCAGCCCGTAAGGCTCTGATATTTATCTAAATGAATATGAAGATAGGGGTCATTCTTAATACATACATACATACTCACTAATACTCATGGCCATAAAACCCAAAAAGGGATCGCCAGAACTTTACCACTTTTGGAATTTGATAGGACACAAGGTCATTGTACTGAATTAAAGTATCATTGGTGATGGGTCTCCAACTGCATCGACCCAAAGCCACTTAAAAAGCCCCGTAGCCTTCCCTCAGTCGCCTTTTAAGACACCCGTGGGTAGAAGGCGTAGTGACATTCTAAGCCGGTCTTACACGGTAATATACTATCATATAATAATCATTCTTAATACGTTTATACAACGAAAATTTCGCTTACAGATTGTATGACAAATGGTGATTTTACTTTGAGTATAAACCCCACGATGTTAATTTTTGTACAATTAATTGACCAAACTATATATCAATTATACTCAGACCAACTAGAACTCTAAGCAATTATACAATGATACCAAATATAAATAATTATCAATACATAATTCTATGTATGTGACTATAAATACTGCTGTAAGTAATAAATGAGCAATGAGTAATAAATATTTTGTGTCTCTTCTGAAGAACATCACGAATAAGGGAACGGTTGAAGCAGGAACTGAAATGATTGGCGAAAAAGTTATTATATGCTTACAGCTTAGCGATATTTAATTTTCAGAATTGGAACGTTTGAACCAAAGAAAAAGTTGCTTTAGAAACTTGAATAGTAAAAAAATTTGCTGAATGTGGGTTTGCTAGCAACAACACTATTTTACCTTGACCCTTTTCTTAAATGCCTTTTTGCCATTTTTCAGTGACAGCCAATTTATTTGTTTATGCAAATGTCAAGGTTTAACTAACATAAATAACAATTTCATAATTATTTTTGGCCATTTTTTTTTACGACAAGCAATGAGATGTGATTTTTCCTAATCGCTTTTATTTTAAAGATCGACTCTATGTTATTTTAAGATAATACATTACATACATACATATACTCACGGTTATATTTCCCTAGAAGGGGTAACCAGAGCTAAGGAATTATAAATTCCTCAGCCACTTTTGGAAGTTGAGTGGGGAAAAGATGGTAAGAATAAAGGTTTTTGGTGATGGGTCTCCAACCGCATCGCCCAAAAATCCAATAAAAAGCCCCAATACCCTTAGTCACCTCTTACGATACCCGTGGGTAGAAAGGGGTAGCGACATTCTAAGCCGGCACTACACGGCAAGATAGTATATTATACTTTAAAATACAAGTATTTTCAGGTACAATCATTACTAAAACTGTAAAATATTACTTGTCCCGCCAAAACGCTGTAACTTTATTATATCTGCACATTCAAGACGAGACATGGAGGTTGTAACTAAATAGGAAAGCGCTCTTACAAAAAATGCTACAAAATATAATAAAAATATAATAACTATAATAAACTGAAAAATGTCAAGTAAGGACCTGTCCTGTGTAGAACATGACACCAGACGACAATGGCCCACGTCAGCAGATTTATAGGGCCATAAGCAACAAAAATAATAATAATAAAAAATATAAGCAAATCTCATGCATATCCGAACGGCAACATCGATTATAAGAAGAATTATTGAAATAAATAATAATACTATTGCACTCATCCAAGAACCATGGGTACGAGATAACAGAATCTGCGGCCTTAGCAACATCAGAGGTAAGCTCATCTTTGATATAACAATATCAGACACACCAAGGATCTGTATGTATGTTTTCAAACACTATAACACCACACCCTTATCTCAATTCTAACGGCAATCAACCTGAAGGTCAAAAACGAAGAAGAGGGCACCACAGACATCATACTAGCCTCAATCTACATGCCTGGGGACGACGACAACTGCCCTACAGAAATGACTGAACTGGTAAACCACACAAACATACACAACCTTGAAATAATACTTGGCGCAGACACCAACGCCCATCATCCCATGTGGAGTTTCCCCGATTCCAACAAAAGAGGAGATTCTCTCTCACTCTACTTACTCACAACTAACCTAACTATACTTAACGTAGGGTCAGAATCTACCTAGGTAACTTCCCGGGGTCAAACTAGAATAGAAGCCACATTTGCCACCAACCTAGCTTACACAATGACAACCGATTGGGTAGTATCAAAAGAACTAACTTGCTCTAATCACAGGTGGATACGATTCAATCTAAACTGCAACATCGAACCGCCGCCGCCGGAACGATGACGGAATCCACGGCGGATTGACACTACCACTTTCAAAAGCCTCGTTGAAAAGGAACTCCAAGGTCACGAACGCAAAGTAATGAAAGAAGACACTAACCAAATAGGCACAAACGTAATAATCCTCAAGAATGCTTTAATTAACTTATACAATATTATTTGTCCGCTAAAACAGGTAACCAACGAAAAACGAAACAAATGATGGAACCCTAAACTAGCCAGACAAAAAGAAGAACTAGGAAAATTCTTCAACATAGCAAAAAAACTCAAGACAAAAATCAGACTGGGGAGTTTTCAGAAAAGTACGCAACCAATACAAAAAAGACACCAGAACATGCAGCAGGAAAGCATGGAAACAAATTCACAGAAACAATCGAATCCAACAACGAAGCCAATAGGGTAAGAAAAATACTATCGACAAACGACAGGAATATTTTGGGCATACTCAGAGGAAGAAACGGTACCTACACAAGATCGGACCAGGAAACATGCACAGAACTCCTAGAAACACACTTTCCCAACTGCAACATAGCAAACGAAACCAAATGGAAAAAACCTAGAACAAATCCCACACACACTGACTGAACATTAGCCAACAACATAATTACTAAAGACCGCATTAAATGGGCCATAAACATCTTGCAACCATACAAATCCCCTGGCTTAGATGGTATAATACCTGCCTTCGTGTAATTGGCTGAGAACAGCGTCATCCCATGGCTTCAGGACATCTTTGTGGCATGTTTAGCCCACCAATATATTGCCGAGAGACCGGTTCATAATAATACTGAAATATGTTTTGATAAGCCGAACTGGTGACGAAACATGGCTATATAACTATGATCCCGAATCAAAGCGACAGTCGACTGTATGGTGCTTTGAAGACGAGCCAATTCCAACGAAATGTCGCCGTGCACGAAGCACACAGAAACAAATGGTCGCCTCGTTTTTCTGCAAAACGGGTCATATAGCTACTCTTGTGCTAGAGAATGAAAGAACGGTGAACTCCGAATGGTATGTGACAGTTTGTGCTCCAACAGTAATATCAGCTTGGTTTGAAAAGCGACCGAAGTCAGGAATCCGGCACCTTCTCTGGCACCACGACAATGCGGCGCCGCACACGTCTGCAAGAACACTAGACTTTTTCAACTCGAAAAATGTGTCAATTCTCCCTCACCCGACCATATTCTCCTGACCTAGCGCCTTGTGATTTTTACTTGATTCCAAAAATCATAGAAAAACTAAAGGGGAAGAGGTTTGAAAGCAAAGAAGATGCGCTGGTTGCCTATTATTTCGAGATTTCTGAGGTATCTAAAGAAGAGTGGCCACAGGTATTTTCCAATTGGTTCAGACGTATGGAAAAGTGTATACGTGCTCAGGGTTAATACTTTGAAAAGATCGATACTTGTAATAAAGAATAAATTTTATAATTTTTGAGTATCTAGCTTCTTTTGGCATGCCCCTCATATGTCATATAGATTTTTAAATAAATTTCAGATAACTTATTATGATAAGTTAAGTAATAAAAAGTTATGTATCAGTATCGCAAATATACAAACTATCATAAAATATATAGGTATAATACATTAGTTATAAGTGTCAACATCCCTATTATAATATTAATTTTATTGTTGTGTTGTTTAAATTTGATACATATATTTATAGTGTTTTTAATTGAAGAAATTTTAATTTTGTGCCATGTAATGTTTAGTACCTTAATTTTTAGTTTTTGTATCTACAGCCCTCTTGTGAAATTGCATGTGCCCAACAGGGTCCATATTTATTACTGTACCTTGATTACACCATCTATTTGTACACTTATGGTTTGCAATAAAAGTTTGAGTTTGAGTTTATATTATTCGTCGTTAAATCCTTTTTGTTATATAGAGATGGTAGAGTATGACCCAGACCAAATCTCCCCAAACAAAGGTAATTCTGAAGACATAATATTAAAGCAATGCTAAGAAATTTACGATTATTCATCTCCGTCTACCCCACATGGCAATATAGTATACCACAAAGTATAGCTAAGTAATAGATTAATCAGAAAATGAAGTTTTCTCTTGAACGAAAATATTGTATGAATTGAGGTAAATCTATTTCAAACCCAGTGATTTGAAGTAAGAGCACTTTTTCTGAAACGTGTTTGCGCCGAGTCATTGCCTGATGTGCTGTGAAGTAAAAGGCTGAAATGTTATTTGGTCGACGATATATAGACCATCAATGATTAGGTTTCCTGTTGGTTAAGTCATTCTTAATGGTCTTTAATACGCTAAATGTTATATGAATTTTTTTTTCAACATTCATAATATTAAATTAAATGGTACCTTTTTTTGTTTTGTTATACTACTCGTATTATTTCAGCTATGAACTGAAAATTGAAACAATTATTTTAGTTAGGTGTCCTTAAAAAATTTTGAAAATTCAGATAGTTTGAAACTAACTTAATAAATGAAAAATCATGGCTCACTTTATACTGTCTGAATAAATTATTACAACACAAAAGATAAAATGAAATTACGTTCATACCGTTTACGATCTAACTAACCAATATTTCCACGTGTTCAAGCCTTAGTTTATGGTATCGTTCGAAACCTTTACCGTAACTTTTCCGCCAACTGCAAAAACTTTCCTGACCAGAGTTTCAAACGAGGGTAGAATTTTAATAAGCTCACCGGTTAACACATGAACGTTCACCGTCGCTTGAGAACGATTCTGCAAATGACAGCTGTACACGCCGCTGTCGTTTTGGGATGCACTGGCCACGTTGATTGTTGCTCTAAAAAGAAAAAAAAAATATTTGCCGCTCACATTGTTTCGAGTATGATACAAAATGTGGGTGTATTTTTGTGTTATTGATGAAGAAGAAGTTGATGAGGAAGAAATGTTTTTTTTTTGTATTTTCTTAAACGTTTCTGCTTAATGTATTGTTACTGAAAATTTTTATAGAAAACATTTATTAAAGAAATTAATTGATGTGGTTTAACAGATGTCTTTTACAGTGAATACGTTGATAACGAATTACAAATGGTGAATCAGACAATCGTAAGATTATCATTGAATTAGAATTAAACTATTCATTATCCATTATTAAAAAAAAACTAGAGAAATCGATGATTTCGACAATTTGTCCGCGATTTATACAACATTTGCAGAATCGTTTGTTGTGTAGTGTTGGCTTAGAATAACACTACCCCATTTCTTTCGGTGGGTGTACATAAGAGGCGACTAACGGTGTTGGGGCCTTTGAGGGATTTTCGGAGGATCCAGTTGGAGACCCATCACCAACAACCTTTTATTCCGCCATCTTTTCCCCACGCAACTTCCAAAAGTGGCTGAGGAATTTCTTATTCCCTAGCTCTGGCTACCCCTTCAAGGGCTTCATACCCGTGAGTATATGTATTTATACAACAACAATAAATATTCTCTATACAGTCGTTCTATTGACGAAGGTTTATTGTATTGTTCTAGTTACTGTAATACGCTAATAAAAATAAAAGTATATTAATATTGTTGATAATATCTTTTCTGACTATATACGTGAAGTAACTACAGTTAGCAGTTGGTGAATGGTGAATAAAAGCTTTATTGATTTGCTTTCAATACAAATATCGGAAATTCGACATTCGTCTGCTTGACTCATTTAACCAATAGTTGGGTTAATGAATACGATGCCAACAAAGAATTCTTATAAATATTAAACGTATAAATAGTGCCGTGTGGTGCCAGCTTAGAATGTCACTAAGCATTTCTACCCGCGAGTATTGTAGGGGATTAAGGGTATGGTGTATAACAGTGGTATGGCTATTAAGTGGTTTTGGGCGATGTGATTGGACACCCATCACCAACGATACTATATTTCTACCATCTTGTCCCTTATCAACTTCCAAATGTAGCTGAGGAGTCCCTAGCTCTGATGCTCTGGCTACCCCTTTTTTGGGATTTATGGTCGTGAGTATCTATTTATGTATAAATATGAAATATCTTTATTGGATTATTGATTCTATTTACTATTAATATGTCCTAGCACCTTTGAATAATTTCTTCTAACAAAGAGCTGCGATATGTAAGAAGTACTCCGTCTTTTTCGTGGAAAGCTGCGTAAAAGACAAACGGTTTCTTAAGTAATGTGTGACAAATTTTTAAGTGATTCAGCTGTGTTCAAAAACTTACCAACAACAAAGTATATCTTCCGTCTATTAATATAAAAAAATCTTTACAGAAAACCAGTTTGAAATTTGAAAAAAAAAGCAGTATGTTATTTTGCAACGCTATTGTCTCAACTTTATCAAACACACTTTTAACTCGAAACGTCAACAAGGTGGTTACAAAAATTGCTCAGCCAGTGAAATGGGCAGCAAATCGAATTTCCGCCGAATGTCGTTTGTAACATGTCAACTGTCGCACGTCAGCTCCGAATTACATTTGGTTACCATCGGCAATCACAGCCGTCAGTAAGCTTAAGTTCGTATTTCAAAGAGCGATTTGGGATTAGCCGTGACGAACTTATTTTGAGGATTTGTGACGATAGTTTATGTATATCCCAGGTTTTTTTAACGCGCTTATATTATTTAATTTAAATCTTTTTGTTCATGAAAACCTCATGTGGGGATTATTACTATTGTGGAAATTTTTCTTTCCTTTATTCTTCATTTATTACGCTTATATTATTTTCATCTGATGGTATGTGACCGACTCCTTTAAATTTGATTATACATATACTCACGGCTATATATCCCTTGGAGGGGTAGCCAGAGCTAGGGAATTGGAAATTCCTCAGCCATTTTCGGAAGTTGCGTGGGGAAACGATAGTGAAATAAAGATTGTTGGTGATGGATCTCCAACCGCATCACCCAATAGTTTCTTAAAGGCCCCAATTAACAATTATCGATAATCAAGGAAAATCCAATAATTTAATAGGTTCATCCCACCATCCTGATAAGGTTTGCCAGGATTGAATAATTTTAAATGATTCAGTACCAAATAAATATTGTTTCAATAAACCGAAAAATATTTCCCAATATAAGCTGTAAATCATGAAATATACACACACTAAGCGCCCTATGATTTTCAGCTTATATTGGGATTTATTTAAAGCGTGTTTTGAAATTTTGCACTATATTTATTTTAATTAACAGTAATTATTCTAACACAAAATATGACAAATGCGTTATGTAAGATGATATTGTAACCAAGATAGAAAAGGCGTGTGAAGATAATTTGGGTACATAGAGAGGATGGATGATTGTTGATTGTTTAATGAGATTCATAGAGCCAACTCGGACAGTAATGTTAAAAGAGGACAACCACAAACAACATATTTAGATCAAATAGAGAATGTCTTTAAAAGGCGGACGTCTAAAGTGCGAAGAATAAAAGAGTATGTATTAATAAAACGATTGATGAATGTAAGCAAAGCCTGAGACTTTTGCCAGGATAGTCCAAAGTAGCGATCGATAGTCTCTGCCTATCTTTATGAGAACTATTAGCGTTAGAATATTTATGTGTGTTCAAAATGTAAGGCTTCGAATGTGTTTTACCTAGCACCGATAAAGAATCTGAATCTTATAAGGTGATTGGAAGGCGTTGTGATGTAAAACTTATCTTTTGCGTTTTTTTTTGTATCAATCTTTCGTTCTTTTGAAACTATCCTGTTTGAGTATATAATAGCAGTGCCTATCTTTAATCATATTATCTTAATTTCGTAAGTTAAAACATAAATTCCGCTCCCCTTCTCGATTTATATTACAGTGTTCCGTTATCGAGCTATCTTGGGAATACAACAAAATTATCTAAGGAAACCCAACCTTGGTTTGAAATATCGAAGTTTATATTCACCAGCAAAACTACTTTATTTCTATTACAATATGTTTCATCTTCATCACAATCAGCCTATGGTATGGTAGACGTCCACTGCTGGACATAGGTCTCCCCCAAAAATCTCCACAACGACTGGTCCTGTGCTGCCCTCATCCATGGGTTTCCCGAGATCTTGAGCAGATCATCGGTACACCTTGTGGGAAGCCTACCCACACTACGTTGTCCGGTACGTGCTGCCACTCCAGAACCTTCGAGCTCCAACGGCCGTCTGTTCTGCGTGCAATGTTCCCTGACCATTGCCACTTCAGTTTGCAATTCTTCCATGTTTTAATTCATATTATTTTCATTTTTCCAAACGCCTCAAGCCTTTTGTCTTACTTGGTTTTAAACCTGATTATAGATTGGGAACCCTAACTTAATCTACTCCTGTTTAATGCAAATGTGAATACATGCTTGCACTATTAACACATTACTGCTATTATGATCTATAATTGTTTTAAGTTTTTATTGTTAGCATAATGATTTTTTTAATAAAGAAAAGAGCATGACGATTTAAAAGGGTAGGTATATAATTTTAAAACTTCCTGAAAATAGAAATAGAACTTGGTTGGAAAAACCATGAATCAAATTTTAAGGCGAAATATCGATCTTTTTTTGTTGTTGTACTTAGTTTTCCATGCGAGCTGGTAAGATTAAGTTAGAAATGTCGCAAATTGCATAGTATACTGCTCTGTGTGTACTAAGTTTTGCTAAAATCAGATTATCTACGCGGATCGAGACGGCAACGAAGGCCAGAACGAGAGCCGATTTTCTTTCCATCTAAATTTTATGTCACTTGATAGATGAATATAATAATCAAGATTAAAAACAGCACTCAAAAACTCTACTCAAACGTTCACGCCGTATATCCCCGAAGCGGTTGGTAAAAGTACTAATACTTCTGAAGATCAAGTGACATTGTCACCTGGTGTTCAGAGTATCCACGTTTTGCCTGGACAGTGTACTCACATTATAGGGGGCAGGCCTATCGCCTTTTTATACGAATACACACTCACAAGTCAAAGTACAACTTAGCCATGTTTCCTCACCGTTGGCAACTATGGTACATTAAATACACACATGACTTAAGAAAAGACTAATTGATGTTAGCCCGACCTGGGATTTGAACCCTCATTGTCTGCACGATAAGCGGTGTTCCACCCACTGAACTATTACGGTTGCCATAAGTAGAACTTGGTGGTTGGAAAAGTCTTAAATTAAATTAAAGATGATAAATTGAAAAATGCACTTATTTTGCCTTGCACTGGTAAAATAACGTTACAAATGTTGAAAATTGCATAGTATCGTGCGCTGTGTGCACTAAGTCTCACTAAAATTGGATTATCTAAGCAGGTCATGGAATAAATAAATGAAAGTCGGTTTTCTTTCCATCTGAATTTTATGTCACTTAACAGATAAATTATTAGTTCAGTTTAAAAAGAACATGGATTTTGAGTTTGACACTAAAACATGTTTTTTTTGTTACCAACGGAGCTATTAACGTTTGTTTATCTACTGAGTTTACCAGTGCTGTGTACTTACTATGGAAATTGTATTAACAGTATTCTGTGCCAAAAATTAACTTCATTTACATAAACTGAAACGTTCACGCCGTATATCTCCAAAGAGGTTGGCAGAGGTACTTGTACTTTCGCCATTTTGTAAGAATTCACTGTCACATGACAAAGTATAACATAGCCATATGAGACCCTCACAGTGTTTTCCCTCACCGTTAACAACCATGATATTACCACTCATGTGACTTTAGAAAAGACAAATTGGTGTAGGCCTGACCCGGGCTTGAACCCTCATAGTCGTCATCGATCGTCAAGCGGTGTTCTACGCACTGAGTTGTCACGGTTGCAGTTTACATTAACTGTTTGACATTACAATATAATACATACATACATACATATTCTCACGTCGTTTGTTCCCATTGAGGTTGGTAGAGACTATCAACTTTGTACGATTCTGGCAAAACTCTCATCAAACCTACAATATTATCCGTTACATTAAATTTCTGAAAACAAGATATGCCGTGTAGTGCCGGCTTAGAATGTCGCTACCCCTTTCTACCCACGGGTGTCGTAAGATATTGGGGCTTTTTATTGGATTTTGGGCGATGCGGTTGGAGACCCATCACCAAAAACCTTTATTTTTACCATCTTTTCCCTACTCAACTTCCAAAAGTGGCTGAGGAATTTATAATTCCTTAGCTCTGGCTACCCCTTCTAGGGAAATATAGCCGTGAGTATATGTATGTATGTATGTAAGATATGATTTTACGTTTCCTACTAAGAAGGTGGTTTGTGTTAAAATGTCAATAGGTATTAAGTTTTACCATCGATTCCGCTATTAATGAAAACGCAATTGAATTAATATGTCTGGAAATCTGAAATAATCACCAAGGTGATAATTGAATTTATAGATTAATTTCCATATGTATTGATCATGAATGGAATTATTTCACACTATAAATCTGATAGTTATTGGTTTGATTTGATAATATGGAAGTTGGGTTTGTCAGGATCGTACAAAGTGGCGATCTAGAGTATCTGCCTACCCCAAGGGGAATTAATAGCGTCAGTATATGTAGCATGTTTCTCATCCACACAGCTTTTGGTCCGGTTAGGTCCAGAGGTTGCGGATTCGACTCTCGCTGAGAATAGCATTTATACGATGATGTTTCTTAGTCTAATTTTTTTTGTATATCATATATAATATTTTGTTGAGTTGGTATCCCACACCTACAGTCATTTAATTGTTCTTATTTTGACGTGACATTGATATATCGTTCTTATTTGTGTCATATGTCCGTAAAACTAAATTTAAAATAAGTTATATTTTTAGAGAAAAAAAAGAATATTATAACTATTCACAAAAAAGATGATTTGTGTTTTACATACATACATATACTCACGGCCATAAATCCAAAAAGGGGTAGCCAGAGCTTCAGAGCTAGAAACACCTCAGCCACATTTGGAAGTTGATAGTAGACAAGATGGAAGAAAGAAAGTATCACTGGTAATGGGTCTCCAACCACATCGCCCAAAATCCATTTAAAAAGCGGGTAGATAGGGGTAGTGACATTATAGGCTAGCACTACATGGCAATGCTTTACTTATTTTAAATTTATAATCTATACTTATAATAAATCTGTAGAGAGGTCAATTCTGTACATGAAATATATTTTCAAAATAACTATCAGGTGGTGATTAGGGATCGATACTGATGCCAAAAATGCAATCAGTAAAATTTTTGTCTGTCTGTCTGTCTGTCTGTCTGTCTGTCGGTTTGTATGTTCCTTAGGGAAACAGAAACTACTCGACGGATTTTAACGAAACTTGGTACAATTATTCTTCATACACCTGCGCAGGTTTTTGTATACTTTCCAGCAGAGTAGTAAAGGGGAGTTCTGGGAAATTTTGGGAAAACGGGAGAAGTTACTCCATTTTTTAAGCTTCCGTCGCGTGTGCAGCCTTAATGGTTAAACTTACATAGAAATCGTGTATGACGAAAATATTCTTCATAAAATTATCTAAAAAAAATCCTCAAAAGTTTATGTCTATCTTTTACGGTTGACTCACAATAACACGTGTAATTCCTGATAGCTTAGCAGTTCGGAACATTCTGATTATATTTGTTTACTCTGACGTTTGTAAACCTCTTACTCATTCCTAATTTAAAAAAGGTAACATTATTACCTATTCAATAAAAAAAGAATCATAGAAATCGGTAGACAAACACCGAAATTATACATAAAATAAGCCATCGCGCCCGTGACCAAAACCGAATCGTTACTAATTTACATATAACATACTAGATGGCGCCAGTAGTTGCATCCTACAACACGTAATGATTTATTTTTTAGATTGTAGAAGTATTTATATACTTCATAGCGTTTTATTCCATAATTTGCTATTAAACGGAAATACTGAACCGTTCATTAAAGCGCATTAAAAATCACCAAACTACACTGTTTAGGGAGTGCTATAAATTTTATAAATTGAAAACATTGCGCTGAATTTCACAATGCTTGAGTAGTGACTGAAGAAAGAAACCTCAGATATTTGAAAAACAACGCTACCCGTGCGAAGCTGGGACGATCCACTAGTATTAAATAATTTGGTCCATGAAAATAAGTTATTCTAATATATTATTGGAGATAAAATAAATGGCTTAAATTAGTATAAAAAATGCAACACTCACGTAAAATTTCGCCAAGTGACACCTTCAATTAAATCTTTTCCTTGTTTCTTCCAAACCAATCCATAAAGATTATTTACAATTGGCTTCGAGGTACTAACTGTAGCTGGCGTAGTCCTAGCTTCTTTAGTACTTGTACTTATTCTAATAGTAGATAACATAGTTGTGGTTTCAATACTCCAACTTTTATTTAATACTAAATTTATCCTATTATAAACTGTGCTTGTCTTTGTCGTTACTTCTGTTGTTGTCAACGGTGTTGTGCTTGGTTTAGACGTTGTAGTTGTAGATGGGACTATTGTGGTTAATGAGTTAATATACTTGTCTGATAATATACAGGCTAAATTTATCGAGCTACCAGATTTATAAAATCTGTCTTTCATTTCATGTGACTCGTCCCCATTGATGGTTAGTATTGGAGCTGAAACAAAAAAAAGGTTGTTTAATTTACGGAGTCAATTAATTTTATTTTATTTTTAATAAAATGGTTTTGCTGCTATGAGACATAAAATTTTCGTTTTTACTAAAATATTGTTTTATAGTTACGTTATAAATTGTAAGCAAAGTACTCATCAGCTAAGTATCGGCTTAAAATATCACTATCCAATTTCTAGCCGTTGGTGGTCTTAGGAGGCGCCTAAGAGTATTAAGGCTCTTGAAGAAGTTGCTCAGCGATGCGGTTGGAGACTCGTCACCAATAACCTTCATTTTACACAATTTAACTTCCAAAAGTGGCTAAGGAATTTCTTATTCTGAAGCTCTGGTACCCTTTCTAGGGATGTATAACCCTGTCTTAATGAATTACTCATGAAATGTCAGTGTATCCTATCAATCACTTTTTAGTCCACCTACGTGTATTCTAAACATTAGCTTTAATATTTTCTGGACCCGTATCAATTTATGAACGTCGTATGTAAAAAAAAATGTACCACCAACCTTTCTGGGACATGAGATGATAAATTTTATCTTTAAAATTGTTCTATATGTTTTATTTTGTAAAACGTAAGAACGTACAATATTTCAATTGTGAAGTGTCAGCTTGGAGAACCAACTTATTCCTCAATGTATATTTTGTAAGAGGCGACTTAGGGGAATGGTACTTTAAACGTGATTATCGGGCGATGTAGCACCAGCCACGTCACCAATTACAATGTTTAATTATTCAGTCATTTCTTTGATAAACTTTCAGAAGAGAGTAGAAGAGGTATCTTTAGAGATCGTAATTTATATTCGTGGCAGTATGTATAAATATAAATTCTAAAACACTACTTACGCAATACTGTCAAATTAGTGAGTATCACTCTAGGCGGATGCGTCGAAATTTGGCACATGTAGACACCCGCGTCAGTCTTCTTAACAGGATTCACACTGAGCCTCCAGTTATTAGGGTACTGGAATTTCACTGCTATCCTGCTGTCGCCAGCATACGGCGCCCTGCCAACGGTTAGCAGCTGCGCCGAGTCGGCGGTGCGTTGGAGCCACATCACCTTCAATTGAATTCGAATTGAGTTTGCTTGGAAATTTGAGACATTTGACATGTTGATTATGCAATACATACACTAGACATATATAGTTCCGGGATTAGGAAAGAGTACTTTGAAATGTATAGTTGCTGATTCACTTATGTTATGGTAGTATAAAATGAGAGATAGTTCAAAGTAGGTTACCTTTAAAAGTGAGTTCAAGTCATGCTGTATTTGAAATCATATTTTATTTTTACAAAAACTTCAAACGAGCATATTGAGTTTTATAAAAATCCTAAAGTAATTAAATCCTCATCCCTTTAAAACATAAAAAAAACATTAATGATTCTCAAATGAAAGCAATGGTAAGAACTAATTGATCCCGTTTCCATTTATGACTTAAAATGGACTCAAAGCCAAAAAATATAATTTTAATTAAAGCATTCAAGTTCTAGATTGCCTCTTTGATCACTTGTTGGGTTTGCCCTAAATTGGACAACCGTTTGTAAATAATGGTACTTCTAAATGGGTTTGCTGCCCAATAAATTTTTAGGGTTAACTGCTCTTTATGCTTCCTTTTAATCGCGGTACGAGTAAAAAATAGCCTTGAACCCACTTATTATGGTCGTAAATGGTACAAAGATAACGTTTGGTGTTTATTTATTTCTGCGAATTGTTGGAACGCTCATTAGTTTCAGAGAAAAGATAATTAATACTGTTATGTTTTTCTGTTTCTCAGTGACTTGAAGACTATGTTTAGGTTGTATAGTTAAGATACAGGCGGAGTAAAAACATATTCAAATCTGATTTTTATACCTCAGTTTTTTCATATTTTTATATTAGATGCACTCGGACCGATCGATGGAACAAAAGAGCCACGAAATTGTCTACCGGTGGTGTAGAGAAAGCGTGACCGACCAAGAACATTATGGAGCGACGAATTACGTCTCTTGGTACGTGAAAGTACTTTGCCCAGAAATGGCACACGAAATAATCAAAATAATAAATTTTCGTATCAATTTATGTTATCAGTAAATAACTACCCATCAAAAACATTCTGTGAAAAACTAGCCGAGTGTCGATAGAGCTGCTTATTTCACCCTTAAAAGTAATGAACTCTCTAAAATAAGTGGAGCCAAGTCTAAGGTTCCTTACTGCGATTTATTTATTACTATAATTAATTTTACGTGACTTGGCCGTTGACTTGTAATAAGTAGATTATGATTAAAGTTTAAGGGAAACATAGAAACAATCACCAGAGTTCTTACTACTAAAAATAAAGATTGATTAGAATCACAAAAAAAATTAAGTGTGCTCTACATAACCGACAAAGAACTTTAAAAGATTTGAAAAAATCTGCAAATAACTTATTAAATAAACTTGTACATACTAAACGTGTAAATAATGTTCAACGGCCAAGTCATGTAACATTAACTATAGTAATAAATAAATCGTTGTAAGGAACCTTAGACTTGGCTCCAATTATGTTAGAGATTTCAATACTTTTTAGGGATAAGCAAGCAGCTCTATCGAGACTTAGCTAGTTTTTTCAGAATGTGTTTGGTGGGATTTAACTTCTTTTTGAAAGGACGTAGCTTTGACCTACTTTAAAATGTGTAAATAAATACGCTAGTGGGATTTCAAATACAGCCAGCGCATCTAGTGACGAGTACTGGTACTAATGCTAAATAACGTGAGCAAAGCCGCGGCTGAGTGCTAGTACATAAATAATAATAACTATTGAACTAAATATTTTTATTCATTGAGTAGAATACAGTTGATCGACTACTGTTTCTCGTAAAAACGCTTACTATAGTTTGGCAGTACTCTTATCTTTTCTCATCAGCGTCACCAGGTAGTCCAGAAAGGTGCCATAAACCTTGTTCTGATAGTTTTTTCTTTATGTGGGCGCTCAAATCTACCTCTGGACCAAATTTCAGCTCTAGGTCTATGGGAAGTACTAGTTCTATTTTGATGATCAGTGAGTCAGTCAGTCAGTGTCGAAAATACGAAAATTTTCATTAGCTTAACTTCGGAATTAATTGATCTACCGACTTGAAATTTTGGATTTCAAGTGTGTGATTGACAATTTCTAGGTGGCGAAATTTCAGCGTTTAAATCTTATCTAGAGGTTCTCGAATGGGGCCCTGAAAATGCGGCGAAACGGTCCCAGATAAAGATGGTATGTCAGTGTTTGCTGCGCGCTCGACTTGGCGGGGGCAATGACTTGCGCCCAGGTTTACTTGCAAATTTGATGAACAATAAAAGTAAAATGATCAGAAATATATTTTACTTCAGACAAGTAAATGGGGCTAACTTATACCCACGGTTCTAAATCCCAACAAAGGGTATCTAGTACCTTTAAGGTCAGTAATTTGAAAGGCACTTTTAGAAATGGAATAGGAAAAATAAAATATAATTAGTAATAGGTTTCCAGCCACATTCTATAAAAAACTTAAATTACCCCGTACATGCATATACACACGGCTATAAATTCATAGAAGGGGTAGCCACAACTAAGGAGCAACTGAAGTGGGGAAAAAATGGTATGATAAAGGTTGTTGGTGATAGGTAGCCAACCTATCGCACAGAAATCCATTGAAAAACCCAAATACCCTTAGTCGCCTCTCACGCACAACCACGGGAAAAAACGATGTGCTGCTATTCTAAGCCGACACTACACAGCTTACGACATACACATGGCTGGATATATGCATGAGTAGATACTGCACAGCGGTAATAATAATGTTTGCATACCGTTTTATCCTTTAGCATGCCTACACGGCAATTCAGGAGGGCTTCAGATCCAACATGGGCTGCAACTTGAGTAGCCTCCCCGGGGTCTCCACCGCCTTCGAAGTATGGACCCCAATGGTGTTCGTGATGGTGGTACTGATGGGAAGTGAGTGGACCATCTCTATCTGTGAAATAAGGAGTCAGGTAAGTACATGAAAATTAGGTTATTGAATGTTTTATGTAGCTATTGGAAGCACTACTATTAAAATAGAAAACCTTCATTGTACATCACAGTTTGTTTTATAGAGATTATGTTCTTAAAAATAAGTACTCCTACAATTGAACAGTCTGATGCTGAATTCTTTAAACAATCTGTCGTAATATTTTATAAATTGTTTCCTCAATTTCAGAGAACGCATTATTTTCTGTTGTACTAACATTAGGTTACAAGTAATGACGAGTATATTTATTTTTTAATAAAAGCTACCAAAATATTCGTTTACATCCATCCTTCCATCAATCATACCAAGTGGCGATTGTTAGTCTCTGCCTACCCTAATGGGAAATAAAAGTTTAACAGATTTTTTATTTTTTTACTACAGTACAGAATTGATTTATTACTTATCATTGTTGTGCCCAAACCAAATCATGATGTGACCAGTAAACAGTAAAATATTTCATAAAATACGACTATTTCATGTTATTATCGATCATTGCATGATGTGCGCAATTTTACGATGTGGCCATGACATATCCATGCACAATAAATTTGTGCCAATTTCATTTTCGTATATATTTATTTTAATGATTATAAATTAATAGATACTAATATTATTAAGTCTTAAATAACCTTTTGTATTAGATTAATAGTGTTTACCTAACAATTGCTCTATGTTTCCCGCATGCTAAATCAAGCATGTTTACTGTATGCCCTTAGACCATCTCAGGAAAATGCACGGATGAAAATCAACGCCTTTTGTTGGCACAGCCAAACTGGCATATGCTAAGCCACTATTTTTTGCCCTTATGGTATCAAATGTACAATGTAGAATTATTTTTTCACTTATGTAATTCTTTATTAACTTGTGTACACATGTTTAAAGGTTTCAGTCTAGAAAAATGTCATATGTTATTTTAAATTGATCGAAATATGTTTCTTTTGATACAATGAAAAAATTAATATTGTATATTTTTTTTGGCAAATACACAACTGCAATTTTTTAAGTATAGAAAATAATATCAAACAATTCAATTTAAATGGATTGGTCTCTTATTACTTGTTCTTATTTTGCCTGGGTATTATCACTAGCATTAAGTAAATGCAAACATTTTTTCTCCGCTTTAATTCCAAAACAGGAGAAGGCAGGGCTTAGGAATAAGAGTATCCTAGGCCACTTTTAGAAATATTATGGAAAATAAAAAGTAAAGAAAAATTTGATTGGTGATAGCCAAATCTCCCAACAATTACTGAAAAGTCCCAATACTTTAAATTATATTATATTATATGACATATACACATTATTAGTTGTACGACATCCACGGGTAGAAATGGCTTCGTACTATTGTAAGCCAAAACTACACAGTAACACAAAGAAAATGCGCCAAGAAGAATTTCTTCATCAGTTAGAAAGCTTTAAATACTGCTGGTAATAATGACATTTCTATTGATTTCTGACGTGAGCCAGCCCGTTCCTTTATCTCCAATGAAAAGGATCTGATCAGTGATACAGAACTAGGTCAATAGAGCTCGCTCTGCTGGTTTTTTTTTTTGAATAGTTTATTTAGCAGGATAGTTTTACTCTATGATTGTTTCACATCTACACACTCAAACTCAAAAGTTCATGCCGTATATACCATAAGGGGTTGGCAGAGGTACTAATACTTCTGAACATCACGTGACATTGTCACCTGGTGTTGAGTACTCACGTTTTGCTTAGACAGTGTACTCACGTAAAAGGGGGCATACCTATCGCTGTTTTGGCACGAATACACTATCATATGACTAAGCACAACTTAGTCATGTGGGTTTCCTCACAATATTTTCCCTCACCATTAAATAAATCAACCACTTATATGACTTTAGAAAAAAAACTTCAGTATAGGCCCGAGTCGACTAAGAGATCGAACCGACACGCCTCTCTGCATGAAAAGCGCATAAATTATACCACCGACCTATCTTGGTTGTTTATGTTATAATGTTACTTTATGTTGAGAAACCCAACACAGAACCAGGAACTTTCATATTTTCTTAATTTTTCCTACTACACTATTGTACGCCTTCAATTCAATAAATTTACATTATTTTTTTATTTATTTATTCGTTGACCAACAACAGCAAACGCAACAAACATGGCACAGAACATACAATTGTTTTACAAAGCCAATGACAAGTGATCAGATCACAATTACCGGTAATAATAATAAATTTAGATCATGTGGGGACTTTAGTTTTCCAGTTTCACTGTTAATTATTTTCCAGACAGTCTTACTCTTGTTAGAAGAATTCTTAATTTTATGTTTTATGCATCTAGATTTAGCTTCACCACAAACTTTTTTGAAAATTTTAGAATAATTTCTTACATAAATAATAAAATCTTGGTTGAAGTTATAGGTTATAGGAGAAAAGTTTCTCTATACATGTTATATAGTTGATCTCTACTTATTCTAATTCCAGCGGTGGCCCATTCAGCAAAAGAGCATTTTGTATTACATAGTATTACCTTAGTTTTAAATATTTTGTTTTATTCTGTTTTTAGCTCATGGATGAATGAAAGACAATTCGCTAATGATTCACTGCTTCTCACTGGGGGGCTAATGCTAGACCTAATATTATTTTTAAATAAGCTAAGTTTTTTTTCAGTTATCTGTCTACATTCGTAATAAATAAGAGTAAGAACGAAGAGAGTAAGAAGATAGAGAACAACACAACTTTCAACTATATAGGAGGAAAATCAAATTGAATAATGATATTGAATTAGGTCAATGAATATTATCAAACAATTTAATCTATCTTCTTCTTCCTTTGATGCCATCTCTTATCGGAGGTCGGCTATCACTATTGCCACTTTGGTGCGTGATGTTACGTCTCGGAAGAGCTCTATATGTTTAGCGTCGTACCACTTTGATGGATTGTCAAGCCATGTTCAGGGCGGCCTGGTATTTGGCAGCCCTGTATTTTACCTTGAAAGATCAGCAGCAAAAGATTATATTTATATTAATTTACGAGGACAACTTTTATATGCCGTGTAGTGTGGGCTTAGAATAGCACTACCCCATTTCTTCCGGTAGGTGTACGTAAGAGGCGACTAACGGTATTGGTGCTTTTAAAGGATTTTTGGGCGATGCGGTTGGAGACCCATCATCAACAACCTTTATAATACCATCTTTTCCCCACTAAAATTTCCAAAAATGGCTGGGGGTTTTTTATTTCTTAGCTTTGGCTACCTCTTCTAGGGATCTATAGCCGTGCGTATATGTATGTATGTAACTTTTGTAAATACATAATGAATTACTTTGGACTCTTCTTCATTTCGTTTTAAGGCAAGTAATGTTACACTTTTTCGTTGCCACCCAATATTAACAAATTCGCAAATTTCTTTTTCTGTTATATTCGATATGCATACTCACGCTAATAAATCCCTAAAGGAGTAGCCAGAGTTTAGGATAAAAACATATGAGCCACTTTTGAAAGTGGAGTAAATAAACGACCGTAATTATAAAGATAAAAATAAACTGCTGTGTAGTGTCGGCTAAGAATAGCACTACCCTATTTCTTCCAGTGGGTGTACGTAAGAGGCGACTGACGGTATTGGGGCTTTTAAGGGATTTTTGGGCGATGCAATTGGAGACCCATCACCAACAACCTTTATTTTACCATCTTTTCCCCACGCAACTTCCAAAAGTGGCTGAGGAATTTCTGATTCCTTAGCTCTGGCTACCCCTTTTAGGGATTTACAGTTGTGAGTATATGTATGTACACTATACAATATGACGCAGAAACAACATTTGCTTAGAATTAATTTTAAGTGCTTAAACAATTACTATTAGTAATTGTTTTTCGTAACATGCAATAACATTCGATAGTAATCCCATCAGTTATGTCAATAATCCATACGTTATCCAATATAAATAGTACGGATTCCGGAAAACTCCAAAACTTACTTTGCAATATGCGATCTGTCTTCTCAGAAATACTTTCCCTCTTGATATTTTCTCTTAGTTGTTGGGTGATATTTTTAAATATTTCTCTTGATTTCGCAAGGCCATCGAGTTCATCTCTTCTCCGACGAACTCCATTGGGGTAGTTTGCTTCTTCATACCGCAAGGGTTCTGGTGAAGAGAAAAATATATTGTTACCTTAAAGTTCGTATTTTTTGTTACGTTCAAACAATATATCGCTAAGTGACAATACATAAAAGGTTGACTGGAAGAAATCACGTTAAGGCGATAAGTCCGCCTTTGTGGACATTGACTGTTAACTACAATGATCTGTACCTAATAAATAAAGAATAAATAAAGGAAAGAAAAACTTCGACACAGGCGATACACTGTACCTATTTTGTAAAATACTTTTTCTATCTGTATTCAATATAGTGTTAAAATAAATAAATAGACATCTACTCAAACATTCCCGCCGTATATCCCCGAAGGGGTTCGCAGAGGTCCCAATACTCCTGAACATCACGTGATATTGTCACCTGATGTTCACAGTACCCACGTTTTGATTTGACAGTGTACTCACGTGATAGGGGCAGGCCTGGTTTTTTTTATAGAACTACATACATACATATAATCACGGTTATAAATCTCAAGAAGGGGTAGCCAGAGCTTTAGAATACCTAATCTAATTATGGAAGTAGAGTGGGGAAAAGATAGTAAAATAAAGCTTGTTTGTGATGGGTCTCCAAACGCATCGCCCAGCAACTTCTTTAAATACCGTTTAGTTAGTAGTAGAACTGTTTAGTTTAGGTTATCATTTTGTTTTTGTACTAGGAAAATAACATAAAACTTTATTGTCATACTTGTACTTATATACATATCTATTCGTTAATTCTACTTGCACTTTTAATTAGTGTAGTAGAAATGCTACATCAAGTTGGTTTTCGTCATAACTTTCTTTATATACCTACTTTAAATAGAGAAAGCTTTCAAAGTCTATTTTCAATTCCAACTAAAGTGCTTAAGCCGTATATGCCGGGAGAAGTGGCAAAATCAATACTACTTCTGAAAATCACGTAAGTTTAATGTCACTTGGTGTTTTCCACGGATAGTGCAATCACTTGACAGGGGCATTCCCATCGCCGTTTTTGTGCATGTAGTTTTCCTTCCTCACCATCAGCTATCATAATAAATGACCTGCACATATGTTTTAAATTCTTGTGTACAATAGGTAAAAAAAAAACTGATTTACTACTAAATTAAAATTCTACTCGAAACCAAGGTTGAGTCTTTCGTAAGCCTTGTCTTTTCACATCAGTATAAAAAGCAAATTCACACAACAGAACAAAAGCTCATAAAAAATTTGAAGGTAATTGGTATTGGCTGAAAGAATATTTTTATCATCATCTTACTGTGAACGCAATATGAAAATGAAGAACAGGTACATATAATGTAATTACGATGGAAACGCAAAAATAAATTGTATACTGCCGACAACGTGGGCCAAATTCTAATTTTTTTTTGCGACGATAATTTCTATACATTATGAATTTGAGATTGCTATGAAAAGCGTTTAAAAATATGTCTACTGTACTTATTAAAGCTAGAAGGTAATTGAAATGCAAGTAAATAATAGCAAGTTGAATAAAATTAATTGGGAATTCGTTTTCTCAATTTCGGTTAAGAATATCTCGGGCCAATTCGTCCTGCAGATTTCTTAACACGATACATAGTTTAATGGATATTGTTAAGTGATTTCAGGTCATTGTGGTGCAAGTGGTATATTAAATACTGAACCAGTTAAAATACAAACTCAAACTCAACGATATATTTTAAACTATACAATATAAAATACGCCTATTAATTACAACCATGACCAATTGACAATCATTTGTACTCATTATATACATGATGCCCTTTAAAGGCCCCAAAACTTTAAGTCATTTCCCACGGGAAGAAACGGGTTATGTGTATGCTAAGGCGACACCACACTGCTTCCCAGCATATATTTTTATATCTTTTCCCAATTTATCTTTAAAACTTTATGAAAATATCCACTGCTACTTGGTGCTAGTCTGGCAAATCTTGCTCGTGCTCTCGTTTATTTTTCACACTTTGGACTACCGCACTTTTCAAAATATTTCTTTTAATTTTCGTGTTTCTCTTCATCTTCTCAAACCACCTTTAATATAATTTTAATTTTTTCGAACAACGTCATATTTTGCACAAGAAACTAATCCCTACCATGTCATATAACTATACATTAAGTTATAAATCTATTGGCAACTTAGCAGAATAGGATTTCCATTTGTGTGGGTTCTTTATTCGATAGTAATGTTTAATAATAAGATCATATCTCAAAGAAGTATGATGGAATTATAATCGATTTTGCTGTACAAAGATATAATGTATTTATTTAGATAGACGTCTTATTACACCTCCAAGTAGCTTTATTCTACATTTACGCCGTTTATAGTCGGAGTGGAGGAAAACTAAATACTCCTTACAAATTTAACTTACATCATTTTTTGTCATCTATTGTTCTGAGTACCCACGTTTTCCTTGAGCTGATCATTCACGTTACAGAGGGAGACCTATCTAATATATTTGTACGATTAAATGGCCCACTGGTGCTGTGTAGTTTCGGCTTAGAATAGCACTACCCCATTTCTTCCGGTGGGTGAATGTAAGAAGCGACTAACGGTATTGGGGTTATTATGGGATTTTTGGGCGATGTGGTTGGAGACCCATTACCAACAACCTTAATTTTACCATCTTTTCCCCACTTAACTTTCAAAAGTGGCTGAGGTATTTCTAATTCCTTAGCTCTGGCTACCCCTTCTAGGATTTTATAGCCGTGAGTATATGTATGTATGTTACTGGCCCACGACAAATATTTATAGGCAGGGAGGGTTCTTCACAAACCTCTCGGGTTGTGTCTACAATTATCAATGTTTTCTTATATGTTCTTTCATTCTTCAACTTTGGATGCCTGCCTCTTTTAGCATGTGATCTTTTTGATCTACTAATATTACCATTCATATTGGCTCTATAAATACTATTTACTAATTAACAATCATCCATCATATCTATGTGCTAAAACCATCTTAACAATTCTTTTTCTATCTTTTGTACAATCAAGTTTTGACACAACACCTTTACAAATCACGCAATATATAATTCGATCACATTATCGTAATTTATTATGTTTTTGATGGAGCTAATTTCTGCTACTTGCTCATCGCTCTCATGCTTCACCAGCCAAACCCAACATTCATGTCATACATAAGCGTAGGGATTAGAAGAGCATCATGCACTGCTATTATAGCAGGACACCGACTGACAAGACATTAGACTAATCAGGGAAACTTTTTTTGTTATGTTAACTTTTGGGTATTCCGGAAATAATCAGAATCAGAAAATTACTAAGTTTATTGAACTACGTATAGTTTCAACTAAGGCAGACGGAAGCTATTTATCACATTTTTTTACGATCCTCGCAAACCTTTTAATCTTGTTGATAAATACAAGTCACTTCTTTGTTTATTCAAATATATATTTTTTTGCTATATTTTATTGCTTCTTTTATTATCGATTTTAAGAAAAAGTCTAATAAACCATCAAATAAAACGATATCTTCTAGTAAAAATGGTAATTGATAAAGATATTAGACTGCCTACTGAAAACCGAGGGTAATCAATATTCCTATTTCAATCACCTGTCATTATACGCCTCGATGAATCTCAGATTGTCTGAAATTACAGACTGGAATTGGCAAGTATTGATTTGATTCGTATAAAAAGTTACGTGACTTGAAATACGAGCTATTTGTTAAAAAGATACTAGCCGCATAGATGATGTGTTGTGTACTTAAGGTAGCTCGAAATGCTCTTGGTAAATTTGTACTTTTAATTCGAGCTTCATCATTAATCATAAAAAATAGGCTCATTTCAGAAGTAAAAGTACGAGTAGTAGTGTTTTTAACAAGCATTTATTTATTTATTTTTAGATCAACTGATATAACCTAATCAATATATAAAATGATACTATTTCAATATATAAGAAAACTTTTCAGTTATCATGTTTACGGGAAGACTGAGGTGTTATTTATCATTTTACAGTACTATAAATTTAAGTCACATTTGCGTTTAATTCAAAAATGCTAAGTACAAAAAGAGCTAATGTTATCTGGAGTCTTGCTAGTGTTCTTCCCTTGCTTAGTTCTGCTTATGATCGGGTTCCAAGCAGGTGGAAATTGCGAACCATCATTTCTATTGAAGTTTGGAAATTTCTTTATTCAATAGATTCGTGTATCATTCTAGGTATCAATCGATTCTCTTTTGCTAGGTTTGTCAAAACGCATGTGGTGATTTGGCTTATCCAAGGTGTGTTCACACGAAACAGATCTTCCAGGACGCCTATTTCATCTCTAAAGTTTTAGAAAATACTGAGGGAGCAATTGTCAGTAAATGACGGTATCAAAGAAAATATAAAGGTGCTCCCTCATCGGGAGCATTGACGTTATTGTGGAGCTACAGATTTGAGCATTACATCAGTAACGGAGCACCGAGCATTAAAATGCGCACCTTGTAACGATATACCTAATAGGCAATGTGTATAATCCGGTATTGTATACAATACCTAGGCATTGTATACATAACCTTAATTGACCAGATAATGTGTAAAATACAATCTATTTCATAAATTGCCTAGGCATTGTGTAGAATACCGGAAGCGCATCAGGTTAGGAGACGGTTCTGAAGTTAGTCTTACTATGCAATCTACTGGAACTGGTCAGGGGTTACTAATGTCCTTGCAAGTAAACTGTCAAAACAAAAGGTGTTCATGCTTTAAAAATAACTGGCTGTATACTTCATCATGCACAATTCAACTATTCGGTCCTTTTCACATACCGATTGACTGGTCATTAGACTATTAATTGCTTTATTTACCGCATTACCAGGTTTGCCAGGGTCTTACAAAGTGGCGATCGATAGTCTCTGCCTACCCTAATGGGAACTAATGGCTTGAGTATGTGTATGTATGTATCTCAATACTGATAGCAGACAAGACAGAAGCACTTCATTTTTCCTATGAATTGGATAAAACAAATAAAACACTTTTATGGGTAAGAAGTGGCTTCGAACGCAATAGTTCACCTTGTATAAATAAGTAACTCATTACGAAATATTATAAAAAAAATAAAAAAAAAAATTATAAAAATTTTATTCAGTTTTCAAAAGTACATAATATTCGTCTTAACCTAGTTAATTATTTAAAGTACAAAATATAACATTTTCCTGTTCCTGAGCTAGGTAATTTACCTGTATTTCAGGCAACAATAAACAAAAAAGGCTTAAACTATCAGTTTTCATATAATGGTATTGGTAAGTAGTGAATAAATTATTATCAGAAATCGATTGTATCTAACTAATTGTATTATTATGATAAAAAAATAAATAAAAACATCTTATATTAACTTAATATATTAAGCAATTCCTCTGATTCCGTGTATGTAAGATTTAATAGCCACGATTGAAGTTTTTTCTTGCATTCAAAGTTGTTTGAGTTATATAATTCTAGTAATCTATTAATTTTATTATATAAGTATGGTCCTAAAAATATAAAGAATCTATTTGTAATGGAAAATTTTGCACTATAGGTATTCAAACATACTATATCCTTTCGCCTCCTGTTTAGTGTATCAGGGTTGAAGTATAAGCTAGCATGCTGTTTTAGAACAGTGAATAGAATGAAGAGCTGGCGCACAGTTAGCACTTTGCATTGTTTATATAGTTCGGTAGTAGGGAAATAGAAAGGGCGCGCAGTAGCTACTTTAAGTAGCGCTCTTTGAGCTCGTTCCAGTTTTAACATAGTGGTTATGCCAGCACCTCCCCAAGATTTTATGCAATAAGTCAGTAAGGATTGACCAAGCGCTTGATTATGTCGTTAAGGCAATCAATACTGCCAACTTTATCAATAATTAGCAAAAAAAAACTTTATAAAATTTTAATTATGTTAGATAGTAGGAGATGGCAATGCACTATGTGAACAAAAAGGAATGTCAAATTTGGTTAAGCCCCACAAGGTTATTTTATTTTATTTTATTTTATTCGGAAGATTTACAGCATTAAAACTTTTTGATACAAACTTAATGAATTATCTTTTAGCCATTTACAAATCTTCACACATAATATCTTGCTAGCTTAAATGATGTTGATGGATGAAAGTAAAATGGCAAAAGTAATTTCAAGATGAGAAAAATATTTCGGTTCATACAGAATATAATTATGTATGTAGGATATGCTGCTGACTGCTTTCTTTTTAATTATTATAATCTATCTATACTATAATAAGACTGTACCGAGGTCAAAACTGTACATTAAAGAAAAAAAATAAAAACCAGTAGAATATGTTTAATTTTCGACAATGAAGCTAAATTTGCGCTTTTTGAAAAATATGTCTGTCTGTCTGTCTGTCTGTCTGTATGTCCGGTCATCACGTTAATTCTACCAGACGGATCTTGATCAAATTTAGTATGAACATAGCTTATACACCTGGCCAACATATAGGATATCATTTATCCCGGATTTCGCAAGGATTCGTACAGGAACATAAAAAAAACATACATACATACATATAGAATAGAATAGAATAGAAAACTCTTTATTGCACATCAAATATGGAGAAACATTTACAAATACGCAGAATGAATTAACAAAAGTACAATTGGCGGTCTTATCACTAAAAACTTCCAGACAACCTTTGATTGGAGAGGTCAATAAATTAGAGTCATGTGAGATAGATGTGCAACAACATGGTGAAACTGATGACTATGCGTTAATCTACACAAACAATACAACAATCCAGTCATAGTTAAATCTAGTTATAAAATAATAAACTATTAACAAACATATAAATACATATGGTGCAATAAATTAAAACTTATAATACATATAAATATTATGATATATATTTTTATTTATATACTTAATATATAATTTAATTTGCAACAGTATTATAGCGTTTCAGTGAGGTAGTGCTTTTTGCCATATCCTTGGAAATAGATTGATAATAGAATATACTCACGGCTATAAATCCCAAGAAGGGGTAGCCAGAGCTAAGAAATTAGATATTCCTCAGCCACTTTTAGAAATGTGAATGAAACAAATAAAAAAAACATAACTTTTATATGGCTCCCCATATTTACACGATTTATTTTTTAGTCGAATGACTTTATCAGACTCTTCATTAATAGTCTTTTTGGATAAGGATTTGATCCATTTTCATCAAAATAAATGTCCATTTAATTGTTTGTCAATAGTATGACTACTAGATATATAGCTTATTAAAATTTTGAAGTTAACACTTACGTCTTCGTGGCGTTGCGGTTTACCGTTCGGTTAGTACTAATCGAACGGAAGACCCAGGTTCGAATCTCAGACATCACAATCTTTTTGCGAAGTTTTTTTTGCTTTTGTGTAAGCTTAGAATAGTAGGAAGCACGATTCCTTCTTTTTCACATTCAACTATGCGAATATGTATAAATAAAGATAATAGAAAGTATGTTGTATGAATTTTGCGTATTCATCTAGTAGGTTTGACAATGTGTTTATAACTTTTTTATTAACTATTTTTAAACTAATATTCTCATAGATATATTGTACGCATAAATTAATATTCGTTTTAAGCCTCAGAATGCATAGTTAGTAAATAATAGCACATATCTCAATTTTAATTTAGTACCGCCATCTATTGACCGATGACTGATTGGCTGCAATCTCTCACACATCACCAACAGTCAGTGTAGGGGGCATACTTAGTAAAGATATTCTCATTTTTGAACATAGAAACTTGGTACAAAATGGTTTGTTTCATGATTCTTATGAACAATTAAAAAGGTTTTTTGGAACTCACCCCTAAGGGATTGAAATATAGTATACAGATTTTTGATCTATAAATATACTGTATCTAGAAATTTGAAAACTTGATGCGATGTACTGATATAACAACTACAAAAAGGAATATATGAAATTCATCCATCAATCAATCATGAGTTAGTATATACTAACGGCTATAAATCCCAAAAAAAGGTAGCCACAGCTTCAGAGATAGTAATTCTTTATCCACTTTTGGAAGTTGAATGTTGAAAAAGTAGTCAAATGGGTCTCCAACTGCATCACCGAAAAATCACTTAAAAAGTGTCAATGTTCTTTATATCTATTACAACGCCCACGGGAATATAAATATATAAAAAACAGAAGTTAAGATAGTGTTTTGGTAATAAATAAAGAATAAATAAAGGAAAGAAAAATTTCGACACAGGAAAAAAAAATTCTTTCCTTTATTTATTCTTTATTTATTAGTAATAATCCCCACATGAGGTTTTCATGAACAAAAAGATTTAAATTATAGTGTTTTGATATTTTGGATGTAAACCGGATGCAAAAAATGCAGTTCACGCGGACGTAGCCGCGGGCAAAAAGCTAGTTAGAAATACATATATACATATACTCACGCCATTAGTTTGCATTAGGGTTGGTACAGACTATCGATCACCACTAACTGACAAACCTCTCTAGCTTCGTTTACATCCATCAATCTTTCATGTATGCTCTTTTATTCTTCATATTTCGGATGCCTGCCTTTTTAGCACACTTTCAATTTAGTCCAAGTGTGTTTTTTGTGGTCACCCTCTACTAACATTACTATCCACATTAGCTCTATAAATTCCTTTTATCAATTTACTATCACCCATCCTCTTTATTTGCTCAAACCATCTCAACATTCTTTTTCCTATCTTTTTTACAATATCATCTTTCGCACTGCACTTTTCATAAATCACACAATTTCTGACTCGATAACATTATCAAACATTACATTTTTTTCTATGTGACATCATCTATTTTGCATTCAATCTGATCTCATGCTTTTTCTACCACACCCAACATTCGCTCCCATACATAAGTGTAGGAACAGGAACAGCATCATGCACAACCATTCGGGCCTTTCAGACACCCATTGATTGATTGGTGAATTAAGCTATTTTAATCTTCTTTCGATTTCTTCATCAAATTTTTCATTATGAATACTATCTATTATTATACTTTATATTTATACATTATATATACAGAAACATTATCCCAATATGTCATTGTCATGTTGACTGTGATATTTTATTAAATTTACAATAGGGAAAACAAATTTAATACAACGGAATATTATCTGTACTTCACAATAAAAGGCATTGATCAATATTTGTTAACAAATGTCGGTCCTTGTTTAATGTTCATTCATACATATACTCACGGCTATAAATCCCTAAAAAGGGTAACCAGAGCTAAGAAATCAAAATGTCCTCAGCCACTTTTGGAAGTTGCGTGGGGAAAAGATGGTAAAATAAAGGTTGTTGGTGATGGGTCTTCAACCGCATCGCCCAAAAATCCCTTAGAAGCCCCAATATTTTAATGTTAACTTAATTGAATTTCTCTATAATTTAGTTATTTCATCATAAATTCAATCAAATATCAGCAAAAGCTATTACTAAGCAGCATTCAATTATTTACTTCATGTAGTACCTGTTTTATCAAAGCTTTAATTAACACCGTCTGTTTAGAAATCTACAGTTATTTTGCCCACGGTTTTCCGCGTAACTGGAGTTTTCTTCTTGAAAACTTCCAGTGTAGCTTTAATTGGAAGATAGAAATCGTTATATATATCGTATTGGTTTTTCTGAGGTAACGTTCAGTGTGATGAACGTTGATTTGAATTGAAAAAATATTACTGTACATTCTGTGTACTAAGTATCGGGAATTTGTCAATAAAACAAAAAATACAAATTATTCATCTAAATTTATTTTATCGCCTTCAAAGTAGGCCCCATCGCTTCACCCAGTCTTCCATACATTTTTCATATGCTATTTGCGGTATGGCCTTTAGCTCATTCAGCGAATTTTCTTTTATGGCTTCTATCGACTCAAAACGTTTTCCTCAAAGTGGTCATTTTAACTTGGGAAATAAAAAAAAGTCAGACGGAGCCATATCAGGTGAATACGGTGCTTGGTCGAGAACTTTTGTTGAATTTTTCGCTAAAAACTCTTTCATTATAATGGCTGTGTGTGATGGTGCATTATCATGGTGCAGCATGCATGAGTTGTGTTGCCACAAATTTGGACGTTTTCGGCGGATACTCTCACGCAAACGCTTCATGACGCCTAAATAATATTCTTTATTCACTGTTTCTCCCTCTGGAAGGAATTCGGAGTGAACCACACCACGGTAGTCAAAAAAACTGTTAGCATCACCTTGATTTTGGAGCGACTTTGCCGCGGTTTTTTGGGTTTCGGCTCGTTTTCGAGACGCTATTCTGAAGACTGTTGGCTTGTTTGCATGCCGTACTCATAAACCTATGTCTCGTCGCCAGTTATTATACGTTTCATAAAAGTCGGATCCGTAGAACCTCGGGAAATCATGTCTTCAGCGACATGCTTTCGCTGCGCTTTTTGAACAAAATTGAGCTCTTTTGGAACTAGTCGAGCGGCGGCGCGATTCATGCCTAAAATGTCAATGAGAATGTTGTGGACGGACTTAAAAGATATGTTCACCTCACAAGCCAACTCTCTCAGACTCATACGTCGATTTTCGAGCACTAGCTTCTTGATTCTGTCGATGTTTTCTTTGGTCGTAGCGGTTGAAGGTCTACCAGAACGGGGCAAGTCTACTACTACTTCTCGGCCTTCTTTAAAAGCCTTATACCATTCATAAGCCCTTGTTTTTGATATACACGATTCGCCGTAGGTATTTTGCAACATTTTTCACTAAAAACGGCGGCTAAGCTAGGCTAAGCTAAGCTAAGCTAACTAAACACCTACGGCGAATCGTGTATATCAAAAACAAGGGCTTATGAATGGTATAAGGCTTTTAATCATGTGGTGAATCACTATTCACCACATGAAATATCATTCGAAACACAAAATTTAAGGCACACTCTTTGTTTAACAATATTTTTCATTGTAAAAATCGCCGAGGACTCAAAACTATGACCAACAAAAATGTAGTTTGAAACAAATTAAATTACAGATCCCGCTCAAATTTTGGGCGCTAAATCAGTACAGTGCTACCAACATGCAGTTAAAAAAATTTGAACGACCTCTTTTACGCGGGTCTTTTTATTGACATATTCCCGATACTTTTTACACAGAGTAGTATATCATAAATGTCTAGATTATAACACAGGCCTACAGCGATTTTGGTACCGGGGATTTTAGACCTGATTTTAAGTAAGTCTTACATGGAGATATCAAAATTGTCATCGGTTTTTTTTCTATCAGCTCTAGTTCCAGAAATAAAAAAAATACTCATTTTACAAAAAAATCTACTTTATTTACATTAAACATCAAGAAATTGTCTTTTGAGTGATTTCCTACGATGAAACTGACTTGGACAATCTCGCATAGGCCAATTTTTGTGTCCAATGATCTGATTTGGCTTGACTGTCCCAGAGAAATATAAAGCATAGATATTAAGTATGTATTCTCCACAAATATAACAAAATTTATCAGGATTGTTTATACAACATCTCGACGTACTAGCCATAATAAAATAGTATCATAAATATTATCGATGTTCTTCGAATAATGATTATAATCATAAATAACTATAATCACGAACAAGATCGGCAAATTTTTCAAATGAGGGTGGTAGGTAAATTAGAGCCGATGAGTTAAAATGGTGTACAGATCCACAATCTTATCTTGGCCGGTAAGGGCGTCGCTGTCATCGATATTAGTATTGCCAGTAAATAAAATTTAACCATTATACGGGAAATAATTTTACATCATACAGGCTAATTTCTGTAGTACAGTATTGAAATGTCTTAATAAAACAAATTATATAATATTCATTTCATTAATAACTAGCTGCTATGTAGTGTCGGCTTATATTAGCACTCCCCCATTTCTGCCGGTGGGTGTACGTAAGAGGCGACTAACGGTATTGGGGCTTTTAAGAGATTTTTGGGCGATGCGGTTGGAGACCCATCACCAATAACAGCCGTGAGTATATGTATGTATGTATGTAATAACTAATATAATTATATTTATTTATTTTTGCCCTTGTCTTGTCTAGAAGAGATCGCTTTTAGCGATAACACTGCCATTGGTTCTTCTCTGCAAACTCATTATTTTATACTCAAGGATTTGTTACTTGTGACACTCAGAGTTAATAAGTGGGTAACTACATAAAATCATTTTTTAAATCCTGTAAATCAGAGGCTTACCTTGTCGTGTACTGTCTTTTACATTTCATATTCACACATAGATCCCCCAAAAAGGCGGCACAGAAAAAATAATTCTATACATCAGATATCGTTTGGGTCATTCATTTTGCTGGGTCAGTGAATTTATGGGCACTTTTTTATTGCTGTTAACAACCTTGTTACATATAACATAACATAAAATAAACGTTTACGCCGAATACCCCCGAAGGGGTTTGGCAGAGGTACTAATACTTCTGAACATCACGTGACTTTGTCACCTGGTGTTCACAGTACAGAACAGTATACTCACGTGATAGGGGGCAGGCCTATCGCCGTTTTCCACGAATACACTGTCACACGACTAAGTACAACTCAGCCATGTGGGTTTCCTCACGATTTTTCCCTCACCGTTAACAACCGTGATAAATTAACCACACATATGACTTTAGAAAAGACAAATTGGTGTAGGCCCAATTCGGGATTTGAACATTAGTCGCTTGCACGTTAACCGGTGTTCTACCCATTAAGCTATCACGTCGTATTTGCCTTGTATTTTTATATGTCAGACAGTTATGACTTAAGAAATGAAACATTGGTACATCCCCGCATTAGGATTAGAACCCACGCATCAGTGTATACGAAGTGAAATCTTATTCAGGAGCATTTCCCCACTTCCCGTAACCCGCACCGCATGACTATCGATGCGCGCACAACTTTTCGGACGGTGTTAGCCTACTTAGATAAAATTTAACAATATAAATAATAATTTTCATGAATTTTTATATTGAATACTGGAAATAAAAGCGTTTATCAATAAGCAAAGTACATCATAAAAATAATTGTCTTTGAAAAAAAGTTTCCACTACAAAAAATATTAATGAAAGTGATAATTTATTATATATACGTAGGTCACCCTATAATTTTTATTTAGTTAAGAATTAACTGACAATGACAGGCCGAAATTTCAAAATGGCGACAGTAGTACCAGAGTCGCCGCCGGCCAAGTTATGATTGTGGATCTGTAAGACAATATATTTACATTACCTACTTTATCGACCATAGACACAACCGGAGCTGAACCAATTATTTTTTCTGCAGGCCTGAGTAATTTACAAATATATTTTGTTAGAAATCTGTACGTAGGTGCCCATTGAATCTCTTCCAGATTCATTATAAGAAATCACGTGTATAATGCGCCAGCAGTTGCAAAAAAAAGGTTTGTCTCGTCCATCGAAAATGTCATACTGTATGTAAACTATACTAACAGAAAAGCAGTGAAAGCAGATGACATGACAATAATAAGTAGATTACAAATGCACAATTATTGATAAACACTATTGTACATGTATAAAATTTGTGACTATTTTTTTCCATAACATAACATAATACATAAACGTTCACGCCGAATATGCCCGAAGGGGTTGGCAGAGGTACTAATACTTCACGATCAACATCACGTGACTTTGTCACCTGGTGTTCAGAGTACCCACGTTTTGCATGGACAGTGTACTCACGTGATAGGGGGCAGGCCTATCGCCGTTTTGTACGAATACACTGTCACATGACTAAGTACAACTCAGCCATGTGGGTTTCCTCACGATGTTTTCCCTCACCGTTAACAACCATGATAAATTAACCACACATATGTCTTTAGAAAAGACAAATTGGTGTAGGCCCGACCCAGGATTTGAACACTAGTCGTTTGCACGATAACCGAGTGTTCTACCCACTGGGCTATCACGGTTGGTATCATATTTTTTTACAGGGTATTTGAAATCCTGATTTTATGAAACAAATAACAACCTCCTAAAAATTCGCTAACTGTAAGTATGGTTTTAGTTTTTGGTAATATGGTTAGCCAGAACAAACATTCAGGATAAGGTATTTACTACCCTTTTTGGTGTTAAATGGAGAAAGGATTGTTAAATAAAAAACGATCGGTCTCTAATTGCTTCCAAAGCCCAATAATCTCTTTCAGAAACCCCAGAAAGTCGCCACAATGTCGGATCCATAAAAATTAAGACCAAAAGCAATTAAAATAGAAAAAATATAGAATGTAAATGTTACACTGTTTTCACACAGTAAAACCATATGTCGTTAAATTTATCCTCAAATATTCGTAAACTTAATACGCTTCGAGTCACAAATTTCTATTATTCAAGAAGCATCCTCGCGTATTTAGCGATGACACATGTCAATGTCAAGCCATCAGTTAGAAATTTCGATATTCAAATTGATGGAGACGATGAGTTTATAGTATTACTTCGCAGCCGAAGATCTCATTTCTATCGAAATTACGTGTGAGATTTTTTACGGATATTAAAAAATGTAATGTTACACGTGTTTCCGTTTTTTTTCTTTTGACGGAATTCTAAAAAAGGTAACTACATCATTATTTACATTTGTTTCTTTGCCAAAAATTATAATAAAAAAATGTTATTAAACACGTGTATCGTCATTTTGATGCTCATAGCATAGATATTTTTAGTAAACATGTAAAAATTATATCTGCACTGCACGATAATTGTTATTCAAAATCATTTCTTTGAATTAGACATACGTAAATAAGTTGCTAAGGAGCGAACAAAAATAAAATAAGTTCTAATGCATAGGTGATAAGATCTGGATTAGAATGGTATAGTATAAGGATGGCGGTTGGAGACAAGTAAATGAGACAACGAGTAAGGTTCGACTAAGATATATTTAGATTACACGTGCGCATCATGAACTATAATAAGGATATAGATAGAAGCTATAAGATATAGGTATATAACTCTACACCTCCCTCGGTAAGAGAAAAAAAAATATGACAATACATTTCATTTTTTTTTTTACATTGGTTATATATGAAATTTATAACTAAAGATTACATTATTATTCGGATATTAGAGAGTAATATACTTTCTAGTTCTATTCTTATGTACTAAATCAACTTTTCCATTTTTATCAATTTCGACATTTGGTGGAATATCTCGTATAACCTTGTAAGGACCTGAATAAATACTGGTGAACTTATTGCCTGTTTCATTTTTGACCAATATTAAATCATTTGGATAGTATGTAATAGGATTAGAGTTTGTATCATATGATGCTTTTCTTATTGTCTTACTTTTAATTAAATTATCTCTAGCTTGTTTTTGAGTTATTTGTAACTGATATTTTAATTGCTGAGGATAACTTTCGTAGTTATATAGTGGGTCAACTGTCTCTTTGATAAGATTAGTTGGTATATTACAAACCTTCCCAAAGACGAGTTCAAAAGGTGTGTACCCCGTTGAAGTATGCACTGACGTGTTTTGGGCAAAGCACCAAAATGGTATCCAATTGCTCCAGTTGTCTGGGTCGTTGTCTGTTTGGATTCGGAGAAAGTTACCTAAGCTTTTGTGTGCATTCTCAAGTGAACCAATAGTCTGGTGATGATATGCTGTCGAATTCAGTTGTTTAATCTGGAGTATTCTACAAACCTCTTGTAACGTGCTGGATAAAAACTCAGATCCGCGATCTGTAGCAATGGTTTTGGGTATACCGTATCTTAATATGAAATTACTTACCATACTTTTTGCTACATCTATGCTACTTTTACTGGTTAATGGATAAGCTTCTAAAAATTTGGTTAGTTCACATTGTATTGTTAGTATGTATACATTGTTATAAATATCTTTCGGTAAAGGACCTACAATGTCCAAATATATTTTTTCAAAAGCACTGTTGGCTGTCGTAGTTATTACCATTGGTTCTTTAATATATTTATTCGTATATTTTTGCGTTTGACATTTTACACATTTGTTAACAATTTTTTTTACATCCTCGTATAATCCAGGCCAAAAATAATATTTCTTTATGTTATTATACATTCTCCTTATTCCAGCATGACCACTGGTTGGAAGTATATGAAAATCATTAATAATTACTCTTCTGTCATCTTTATCATTTATTCTTTTAATATTATTATTATTTAACACATTTAAACGTGGACGTGGGCCGGTCACATCTTTCATTTTATTCATTGTTTTCAATAATTTTTCAATAAATATATTATTATAATTATTTTTTACAATGTATATCTCTTTAATATTAAACTCTTCACACATTTGCACTAGTTCCCTCGCAAAGTCGTCTCGCGTCCTTTGTGATTGAGAAAAAGGCTTTATAAATATTTTCTTCAATTGTGGTACAAACATTAACGATTTACTTTCTTTTATTTTATTATTATGTTTTTTAATATTCCTCTATTCTTTCTCATTACTATAAAATAATTCCACATATTCTGAATAAGTTTGACTTATAACTTTGGGTTGATCAGACCCGCTGTTGTCTGTCGTCATTTTCTTTCTTTGCGCGCGCGTCATGACGTTGATGACGTCACTCATTTCTTTCAAGTCAGTTGAAGATAGTTTCATCCGAGACAATGCATCCGCGGCAGCATTGCTTGAACCTTTTACGTATTCTACAATAAAATCGTATTCCTCAAGAACCATGCGAAATTTTAAAAGTCTACTACTTGGATCTCGCATATTAAATAGGTATACAAGTGGTTTATGGTCTGTTAAGATCTTAAATTTTCGTCCGTATAAGTATGGGCGGAAGTGCTTAACTCCCCACACTATTGCTAAAAGCTCTTTTTCAATCGTGGGATAGTTTAGTTCGTTTTTATTTAATGTACGGCTAGCATAAGCAACTGGTTTGTTATCACCGTTGGCTAAAATTGCACCTATAGCAAAACCAGATGCATCGGTTTGCAACTTGAATTCGTTGTTGTCACTAAAATCCGGATAACTTAAGAGAGGCGGCGTAATCAAACAATTTTTCAATTTATGAAACGCCTTTTCACACTCGGAGTTCCAAATAAAAGGAATATTTTTTCTGCATAGTTTATTTAAAGGATGAGCAATTTCCGCAAAGCCATTGATAAATTTTCGGTAATAATTTGCAAATGCTACAAATCTCTTAACATCATTCAAATTTTTAGGGACGGGATATTCCTGCATAATTTTTATTTTCTCTGGGTCAGGGAGAACTCCATTTTCTGTAACTATATGTCCTAGATATAATATTTCTTTTCGCAAAAAGTTACACTTATTAGGATTAAGTTTTAAATTGACTTTTCTTAGGCGTTCAAAAACGTCAATTAAATTTTTATTGTGATTTTCTAAATTCCTTCCGAAAACTATTAAATCGTCTAGGTATACAAAGCATTTTTCATAAGTTAAGCCTGACATAGCAAGTGTTACTATTCTTGAAAATGAATTTGGACTGATTTTAAGACCTTGTGGCAGTCTTCGCATTTGGAATTGACCTGCACAATTATAATTTTCTTGTTTTCCTGACGTTTCATTTATTTGAATATTTCCCGGGCTGAAAGCTGTATATTTTCTACTATTTTCCGATAAATTTATTTGATTATACCCAGAAAAACAATCTAAGTGTGTAAAATAGATCGCACCTGCCAAAGAATCCAATATTTCAGTAATGTTCGGTAATGGAAATTTATCTTCTTCTATTTTTTCGTTTAATTTTCGATAGTCTATAACTAATCTCCATTGTTTTTCATTACTATTACTCTTTTTCGGTACTAATAAGATGGGGCTTGACCACTCACTATTTGTCGGTTCAATTATTTCATCATCCAACATTTGTTTTATTTGTTTACTTATTTCTAACTTTTGGGAATGCGGTAATCTATAAGGTTTTGTATAGACTGCTGTGGCATTGGGTTTTAAATGTATATTTTGTTCACCTAAATTTGTAGTTGTTAATTTGTCTCCAGGCAAATGAAATATATCGGGATATTTAGCACAGATCGTCTCTATTGACCTTTTCTCCTCAGTATTCAAATGACTCAGTTTTAAAATAGAAAATAATTGTTTTACTCTATCCGAATTATTCTTACACTTATCAAAAACGCATACCTTATAGTCACTTAAGCGCTGAGTCACAATATTAAAGTAATTTAAATATACCTCTTTGTCGGTTGTGTTTAAAATTTTTACCGGTATTTTACCATTCCTTGGCCTCGCTAAAGAGTTAGCCATGTAAACGCCATCGCTTAGTTCATTAGAACAAATTATGATATCATTACTTTCGATAGTGTCAACAAAATGTATAGATTCCGATCGAGGCGGTATTGAAAGTACTTCTTTCGCATAACCATGACGCATTGGTAATGTAATTGACTCGTTGTATATATTAGTTATCGTTATGGAATTCGTATGTAAATCTAAATTTGCTTTATATTTATTTAAGAAGTCATGACCTAAAATGCCGTAAGACTTACACGGGAGTGTTTTAAAAACATAAAATATATGATCAAATACTTTGTCATAAGCGGTTAATGACAAACACACGTATCCGATAGTCTCTAACACACCGCCGATGCCCTTAATTAGAGTTCGCTGCTCATGTATCATTAAGTTCTGTTCAACACAATGTTTATACTTTATAGCCGAAATAGTAGCGCCGGTGTCAATTAACCAATCATAACACTGGTTATAAAGTGTTAATTGTACTGTAAGGGAACTATCACATGCAAACATATAATGGTTAGTCACGAAAAAACTGGTTCAAATTTTCAGCTTTTTCAGTTGTATTAGATTGCGTGTTGTCCATGAAGTTGATATTATTCCTCCGACTTCGTCCTGTAAAATTGTTATTTGTATAATATGACTTACCTGGGTACCGACCTCTGCCTCTGCCGGCTGCGTGGCTCATGCGGGACGTACCTCGTTTCCAGTAATCACCACGTGAGGATTGTTCGGGCTGCATGTGTGGCGGCCTACCACGAAAATTAGAGAAATGGCCGCAATGAAAGCTTCTTGTGTTGAAGTTCCTGCCTTGATAATAATTACCACGATTCCTGAAATTGTAATTTTTATGAGAATTGGTATTCATATTAAGTACTTGTCCTGAAGTACCAGGAGACGACACCTCCTCGTCGACCGCTGCCTGTATTGCGTCCTTTAATGAAGTAAAATTCCAGGCTGCAATTATTGTACTAATCCTTCTATTCCTCAAACCATCGCCAAACTTTTTGATAGCGGTTTTTTCATTCAGAGGTTTTAAGACTGAAAAGCTTTCTGAGTTTCCGTTGGCTTGGGAAATAGTAAGATCCAGAAATAACTCCGAAAGTTCTCTCCCAAACTCACTAATAGATCTATCATCCTGCCTTATCTGTTGCAACTTTGTTTGAATGGCGGTTGCGCCCTTTTGAGCCAACAGTACAGTGCGCATGTCCTCTAACAGGCTAGCAATATTAGCATAATTATTTTGCAATTTAATTTTTGCTGATTGAGATAATCGGCTTTTTAAGACAAATTTAATTAAGTTTTGTTGACATTCCGAACTTTTCAACAATGATCCATAATAATCGATATTATCGATAAGTTGTTTAATACTGGTCTGGTCATCATTCATTACTGGTAATAAGTTCAACGCAATCTTTAAATCGAAAGTATCCATTTTTGATGATTTTTCCTGCTTACAATAAGCTTGAATCTCACTATATAAAGTTACAATTTCGTTACTTTCAATATACACTTCATCAATGATACTCTTTTCAACCAATTTTTGGCTTACTATTGTAGTAAATTTACTTATTAATTCCTCATATTCTAAATACAATTGTTCAGCTTCAGAAAATTTTTCGTCTAAAATATTTCCTGTCCTTCTTTTTGGGCCTATTTTACAGAGATAGGTCCTTATGGCTTTCAACTTCTCTTTGATAATTATATATGGTTCTGACATAACTTACCCATAACACCTAATACACAATAACACTATATTTTTATATATATATTTTTTTATGTATTTATTATTATTTTAACTTAATTGAACTTAATGTCCATACATGATTACGTTGATTCGAATATAGGTTGAATAATATATATATTTTTATTTAATTAATTAGAACACTTCACTAATCTGCTAGGTTTCACGCGGATCCTGGGGACCTCAAACCTTGGAGACCCTCTGCATACGCAGCATCCCAGCGTCGACTCCTCTGTCCACTCTTTTATTAAAGCATTTGGCGCAATAGCGCAAAACAAAGACCGCAGATATTAACACAAACATCAGCAGTATAATCAGCATGCACCAAGATATTATGCCGATATGAATGTCCACACTATTTGTTGTTATATTATTTTGATATCCAATTTGCGCCGTCACAGGGGTTTGCACTGGGGGTTTAGGGGTAGTATATGTAGTACCCATTTTAATTTATTTTCACTGGTATATTTATCACACCACGACAATTTTTCCCGACGAAAGTAACTTTATTACTGTTCAAATCCATTTTTATTTTTCGCGCAAGCAGCTACACTTTACTAACTTACACTTTGTTTTTATTCACGGTCGCCATATAAGGATGGCGGTTGGAGACAAGTAAATGAGACAACGAGTAAGGTTCGACTAAGATATATTTAGATTACACGTGCGCATCATGAACTATAATAAGGATATAGATAGAAGCTATAAGATATAGGTATATAACTCTACAATAGGTACCATTGTCTGTGGGTAAGGGGGAACAAAGAGAAAATTGTTATAAAAAATATAAAAATGTTTATCATAACTATTTTTTGTTCCAACAAAGAGAAAATTGTTATAAAAAATATAAAAATGTTTATCATCACTATTTTTTGTTCCATTTTACTATAAAATCCATCACGAAAGAAATAAAAATCCAGTAAATAAGCATTAGGCAATAATTAGATTCAGAACTCATCAATGCAAACACAGTAAAACATAGATCGCTCGCTACGACAAAAGATGAACGCGAACGCAATAAAAGAATACATCGAAACATACTTACCGAGTATATTACCTATTATAGTAATCGATAGTCATTGTCTGATATAACAAGGTTGGCTTTATAAATACCTACCACGCACGAGTGATATTATAACTTACTGAGCTTCATATCTAGTAATTAAGAAGAAATCACCTTAAAATATTACGTACATTTTACTAAATATTTTGAATGAAAATAACTGCAGAGTATTAAGTATGATTTGAAAGACTATGATTTAAAACTATTTTTGGTTAATACGCAACTTTTCAAAACGCAAATTAAAAGCAGGCTTATGACCGTTTTACTATCTATCTCTGAAAATGTTGATGAGCGCCTCTTGTACTCTGTGAATGTGTGAATATTTATTTATTTTGATGCTGATAATAGGCTACACAAATGTGAAAGTGTGAATGTTCAAAAGATAGATTTCATTTTGCAAGATCATCTTATACATACAGCTGAAAGGACCACATTCCGATACAAACACAAATACATACTATATGTATTAAGTAAGTAATTTACTTGCAAACATTATTATATTGTATGAAGATGAGGTCATTGCACCTCATCATCACACGGAAAACACATGAGTAAACTAAACTTACATTAACACCGAAAACTGCAACAATTCAATAAGAATTACAATAATTCCATTTTTTATAAACAAATCTAAAGGGCAAATAACAATACAATATAAAAACTTGTACTATTGTGATCAAAATTTATTTAAAATCAAATAAAAACACGTTGAAAACGGGACATTTTCTTTTGATTTTTTATTGTCAGGCTCAAACAACCACGGGTCTTAACATTTATAGAGCCATCTATACTAATATTATAAAGAGGAAAGGTTTGATTTTTTGTTTGTTTGTTTGTTTGTTTGTTTGAATTGAATAAGCTCCAAAACTACTGGACGGATTTGAAAAATTCTTTCACTGTTTTAATGCTACACTATTCCCGAGTGACATAAGCTATATTTTATTTTCAAAAAAATTAGGGATCCTTACGTAAACTTCAAAAATGTAACCCAAGGTGTTAAAGAAATACCAAAAAAAATCCTTACATCGCGTGCGCTGCGAAAACTATTGACAATAGAATAAAATTATGAACTACAATTTTATAGAACACATCATTATCTAAAAAAAATGCCCCGACAGCATGTCTTTAACTCTTATAGTTATCTCACAACAAGCGTCATTATATAAAATTATTTAAAAATTAAATTAAAATCCTGCTTTAGAAAAGGCTCTTTATTTGTACCTATCTAATCCTTATAAAAAACGTATATATTATTTCAGACTACTTCAATACCCTTATATTACTTATAATTGAAACAACTTTTGATTTTCGGATATTTTAATCGCGTATTATTACATTATTTTTAAAGCCCGACGTTTCGAAAACTTTTCAGTTATCATGGTCACGGGAAGACTGAGGTGTTATTTGTCATTATACAGTACTATAAAATTATTAATACTAACTACCTTCACAAAATTTTAAGTTACATTTGCGTTTAATATTTGCTATGTACAAAAAGAGCTAATGTAACTTAAAATTTTGTGAAGGTAGTTAGTATTAATAATTTTATAGTACTGTATAATGACAAATAACACCTCAGTCTTCCCGTGACCATGATAACTGAAAAGTTTTCGAAACGTCGGGCTTTAAAAATAATGTAATAATACGCGATTAAAATATCCGAAAATCAAAAGTTGTTTCAATTATAATGTGCAATCGTGAAAATCTTAGAAAATACTTATATTACTTTTTAAATTATTCAATTCGAACATTCCATTCGAAAGTTATCTCGAATTAAAAAAATAGATAAAACTCCGCTCGATTAGCTATGCATAGTAAGTTGTTGCAGGCGTCACGAAGGAGTACGGGAGGCTGCTTATCAAAGAGATAAAGCAAAGTTTAATTGTAGCGACTATTATCACTGGCCCAGCAGCCGGTCAATTAGCTCATATACCGAGGATACCGATGATCCCAACTGATCTGCCAATTCCATTTAAACGGCTACAATTTCCGGTTAAAACATCTTTTGCTTTAACAATTAATAAGTTCCAAGGCCAAACCTTCAAATTAGTAGGGATTGACCTGCGAAAGAATTGTTTTACTCACGGTCAACTGTACGTTGGCCTGTCGCGGGTGGGAGCTCCTGAACATCAATTTATTTTGCTGCCCCAAAATACAACAACGTCAAATATTGTTTACAGGGAAGCTCTAACTCTATAAATTGAATGGTTTTTGATGTAATTACTCATTATGAAAAATAAAAAATACATCTAAATATAAATACAAAAAAATATAACATACATACATACATATACTCACGGCTATAAATCCCTAGAAGGGGTAGCCAGAGCTAAGGAATCAGAAATTCCTCAGCCACTTTTGGAAGTCTGCTGTGTAGTGTCGGCTTAGAATAGCACTACCCCATTTCTTCCGGTGGGTGTACGTAAGAGGCGACTAACGGTATTGGGGCTTTTAAGGGATTTTGGGCGATGCGGTGAGACCCATCACCAACAACCTTTATTTTACCATCTTTTCCCCACACAACTTCCAAAAGTGGCTGAGGAATTTCTAATTCCATAGCTCTGGCTACCCCTTCTAGGGATTTATAGCCGTGAGTATATGTATGTATGTACTTTTGGAAGTTGTGTGGGGAAAAGATGGTGAAATAAAGGTTGTTGGTGATGGGTCACCAACCGCATCGCCCAAAAATCCCTCAAAAGCCCCAAAACCGTTAGTCGCTTCTTGTGTACACCCACCGGAAGAAATGGGGTAGTGCTATTCTAAGCCAACACTACACAGCAAAAAAATATAACATAGCTTAAAACTTAAAAAAATATATTAAAATAATAATACATGTAATAAAATAAAAAACAAAATGTTAATGATAATTCATGCCCGAGCGAAGCCGGGACGGGCTGCTAGTCATTTATAAAGCCGGGTTTACTATTTTGAAGCAAACTATAAACGGATGTTAATGAGGGGTTTTCAATCTGAAAGTTCATCGAGTTTCACTAAAAATGCAACAGATGGCCCAAATACTGCCACTAATATGTCAAAATGCGGCCAATCAAGTTGACTGACTGAACTTGAGTAATTCGACAAAGCAAATCATTTTAAGATCTTTGGTTATTTAATAGTTGTTAATTCATCTTTGTAATGTAATATAATGCCATAATTCGTAATTTTCCAGACATTTCGCGTCTTGAATCGTAAGTTTATCACTAATGTTTTGACATAATATGTACGTATAGTGCTATCTTCTAAGAAAAATTTTGTAACATTGGAGGCTTCTCGGCTTTTAAATTTTGCTATTGGACGATTTTCTATATTCTTTGAGTTTCGATATTCTATTTAAAAATTGGGCCTATTATTAGTTTTTATCTATTTACATAGGTGGGAACTAAACCTTAGTCAGAAGCATTTCTCCTATGCTTATTAACTTAAAAAACTTTAGTTCCTAGTTGGGATTTATCAATAGAATATCTCGTCAAAGCTAAATTGACAAAGTGTGATCGTATTTGAGTCTTCACTTCACCCGAGCTTATAATACATCTATCTCTTGTTTTATATTACCAAAGGTCCAGTGTTTGAATTGTACTATTTCGCGCATATGAATTTGGCTTTCTGAGTAATACATATAGTCATTTGGAAATCACAAAGTAATAAGTAATGTTTTTTATAAGTTTTCCATATTATACGATTCTAATATTAATAAATTTCTTCGCTTAATTCGCTTGCGGGTGTGTGTGTGGTGCTGTGTCTTTTCGATTTCTTGTAAGTGGGAGGGTGGGCGGTGCATGTTGCATGAAGACTGCAGGTATTTACCGGAATTAAGCGAAGAAATTTATTAATATTAGTATTGCTATGGATTTTCGCAAAGAAACGCCTGATTCAATCCAATATCTATTATACGATTGTTGGCTATAGATTAAAAATTATGATAAAATATGAATGAACCATTGGAGTTATTGTTTTTTTGTACTTTTATGATGTTTGTACGATACTAAACAAATAATTCCTGGATTGTATAGTACTTATACAGTCAATCACAATTTTTTGTTCAATTAAGTTAATCATTTAATTTAAATCATAAATAAAGTTTTAAGAACAGAATAAAATAGCAAGTATGAAAATATTGATGAATGTAGTCTACCTAGTCCAATTGGAACTAACAGCGTGAGTACAGAGAGATAGAGACAGAGGTTTATGCCAAAACAAGGTCCATATGTTTAAGGAAATACCTTCCTATAAATCGAAATATTTTACCTTCTTATACTCACGCCTATTATTTCTATTGGCTGTAGGCAGAGACCATCGATCGCCACTTAGTACGATCTTGACTCTTTCTTCCCTTAAGTTTATTATTCTTCTCAAACATGCTCTTTTATTCTTCTGACTTCGGACCCCCGCCTTTATAAGAACGTTTTCTATCTGGTCTAGAAACGTTTTACGATGCCGTCTTCTACTAACAATCCCATCCACATTGGCTCTATATATCTGTTTCGCTACTTTATCTTCATCCCCTCTATGTGCCTAAATCACCTCAACATGCCTTTTTCTATCTTGCATACTACGTCATCTTTCAAACCAACTCGTTTACGAATCACTCTATTTCTCACTTTATCACACATTACATATACTTTTTAGGGCTCTTATTTTCACTGCATCAACTCTACTTTAACGCTTCTTATGCCATGCCCAACATTCACTATCATACATCAGCGTGGAAACCAGTACAGCATTATGCACAGTCATTCGAGCCTTTTCTGACAACGACTGGCTCAACATAAGACCCGTTTATGGCTCCATTCACCGCATATCCCTTTTTAACTCTCCTTCCAATATCTTTCTCACACTTTCCATCCCTAGTAAACAAACACCCCATATATACAAATTGGCCTTGACCTCGTTATCGAGCAAAAGCGCGCGAAATTTAACAGAGCTTCGGCCGAAAATCGGCTTCGGCATATATTTATACCGAACATTCGGCCGAATTCGACATTCGGCAAAACCCACATTCGGTGCAACACTAGTTCTTAGTGATGTGATAATCTATTCGCATAAAGCGTCTATAGACCTGCCCCCTACCACGTGAATGCACTATCCTAGTAGTAAGTCGGAATTTTAAACATCAGGCAACAAGTATCGTTTTGATGATTATAAATGTGAAAGCTTAGATGTTTCGATGTTTGTGTGTTTGAGGTAAAAAAGCTTCTCAATTACAAAATGTATATGAATGAAATTTAACAGATTGCTAGATAATGACCGAAATTATAACAAAGGATACTTTTTATCCCGGAAAAAATTTACCAATAAAAATATAACCCGAAAAAACGCCTAAAGTTTGGCAAAAGCAAATTTACAGTACGATGTCTGTCGGCTCTACTAGTGTTACATAAAGTTTTGAAATATTAGTATATCTGCCAACCTTTTTGCAACTTACGGCGTGAATATTCAGTTGAGATAAAATATGTAAAAAGTGGTCGCAAATAAAATCGAACCCGAAATAAAGTTGAGTTATAAAATTAAAGCCATAAATTTTAGGTTACTAGCTCATAACCCGACTTAACTTGATACCCTTTTTTGTCGATGACTTTTATGAATAAAATTAAAGTTCAATTTTTTTTTGCAAGCTATTGGTAGAACTTCTTTCTAAATCTTTTAATTCTTTAGCGTCAAACTTGGAACGCAATGAGAAAATGCAAAAAGTCATAGATTAAAAGGTTGCATCAAACCTATATACATAAATACGTATACTCACGCCTTAGATCCGATTGGGGTAGGCGGAAACTATCGATCACCGCTATCTTGCTAAACTTCTTCCGCTTCGTCTACATTCATTTTTTTATGCATGCTTCGATTTTGTCAAACTATGAAAGCCTGTCTTCTGATAATATTCATTCATTTGATCTAAACGTCTCCTCCGTGCGCGCTTTTCCTGACATTACCACTCTCTTTGGCTTTATATTATATCAGTCACCGATTTACTTTCACTCATTCTCTACGGTTTGCCGTCTTATTATTACATTTTATATCTTTTTCAAACAGGTTTATTTAGCTTATTCCGTTAGCTTATATTTTTTTCTTTCTTGGGTCAAATTTAGTAATTTAATTTTCACCCCCTTCCTGTCAACTGATTAATATGAAAGGGTCTAGCAGGCTAAGGGAACAAAATTGGCCCCCGAAGCCGATCTGGCTGATTTTTATGGTGGTGCACCGGTTTCAGCCACGGTTACTGTGTGTCCCTTTAGTATACATTTTGGATTTGGTGACAATACAATTACGTTTATTCAATATCACTGTAAATTCTAGATAATTAAGCCATCTTGGGAAAAGGCGGGTTAGTGAGTTCGAGGAGCAGCGTAAAGCAGACCTTGACTATAAGCGCGACGAGGTGAAAGCCAGGCAGCCCTGTGCTATTCATTACAATTATGTCAACGGATTGCTCGCGTGCCCTCAATGTGCACGAGTATTTGCCGCTAAGATTGGCTACATAAGCCATCTTTGGGCCCACAAATGGAGAGCCGATTAGTAGTCATAAGTGGTCGCCATGATCAACATCGGTCGGATAGGTCATAAATCCAAGATGTTGTCCTAGCGTCCTGCGACTGCGACGACGACTGCCCACCCAAAGAAATGACCGAGCTGGTGCAGTACTGTGAGCAGTCCGGTACTGAGCTCATCATCGGAGCTGATGCGAATGCGCATCACCCGCTGGGGCTGCCACGCGGCCAACCAAAGAGGAAAGGTACTATCAACCTATTTATTCTCTACTAACCTTAACATAGCAAATATCGGATCAGAACCCACCTGGGTCACATCCAGAGGCCAAACTATAGTCGATATCACTCTAGTTAGCACTGGAGCCTCACACTTAGTCTCCAATTGGCATGTGTCAAAGGAGCTAAGTTGCGCTGACCATCGGCGGATCTGCTTCAACCTAACTAGCGACTACACACTACCCCCCCCAAAACGTAACCCACGAGTCACAAACGTACTCTATTACAGATCTATTTTAAAGACTAAACTTATTACACTCACCAATGAAAACGCGGATGGCCCAACACAAATCGAAAGCAATCTAAAAATGGTAACCGCAGCTACAATAGACTCTTTTGAATCCACCGGCCTGCTTAAACAACGCAAACTGGAATGAGGAGCAGGACATCTACCCCAATGAAGCGGACTGGCTCTTCGCACAAGAGCTTGTCACTAAAGACCAGATTGAATGGGCGATAAAGTCTTTCAACCCTTTCAAATCACCAGGCCTAGATGGGATCTTCCCTGCTTTACTACAGTGGGCGAGAGACATCCTGTCTCCCTGGCTGGTCAAAATCTACCAATCATGCATCGCACACTGATAGGTACCGATAGCATGGTGTGAAGTTAAAGTAACTTTCATACCTAAACCTGGTAAGTCGGACTATACCAACCCGAAATCCTTTAGACCCATTAGCCTTACATCCTTTCTCTTAAAAACTCGGGAAAGACTCTGTGACAGATGTATAAGAGAAAAATCACTTACGAAAAAACCCCTCCATACAAATCAACATGCCTATATCAAAGATAAATCAACGGAGACTGCTTTGCACAATGTAATATCTAAAATAGAATGTGCACTCAACTCAAAGTTGTCCACACTAGGCACCTTCATAGACATTGAAGGTGCTTTCGACAAAACCAGCATATCTAGTATTGACAAAACTCTGAAAAATTTTCATGTCCATTCCGCACTCAGGGGTTGGATTGTTAACATGTTGAGACTTAGAGCGAAGCAAGTTACTGTAAGAGACACCACCAAAGCCATTGTGACGAGAGGCTGCCCCCAAGGGGGGGTCCTCTCCCCACTCCTATGGAACATGGTGGTCGCCTCCTTACTTAAGAGACTCAATGACCTATCCTACCTAACGGCCTACCGTTGATACGCGTAGCCTACTACGCTGATGATCTCACAATTCTCTTAAATGGAAACCATGTAAACATGCTCTGCAAAAAATGGGTCAAGCATTGAGAGTTGTGGAGACATGGTGCAACGAATACGACCTAAAAGTAAATCCCAAAAAGACTGAACTTATACTTTTCACTCACAAAAGGAAACTCCCCCCTTTTGAACTTCCAAAGCTTTTTGGAACTGAACTCACTCTCTCAAAAACAGTTAAGTATCTAGGAATAACCCTAGATGATAAGCTTAGCTGGAAACATCATCTAGATAACACAATTAAAAAAGCCAGCGCTATGCTATGGCAGTGCAATTGGGTACTAGGTAAAAACTGGGGACTCAAACCTAAGATCGTACACTGGCTTTATACCATCATTATCAGACCAGTAATAACCTACGGCTCACTGGTCTGGTGGCCGAGAACCAAATTAATAGCAGCTCAAAATGACCTAGAAAAGATGCAACGGCTTGCCTGCCTGGCCATTACAGGCTGTATGAGAACCGCACCTACTGCAGCTCTTCAGGCGTTACTGAACTTGACACCTTTACACCTACACATACAGCAAGAGGCGGCGATGTCCTCACTCAGGCTGAAAAATGCAGAGCACCTTAGAAATGACTCCAGAATCCTACACACCAGTATACACATAACGGCGATCCAATATCAGCCCTTGCTTGCTGCGCCCTGTGATAGGATAACTAAAACTATAATTGAACCCGCGACCTCGGGTATACGCCCCGACGCTCTGCCAACTGAGCCACCGTGTCATTCGTTGCATTCTATCTGAAAAGGTAGACAAATGGCCTTCCGAATTAGTTCAAATTCTGAGGTAGGAAACGCAAACACTACTTAAACGTGTAAAAGAAATAAAGGATAGAAGAATTTCGCACTGGCAGCCAATTAAAACTATAATTACCAAATACAATTACACTGTTATACTCGAAGAGGAACAGCATGACTACTCCAATATTAAAGAGGTGCGTGTATGCACAAACGGCTCTAAGACCAACCAAGGGACTGGAGCCGGCGTATATTCACCAGACCTCAATATTAAAATTTCCAAAAGCCTAGGTCAACACAACACATTCCAAGCAGAGTGTCTTGGAAGAACCGAGGCGGCCATGGCAATTAAAGCCCGAGCAGTGTCCGATATGCATATCAGAATCATCTCGGACAGTGCATCTGTGCTGCAGGCTCTTGACCGCTGTGAATTCACTTCAGGGCTAGTCCTGGAGTGCCACAGAGCTCTTGAGGAGGCAGCTCGGAATAAGACTTTAACCCTACAATGGATAAGGGGCTACAGCGGCTCCTTAGGTTACGACGCTGCTGACGAACTGGCTAAGGGGGGTTCGGCAAGGGACCTACATGGTCTTGAACCGATCATACCCCTACCCTACGGTCAGCTTCGCGCATGGCTAAAAGAACGCACTCACTCCCTCTCCAAGATACACTGGCAGGAAGAGCCCGGTTACAGAAAGTCGAAGGAAATCATGCCAACCCTTGACAGGAAGCTGACCGGGCGCGCCCTGCGACTAAGCAGAAAAGATCTGTGGACAGTGACTGGAGTACTTACAGGACATACCACACTAAATTAACACTTATACACTATAGGCATTACCGACAGCCCCATGTGCCGAGCGTGCATGGAAGCTGACGAAACGGTCGCTCTTAGAGACCCATCACCAACAACCTTTATTTCACCTTCTTTTCCCCACGAAACTTGCAAAAGTGGCTAAAGAATTACTAATTCCTTAGCTCTGGCTACCTCTTTAAGGGATTTATAGCCGTGAGTATATGTATGTATGTATGTAAGAAGGTTTTTCTTAAAAAAAGTTTTCAAAAGCTATTCCTGACTTACCCCGTAACAGTACTGTCGGTTTAGAATAGCGCCACCCCATGTCTTTCCATGGGTTTTCGTAATAGGTGACAAAGGGTATGGGGCTGTTTAGGTGATTTTTCGGCGATGCGGTTGGATACCCTTAACCAGCAACCTTTATTTTACAATCTTTTGACCAAGCAATGTCCAAAAGTAGCTGGGGAGTTTCTTATTCATCGTTCTGGCTTTACCTTACAGGGATTAAAAGCCGTGAATAGATTTATGTATATGTATGTGTATGAGTGTAACCAATTTCGTAAGTTAATTAGGGATGTAAGATTTAAAATAGTTCAAACCAACATCAGCAGAAAAGGATAGTACTATACTAAGCAAATACTAAACAGCTTCGTTTATAATACACATATCGTCACATTACGTTACAGATAAAAACTTTTCGTACATAAAACTCCTTGAAACATTTTACTTGCACGAATAAATGAACACTGTCACAAGAAAATTCAACACAGAAATTAATTTCGCTTTCGCTACAAGTTCTATCTAAAACAAGGTCAAACATAATTCCATATTAATGTGGGTAATATCTTATTGTAACTCCTGAGGGTTGTTCCGTAATCTAGTATCATCAAGACATTGTTTTAGCTCTTCAGGGTGAAACCGTTATTGTCGTCGTATTTTATTAGTGTGGAATTTAACTCATATGGGTTTAAAATTGCTTTACATTCTTCGAAATAATCTGCAACCCAGGTTTATAAGCATAATAATTAAGTAAGAAGTTAGAACAACCACAACATAGTTAATGTTGCAATTATAAATAAATAAAAACACAGATTTCTCAAATCAACCAAATGTACGAAGATGGCTGTATTATTTTTTCCAAACCATTATTTTCATAAATAATCCCAAAAATGCATGGATTCTCATGTGATTTCAGCTATATTGGGAAGTTAAGAAGGTTTATTGAAAAGTATTTAATTTGTCTTAGTTACATGTATGTGACAGCCTTGATACCTGTGGAAAAATACGTTGCTTCTTATTCAGGACCCGTGACTTGAAATACAGAGTATTTCTCACCGTAAATTTTCAAAATGACGACGCAGCACTAATATTTTTGAACATCAGATGATATATCCCAAACTAAACTAGACCTATCCCTAACTACTCCTTGCCATGTTTTATGGACAGTGTCTTCACGTCAAAGAGTCTAAACAAATATGTGCTAGGCACATTAGTGAAGGTCTACCTAAGGATTTAAGCTCACATCCATGACACACATCAGATGACATGACGTAACATGAGAACCTGTTATAAATCCAGCAGTTTACAGATATAAAACATTTCGGTTCACAAGGTTTATACAATTGGTCTTTCTACTACCATTTATAGGTATATTTAGATCTATTGAAAAAAGTGAAACTTCTTTGCTTCTAATATTACGTATCAAACTTGAAAAACAAACAAATTTTCAACAAAACAAGCTGTTTTTTTCTATTTAGATGCAATTTGGAACTTTAACGCTGGGTATACAAAAGTTTAGGTGCTGACGCAATATATCTTAATTGAGCATTTACGCCATATTCATACATTTATACATTCAAACTTATACCCACGGCTATGAATCCCTCTAAAAGGTAGCCATAGTTTTAGAATTGAATTTCTTTATTATACTTTAAGAAATATGTAATAGGTGAAAGTTTGTAAAATAAAGGTTTGTTGATAATGGGTGTCAAACCAAAAATATACAGTAATGACTTGAAACTTTTGAAACTTTTTTAATGAAAATTACCTGATGCAACATGCAAGCAGCATATCGCTACACATAGGAAATACACCCCACTTAGATTCATATTAAAACGAGCATCTCAGGCGTTGGCTGCATCTCTTGTAATCTGTAACAAAGGATTTAATAATTAATAACCTGCTAACGACGTACAAAATTGAGTTAGCAAACTTTGATTAAGAAGCCCACATCAATGTTTTAGACGCCTTTGTTGATCCGCGTTGACGCTGTGTGCGTACCCAGTCCGAGTTTGCTATTAATAATTTGAGGAAGAAACGTCGGTGAAATAAATCTGTTGGTTTACAATGGAAAAGGGTAAATTTTTAATATTTGCGAAGCATTAAGCAATTTCGGTTTGTATTAAAGTTTTATTTGTTTTTGAAATTGTGAAAATTTTAAATATTACTAAGCTTACCCATCTATTTGGTATGGTGTCGTACGTACGAGGTGACTACGGCTATTGGGGTTTTTTCGATGATTGCCGGGCGGTATGGCTAGAGACGCCGCGCAAACCATGATTTATTTTAAAACATTTTCTAGACTAACGCCCGATTTCTGAATTGAGTATTCCAGCTGCGAACAACTTAAGTATCGTTCTGTCGCATTGAAATCTTTCAATGCGACAGAACGATACGAAATACGAATCAATTCAGAAATCGGGTGTTAATTTCCTAGCATCTGCTCAATACTTAATAATTCTTAACGTCTGGCTGGTACTTATAGCGATTAGTATAAATACCTATTTTGTTTTCTGTGAAATTAATGTAAAGATTGCATTGTATTTAATTTTATTAAAAGAAAAATCTGCAAAAATCATAAAGTTTCAAGAAAATTTCCATAATTAATGAGATTGTTTCAGCCCATTTCAGTGTGATACAAATTTTAGGACACATTTGCTACATATACCACTAATTATTCATGCTCATGATAATTAAGAATTTAGTTGTATTTATATACAAATAGCTTTTATAAATTCAGTGTGTGAAAACCTACGAACCACCAGAAAGCTATTTTGAAACACATGCAATACAATGGGCTTTACATTTATTGAAATAAAGAAACTTCCAAACTTCAATAGAGATGGTGGTTGGCAATTACCACCTGCTTGGAACCCGATCATTAGCACAACTAAGCGAGGGAAGAACACTAGCAGGACTCCAGATAACATTAGCTCTTTTTGTACATAGCAAATATTAAACGCAAATGTAACTTAAAATTTTGTGAAGGTAGTTAGTATTAATAATTTTATAGTACTGTATAATGACAAATAACACCTCAGTCTTCCCGTGACCATAATAACTGAAAAGTTTTCGAAACGTCGGGCTTTTAAAAATAATGTAATAACACGCGATTAAAATATCCGAAAATCAATCGTTGTTTCAATTATAGTGTTTTAATGTATTCGTTATTAATGCATGAGTTGTAATGAAGATATGATGTATATTGCATTATCATATTCAATGCTGGAACATAGACACATTTTTAAAATCAACCATCAAAACCTATTTATACTCATACTCATACTCGGGGAAAAATATTTGTAGTTATAATTTATCATTAAAAATAAGCCGGAATATTATTCAAAGTCAAAGTATAGAAGATATTTATAACAAAACCAAAAGAGATAAGAATTTAGTAATTAAGCGTTTGTAAGCACTTGTCCAAAGTGTTTTGGATGTAACTTGAAATTTATCTGACAACTAAGTTGCGAAGCTTTGAGGATAAATTAATAAGTTGTTGTCTTAAAACAAAGGTTCTTACAAACTGAGTTTGTACTAAAAATACAATATTTTATACCGAAAGAATAAAAGAAATAGTGTTATTTTAACTCCTGAATGTTGTACAATTATCTCAGAATATAATTTGTATCTCGTTTTGATTTCTTATTGCTTGACTGACATTGAAATGCATGAAAATGAATGCTCGGACACATGAACACGTTTGCTGTGTAGTGTCGGCTTAGAATAGCACTACCCCATTTCTTCCGGTGGGTGTACGTAAGAGGCGACTAACGGTTTTGGAGCTTTTGAGGGATTTTGGGTGATGCGTTTGGAGACCCATCACCAACAACCTTTATTTTACCATCTTTTCCCAACACTACTTCCAAAAATGGCTGAAGAATTTCTGATTCCTTAGCTCTCGCTACCCCTTCTAGGGATTTATAGCCGTCAGTATATGTATGTAGGAACACGTTTAAATTAAAGCGTTATTTTAAGTTACCTATTTCATTCAATTCAATTGTATTATAAGATGAATAAATCTGATAACTTATTAACAAAATATATACATACACTCGCAGCTATCAACCCTCAAAAAGGGTAGCCAAAGTCTCATACTTAGAAATACCTGAGCTTTTTTTGGAAGTATGGTTGGGAAAAATGTGAATAAAAGGTTGTTGGTGATTGATGAGTCTCCAATCGGATCGCTCAAAATTCACTTAAAAAGCCCCAATACCCTAAGTCGCCTCTTATGAGCAACCATGGAAAAAAATTGGATAGTGTTATTATAAGCTGACACTAAAGAGCTTCTTCTTTAGTTAAATAATGTAATAATAATAATTTTAAATGTAATAATGTAGTAAAAAATAAAGTTCAAAACTTCAGAAACGTTTGAATACTCACAGTATAAAATTTTATAATTTCAGCATACCAAATAATTGATTAACCGATTGTAATTGTAATTGTTATTAACATTGCAAATTTAGCTTATGTTTTCCAGACATGTTATTTGCGTGGTGGCGGCTTAGAATATCGCTATCCCTCTCTACCCAAGGGTGTCGTAAGAGGCGACTAAGGCTATGGGGCTTTTTTAAGTGGTTTTTGAAGGATGCGGTTGGAGACCCTTCACCAACGATACTTTATTTTTACCAGCTTGTCCCCTATGAACTTCGAAATGTGGGGACAGACCCATGCTTCACCTCGTTGTTTCACCCGGGTGAAGCATGGGTCATAACCTAGTCACGTGTTTTACCCAGGCGTAACACGGTGTATTCACTAGTCCCTGTAATCCAACTAATATTATTTTTGTACAGTCATGATCAATCTATGATGCTCGTAATCTGAAGTATGTAGTAAAGCATTCTCTATAATTATAAAATTCAAGTGAATTGAACCTATTTGTATTTAAATTATGTATTACGTTAGATTTCTGTCATTTTAATTTGACATTTTAAATTTCTTCTACTCCTATTTGTTACTATAACGACGTATGAGTCGTAACAAAAAGTATTTTGTTTTTTTTCGTTTTTGATATGTAAGTTACTCTGTTCGTATCTACTTATATATTATTATATATAATATTAATTAGAAGAAAAACATTTTTGTTGATAATATTTTTGAAACACATGTTTACATAATAAACAACTTCAGCACACGGTTGTACTTTCTGTAATTTTTTTGATGGCAATGTCGGTTGGAGCATGGGGACTAGTGTATACCCCGTGCTTCACCCAGGTGAAACAACGAGGTTAAGCACGGGTTTGTCCCCCAAATGTGACTGAGGAGTTTTTAGCTCTAAAGTTCTGGTTGCCCCTTTTTGGGATTTATGGCTATGAGTATATGTCTGTATGTATGTATGTTTTCCAGACCAGATATAAAAATATATTTATAAAGTTGCTTTGTAAACAATAAGTCAAATATATAGTGTATGAAACTCATATATGCCCCTAAGATGGGGTGACTAAGCCGCATTGGCCAGCAAGTCGGCAAACTTTGGCGAATACAACCATTGTTAACCTAACTCACCCTCTGAAGCATAATATTGCCTATTTTCCGGGGTTGAATCAGTCTGTGTGTCCTTACCAAACACAGATAAATTCAACAAAGTGATTTATGAAAATGTTAATTATAAAGGTAATGGATTTGTGCTTACACCACAGTCAATATATCAACAACATCCACTTTAATAATAACAGTTTACATATTTATCACAAATAATTCATGTCCCAATCAAGACATTTGAGCCTGGTCATGTGGTCGCCGACATATGTATGTGTGTGTGTGTGTGTGTAATAAGTTAAATTATTGATGGTTGGTATACTATATATGTACTAGGTATGTTAGTTTGAAGCAACGATAGAGCAACGAAACAGTGGTGTTAGAGCTTTAAAAATGCAAAGTAATTTAAAAGAAAAAAAATATCTTTATTTTACCGAGTTTGACTTTGTGATCTGTTTAATGTCAGTTTAGGCGTACTTAACTAGCTTATTTTTTTCGGAGGTATTGTAATAGGCCATTATAAGTTTTGTGTATTTTTAATTCCACTATTATATTCTTATTACACTATTAATGCTATAAAGTTGTGATGTTTCGGTATTTGACACTCATTACTCATAAACTGGTAGAATAAAACTATTTACCATGCAGGACACCCGGACAAACCTATACATTCAAATTTATCATATAAATGATTCCTCCCTCAAGATTCCAACCCTCAGCGGGTATCGAATCTGTGACCTCCAGATCTGGAACCCAGTCGCCATCTAAAAGTAAATAATCAAGTCTCTATAGCTTGCAGTAGCCTTTTGTCTGGCTAAGTCACTTACAGTCTCGGGTTCAGATCCCAGATATTTAATGTTCTTTATTATGTTTCCAAGTTTATTTTGTTAGCAGTTTAAAAGCCGTCATGGCTTAGAATGGAATGCATCCACTTCTTCTCACCTTTTTAAATATTATTTGAGCTATGCGTTGCTAACAATGTGCAATGCAAATGACCACTCCCATTTAAATTTTGGCATTCTTTTGACTACATGACAATTTCTACTCATTTTAGTTACTGAATCTTTATTCATTTACCTATAATACCACTAGATGTAGCTTCAGAAATTATGCATCGTGGTGTTTAAAATTTATGAATCTCGATATATATACTTACTTATCAGCTTACTTTAAAACATCTACACATTAAACATAACGTTCATGTCGAATATCCCCGAAGGGGTTGGCAGAGGTACCAATACTTCTGAACATCACGTGACTTTGACATATTAAAAAGAGTAGTTATTAGGATAACCATACAATGCTACCTATATCATCTAAAACAGAACATGCTAATCTTAGATGAAATACTACGGACATCTTTGAGTTATTACACAATATATTAATACACAGAAACTGCCTATTAATTTATCGCTCTGAAACAATATTGACAAGGCTATGCGACGCATCTGTTGTAAAGCAATGCTAAACCGAAATGGACATTAATAATCTCAGTTAAACACGGATAAAGTTCAATAGCGCTTGTATGAAATTGTGATATTATGGGACGCAACTCCTTTGTTTATTGCTTAGTATGCATAATGGTTATTTCAAACGCTAACAATAGCCAAATGATTTATAATATCGTTTGTGATTGTGGTTACTCTGGAAAAACATTTGTGGGGAAATTTTAGATAGAGTTGGCGAATAGTTTGGTCAAGAGTGCAAACGTATTCATATACTCACGCCATTAGCTCTGATTGGCATAGGCAGAGATAATCGATCACCTTCTATGACCATGCGAATCCTTTTAAGGATAGTATTTATGAGCCAAATAATAATCTACAATATTTTTTTGATCATATTTTGTCACCTTTCTGCCATACAAAAAATGATTCGTTTTAGCATGATATTTATTGATACTAGTTCATTTTGCTACCTTTAAATACACAGTAAATTAAATAAATAGAACTTACTCATACAGAACTAAAGCAACACGAGTGCTTTAGTTCTGCAGAAAGAAAACAAAAACCTGTTAACAATTATGGCCCAAATACTTAAATTAAAATTTATTGCATCAACATTAATAATTTTATATTTTATTAATGTATGTGCGTTCATCAATTGCCTGAAGACGCCTGAACCGATAAATAAAATATTATTTCTTTGAAGCTGTGTAGTGTCGGCTTAGAATAGCACTACCCCACTTCTTCTGGTGGGTGTACGTAAGAGGCGACTAGCGGTATTGGAGTTTTTATGGTATTTTTGGGCGGTGCGGTTGGAGACCCATCACCAACAACCTTTATTTCACCATCTTTTCCCCACGCAAATTCCAAAAGTGGCTGAGGAATTTCTTATTCCTCAGCTCTGGCTACCCCTTTTAGGGATTTATAGCTGTGAGTTTATGTATGTATGTATGTTTTTGAAAGGGTATAATTCCCCAGGTTGTTCTATTGGCACCAAGTCAGGATCTGATGATGGGATCCCAGGGAAACAGAGGACAATACTCAAAATTTATCGAAAGCAATTTAAGCATTTGCGCCTAGTAATCAACATTTTATGATGCTGAGGTGATGATGGAAGATACAACTCCATTAACGGTTTAGTTCTGCGCTCTATTTCAGGCTGCACTAGAATATCAGTGTTGTGGCAGCGGCCTAACAAGGCCTGTCATAATATTAAGTTTAAGTTTACGCCAATTCGTTTCCACTTATTGTTATTAGCTATAAGATCTGATTGTTTTCGTATGTGATTTGTGGTAACGAATAAATGTTTTTCATTTCATTTCATTTATTTCTTTCTCTATTGCCCTTTAGGCGCGCTTCTATGTAATTTTTAGACTCTTGTACTCGACGCTTTCTCATACGAGATGCATGTAAATACGGCTGCATAAAAAAACCGCCTTCAAAAAAATACCAGCAACTAAAAAGCAAAATAATTCCTCAAATTTACAAATTTTTCTAACCAAACCGGATTTGTTAACCAACAGAAATGCCGATTAGTATCATTCAAAACTAAAAATAATTAAAAATAAAATTACCTATTAGTTTTGGAGTTGGTGCCAGCAAAACCACGAAAAAATAACAATAATAGACATACGTACATACATATTAATAAAATAGAAAGCAAAACATATGAGTTCGAAGTCCAAAGTAAAGAAAAGTCGTATAAAAACAAAAGCTTATAAATTGCAACAATGCGCATCAAAAGTTCGTTATTTAATTAATCATTTATTAAGTTCGGATTGCTTGCTAAATTGACGTTTTGAAAACCGTGACTACCTTTTTATAGTATCATACGGAAACCATATTTTTGCAAGTTTTCTGAGCAAACCTTTTAACCGTATCCTATTTCATGTAACCACAGTTTTTAAAATATTTTTCGAAACATTCGAGTGCGTAAATTTCAAGCAAACGTTTAAACATGCAATGATAAACTTAAATTCAGTACTGGGATTCTCTCACAATGTTTTCTGTCACCGTTAACAACCTTGATAAATTAACTATACCTATGGCTTAAGAAAATATTATTGTAGTCCCGACACAGAATTTGAACTTACGTGTCCTTTTGGAGAAGCGGTGGTAATCCCAATGGGCTATCAAAGTTTTCTTTGTAAATATAATAAACTTACAATTAATAAAAAATTATAACATACTCTGTTGTGTAGTGTTAGCTTAGAACAGCACTACCCCATTTCTTCCGATGGGTGTACGTAAGAGGCGACTAACGGTATTGGGGCCTTTAAGGGATTGTTGGGCGATGCGGTTGGAGACCCATCGCCAACCACCTTAATTTTCACGATCTTTTCCCCATTCAGATATTCAAAAGTGGCTGAGGAATTTCTAATTCCTTAGCTCTGGATACCCCTTCTAAGGATTTATAGCCGTGAGTAAATGTATGTATGTATAAGATACCTTTAAAAAAGGATATTTTATTCCTCGTAAATGTTATGTTAAATGTAAGGCAAATATTTGTTAATATATATGTTCTTATTTAATAACTCAACCTTCCTGTCATACTGATGTAAAATTACACACAAGAAGTTTTGATATTATTGAAAAGGGCCTAGTAAGCACCATAATTCAAGCAGTCGACAAAGTTGCGAACTACTTGCGGTAACCAAACGACCAAAAGATATAAATCATTGGGTTGTAGCAACCGATGAATAATTTATCCAATTCTCATCTACAAATTACGGGAATTTGAATCGACGAAAACTTTTGCCATTAACTGTACGTTACCTCGTATTAAAATGGTGGTAAGTCAGACTTTGACTCTGTAGCTGTTTTCATGTCATGTTAGCTTAGAAAAACATTACCTAACTAATGCCTTGCTGTGCCTGAAACGAAGTTATTATGGAGTTTAAAGTGAAAGATGTAAAGAGATTTTCAATACCTTTAAATACGAGTATACCCTAGGTGATAAGACTGCCCCCTATCACGTGAGTACCAAAGTCACGTGATGTTCAAAAGTATTAGTACCTCTGCCAACCCCTTCAGGGATATTCGGCTTGAACGTTTATGTTATGTTATAATGTTTAAATATATAATAATGTTTCTCCTTATCTACGTAACCAAATATATTTTTGCCGATTCATTTTTTAAAGCTTATGCTGTGTGGTGTCGGCTTAGAATAGCACTACCCCATTTTTTCCGTAACCTAACGTAATAAGCGACTAACTGTATTGGGGCTTTTAATGAATTTTTGGGCGAAGCGGTTGGAGACTCATCACCAAGAACTTTTATTTCACCATCTATTCCCCACGCAACTTCCAAAAGTGGCTGAGGTGTATTCTAGGGATTTACAGCCGTGAGTATATGTATGTATGTATGTGCTTAAAGCTTAGTGAAGCCTTGTTAGGAGTAACTGCTAGTAGTACGTTTTTTTAGATATACATTGTATTTATTAGATATGCACCGAAATTCGTTACACATGTCGAATTCGGCCAAATGTTCGGTATAAATATATGCCGAAGCCGAATTTCGGATGAACTTCGGCCGGAGTTCGGTTGAATTTTGCGCCCTTTAGCTCAATGAAAAATTATAAGTATTCGACTGTATGTGACTAGAATTTTAATAAAAAATATTAATAATTATAGTAGATATTGCTTTGTTACATAAGTAAAGACTTAAAATAAGTCAGAAAGAAACATAAGATACGTATTTGATTTATGAAAGATTTTTATTCATTATATATTTAATTTAAAAAAATACGTTGCTTTATGTTTGATTAGTTGACCTAACAGACTTCATACATACATACATACATATACTCACGGCTATAAATCCCTTAACGGGGTAGCCAGAGCTTTGGAATGAGAAATTCCTCAGCCACTTTTGGAAGTTGATTGGGGATAAGATGGTAATAATAAATGTTTTTTATGACGGGTCTCCAACCACATCGCCCATAAATCACTTAAAAAGCCCCTATACCCTTAGTCGCCTCTTACGATCAACCACGGGTAGAAATGGAATAGTGTTATTCTAAACCGACACTACACGGCAACAGACTAACAGACTTCATACTGTCTAATTCGCTTATGACAAAACTTAAGGCGTTCTTTCCGATACTCTTAGTTTAATCAGGCGTGAATATTTTTTTTTAATAAAAAATCCTTTTCGCCACAAACACATAAACATCCAAACATCTAACCTTAAAAATTATCAATATTGATAGGATTATTGCATTAATGCGGTCTTTTTTTCATATTTGCTATGAAATATATTTATATTTTTCTACATTTTGTTTTAAATTGAATTAAATTCTACTTACCCTTAAAAAAATAAATACCAAATTTTGGTTAAATATGCCAAATCTAGCCGAAGTTCAGCGAAATCCGAATTTCGGTAAGTCTGCCGAACTTCGGTAGTAACGAAAGTGTAACAAATTTCTGTGCATCTCTATTAAATTATTTGCGTTATTACTTAAATATAGTACTTTAAAATACTATTACTACTGGTTACTATAGTATTACTTGACTTTTCCCATTGCATGATAAGTATTTTTGACGATGGCTCTCAAGGTAAGAAATTATATATAAAGGACGGTTGGAGCAATGGTTCCTTGCAAATTATATTAACAGCATGGCAGACTAGTCTTCACCGAAGAGAAGAACTATATATATTATCTGAAGTAGTTAAGCAAAAACTACTTATAGACTAATTCGGCATCTAGCTTTACTGGAATAACCTGAGAAGGAAAGTGGTTGCTCAAGTTAATAAAAGTTTTCTTTAATGAACGCTCGCTGCTGGACACAAGCCACGCTCCCAATACAGTACGGTGGTATTGGCATCCGCAGCGTTTCAAGTATAGCCTTACCAGCTTTCTTGTCATCTGGTTTTGCCAATAACAATCTTTTCTTAAGCATCATTAGTAACGCTTTAAGTTCGGCAGAGATCATCGATCTCACAGATGCTAAGAAGTTTTGGATGGATATAGTTGGTCCTACTGTCAATGTTCCCATTAGTCTGGCATCTCAGAGGCAATGGGACGAGCCCCTCTGCTGTCAAGTTCAAGCAAATCTTCTTAGTTCTTACACTCTTGACTTGGCGGAGCGGGCGCGTCTCTTGGCTTGCTGTGAGCCAGATTCTGGGCATTGGTTGAGAGCATTACCATCGAGCAACCTCGGCACATTGCTAGTCAGAGGCTCCTTTTATCTAGCTATGAGTCTGCGATTGGCCATGAAAGACATCGCTGCCGCTGTGGAGTATTTGTCGATCAGTTGGGGCACCATGGATTATCATGTCGTCGTAGTGCTGGTCGCATACCTCGCCATGCTGCAATCAATGATATTATCAGACGGACCCTTACCACTGTCAACATACCAGCAATCCTGGAGCCATCAGGTTTGCTGCGGGACGATGGTAAGTGACCAGACGGAATGTCATTGATTCCATGGAAGAATGGGAGGACGCTAGTGTGGGACGGTACCTGCGTCGACACGCTAGGGCCGTCTCATTTGTCGGGGTCTGCATCTAAAGCTGGCACAGCGGCAACTGAAGCTGAAAGTCTGAAGAGGCGCAAATATAGCAATTTAGCTGAAGAACATTACTTCTCAGCTTTTGCTGTAGAGACTCTCGGTCCGTGGGGCTCAGACGCGCGTCGTTTTTTCAAAGAAAATTCGAGGCGCCTGATCGAAAAATGTGGAGATCCAAGGGCTGGCGCATTCTTCGCTCAAAGAATTAGCTTAGCGATTCAAAGGGGTAATGCAGCCAGCCTTCTCGGAATACCAGGTGGCAGCGATTTCGACAGCATTTTTTATATAATTTTATCTAGGTTAGGTATTTCATATATTATATTATTATTTTTTAACCTGTATATATAGTTAGATGGGTAAATATGTTTTATTCATTTAAATTAAAAAAATATATAAAACAATTCCACTTCACATTTCCTATTTGCATATTAAAATAAGTTTAAATATTTGACTTTGATGTTTCAAAACAGTTAATATGGCAAAAATTTAATAAAAGCACTTTATGCGTCTTTCCATAGATATTTTTTAAGTGATTTTTTCATTTCGCAATCTTTTCCTTACTCGACTTCCAGTAGTGAGAGAGGAATTTCTAATTGGATTAAATTATAAAAGAATATAGCTTTATGCAATCCGAGGTATTTGAGTATGGTAAGTTTGTACAAATGTTTGTATTCGGTCGCTTTAAAATATATGCCTGCAATTTGTACTTCTAATAAATAATATTATTTCAGTAACAATATTTATAATAAATTTGCAATAAATATTTTTTATTTATATTCTTCCCTTTTAAATGTTAAGTAGTTAATATGTACTTTGCCTGCTCTGCCTGCTCTGTCGTTAAGTTAGAAATAACTATTATTTTTACAGAAATTAACTCTAACAGATACAAACAATATTAATTGAAAATTAAAAAGACATTACTTACAAAATTTATAATCTATTTTTTTATTTATTAAGCTAAAAATGATTGTATGTTATATCGAAGTAAATAAAAAAATACTAATTGTAGAAAATAAAAAGTAACATACACTAAAAAACACAAGGAGCATACAAACATACATTTACTCACGGCTATAAATCCCTAAAAGGGGTAGCCAGAGCTAAGGAATTAGAAATTCCTCAGCCACTTTTGGAAAATTGAGTGGGCAAAAGATGGTAAAGTAAAGATTGTTGGTGATGGGTCTCCAACCCCATCGCCCAAAAATCCCTTAAAAGCCCCAATACCGTTAGTCGCCTTTTACGTACACCCACCGGAAGAAACGAGGTAGTGCTACTCTAAGCCGACATTATACGGCGATACACGTAGCACTAATTGAAAAATAAAAATGTTATATATTGTCACAAGCCTATTATATGCCTACAAAAAAACCCACATACATACATTTACTCACGGCTAAAAAACCCTAAAAAGGGTAGACAGAGCTAAGGAATCAGAAATTACTCAGCCACTTTTGGAAAGTTTAGTGGGGAAAAGATTGTAAAAAAAATGAAAAACAAATAATGCAAAATTTAAAATTAAAAAAGATAATATTAATGACAATCAGAAAAAAAAGAAAGAATAAAAATACATGTCACAAAATATAAAATCATAAACATTTAAATGTCAGAGTTATCAATAAAATCTTAAATGCAATGATATCACTTCCCAGTTAAATAATTAAACAGTATCAATCAAAATTCTTTAAATGCCTTATCCTTTTAATTATTGCTAATGACATTTAATATCTCAGGATGCATTGCGGTGACATATATTTTGTGTAGATTCTTCACACATAGTTTTGGTATACTCGTAAAAAGATTGTTACGTTCTTTTACTTTATTATAAAATTATCTTGAGAAAAGCACTTTGGGAATCCCAAAGATTGCTGTAAAACGCTTTTTTAAAGCGATCGCTTAAGATGTGTAGGGCGTTACTGACATGAAATATTAAATTCTCTTTAAAAACGGAAGCTTTGAAGCGTTTCTACAAAGGAACAGTTAAAAGATGAAAGAATTGCATAGTAAAACCTGAAAAATTGCGTTTCTTTAAAAATATTTGTGTAATATTCATGCCCTATAACAACTTTGTACTTATACATCATGAAATGTTTTTAGACATAAACACATACATACATACATGCATACATATACTCACGGCTATAAATCCCTAGATGGGGTAGCCAGAGCTAAGGAATTAGAAATTCCTCAGCCACTTTTTGAAAGTTAAGTAAAGAAAAGATGGTAAAATAAAGGTTGTTGGCGATGGGTCTCCAACCGCATCGCCCAAAAATCCCTTAAAAGCCCCAATACTGTTAGTCGCTTTTTACGTACACCCACCGGAAGAAATGGGATAGTGCTATTCTAAGCCGACACTAAACAGCAACTGATTATTCGTGGAGGTGGAAATGCGCCGACGTCCTCTGTCTGGGAGGTTCCGTGTTCAGGAGGGAATAAAAGACGCTTGTGTTCACTCTTCGAAATCTATATTAATTGTGTTCATTTTAATAACTGGGCCTTGCAAGTGCCCTCTGTACAACAATAGCGGAAGCTTCTAGAATACATAGCAAGTCGACCGTTAAAACGGTACTCTATTAATTCGAATGTTCTGGAAGAAACAGAAAGTTCTAATGTTCCTAACGGTTGTTTTACATTGATCGAGAACATTCTAAATTACGTAATTACTAGCGACATCTGTTGAGTAATAGTAAGATCTAACTTAACATATCAATATGCCTCTGATGGTTTTAATGTACATACTTTCACCCCAGATGTCGCCACCTATAAAATACAGTCCTTTTAATTATATTCTTTACCAACCCTTTGGGAAAGGCGCAGCACTATGTTATGATAGTGCGGCTTAACATGCTCCCCCCAAAAGGCACTGTATTTTTTGGTATGGTGAAGTAACATATATGACCCTGGCCTACCTAACTGACAAGCCTATACTTACTAATCTAATTTTGAATTAAAACACAGGAATAATAAAGATTTATTGGTAAACATAAATTGATTAAAAAAAGGAACATAACTTATATCTAACTAATTCTAAATGTTTTCTTTCTTCGGCGTCGTGTCGAATGATCAGCTTGGAATGGATAAGTCTTTAATGTTACATATTCTGGTAATTTTTGGCTTCTTAAACTTCAGTATCAATTCGTAATCCTCGGTAAAAACTTAATGCTAGTTTCCGCTAATTGAGTTCAGTAATTTAAATCAAGCATCGTCTCGGTGTAAGGGTTTCAAATTCTATTCTTTGTGGTGTTCTTTGGATTGCATCCAACTTCCCAAATTTACATTTGTGATGGTAGTGGTAACGGACATATATTGTTGAATGCCCGCTTTATAAGCCTGTTGGCTGTTTTAATGGTAGCCACTCGACCGACGATATCCGCCCCGAGGTGAGCTTGCTCGATCTTCCCCAGGCGGCACTGACACGGGGGTGTCCTGCTGTCCTTGATCAGCACGATGGTCCGAGGTTCCAAAGCTGGACCACCGCCGTCAGAAGCTCTGGTATATCTGTTGGAGTTGACAAAACATTCTGGTACATCAGTCAGGTCGTGTTCTGGGAGGGCTGTCAGTGATCGGCCCAATAAGACGTGAGCTGGTGTTACGGTTGGGAAACTGTTAGAATTGGAATTGGGTATGGGTTTGGTTAAATAAAGGAATGGATTGGTTATTAATATGGGTGTTATTTGGTTAATAGGTATAAAGGTTTGTTTAGTTATTGGTACGGTTTCATTAGTTATTGGTACGGTTTTGTTAATTTTTAGATTAATAGATATCGAGTATTTCTATCTGACCGAAAGGCGTTTAAGACGCCTCCCTCTTTTAGTGTTTAGGATACCCATCCTGAACTAAGACACGTTGTGAGTGGGTAGACTATCGATATAGGTATATATCGAGTAATTATATCTGACCGAAAGGCGTTTAAGACGCCTCCCTCTTTTAGTGTTCGGGACACAAATCCTAAGCTAAGACACGTTGTTAGTGGGTAGATTATCGATATAGGTATATATCGAGTAATTATATCTGACCGAAAGGCGTTTACGACGCCTTCCTCTTTTTAAGCTACTAAGACACGTTATTCGTGGTTAGATATTTAGTATATCTGATCGTATTGCGTTTACGACGCCTTCCTCTTTTTAAGCTAAGACACGTTATTCGTGGGTAGATTATCGATATATATGGAACGGTATAACAATAAATTGTCAATTAACACGGTTTAAATGAACACAGTGATAAAAATAATCAGTCTAAACGAGATTACACTACAAATACAACATAACCTCCCAGACAGAGTTAACCCTAAAGGAATGAGGAAAGATAGGAAAAAACAACCAACTCACGATTTCAGGCCGATACTTAGCCCTCTCACAATCCTGGTAGCTTCTCAATCTTCTCCTTCGGTGGTTTTTCTGTCCCAAAAAAACGACGTAGTCTCAGCAGGATTCCAGCTATTTTCTCTCAGGGATTTTCGATTTACTTTTCTTCCTTTTACGTTGGGCGCCAAATGATTACTCGTAGAGCTGGAAATGCGCCGACGTCCTCTGTCTGGGAGGTTCAGTGTTCAGGAGGGAATAAAAGACGCTTGTGTTCACTCTTCGAAATCTATATTAATTGTGTTCATTTTAATAACTGGGCCTTGCAAGTGCCCTCTGTACAACAATAGCGGAAGCTTCTAGAATACATAGCAAGTCGACCGTTAAAACGGTACTCTATTAATTCGAATGTTCTGGAAGAAACAGAAAGTTCTAATGTTCCTAACGGTTGTTTTACATTGATCGAGAACATTCTAAATTACGTAATTACTAGCGACATCTGTTGAGTAGTAGTAAGATCTAACTTAACATATCAATATGCCTCTGATGGTTTTAATGTACATACTTTCACCCCAGATGTCGCCACCTATAAAATACAGTCCTTTTAATTATATTCTTTACCAACCCTTTGGGAAAGGCGCAGCACTATGTTATGATAGTGCGGCTTAACATAAACACATATCAAGTAATTCCCAAAATATTTAAAAACATGACTTATAGTATGGTTTATTGGCATTGTTTGAGGATTATTATCATCATCAGCCAATACACATTCACTCACTGCTGGAGGCGTGACCATTAGAAAAAAAATTACAACGACTAGTCCGCAGTGGTAGCACGCATTTTTTCACAACAAAATACATAGTCTCAAAAATGCATATCTGTCACACTTGAAAAGTATCGTATATTATCATCTACTCACACACAACACTCACACTCATCATACACACAAAAACACTTTACTTACTCTGAAGGATGTCCTTATATTAATATTGTTTTCTGTTTAATTTTAATTTAATTTAATTTTTAATTTTAATTTTTATGTTTCGATAAGTTATTAAGTTATTATTATTTCTTTTTAAATTTTATTCTTATATTCCTATCTTTACAAAGTTTTACGAAGTTGAACAAGCAACCGTTGTATTTCCCTATGACCCTTTCTTACAGGTTTAACCTAGTAAAGGGAATAGAGTCTTCCATACGGCTTATTATAAATTGTATAAATTCTTCGTTTATAACAAATGTGATGAAGGTTATATAAGCCCATTTGTTCTTTTTTATGATATTTCAATAAATAAATTATTATTATTTCGAAAGACATTTTTGTTTCTCGCCTCTCCCATGGCCGAAAATGAAAATATAAATTTTAAATGGGAGAGGCGGTACTCCCCGACAAAAGCACAGTCGGTCGGGGTCAGGGAGTCAGGTTCAAGAACCGACGGACGATCCGAGCCGTATCGAACAGCACCGCTTTCTGCATTTGTGCTGGAACCGACACGCCACAGAAATCCAACCGCCTCAAGTTGGTCGCGAGGCTGGTTGGAATTAACCCGTTCGCGGACAAAACAATTGGGATAATTTCAGTCGAGGTCACACCCCACATGTCGGTGATCTCGTGAGCCAGATCGAGATACTTCCGACGCTTCTCGGTTTCGGCTTTCACGAGACCCTCGTCATGCGGGATAGTGACATCCACTAGAAATACCCTCGACTGCGACCGATCCCATACCACGATATCAGGCTTATTCGCTAGAATAGTCCTGTCCGTGATAACGGATCGGTCCCAATAGATTTTGGCACGGTCGTTTTCTAAGATTGGCTCCGGCAGATACTTGTAATACGGCAGCCTCTGTTGCAAGAGTCCGTATTTCAGAGCGAGCTCCTATTATTATTATTATTATTTTGGGTATGACATTTAGTTCCTCGCCTCTCCCATGGCCGAAAAAGAAAATATAAATTTTAAATGGGAGAGGCGGTACTCCCCGACAAGAGCACAGTCGGTCGGGGTCAGGGAGTCAGGTTCAAGAACCGACGGACGATCCGAGCCGTATCGAGCAGCACCGCTTTCTGCATCTGTGCTGGAACCGACACGCCACAGAAATCCAACCGCCTCAAGTTGGTCGCGAGGCTGGTTGGAATTAACCCGTTCGCGGACAAAACAATTGGGATTATTTCTGTCGAAGTCACACCCCACATGTCAGTGATCTCGTGAGCCAGATCGAGATATTTCCGACGCTTCTCGGTGTCGGCTTTCACGAGACCCTCGTCATGAGGGATAGTGACATCCACTAGAAATACCCTCGACTGCGACCGATCCCATACCACGATATCAGGCTTATTCGCTAGAATAGTCCTGTCCGTGATAACGGATCGGTCCCAATAGATTTTGGCACGGTCGTTTTCTAGGATTGGCTCCGGTAGATACTTGTAATACGGCAGCCTCTGTTGCAAGAGTCCGTATTTCAGAGCGAGCTCCTGATGCAGGATTTTGGCTGCTTGGTTGTGTCTGTGCAAGTACTCAGTGTTAGCAAGAGCCGAACAACCGTAAATAACATGCCTAAGTGACTCTCCGGGACGGCCACATGCTCGACAGATGTCTATGGTACCGTCCTTTAGGATGTATCTCCGATAGTTCCGCGTCTTGATAACCTGGTCTTGTATTGCACAGACAAAACCTTCGGTTTCCCCAAAGAGGTCCCCGAAACGCAGCCAATGCAGGGAGGCTTTACGGTCCACGAAAGGTTCGTGAAGTACCTTGTAAAACCTCCCGTGCAGCTCCTTCTCTTTCCATACGGACTCCCGATCAGAGGTGCTAAGTACCTCCGGGGTTCGCCAATCCTGTGAGGCCAACGATAAGGGAGTCAGTCCTTTATCACTAGCGACCACCTCTCCCCGAATACTATCATCCGTCATCGTCAAAAAATAGTTTCTGAGGTTGCATACCTCGCGGTTGTGCATGGTTTTGGCACTCAAGAGGCCTCGACCACCACACTTCCGCGGGATATACAATCTCATAACCGACGACCTCGGATGATGCATTCGATGAGAGGTCATCATCGTGCGGACTCGTCTGTCCAGAGCGTCGAGTTCGGTCTGAGTCCATCTGAGCACGCCAAATGTGTACATCAGTACAGGCATGACCCAGGAGTTAATGGCTCGGATATTATTAACGCCTGACAAGTAGCTATTAAGCACACTTTTCAGGTGTTCATAAAACTCCTCGCAAACACCCTGTTTCACGTCTGCTACCTTCACACCGATGGTTTGTGACATGCCCAGATACCGGTATGTTTCAGCCTCGGAGAGTGCCCTCAAATGATTGGTGCCGACATCGACACCATCAGAGTGCACGACATGCCCCCTCTCAACATGGATGACCGCACACTTATCGACCCCGAGCTCCATCTTGACGGAACCACTGAAATCGTTAGTGATCGTCAGTAGCTCCGCCAATCTGTCAGCCGTGGGGGCGTAAAGCTTCAGGTCATCCATGTAAAGGAGATGAGGCAAGCGTGGTCCGCCTCTCCGAAACTGAAAGCCCGTCCCCGAATTCTCCAAGAGTGTACTTAGAGGATTCAGGGCCAAGCAAAACCAAACTGGACTCAGGCAATCGCCCTGGAAAATCCCTCGCCTTATATCAATTTGGTCATCCGCATCCGTCATCCGCTGACCGTCTAAACTCAGGATCGTTCTCCAGCACCCCATACATTGCCCGAGGAAGTGTCGAACTGCACTATCAATTTTGTACAGCTCGAGGACCCTCATGAGCCATGTATGAGGTACCGAATCGAACGCCTTCCTGTAGTCTATCCAGCCAGCGGAGAAGTTCCGACGGTTGCGTTTGACCAGTTGGCCTACGACCGCGTCGATGAGGAGCAGCTCCTTGCTACCGCGACTACCGCCCCTACATCCGTTCTGAGCTCCAGATATCACATTGTTATCAACAATGTGTTGAGTAATCTTGGAGCTCAGAACGGATGTCAAGGTCTTGTAAATTGTACAAAGACAAGTAATGGGGCGGTATTGTGATGGATCCGCGGTAGCATCGCTCTTTGGAGCTAAATGAGTGACCCCAGTAGTTAAGAAGTTCGGGAGCGTCCCACTCTCGAGGGCGCTTTGGAACTGACGGGCGAGAGTAGGGTGACAGCGCGTGAACCCCTTCAACCAGTAATGGTGCAATCCGTCCGGCCCCGGACTTTTCCAGTTCGGAGCCTTACGGATCGCAGCCACCACATCCTCCTCGGATATGTTGACGGGGTTCATGGGCGCTATGGGCTCGCACGCTCCCTCGACCGCCTCGAACCATCGGCCCTCTTCGTGATCAACAGGCAGCGACCAAAGCCCACGCCAAAAGGCTACTACATCGGCTTTTTCCGGTCGCTGACCTGTCGTAACCACGTCGGGACGCTCCAGAGTTCTGTAGAACTTCTTCTGGTCACTCATGAAGAGACGATTCTGTTGGTACCTCTTTACCCTTTCAGAATATCGCCTAATTCGCTTACCCCAAGCAGCGATCTTCTGCTTCAGATCATCGATGCGCTCCACCAGTCTACAGGCAAACTCCGGCGAGTTGTCAAAGACATTCTCACCAGGGAATGCCTCCCTGACGAAGCGCACCACCCTCGGCCTATTGTTGCCTGATCTGAAGCTGGTCAGTTTGCCGATGAGGACCCTGGTCCTTGTGATACGGCTTTCAATCCGCCTCATCCAGGCTGGTCTAGTTCTAGTCCTGGGACTAGTACTGCCAGCCTGGCGGGAGCCACCAGCTCTTGTTGGCGGCATCCTGACGCCGACAAATTGACAAACTGTCATTGCGGCGCCAAAGAGAATTGAATCCGTATCCCAAAGGTCCATGCTGCTCTCTAAAAATGAGGGCAGCATGTTATTGACGGCCTCAACGACATCCCGAACCTTGATGCTGAGAGGAACTCGGGGCAGCCTTGGCCTCCTTTCGAGAGGCACTTGGTGATATTCCAGGATCGTCTCTTCGAGTGCGCTCCTCACCAAATCCAAATCCAGGGAGACTGTTCCCCAATCGCTTTCCGCACCACCCACATCCGGCAGGTTAGCAATTGGCTCCCTCCGTACTTCCCGTTCAGGGACTGGAGGGAGAACCTGCAAAGGTGGCTCTTCGTCTAGCGGGGGAACAGCCTCGCGTCGCAATTGTTCGAGTTCGGTAGTGCTAAAAAGTTCTGAGCGCTGTATATACCGAACTCGATCCGCCAGGTTTTGTTCTGTGACGGTTAAATTGGGCTCCAGCCGCAGAAATTCGCGGTACATTGCTGCCCGATAACCCGTCCGTCCAGTTCTCGAACCCGAGGCCCTAATATAGGCCCGCATGGCATTCCTATTCATTTCGACCGTCCATGCCATGCGGCGCCTTGTTCCACCAGCGGCGGGCACCGATTGCTGGGACTGAGTTGATCCAGTCCCAACCGTTGCCAAGCCATCTGGTGGCTGAGGTGGTCGAGCAGATCGACCAGGTGGTCGGGCCGGTCTGCTGCGGCTGGGGGACCGCATGCTGCCACGTCCAGCCCCAGCTCCAGACGCGCCCCAGCGATAACCCCTGGGGAGCGGCCCTATACGCTCATCGTTGTCTTCCATGTCATTACGATGAGCGAAGATTCACCCGGGTTTTCGCTCACTTGCCCCGGGGAGACCGTTATTGCTCTATTTTGCGCTGAGACCAGTTTGTAGACACGGTCAACACCTACAAACTCAAGCGCTGACTATTTGCATTGCTGGAATGGCAAGCTGGTAAACATGTCATCCTGCCATTCCAACAATGGGCGGTGGGGTCGTCACATCCCTACGCCAAATATATATTATTATTATCTCTTTCAAACCAACGAGCTAACGATAGGCATATAACATATCATTAAATACAATTATTGTTGCTATGATTCTTTCAAAATCATATAGTAAAACAGATTCAAGTATCTACCTAATACATATAATTCTACTGTCATCAGTTAATAAAAAAAATCGAAGAGAAACGGACCACAACCAGAATTACACACAAGTTATTTTGACATTATAATTATTATATACTAGCTGACCCGACAGACTTCATAGTGTCAAATTCGCTCATGACAAAACTTTAGGCGTTTTTTCCTGTACTCTTAGTTCAATCAGGCGTGAATATTTTATTAATATTTTTTTTTTGGAATAAAAAGTATTCTATTTAATCATTTGGGTCATTATCTAGCATTCTTCCAAATTTCATACATCAAGTATATAATGTACATGAATACATTATGTACTTGAGGAGCCTTTTCGCCTCAAACACTAATATTATTAGGATAAATAAAATGTGATATTCTCAATGTCATATTTTATCATTGGGAAATTATTTGTTTCCTTTTATTGGACGGATATTCGATAAAAGACATCAAACAAAACGTATGCTTATCTGAAATATTGTAAGTTTCAAAATAATTAGTAATAAAAAACTGTCACTGCCTAGATCAAACTGAGAAAGAATGGTGAGTTTCTTACAGTTTCTTAGCCTATGCTAAAATAAAAATAAAAAACATATAGTCGAATCACTAGATGCTTTGTTTATATCAACTGAGGCTAAGAACCTCACTATACTTTCTAAGGTTGATCTAGGTACGACACTTTTAATGTATTAATTATTTTGAAAATTGCAATATTTTAGATGAATATTCCATAGGCAAAGTTGTTTAGTTTGTTTGATGTCTTTAATCGATTTAAAATATAGAAAGGGTATATTTAAAGTCGAGGTCTAGGTCAATCATCGTGAAATATCAGAAAACTTCGAAATTAAATTAGAGGTCAAACTATTTTACGGAATTATGATCAAATATCAAAAAATATTGTTTTTAAAATAATGTTAATGAACATAAAATCTCGATATAGTTTTGTAACCAGCAACATTTTTAAAAACATAACTTTGTATAAAAAACGTTTATAAATATATTTTTTACATAATGTGTCTTTATAATTTATTTAGCTTATATTATATATTATTATTTATAATTTATTTAGCTGTGTAGTGTCAACTTAGAATAGCACTACCCCATTTCTTCCGAAGAGTAAGAGGCGACTAACGGTATTAGGGCTTTTAAGGGATTTTCGGGCGATGTGGTTCGAGACCCATCACCAACAACCTTTATTACATCATCTTTTTTTAATGTAACTTCCAAAAGTGGCTAAGGAATTTCTAATTCCCTAGCTCTGGCTAACCCTTCAAGAGATTTATAGCCGCGAGTATATGTATTACAGGATGTATTGTCTGATTATTCCTCACTACGACTTTAACTATAAATCACTGTTCAAACCAGTTATCTAATGGATTGTCCTTTAAAAGCCTTGCCATCCTTCCATGGGTTGAAAGTATTGTTGTTTTGAACATATTTGCAAATTCAAATAATCATTTTACTCATAAATTGTAAATTTATCTTTAAATAATTTAATCGTTAACTAGTAGACCTCAGTAGACTATTATTGTTTTCGACAAGAGTATTATTTAAGAATATAGTCTACGTTACTCCTTACCAACAGGGGCCCAATTCTACACGACCATCTTTTCTGTATGTCGGTCTTAGGTGTATCAAAACTGTGGTTTTGGCATTCTCGAAGCAAAATTGACAAATGTCATTTGTGTCACTGTCACAATAGTGAGACAGCTAAGATCTTATTTGCTATTCTACAAGGCCATTTTACGTCACTTTTTGACACATTGACGTATTTGGTATTCTGCAAATTAACGATTTTTTTCAGCGTTATGATGATTGAACGAATGATTCACCAAATCGGTATTCTAAGCGTTTTTAAGAGTTCTTTTGACAGCTGTCTGAAGCTACAATCCACCATAATGCTACAGTTTTTCTCCTAAAAAACAACAGTAGCTTTTTGTGTATTGTTTCATACATTCGAAAAAAATTTTTTTTTTGTGGAAAATGATTATGAATATTTATTTGAATGTATTTACACATATTTTATTGGATTTTATTTACAATTTACTGAAAATTTAAAGATATCAATAAAATATGCGTTTTTTGTGACAATATTTTTTCTGATAAAAATATTTTATTCAAAGTTCGAAAATATTTCAAATGTATCGAAGTAGATTTCGTTTCAATGTGGCTCAATGAAAATTGATATGATAAATGTAGTTACACTTATTCAAGAAAACGTTAACTCATTATGAGGTCCCAGTCAAAGTAGATATAAGATAAATATGTTTTTAAATTATCATGGTTGTTAACGGTGAGGGAAAACATCGTGAAAAAAACCCACATGGCTGAGTTGTACTTGGTCATGTGACAGTGTATTAGTACAAAACGGCATAGGCCTGTCCCCTATCACGTTAGTACACTGTCCAAGCAAAACCTGTGTAGCCTGAACCCAAGGTGACAATTGCACGTGATGTTCAGAAGATTTTGTACCTCTGCCAACCCCTTCGGGGATGAAGGGCATGGACGTTTGAGTTTTAAATAATAAAAAAAAAGGTTTGTTTGTGTACATGTACCGTGTCAAAAACCGTATGCATTAAATTAACATAATTTTTTAAATATTACAGACACTCCAATACTATGTCCATACAAAGAATGTTAATAATTCTAGGTTATTGGATTCACAAAAATTGTATAAATGTAATAAAATTTAATAAAAATGTAAAGAATGTAATTAATAGTGTTGTCATTTCAAATTAAAAATATACGCTTTGTTGTGTATTATGATGACGGTAAATTGCCCCGACGATAAATTAAAAATTAACAAATATTGATCTATTTTTCGTTCTACGCATAATAAAGTACTAAAATATTAATAGTAGAAACCAATATCAAGTAGTTGTTTTTATTTATACATACATATACTTACGGCTATAAACCCCTAAAAGGGGTAGCCAGAGTTAAGGCATTAGAAATTCCTTAGCCTATTTTGGAATTTGCGTGGGGAAAAGATTGAGAAATAAAGGATTTTGGTGGTGATGGGTCTCCAACCGCATCGCCCAAAAATCTCTTAAAAGCCTCAATACCGTTAGTCACCTCTTGCGTACACCCACCGGCAGATATAGGGTAGTGCTATTCTAAGCCGACACTACAGAGCGCATGTTTTTATCGAATACTAAAATCTACCTATCTATATTCAAAGCTAATCATTAGAAGCAGGAATTCTTGGGCCACTTTAATAGTTGAAAAGATGCGAGGAAGGTAAAAAAATATGTTCCGCTTACAAAAAATTAGCCACCAAACTCTACCTCTAAGAGAGTCCTAGGAAAGTATTTAAGCCGATACAACATAGCAATACTAAATTTAAATTATCCATCGTACACAATGTTTAAAGTTTTTGAAAAAAAAGCCTCTAGTGGCTATTTCATTATTATATTAATGCAACGTTTCTTCGTTATTGTAAAAAGCTCAGTCGGTTAAACCAAGATAACTGTTTAACAAAGTTTAGAAAATCCTTTCTTTATTAAATGTGATATTGCAAGCCAGCGAGCGAAGTGAACAGCAACGTAATTTAAGCTTAAGATAACACTATGCTATATAGCTTAGTATCTTCATAATATATCATAGCTTAATAAAATGTCATATACATACATACATACACTCATATACTCACGGTTATGAATTCCTGAAAGGGGTAGTCAAAGCTTCAGAATAAGAAAATCCTCAGTCTCTTTTGAAAGGTGTGAAGGGAAAAGATGCTAAAATAAAAGGGTCTCCAACCGCATCGCCCGAAAATCCCTTAAGAAACCGCAATACCCTTATTCGCCTTATCCATTTCTACCTTTGGAAAGAAATGGGGTAGTCCTATTTTAAGCGGACTCTATAACGCTTTCTCTCATTTCATCATATCAGCTCTAGTCTCATATACTTGTTATAGTCTCTATATTAGTCTCATATACTAATACTAATTTAGTCCCACAATACGAATAGAAACCAGGTAATTACAATTGCTTGGAACGCTCCGACTTAGGAATAGTAGTTGAATCTTGTAAAGTAATATATTATTAATTAACTGTGTGTGCTGTGTAGTGTCGGCTTAGAATAGCACTACCCTAAATCTTCCGGCGGGTGTACGTAAGAGGCGACTAACGGTATTGGGGCTTTAAAGGGATTTTAGGGCGATGCGGTTGGAGACCCATCACCAACAACCTTTATTTTACCATCTTTTCCCCCACTTAACTTTCCAAAAGTGGCTGAGGAATTTCTGATTCCTTAGTTCTGGCTACCCCATGTAGGGATTTATAGCCGTGAGTATATGTATGTATTTATAAATTAACAAAGGATAGAACATTCATATGTGTGTAGTCATTTATATACTCACAGCATTAATTTCATTTTGGGTAGGGATGGATCATTAGTTTGTACGATCGATGTAAAATGATTGACAAATTTTCTGGTAAGAAATGCAAGATTACTTTTTGTCAGCCAATTCAAAGTGTACGATAATTATATAAAAGTTTGTATAAATAAGTTTGGAAATTTCACCGCAAAGGTGATTTAAAAAAAAGATTTAAATTGAAGATATATCGAAAAAAACTTACCTACATTATTGCTTATTAACTAAATCCTCCTTTCTGAAATGGTTACTATCCAGCAACTTCACTTTATATACTCAAATTTAAAAAACCACTTACGCACTACACTCGCGCACCGCAGAATATTCGATTCAACGAAAGCGTTTCGGAGCGGCCCACCGCCGTCCGACCCCGACCAACACTGACATACAACTGACGGCAAGCGAGATGAATATATACGGGAAATCTGAAAGCTCCCACGGTTTTCCATCCCTGTCACATGCGAGCTTAGTACGTGCCGAAAAGTACGATATTGTGAATTATTTCAAACTGATTGATTTTATTGCGTGACGGTGCGTGGGATTTATATTCAACTTTTTTTTTAATGATTGCGAATATTTGACCTTCAAGAAAGAGCTACTCTAAAATCATTTTTATACTATATTCAGTTCGAAACAATACCACTTTTTTCCTACATAAAAAACATAGTTTAGCAAAAATTAATAGAAATGTTTGATTACTTATAAAACCTCAATGGTTATTTGTTTATCTTAAAACTACTCACAGAGTTGTAGGCTTCGGGTAATTTTGTTTAGACTTTCAATTGACAAATATTCGAATACTTGATAAGATTTGCGTTAAAGCTGATATTTGATGCAATTGTGTTATTTGTAAAAAAATACATATAATTTATTAGCTTGTAGTAAGGTTTAAAAATCGGCAGTAGAAAGAGAAAAATGCTAAACCGAAGAATATTAGATATTGCCCTTTAAAATAAACTTTGTCCTATTTTTACCTTGAATATATGTCTGGTAAAGATTTCTGGATCCAAACGATCCATTTTTTTTATTTGATTGCTTTTATAATTTCATTTCAATAATGAATGTACGGAATAATTAAAGTACCTTTTAATTTAAAAATATGTCACAAGTTTTTGCTTATCAGCTTAGCTTAATTTTAGTAATTATAAATAAATAAGTTCAATTTTAATAACAAACCGTACATTTTTAAATTTTGTTACATTAATAACTTCCAACAGACTAGCTGACCCGACAGATTTCGTACTTTCAAATTTACATACATACATACGTGGGACACTCAGAAAATTTAGCAAAAATAAAAAAAACGTTCTATGGGTAAAAATGTTTTTGTTAAATCTTTTCAAAGTACTCTCCACCAGCATCTATACAAAGTTTCATACGTCTAAACCAGTTTTCGAAACACTTTTTCCAGTCCGCCGCAGACACCTCATTTACAGCCCGCTGAAACGCTGACAGCGCATCTTCCGGCGATGAAAATTGTATCCCTTTGAGTTGATTTTTTATTTTAGGAAATAAAAAGAAGTCACACGGTGCCAGGTCAGGGCTGTAAGGAGGGTGACCCAAGAGTTTGACCGGCGTGCTGTTCAGGAAGTCCGTCGTTTTGAGCGCGGTGTGAGCGGGCGCGTTGTCGTGGTGAAGCAGTAGCCCGCGGAGCCCTGTGTTTGGTCGATTGTTGCTCACAACTGAGAAAACTACTGGCAAGCATTTAGTAGTATACCAGTCTGCGTTAATATTTCTTTGATCTTGTAAAGGAATTGACACCAAATAGCCAGTCATATTGAAAAAACTTGCGATCAAAATCTTCCCACCGCTTCTAGATCTCTTCACTTTGGTAGGGGTCGCTTCGTTTTGAAATACCCAAACCGTCGACTGGCGCTTCGTTTCTGGATCGTATTGATAAATCCAGGACTCATCACCTGTAACGATGTCGTAAACACGCCGAGACGAGCCAGCATCAAATTTATTAATCATATCACGACACCATTCCACCCGGGCCTGTTTCTCTACCTCGGTGAGGTTGTGTGGCACCCAGCGTGAAACTATCCTCCTCACGTGAAGATGTTCGTGTAAAATCTCATGAACGCTTCCCGATCCAATCTGCATAATGTGTTGAATCTCTAGATACGTTATTCGCCTATTGTCATGAATTAAATTTTTCACTTCCACCACGTTTTCATCCGTAACAGCCGTTAGAGGGCGACCACTTCTTTCTTCATCCCGCAAAGTTAATCGACCACGCTTGAATTCGTTATACCAACGATACACGGTTGCCTTGGAAGGCCCTTCATCCATAAACGCCATTTAAAGTCTATCGTATGATTCGTCTAGTTTTAAGCGACATTTGAAATCGTAAAAAATCATAGCGCGAAAATGTTCCCGGCTCAGATTCATTTTTCAGTAAGACACGACAATTTAAAATAGCTCGTAAAAAATAAAGAGGGAAATTTGAAAATTGGAACGTACCTTTTTTATTTATAAGGACTCATATTTTCAGTATACATTACAACCGGCCAGTGTTTCATACATTAAAACCTTTTTTCGCAATACTTTCTGAGTGGCCTGGTACATATACTCACTGCTATAAATCCCTAGAAGGGCTAAGGAAAAAGAAATTCTTCAGCCACTTTTGAAAGTTGAGTGGGAATAAGATGGTTAAAATAAAGGTTGTTGGTGATGGGTCTCCAACCGCATCGCCCAAAAATCCCTTAAAAGCCTCAATACCGCTAGTCGCCTCTTACGTACACCCACCGGAATAAATGGGGTAGTGCTATTCTAAGCCGATACTACACAGCAAACTTTCAAATTTGTTTATAGCAAAACTCTAGGCGTTCTTTCTTAAATTTATATTTATCAGGACGACGTGATACCTCAATGGGTAGAACACCGGTTATTGTGCAAACGACTAGTGATCGAATCCCGGGTCAGGCCTACACCAATTTGTCTTTTCTAAAGATATATGTGCGGTTAATTTATTATTGTTGTTAACGGTGAGGGAAAACAACGTAAGGAAACCCACATGAATGAGCTGTACTCAGTTATGTGATAGTATATTCGAACAAAACGGCGATAGGCCTGCCCCCTATCACGTGAGTGCACTCAAAAATCAAATATCTAAATTCATTTATTTCAGATTCAAGATAATCCATAAATCCGTAGGTACATCAAAACACAAAAACAAAAAAAGTAAATTAAACTAAACTAGGTTATTAAATTAATTACATTACACAAAAATTTACCAAAATTAAAACATAAAAAAAAAAAAAAGTTATTATATTAATTATTTTTTTTGTGCATCTACCCAAATAATTCATTTATCGATCTCACCTTCCAAAGATTGCCTGGAGCTTTTAGCGATAAGACCGCCAATTGTACCTCACTGTAAACTGTTTGATCATATTATTATTTTTGTGAATTTGTCTTTGATGTGCAATAAAGAGTTGTTCTATTCTATTCTAAATATTACACAAAAATTTACAAAATATCCTAAACTTACAATAATTAACGAAATAAAATATATACATACATACATACACATACTCACTGCTATTAATCCCTAGAAGGGGTAACCAGAATATATAATTCCTTAGCCACTTTTGGAAGTTGAGTGGGGAAAAGATGGCAAAATAAAGGTTGTTGGTGATGGGTCTCCAACCGCATGGCCCGAAAATTCCTTAAAAGTCCCAATACCGTTAGTTGTCTCTTACGTACACCCACCAGAAGAAATAGGGTAGTGCTACGCTAAGCCGATACTACGCAGCTATATATTTATATAAAATTATTTGGCACAGAGGCGTACTGGGAATACATGCAATTTCACACTGTACATGCAAAACGTAGGTACTCTCAACACCAGGTGACCAAGTTACGTGATGTTCAGAAGTATTAGTACCTCTGCCATCCCCTTCGGAGTTATTCGGAGTGAACGTTTATGTTATGTTATGTATATTTTTCAATCTTTTTGAAATACTTTCTCAATATTTTTTTCTGTAAGAATCCTTGTACAGGGTATTAGAAAACTAAAAAAAACTGACAAATCCGTCAAGCAGTTTTCATTCAAGAAGAGTATGCTATTAATCGGGTTAATAGGATGCTCTTACTTAATTAATGGGAAGTCAATGCAAGTAAATATCCGTATAACAATATATATGTTACTAGTTTACTAGTTCTACTGTCTAGTTAGAGAGACAAGCTTAATTTAATTCAGCGGACAGAACAATTCGAACCATTCCCTACCCTGTCATACCACATTTCGGTAATCTTGCAAACCACATTGAATTACCTCCAACGCTTCAACTCGGATGTTCGTATATATTACGGCTTGTTTGAAAGAGTACAAAATGTTTATTACCTGTGGTATCCATTACCTTTCATTAATTAATTTAAATAGATTGTTCATCATAATTTTGTGAGGAATAGATCAGTTTTGTGGTTAGTCCAACAAATATAAGTTTTGAAAAACATATTCAATATTCATATAAATATATAATGTTTGACCACATCATATTTCATCAGACTACAACTGACATTATCAGTGATGCTGCAAACAACTTAGCCGTTTACTTAATTAACATTCTTTATAAGAAAACAGACAGATATACTTTTTGTTTTCAAATATTTAGCACATCCTACGAACAAACAAATTTTTACTTAGATAGAAATTCAGTATGACTGAGCAATGACTAGTTTGGAATCTCTAGGGGTGTCCGACCGGGGTATTTAGCTTCTCCCTGGCTCTACGATTTGTTCATGATGAGTTTTTGACGGAGTTGCGTGAAAGTGATTATGGACTAAGAAGAAGCGGATTCATCATTAAATGCCTCTTGTATGCGGAAAAGAAGAGTTGTGAGAGATGATGAACATTACATGTGAGTTTTTTGTTAGAAAAGGAATAAGGTTGAATGTGCATAAATCCAAAACGATAATTTTTGAGAGACATAAATATGTGGCGATCAATAGTCTCTGCCTACCCCAATGGGAACTAATGGCGTGAGTATATGTATGTATGTATGTATAAATATGCGACAAATTGCGATTGATAGTAAGAATGTGAAACAGGTGAAGGAGTTTGTATGCCTGGAGATTTTGTTTACAAGGGATGGAAAATTTTATGAAGACATTGAAAAAAGAGTGAAAAGAGTAATGCGGTAAATGTAGCAATGGGTAGTGTATTGACATAGTCGATCGATGTTTTAAAAGGCACGAATGCTGATGCTTATTCTGAAACGAATGTCGGGTGGGGCAGAAGAAGCATGAGAGCAGTGTGACTGCAGTAGAGATAAGGTCGCTCAGGATTCGTGTAAAGTGCGGTGTGAGGTGTGAAAGACACAAAAAGGAATATTGAGATGGTTTGGGCACAAAGACACCCTCTCTTTGATGATATAAAATTGGTAAAAGGGATCTATAGAGCTAATGTGGAAGGTTATGATAGTAGAGGACGACCACGGAGAACACACTTGGACCAAATTGAAATTGTGCTCAAAATGAAGAAGAGTATGTATGAAAAGATAACGAAGTTAGAGAGGTTTGCCAGGATCCTACGAAATGGCAATCAATTTGTTAAAAAAATAATTACATTGAGTCAATGTAATGATTTTGGTTCCCAAAATGGATTTTTTGCGCACCAAAAGTTTTCACTAAACACCAATATTAATGCCAAAAACTGCAGGCCAATTTGCTTTTGCGAAATCAAATTCTATAACTTTGAATCAAAATATATCGTTATTAATCTACAATCACAACATTTTAATTACTTACAACATAAGTAAAAAATAATAATATTGAAGTTTTGTCTTTTATTTTCTTACCAGTACGATTTGTTACCTACCTTATACTCCGGTGAGGATTTTACATATAGGGGTGAAGAGCTAGCTTATAGTGCTAAGTAGAGTTGTAACTATTTGTTTACTCTCTAACAAACCGTAACATGTTCTGATGAAACTCACTTGGAGCTTTCTCGCATTCTATACCTGGTTGCTTTATTGACCGGAGTATTCATTAATTGATGCATTAATTGAGAAACGGTCAACAGTCAGTTTTTTGCATCAGCAATAATATAAGTTATTGGTGACATCTAATTAACAGTTATATAAATTATTTGATCTGAAATTAACTATTTACATATTTTGGTGTGTTCACATATTTTTATAGGATGTAAGAATAATAAATATTGGTTTAATTTATACAATTGTTTGTGATTTACTATTTGGTGAGCACTCATTCATTTTGGCAAGCATTAAGAAATTGGGAATAATTTCTCAACATATTGGGTAGGAGTTTAAACACAAGCCTTTTTAAAAACTCTACATTCCTTAAAAGCAAAATATTCTCATAAATTAGTATAACTGTGTTGATAAAATTAAATACACCTTCGGGGTGAAGCGAGCTACCAAAATATTTAAAAGGGAAGAATATGGAAGCAGTAACTCAAAATAGAAGATTGTTGATATAAATTCTTAGAATTGGAAAAGGGAGTGTTTTAACTCGAATGCTTTTTAAAATATTTATTGTTGTTTGTTTAGTAGGGTAAATGTTATTTTTAATTAACAACCAAAAATGTTATCCGACAAAGTATCAATGACAGACAAAAATTTATATTTTTTTTAAGTAATGTTTCTTCATACAAACAATAGTTGGTAAAACAAGTTATTGAATTAATATGATGTAGGTTCAGATACGCTGAATAAAAGCACTTTCACTTAAAATTTTCGGTGTAAGGTTGTAATGTATCAATCAATCAATTTTTAAAGAAAAGTGAGAGATACACACACAAAGAACTCAACTGGCAATGTATAGAAAATTTAAAAATTGTGTCACAAGTTGCAACATTGTCGCTGCCAAAATTGTCAAATCGCATACATAAATTTATGACATTGACAGTGGTAATCGTGCAACGTGCTTAAGACTTTCATTAGGCTTTCTACTATAAGAATTAGTCGTTTATATATAATTAAGTAACGTTTTGATATAATAAACCATTTAATTTTTATTCAACACAAAGACGATAGAAAATACATACAAATATATACTTACTTCAATTTGTTCATGGATGACTGTTTGACAGAGTTGCGTGAAAGTGATTATGGACTAAGAATGGGTGGATTCATCATTAAATGCCTCTTGTATGCTGACGATCAAGTGCTACTTGCATCGTCGGCAGAAGAGTTGCAAGAGATGATGAATATTGTATGTAAGTCTTTTGTAAGAAAGGGAATGAGGGTGAATGTGGATAAGACCAAAACGATGGTTTTTGAGAGACAGGAAGATGTGACAGAATGCGTGATTGCGATTGATGGTTAGGATGTGGAACAGGTGAAGGAGTTTGTATATCTGGGAAGTTTGTTTACAAGGGATGGAAAATGTGATGAAGATATTGAGAGAAGAGTGAAAAAGGGTAATGCGATTAATGGAGCATTGGATAGTCTAATGTCTAGTCAATCGGTGTCCGAAAGGGCCCGAATGGCTGTGCATGATGCCGTTCTTGTTCCTACGCTTATGTATGGCAGTGAATGTTGGGTGTGGCAGAAGAAGCATGAAAGCAGAGTGAATGCAGTAGAAATGAGGTCCCTCAGAAAAGTTTGTAATGTAAGTTTATGTGATCGTGTGAGGAACGATGTGATTCGTGAAAGGTGTGGTGTAAAAGATGATATTGTAAGTAAGATAGAAAAAGGAATGTTGAGATGGTTTGGGCACATCGAGAGGATGGATGATAGGAAATTGGTAAAAGGTATCTATAGAGCTAATGTGGAAGGTAGTAGAGGACGGCCACGAAAGACACACTTGGACCAAATTGAAAGTGTGCTCAAAAAGGCAGGCGTCCAAAGTATGAAGAATAAAAGAGCATGTATGAAAAGATTGATGGATGTAAACGAAGTAAGAGAGGTTTGCCAGGATCGTACGAAGTGGCGATCGATAGTCTCTGCCTACCCCAATAGGAATTAACGGCGTGAGTATATGTATGTATGTATGTATGTATATACTTACAGCTAAACATTTCTTAAACAGTAAACAGAACTTAAATCATTTAGAAAGTTCGAATTCCCAATGTTGCCTTTACGACATCATATAGGAAAAACTGGGCTTAACGTTATTCTAATCCATCATTAGACACCGTGATTATGCTATGTTGCAATTTATTCTGTCATTAGGAAAGCTTTTTCAATACAATGCTTGTCGAAACTAACATAAACTAGTGATGTTGCAATTTAGGCAGTCTCTGAAACATAGATTATTATTGAATTTTCGGCACATTCCGTACCAAAGTTCGATTACGGTCTGTGAAACAAGAACAATTCAAATAAATTGAACTGAACTTAAACTTCTATAATCCTATGAAGAGAAAGTGAATATTTGGGATTATGTTTACTAAATATTTTATATATTTTGTACAAACGGTGTTAGTGGTGGTTAGACCTGGAATGCTTGATTAGAATGATTTTATTTATTTTTATTTATTTATTTTTATTAGGAACATCAACAGCGACATAAGTAATAATACACAATTAATAATAGAAATCAAGTAAGGCCAATGACAGATGTTCACAGATGTACAGAAAACATATCTAACAATAATCTTGTTTTTACGTTACATTTGAGTTTCAACACATGTTTTTTTTTTATAGCAAGTAACTCTAACAAATACATACAATTTTAAGAGGAAATAAAATATATATTAACAACAATATTTAAAGCAAAATTTTTTTTGATCCACGATATCTCAAGGGTGTGTGTATGTGCATGTGTGTGTATATATATGTGTGTGTGTGTGTGTGTGTGTGAGTGTGTGTGTGTGTGTGTAAAACAAATAAAAAATCTGTGACATACACAAAGGCATATAAGAATGTATGTGTTATTAAAATTATACTCATAATATAATATGTATTTTAAGAATTAAAAAGTACGTCCATTACAGCTTTCCTGAATGCGCATCTACTTAGATTAAATAGATCTAAATCATGGAAGTTTTTATTATATTCGGATAAAATACGACTAAAAGGAGCGTTCTGTGAGTAGTTAGTTCTGGAAATTGGTACGGAGAACAAACTATTTATGGTATGGCGATGATGATGATGATAAAATCAAATTTCAGTTAATGGCAGTTCAGTCTTATGGATAGCCCTAATATAACGTTTTTTATCACTTACTTTTTATGACAAATAATTAATGGCTAATTTACGAAGTGATTTTAACAGATAAAGCATTAATCTTTATCCGTTTACATATCTTAAATATATTGTTGATTTAATATAAATCTATATGGAATTTTTCAGCATATGATTTAAATGAATGTTTTAGAAGAAATCACAGATTTTTAAACTACGGGACGTAGTGTTTGGTTGGCCGGCCCGGGGCGGCGACAGCGTGCTTATAAATATTAATTTCTCAACTCTGGAAATAATAGTCGTATGAAAATTGATTTGTTTAAACTATGTATATTAGAGGGACAAAATTCTTTCCTAAAGAGTAAAAATAGGCGTCATATTTTTTAAATGATGTAATAAAATTTACTTATCCAAATAATTATCTTATCGATCTCACCTTCCAAAGGTTGTCTGGAAGAGATCGCTTTTAGCGATAAGACCGCCAATTGTACCTCACTGTAAACTGTTGGATCATATTATTATTTATGTAAATTTGTGTTTGATGTGCAATAAAGAGTTATTCTATTCTATTCTAATGTTCGGTACTCAACCACGTCTTTATTACCAAAAAGGTTCTGATGATGAAGTCTTGTCACGCAGACAAAGTTGTGTGGATCAACTGGGTAGTTTAAAACTCAGTGCTTCATATAGCATGTCAAGCTTTCAGTTCATTTTACTATTGCTAACAACGAAGAAGTCATAAAAATATACCAACTAATAATAATAATAATAATAAAGCCTTTATTTCCCAAATTTATAAAGATTTATAACATTGACAGTATTAAATTAGTGTAACAATTAATGACAAAATTTTACTTACATCTATGTTTAGATTGTTATACAAGATTATATTTAAGGTAGGTTTTAAATTCATGCTATTTCTATTTTATTTTATTTTTTATTTTATTTATTTTTATTAATTGTTATTGAATAGTTAGTACATACAAGATTAATTATTATAAATGAACCCACCAATCAATTAGCAAAGCATGTTACAATTGATATAATTATACAATCCTATGTTTGGGACGTCCATTGTTGGACGTAGGCCTCCTCCATCCGTTTCCAGCAGTGTCTGTCAGCAGCGAGGCGCGTCCAAACGCCGCCGGCCAGCTGCACGATGTCATCCACCCAGCGCCGCCGCGGCCGGCCCCGCCGCCTCCTCGCGTCTCGCACCTGCCAGTGCAGCACCCTCTCGCTCCAGCGCCCATCGCTAGCACGTGTCACGTGACCTGCCCATCTCCATTTAAGACTGCACGCCATCTCTACAACGTCGATAAGCTTTGTTTTTTGTCTTAATTCTGTGGTTCTAACTCTGTCGCTTAGCTTCAACCCCAACATGCTCCTTTCCGTTGACCGTTGAAAAACTTGTAGCTTATTAGTTATCGTCTTTGTGAGAGGCCAAGTTTGGCATCCGTAGAGTAGAGTAGGCAGGACTATTGTATCGTAAGCTTTCTTTTTTAATTTAAGTGGTATACGTGATTTGAATATATCTTTCAATGACCAATATTTGTTCCACGCCCTGGCTATTCTTCTTTCAACCTCTTTTAGTGCCCAGTTTGTCATTGTGATCTTTTGCCCGAGGTATATATACTCGTTCACATATTTAATTTCTTTACCTCGAACAACTGTTTCTATGTGTTCACCGTTTGTTAGTATACATGTTTTTTCTGGGTTCATCTCAAGTCCGCATTCTCTACTCTTTTCATCAAGGGTGTGAAGCATAAACTGTAGTTCGTTATGGTTTTCGCTTAGTAGAACGATATCATCAGCAAATCTTAAATTATTTAGTCTTTCTCCATTGATATTTAAGCCGATAGAGTCCCATTCGAGTTTTCTAAAGATATGCTCTAGTAAGGCCGTAAAAAGTTTTGGTGAAATCGGGTCACCCTGTCTTACTCCTCTTTTGATATCGAACGGTTTACTTTTTCTATCAAGTTTGACCAAACCTTTGCTCTTTTTATATATTTCTTTCAATATAAGTATAAAATCATTGGATACTCCCTGTTCATTTAGAGCCGTCCATATCGGATCATGAAGAGCGGAATCAAATGCCTTTTTGTAGTCTATAAACCCAATATATAGCCTTTTTTTGTATTCTGAGAATTTTTCAATGATCTGGGTTAACGTAAACATGTGATCAGTTGTCGAATATTTGGCTCTAAATCCTGCTTTTTCTCTCGGCTGGTTGAAATCAAGTGAAGGCGTAATGCGTTTTAAAATCAGCTGTGTGAAAAGTTTGTATATCGTCTGTAGAATACTTATTGGTCTATAGTTACCGATATCTTTGGAATCGCCTTTTTTGTACAGTAAGCAGATCACCGCAGTTTCCCATTGATATGGTATACTTTTCTCATGTAATATGTTGTTGAATAAAAAAGTCAATAAAGGAGTGAGTGGTTCTTTGATTGCTTTTAGTATCTCATTTGTTATACCGTCTTCTCCTGGGGTTTTCATCGAAGACAGAGAAGAGATTACCCTATTGACTTCGCACTCTAGAAAAGGCAATGTAGAGTCATCTTCGGTGATTGAATTTCTCATATCGGAAGTATCACTTGGTGAAGCATTTTCGCAATCATACAGCTTTTTGTAATAGTCGAAAGCTATATCTAATAAGTCGATGCGGTTGGTAGAGCTTTTGCCTTTTTTATTATATAGTTCAGGTATCCACGGGCTGGATGTTTGTAATTGTGATTTTGCATTCTTAATTAATCCTCTTTTATCTAAGTTTTCTTCAATAATTTTTAATTTGTGCTCTTTGATAGACTTATTTATTTTAGTTTTGATTTGTTTGTAGAGTTTGCTTAGACGACTTCTCTCTTCTTTCGTTTTATTCATTTTATTTTGTAGCTCTATCCTCTCTTGAATCATGCTTTCGATATCTGTTGTAATATAGTTTTCTTTTAAAGTTGTTTTGGTGTCTTTAGGCAAATAAGAAAGTGATTTTGTTATTTTAGAGATAATGTCATCATACATTTCTTGAGGAGTGGTATAATTTGTCTCGGTCCTTTGTTGTTCATTTTTGAAAATGATTTTTAAGTATTCTGCTTGTAGTGTTGATATTTTTTTCTTTTTATTATTAAAGAATTTTCTTGAATTTTTCATGGGTTTTACATTTACTAAATAATTACATCTTAAAAGTTTGTGATCGCTGGGATAAGTGGTATTAATAACTTGCAAGTTTTGCACTCTTTTATTATTATTTTTGGTGATGAAAAAATCTATCTCGTTTCGGGTTACGTTGTCGGGAGATCTCCAAGTCCACCTCTGTTTTGGCTTCTTTTTAAAGTGAGAATTCCATATGTAGAGCTGATTCTCCCTACAAAATTCTATAAGTCTTGAGCCTCTTTCGTTTCTGGTGCCATACCCCCACGGGCCCATTACACATTTGTCTTCAGCTAATGGCTGCCCGATTTTAGCATTAAAATCGCCAAAAATAATAGGATCTTTACAGTTCTCTACGGCTCTCATTAGGTCCAAATATGTCTTCTCTATTTCTTCGAAAGGGGCTCTGCCTGTGGGGAAATAAACTTGGATTAGGTTTAGCGCATCACTCTTATTTTTGTCTCCCACTGTGAGACTTAATTTTGCAACTCTATCGGAAATTGGTTTAAAATCAATTATATTTTCTTTTAGACTCTTTTTCACCATAAATCCTATGCCATTCGTTCCATTTTTCTCACCATGCCACATAAAAATGTAGTTTTCTTTTTCTATAATTTGAGAGCCATCCTTTTTTACTTCCGAAAGCCCAAGGATGTCCCAGTTAATTTTATTTATCGCATTATTTAATAGGTGTGATCTGTGCTCATCTACCAAACTCCTTACATTAAGAGAGCATATTTCAAGATGGTTTTGCTTTTTTCTATTTTGGATGAAGGGTTTTGGTCTATTACTCCCGCGGGGACCAACCGTACTGGGAGAGAAATTCTTATTACTTTGGTTTTCTATGTGTAGTTTTTTGTCTTGCTTGATATTTTCATTTCTTGTTTCTATATTATTTCTACGTATTAATTGATTCATATGTAGTGGGTTCTGAGTTATTTGCTATTGAGTATGTTGAGTATCGACTCCTTCCGATTGATAGCTGACGTCAACTTTATCTTGCGTTACTAAAAATGATTTAATGGTCTTGTTTTTCTTTTTGAGTGGTTTTTCTGTGATTTCTTTTCCTGTGGTTTGTTGTGATGGTGATATTGATAGATTTCGTTTTGGGTTTCGTCGTTGGTCAACATTTTTAGCATTCAGTATTACTATTTTATCATATTTAAGTACGGCATTGTTACCCTTCTCTATCTCCTTTTTCAGTTCTTCACGCAATTCTTTTCTTTTTTCTAAAACTTGGGGTGGGAAATCTTCCTTTATATAGTAAGTAGAATTTTCCAGTCTTTTCTTATTTTTCATTATCTCAATTTTTTTCCCCATGGTAGTAAAAGTTACTGCTACAGGTCTTATTGTGCCTTTTCTGGTGCCTATTCTCCGGATTGTATCTATATTGTGATCTTCACAATCAATCTTTATCTCACTTTTGATAATTTCAATCACCCTTTGTTCTAGACTTCGGTAAGATTGGTAATTCTCTTCAATTCCAAAGAAAATTAAATTTTTCCTTCTTATATGTCTGTCTAGGTTATTCAGGCGCTTTTCTTGGACTTCTACTATACTTTCTAATTTTTTGTTTTTATTTTCTTGGAGTGTAAATTTCCTATTTATGTTATCATTTATGGCTCGTTTAATGTTTTCTTCCATGTTTTTTATTTTTTCTTTTTGTTCAGAAATGTCCAATTGTATTTGTTTTAATATTATTTTTAGCTCTTCCATTTTTGGAGTATATAGTTAGTGCCTGGTTTAATTTAGGTATTTAATCAATGATTCTATTAGCGCCCTCTATTAACAAAGTTTGGTTTTGTTCAGCGACCTCTGTTGACGAGTAGTTGTAACTATGAAGTGATCTAATAATACATTGATTATGTTTTAACTGTTGTTACTATCGGTCGTAAGATGGAGCCTCTTCTCATAATATCTTTAATTTTATGATTTAATATATATTTTAATATAAACGTTTTTTATTTCTCTATTTTGGAACTTATTAGTTAGCTTCCAAAAACTTACTCAGCACAAACTTGATTAATATCAATCCTGATAGGTTCTCACTTCTATTATAACGATAGACCGTCTTATGTAGAATCACTTCACAATTTCATCACCAGAGAGATAATTCCCTCTGAAACTTCGTGAAAACACTTCCAGCACTGAATCAATATAAATACTATTCAAATTAAACTATTTAACTTAAAAACTGCCCATATAAGTATTTTAATAACTAATATCTGTTAGGAGACGATGATGCTACCACAAACTACCCACATATACCAACTAGTACTGGGTAAATGTAGAATACTATTGTTTTATCACCCTATCCTCATCGAATAAATATGTTTTGAGCTGTGGGAATCCAACGGTGTACTTTACTATTATATGTATTTATAAGTTTTCTGCTCGGCTAATACGAGTGCGATGTTTAAACTAGTTATCGCTCGGGATAAAACAGCCATCTCTTACGCACTTACTTAGTATCGAATACTGCCATCTCATTCTAACCGATATCGTGTCGTGTATAATGTTGTTAAACTTATATAATCCGAAAATAAAACAAATTTCTCGTATAACATAACATCGCGTGACTTTGTCACCTGGTGTTCAGAGTACCCACGTTTTGCTCGGACAGTGTACTCACGTGATAGGTGGCAAGCCTATCGCCGTTTTGTATGAATACACTGTCACATCACTTCAACTCAGCCATGTGGGTTTCTTCATGATGTTTTCCCTCACCGTTAACAACCATGATAAATAAACCACACACATGAAAAGACAAATTGATGTAGGCCCGACTCGGGATTTGAACACTAGTTGTTTGCACGATAACAGATGTTCTACCCATTGAGCTATCACGGTTGCAATTTTAGAAAATGGCGTTATAAAAGGCAACCCTGACTTAGAATTATCGCACAGCCAAAACTATACCTAGAAACTGGAAAATTTGTCCAGGGGTCTCTTATATTACGTAAGTGAGCACTAAGAAGGGAATTTTAGAAATTCCAACCTCAAGGGATTGAAAAAGGCGTATTTAGTTTTTATGTTACTTTTTAAATTGTAAAATTAGAAGTTTGAATTTGTTTTACAGGTTTAAGATCATCTTTTTAAATGATTTGAGTAGTAAGATAAAAGAAAATGTTACCTTAGCCTACCCCAATGGGAACGATGGGCGTGAGTATAAGTAAGTTAGTAATTAAGTTACCTTAAGGGGTTAATTTTGTTTTTGATGTTAATGAGCATTTAAAAACAATTTTAAGGAATTTATGAATCTTCGTAAACGGTTATAATTTGGGTTTGAAGTTAATAAGTATTTTCTGATCTGGCATTGGCTGAAAATCAGCGTCACAGTTTTTAAATTCTCACCCAACTCCAATGACCATTTTGATGCATAGGGTTCGTTTTAGTTTTGTGTTTCAGTTGCATTAAGAACTTTTTGTTTTATGTGTTGTACAGATGTTATTTTTTGTTTTGTATATTGTATATCCTATGCACCGAAAAAATATTGTTTTCTTTTTTTCTTTCTTTCTTTTTCCTTTCTTTTTCTTTCTTTTTCTTTTTCCTTAGTAGTATGACAACAAGTGTGTTTGTTTTCCATTCCAATTTAAAATAAACGACATAGACAAGATGGAAATAATATTGGGTTTTGATTAAATTGGTGACTAGATGTTTGGTTCTCAATCACGCCTGAACTACAGAAACTTAGTCTTACGTAACACAGACGAAGATGTGTGGGTCAACTTGTATACTATAAGTTTGCTAAAGTTCATATTCCTCTATCTACGTATTTTCCTTTTAAAATGTTTGCAAGTATTTTGCTTTACGTTTTAAATATTCAAATATCGTGAATTAAAATTTTTCTGCAGTTAAGTCAAATTAGCTCCATAAAGTGTGATACATCGGTTATTATGTAAATTGTAGGAATGGCACTGAATAACTCTGGGTTGATTCAGTTAAAATGTTTATGTTAGTCTGCTTTTCGTTTACCCATATATTTATTTCTTTAATAATTATTTAAAATAATTATTTATTATTTATAATTATATATTTTATATAGTTTTATAATTAACTATAATCTCGACTATTTTCCCATTATAGTAGTTGCAGCGTAAGGTTTGGACCAGGTATTAAAAGTGGCTTGAGTATGTACTAACGTGTACCGAAAAAGTGAAGAAAACATATACAGCAAAATTATTACCTAAAACTCCAACTATAAAGTTAACTCGAGCTTTATATTCCCTGAGAATGCAATTGGAAAGATCCGACTCGGGACCGAACCTGCGCTTCTCTGCTAGAGAGACAGATATTTTATAGCTGAGATCTCGGTTGTTTCCTATTAGTGTAGGCCGAGACCACTAAAGCTACTTTGAACGATAGAAAACTTCTATTAACTCTTCCGTGTTCGATAGTAATCTTTCCATTCATTTTTGTTTAATCTTATTCATAAGAAAGCCAAAGGCCAGCGGTCAAAGAACCATTACACCGTGGAGCGGAAAAGCCATGGAGGAAAAAAATTTAGAATAATATGATATGTCCTCACACCCCATATATGTCCCCACCAAGGGGCTCGAGTCCACAATATAGTATAGGGTGGTTTCGCCTTAGTCTACCACGCTGGCAAAGCGACTAATACCGTGATAGTAGCTGGGACCGACAGCTTGTTGTGCCCGCCGAAGCATGGAGCCCTCTATAAGAAAAGGTTATGTACGATTGTACTTATAAATTAAGATCAAGATGTGGGCCAGAATCGTACAAAGTGGCTATCGATAGTCTCTGCCTACATTAATAGGAACTAATGGTTCACGACATGTATATGAATGTTTTAGATTATTTTATTATTATTAGTACACAATCATTGTTAGTTTCACTATAGTCATGGAATACGATTAATGTTTACGTTAATCCATCAGTTCAGTTATTTACGACTATTACGAACGAAGTTACTATACGAACGATTAAAAAATAACAGTATAATTTTGCATTCATTACATGCTTATACTTAAATCTAAGTGTGAAAAATGAGAATAACTTCTTTTTTTCTCAACTGAACAGAATAATCTGACAATAAATAACGCTGGAATATTTGGCGTTGGCAGTGAATTACCGAATGATTCTCAGTTTAGTCGAAAGAAATATGGGGAAATAAACATAAATAATAGTGATTTCTTATGTGAAATTATAATAAACATGTGTTGTCTGTGAACCATGGATAATTACTTTTATGTGAATAATTTATGAGCTATTTAATCATAGCTGTGTACACATCAACAACACTACCTCCCATCAAAATTCATGACACTCCCTGTGTCTTGTCATACTCAGATGATTTCTTGAGCTCTTGTGCAAGTGAATTAATTACAAAAACCCGCATTACTAGATATTTACTAGATATAGGTGTACACATTAAAGAAATTTGAATTTTCAGGAGCATATCAGCTTCACTGCAGCTCGCATTCGCAAATTGATTCATATGATGAAACTTCTCCTTGAAGTAACTACTCGTAACGTTTTGAAATACGTTTATCTCCTCTGCCAATCAATCATTACCTATTGCATCCTTGCATGTGGTGGATGCGCAACCACCATTATGATTACTCTGGAGAGTGCCCAGAGAGCCGTCTTAATGACTATGTTAGGAAAGCCAAGGCGATCTCTGACGTCAGCCCTATTTACTGAGGCAAAAGTACTAACTGTACGTAATTTTTTTATTCGAGGTCAGTAGTGCATTACTCTAAAAGAGGTAATGGTAGCCGACACCACTGATAATACGAAATGAGTTTTACGGTGTCAGTAGTGAAAACTAACTTCGCTTAAATTATTTACGAAATGTCTTGCACCATTTATATATAACTAGCTTCCCGTCCACGGTTTCGCCCACATAGAATTCAGTTAGGTTGCGGTACAATTTCGTATCATTTAACTTCAACATTTACATGATTATATTAGTCTACAATATATTACTTTGTTTTCAACGATACACAGCGGCATCTCCAATCCATCCAGCAAACAAACAATATTTTTGTTTTCCCTCGGGAACATCATTTTTTCCGGTATAAAAAGTACCCTATTATTTAATCTGGACACTACTTGTCTGCAAAAAAGCAATCGGTTCAGTAGTAATGGCCTGAAAGCGCAACAAACAAATAAACTCACTTTCCGATTTTTAATATTATCAAGGATAAATTTTGAAAAAGCTGGCGATAAAGCGAGGAAGCAGTGTTCCAGAATTGTTGAATGTAAATTACTAACTATGACATACCTAAAGGGAAACAGAAAACGTACTTAAAGTTGTTAAATAGGCGGGTCCACACCGGACGATCCATCGCGCTCTGATCGCACGCGGCAAGAGCGAGCTCCAAATGTGCAGGTGGTGTGGAATGCGCGCGCGATCCATGGCGCATCTTTACTCGTAGGATCACACGATCCTTGGTGCGCGTGATCCGAACGCTGTCGGTTTTTTTGCCCGCTTCAAAGGTGCCTCAGTTGAATGGCCCGCGCAGTGTGTGTGATTCGCTCGATCGATTGCAGTCTCGAAATGTATTTTTCACAAAATCGTCATCTGATTTCGCTTTATGAGGAATTCAAATGTTTATGGGACCTAAAAGATGTTAATTTTACGAATAGAGGTGTAAGAGAAGATTGATACTGGGCTTCAGATTCGAAACCATAGACTGACTGAGTCACGGATCATCTAAGGATCGCCTGGAGCGCATATTTAGGATTATTAGTTTTCAAAACATCCACGACCCACGCTCAACTATCTTGGATCGTGGATCGCGGGATCGTCAGTCCAAGACGGATCACTCGGTGCGGACCCACCTATTCCGAGCAATATACGGATACAACCATGAACACTTACACAATCACCCACATACAAACATTAACACACTTTTCCTTCTACATACCTTATATTACACACGTAGCGGCAAGAATTAGATTAAGTACGATATTAAGACTATTTATATATATACTTATGATTGTGTGTTTTTCTTTACCTTTAATCTTGTATACTTTTTCATAAATAGTTTTTAATTATAGATTATAAGTCCCATTTATAATTATTAGTTTTCCTAGTTTTTAATTGTATGAAATTTATGGAAATGAACCATTATTGTATGTATTAAATGTTCGTTGCGATACAGGCAATGCCTAGTGCAGCAAACTAATTAAAATGTGTATGTAGCTGTAATCACTTATGTCTTTTTTTTAATTTTAATTTAGAATAGCACTAACACACTTCGTCTTCTTGTATAAGGTGATGTCGAGTGTTGGGGTCTTTCAAGTGATTTTGATGGGCGATTTGTATGGAGATCCATCACTGACTAGCTTTTACCTCTGTGATGCGGTTGGAGATACATCACCAAAAACCTTTAGTTATACAATCTTACTCCCACAGATCTTTCGATTTTTTTTATTTATTTTGAAGCTCTGGCCACCCCTTCAAGGGATTTATACCTATTTATGTATCTAACCTACTACCTATCTAATACTATGGTTTTAGTAACCCTTTTCCTTAATTTATTGCCGTGAGGGCATATATATTTATGTATGGATATTTTTTTAACACTAAATCAACGTTAACGGTTTTAATGAAACTAAAGATAATTTAACTTTTTAGCATAAAATGGAATAAACAATATTATTGTCTCTTATACATTATCAGAACGGCAGAACTGTATTTTTTAACAAGTTTGTTGCGAAGTAACGTATCTAATTACCTTCGTGAAGGAATACGTATTTCAAGTAGTGCTTGAAGACAAATGCTCTCGAGTAGTAATTTGCCTTATTATGACTTACTGTACCGAAACGTGGCCTTTTTTAATGAATGAGCTTTAGTAGTAGGTTCATCGTAATCTTAAGTTATTAGAAAGGGGCATTAAAATAAACACAATCGGCCACGTAGATGACAATCTGGTATTTAAAAAGTAATCCTTAATAAGTTGTGTGCGCCTATGTCGATGTGACAAAATTAAAGTTTTATTAATACTATCATAATCAGCATTATACATAAAAAAAACAGATTCATGAATGTATTGGTGTAATATATGTGTATCTGACATATTCCTACAACCCTAGTTTCATTTAAAAACAGACAAACATAATATCCAATTATCCCTAAACCACTTAGCTCTACACGTAAACACGAGCATAGATTGATTGCGTTCCAACAGAATGTACTAAAAACAATTCGACGGTTAACAAAAACAAACTTGAAAAATGGTTACAAAACCTTCCTACTACCATTAACCAATCCTAGCTCTGTCGGACGATGAAAAAATTTGCATACATATAGCTTGAAACCCAACTTAAGTGTAGGTTAAATTTAACGTGAAGCTACTATTTGCTGCTGCATGTTAAACCTAAATGGAAACATGATTCGAGAATCTAATTGTGATGTTTCAATACACATTGACGTTTGAGGTTTGAACTTAATGCAAACAAAAACGTAATAGTAATAAGCAAAATTATATTTATTTTTGAAAATGTTAAAGTCTACATGTATGGAGTTTCTTGTTGCTTCTTCAAGAGAAAGATACAAACATATTAAGTAAACTATTGACATATAAAAAATAATTTTATTTCGTTTTTTTTAATTCTTTTTGTCCTGTATCAAGAAAAAAAACACTGTTTTAACAGCGTTTACTTATTAAACTAGCAAATTATAGCGGTTTGTCGTTAACTTTAACTTTATATCATTTACTCCAGATGAAACATCATAATTATTAAATAAATGAGATACGAAGGAGAATATTACTACGCATTAACATTTGCGTTGCGACCAGCATTCTGTTGCTACGCAGTTTGTTATCACTTTTGACGAAAAACATGTTTCAAATACATCACTTACATAGCCATCCAAATAAGCCGTCTGGCGTACAAACAAGAGTATTCGTAGAAAAACCTTCTACTGCTCATCATAAATACAATTTAGTTTTACTTGTAAGTATCAAAAATCCAATTTAGTTTCTATATCTCTAAAACCAATAAAAACCATAGGATGGTAAAATCTCTGAAATTAATTTCAGTTAGGTAGATGCATAAAACATTTAGCTGTTTTGCCTCACAGTTAACAACTATATTAAATCCTATTAATATTACAAATGTGAAAGGTTAGATATTTGGATGTTTGTGTGTTTGAGGTAAAAAGGCTCCTCAAGTACTTGAGGTATATGAATGAAATTAGGCGGAATGCTAGATAATGACCGAAATTGTAACATAGGATACTTTGATATTATGAAGTCTGTCGGGTCAGCTAGTTATTCATAAATACGACTTAAGAAAAAATAAATTGGTGTAGGCCTGACCCGGGATTTGAATCCATGTCTCTCTGCATGATAGTTGATTTGTATACCCTACTGAGCTATCACTTTTATTTTAAATAATATAAATGTAATAAAATAATGTTTTATATAGACTATTACTTTTTCTGACCTGTACACATGGATAAAGGTCAGAAACGGATAAAAAGTTTATTAAAATTTTTGATGGATTTCGTTTTTTACTTCGTTTGTATCAGCTCTTTAAACTTAAATGCAAAGATTTAAAATAAATGCAAAATCACCTAATGAAAATACCTTCTATTTGAATTTTATGAGATTGTTTTAAGAAAACGTTTTGCATCTGACTGGTCAACGACAGGTCTAATAATCTGAACTTCGGGAGTCTAAGTAAAGTTTTGGTATTGAAATGTTTGAGTTATTTGTAGGTTTAAATTTATGACAAGCTCTAGTAAGAGAAAAAATATGAATGACATAAAAATATATTTTTTGGGATAGTATAAAGTAGCTATGGATTATTTTGTATTCTAATGAAAATATATGGCGTGCGTGGTAAGTAAGTAGGTTTATATGACTTTTCATGTGTTCACTTTTCCTCCTCATGCAAGCTCTTTTATTAATCTCTCCCCTGCCTTTCCACTAACTACCAAATATATAATATAGCTCATCTCGTTGTCTGTAGCCACTTAAACAGTATATATACGATAATGGGAGAGCAAGCAAGACGTTAGCCATATGGTCCTTCGGAGACACTCGAACATCCACTTAGAGTCTTACTGCGAGTGTTATTGCCTTTTCCTTTTATTTGCACAACGTATGTGTATGTAGCTCTTTGTTGTAATATATTTATGAACGGGGTTGTTCTAGGGATAAATGTGCATTTGTTTTTATTTTAGCTGTCGCCTCTGTTCGTAATTTTAATTTATTTTATCTATACTTATAAAAAATAGAGAGGTCAATTCTGTACATGAAATATATTTTCAAAATAACCATCAGGGGGTGATAATTGATCGATACTGATGCCAAAAATGCAATCAGTAAAATTTTTGTCTGTCTGTCTGTTTGCATGTACCTTATGGAAACAAAAACTACTGGACGGATTTTAACGAAACTTGGCACAATTATTCTACTTACTCCGGGGCAGGTTATAGAATACTTTTCAGCACGGTAGTAAAGGGGAATTTTGGGAAATTTTGGGAAAACGGGAGAAGTTACTCCATTTTTAAAGCTTCCGTCGCGTGTGCAGCCTTAATGGTTAAAAGTACATAGAAATAACGTACATACATACATGCATAGGCTCACGGCTATAATTCCCTAGAAGAGGTAGCCAGAGCTAAGGAATTATAAATTCCTCAGCCACTTTTGGAAGTTGAGTGGGGAAAAGATCGTAAAATAAAGGTTTTTGGTGACGGGTCTCCAACCGCATCATCCAAAAGTCCCTTAAAAGCCCCAATACCGTTAGTTGCCTCTTACGTACACCCACCGGAAGAAATGGGGTAGTACTATTCTAAGCCGACACTACACGGCATAAAAATAACGTATTGCGGAAATATTTTTCATAAAATTGTCTATATTCCGCAACAGCATATGTCTATCTTTTATGGTTGACTCACAATAACACATGTAACTCTTGATAGCTTAGCAGTTGGGAACATTCTGTTTATATTTGTTAACTCTTGCGTTTATAATAATCTCATTTTTCCATTCTATTAGAAGGTAAATCATTATTGGTCATATCTCTAGAATAATAACATCAATCTCATTTGATTGATATCACATTAAATATTGATATACTAGATGATTTCATACTAGTGGTTGTTTTGTGAAATATGATTCGTAATACACATCTAGGTTCAAAATTTAGGTAGATACTTCTGTAGTCATCGGTTCCCAAGGAATATAGACTCGTATAGCTTCGTTCATTGTTTAAATCAATCTAGTAAATAAAAACTGCAGAAATTTTAACATTAATCATAATCATTTTGAATCAACATTAAAAATAAACTAAAATAAATTTAAAAATACCAATAACTTTAAAGGTTTATTCTCTGTAAACCTTTTAAACACTCAGTCTCTTTCTCTACTTTTGCGGTAGATAAGTAAACTTACATTATCGAATCTTCGAAATCGAGAGAAGGCAACATAGAGCTGGCCATGGGTCAACCCAGGATTATGTAAAAATATACCTTTTATATATTGTCATAGCGAATGCTAATCTAATAGGCAGTTGACTGTTAGATGGCTGGAGACAAATTTGGGGAATAAAAACTCTGGTTCCCACATGGCTTCCACTAATAATTTCGGCATCATTGATACGCTAACGCTCTCAATAACACGGGTTCCGTTGCACAACCCGACAGTCGCGTTAAAATTTCTCAAATTTTCTTTTATTGTCATTTGACCGTCTGCATCATGACTGCATCTTCAGCAAATACCATAAATTCGACACCATCCGATCGGTGTCAACCCAGAATCTCACTCAACACTGCTGTACAACAATAGACAGACAAAACACAGCTAGAGCTAACAAAAAAACAAACAACACAAAAAAAATCGCGACAATAACAAACAAATTCATGTTACGCGTTCCGCATTTACAGTCGTTAAGCTTTTTATTAACCATCAGTTTGACAGCAAAAAGAAATAGATATAAGTAAGCCATGAATTATCCACTGAATTCGAACAAACTTGTTCAAAGTTCCTGCTTGCGCTAGGCTGATTGTAATTTGGAAGTCCGCGCACTACAACAATACATACATACATGTACTCACGGCTATAAATCCCTAGAAGGAGTAGCCAGAGCTAAGGAACTAGAAGTTTCTCAGTCACTTTTGGAAAGTTGAGTAAGGAAAAGATGGCAAAATAAAGGTTGTTGGTGATGGGTCTCAAACCGCATCATCCAAAAGTCCCTTAAAAGCCCCAATACCGTTAGTTGCCTCTTACGTACACCCACCGGAAGAAATGGGGTAGTACTATTCTAAGCCGACACTACACAGCTCTTGTTAAAAACAATATTTTCGCGAAACGTAAATGACTGAAAAAAAGAGTTTCTACTCGTATAATAATAATTTCGTCAAGGAGTACGGTAGACTCGATCGAAACCTCCTTTAAAAAAGAATCCTTCGCGAAACGATAGATAAATATTATGTTATGAATCAAAACGTTTATGTCATCGGGTGTCAGTCCAAATGGCGACTGATTTTTTTCTGTCAGCACCATAATAATTTAGCAAAATACTCGACAATCCGAATTTTGCGAAAAGATGTTGTCGACTAAAAATCATTATTATTTCATGCTTTATTATTCAGGTAAGGTTTCGATCGAGTCTACCGTACCCCGTGACGAAATTATTAATATAGATGTAATAGTGAAATTACATACATACATACAAACATATTCTCACGCCGTTAGTTCCCATTGGGATAGACAGAGACTATCGATCGATCGACTTTGTACAATCCTGGCAAACCTCTCTAGCTTCATTCACGTCCATCAACATTTTCATACATGCTCTTTTATTCTTCGTTCTTCGGACACCTGCCTTTTTGAGCACATTTTCTTTTTCATCCAAATGGATTCTCCGAGGTTGTCCTTCACTAACCTTACCTTCCACATTGGCTCTATAGATCGCTTTCACCAATTTACTGTCATCCATCCTCTCTATATGCCCAAACCATCTCAACATTCCTTTTTCTATCTTTCTTACAATATCATCATTTACACCACACCTTTCACGAATCACGTCATTCCTCACACGATCACATAACCTTACATTACAAACTTGACCTCATTTCTACTGCATTCACTCTGCTTTCATGCTTCTTCTGCCACACCCAACATTCACTGACATATATTAGCGTAGGAACGAGGATCTTATAAACAAATTTTCCAAATATACAAAATGTTTCACTTGTTTCACTTTCTTACCAGTAATTTCAAACACGCATTCGGTCATACACTCCACTCTCTCAAAAACCATAGTTTTGGTTTTCTCCACATTCACCCTCATTCCCTTTCTTACACAAAACTCTCATGCAATATTCATCATCTCTTGCAACTCTTCTGCCGATGACGCAAATAGCACTTGATTGTCAGCATACAAGAGGCAATTAATGATGAATCCACCCATTCGTAGTCCATAATCACTTTCACGCAACTCTGTTATACAGTCATCCATGAACAAATTGAAAAGCCACGGAGAAGCTACACACCCCTGTCAGACACCCCTAGAGATTCCGAGCCAGTCAGTGTTTTCCCAGTTTACTCTTACACATGCAATAGAATCCTCATAGAGTGATAATAATGCACGTATAAGTTGGCTCCCCAAACCGAACTTGGATAACACCTCCCACAAATACTTCCTTACCATCCTATCATACGCCTTCTCTAAATCTGTGAAGGAGCAATACACCTTTCGGTTCTTGGCTAAGAACTTTTCAGTGATGTTTCTTAGAGAGAAAATTTGATCAATACATCCCATTCCTTTCCTAAATACTGAATGCACATTTCATATTTTCTCATCAGTTTCATTCATCACTCTTTAAATCAGTACCTTTGCATACAATTTACTAACAACACGGGTTAGGATGATTCCCTGGTAGTTTTTAGCTCCCTTTTTCTTTATATAAGGGCATAATTATTGCCCTGTACCAATCTCGTGGTCCTTCACCACTCGACCAGAACTTTTGAAAAAGGAAATATAGCCAGGAAGCCACCAACCCTTTACCAGCCCTCAGCATTTCGATACTTATCCTGTCATACCCTACCGCTTCCCCTACTTTCATACTTTTCAATGCTTTCGTTACTTCTTCCATACTAATCTCACTGTCACTACTGTCATTGCCACCATTGCCTCACTCTAGTCAGCATTACTGGCAGTATTGGCGAAGAAATAGGCGAATCCTCTTTTTCAAAGAGTCCTTCAAAATAATTCTTCCATACCTGTCTTATGCTACTTTTGTCCGTTGCCAATTCACCCTATTCATCTCTCACTACATTCACTGTCGTATTTTGGGAGACTCCTTTTCCTTTCCGAATATATTTTCAGAATAATTTTTGGTTATTCCGGAAATGATCAGAAAGTTTCCTCTTGCATTTCACGCTTTTTTTACATCATTCTTTACTCTCTTATACATATCTTCACTTTTCTGCTCTAAATCATCAGTTACATTTGCATCCATTCGTTAACTAGCTTTGATCGCTAGTAAATCCAACCAAGCTTTCTTCTTACCTCCAACTGCCTCTTTCACCCACTTGTTGGTGGTCTATTTGTCCTCTTACTGAATCCACATACTTCCATTGCACTTTCAACCATTGACGACTTGAGCATATCCCATGCTTCTTTTATTTCCAATTCATCCTTCATCTTCACGCAACGTAGTCTCTCGTCCAATGTCTTCATGTATTCATCTCTAATATTTTCATCCTCTTCCAATTTCTCCACTTTTACTCTCGCAAATTCAGTTGTTGACACTTTGGCCCTGTGACGCCAACGCGTGCACAGTCCCCTCAATCGTGATATCACGAGAAAGTGATCTTTGCCAACGTTAGTGCCCCTACAGACTCTGGTGTCAACAACCTTCGCTCTTAGCCTTTCATCCACTATCACAAAATCTATCATACTTTTCTCGTTTCCCCTCTGTCTAGTATACAAATGGATATCTTTGTGTTCAAACAACGTGTTCGTAAAACAAAGATTCCTCCCCAAACACACATCAATCACTTTTTCCCCAGTGAAATTAATAAAACAAAAATCATTTTGCCTTTCATACGAAGGGCATGCCAAAAGAAACTAGATACTAAAAAAATGTAAAATTTATTCTTTATTACAAGTATCGATCTTTTCGAAGTATTCACCCTGAGCACGTATACACTTTTCCGTACGTCTGAACCAATCGGAAAACACCTGTGACGACTCTTGTTTAGATACCTTAGAAATCTCGAAATTATAGGCAACCAGCGCCTCTTCTTCGCTTTTAAACCTCTTCCTCTTTAGTTTTTCTTTGACTTTTGGAAAGAAGTAAAAATTACAAGGCGCTAGGTCAGGGGAATATTGCGTGTGAGAGAGAATGGACACATTTTTCGAGTTGAAAAAGTCTAGTGTTCTGGCAGACGTGTGTGGCGCCGCATTGTCGTGGTGCCAGAGAAGGTGCTGGATTTCTGAATACGGTCGCTTGTCACATCAAGCCGATATTACTGTTGGAGCACAATCTGTCACATACCATTAGTAATTCACCGTTCTTTCATTCTCTAGCACAACAGTATTAATATGACCCGTTTTGCAAAAAAACGAGGCGACCATTTGTTTCTGTGTGCTTCGTGCACGGTGACGTTTCGTTGGAGTTGGCTCGTTTTCAAAGCACCATACAGTCAACTGTCGCTTTCATTTGGGATCATAGTTATATAGCCATGTTTTGTCACCAGTCAGTCTATCATATACGTTTTTTTTCTCGCCTCCGATGAATTTATCTATAACTAGCTGACCCGACAGACTTCGTACTGTTAAATTTGCTTATTACAAAATTATAGGCGTTTTTTCCAGTAAACTAAGAGTTCAATCAGCCGTGAATATTTTATTGATCATTTTTTTCCGGGGTGTAAAGTATTTGGATCATTATCTTGCATTCTGCCAAATTTCATTTACGCAAATTATGTACTTTAGGAGCCTTTTCGCCTCAAACACACAAACAAACGAAACTTTACTACCTATTTTTTACCTATTCAAGGTTTCTTTGTACAAAATTATTATTTAAAATGAATCACATAAATTAAATTTTAAAAATCAATTGTAAACTTGAAACGAACAACGACACGACCATCAACGTTGTCTGCCCTCACGTGTCTGCCCGTGTAAAAGAGTTATGATATGTATATATTCGGAATCCTCATTTTATCAGCTTTAATTTGATATGCATTTCGGGTCATTTGCACAACGCCATCTATCGGACTTTGGACACCAACTATCAACATAAGTACTATACTGAATTGCGTAACGTAATATTTTTCTTCTTGAACTCACAAAATTAATCATATCTTTTGATAGAGTGAACCGATTTCGATGAAACATAAACTAAGTTATACCTCAAGTTACGTATAATTTTTGTATATAAACAGTTTTAGCATTGAATTCGTAGATTTTACGTGATGTGCGCACAAACAAACATATAAACAGACAAACAAACAAACAGACAAAAATTGAAAAAATGATGGAAATGGGTTCTGTTACTTATATGTTCACACGCTGGTTATTTTTTTTTTCAATTTCTTCAATGTACAAAAATGACTTTTCTACAGATTTATTATATGTATAGATGAATAGGCACCAATCCACCCGACGGTCTTTCTGCTCATCGGTAAGTTTGTGCGGCACCCATCTCGAACAACGTTTACGGAGAGAAAGGTGGTCGTGAATTATGATTTGGATTGCTGCTGATCCAATTCCTAGTTCTCGCTCTAGCTCTACATATGTAATTCGTCGGTTTTCGCGAATAAGTTTTCGACTGCACAAAGGTTTTCTTGCGTGACCGCGGTTGGCGGCCGTCTTGTCTTCGCTTCATCATTCGAGGCATCCCCGTCCTCTTTTGAATTTAGCAACCCAATTGAATACTGTTGCTTGAAAACAAGCAGACTCACCAAAAGTAGAAGCCAAAAGTTCAAAAAAATATTGAGGCCTTAAACCTTTTTTATAGTCATAATAAATCATAGCGTGAAAATCACGTCGACTGTTGCATTGTTGTTGTCCATTGCTGCAAGTGAATACCCGCCAGATTCTCGGAAAAATTATGCACATTCAAATAAAAAATAAATAAAAGAAGTGTGTTCTATATTCAAATATGTCAATAAAAAACCAGCCTATAAGATGGTGTATAGCTTGCCAGTGTCAATTAAATGAGAAAAGAGTATCTAACTCCTATTGGCATGCCCCATGTACATTGGTAGAAATATGTGTTTTTTTTAAACAAGATTCTTCGAATTACTAATTATGCTACCGCATATAAACCTACAAGTGTTCTAATTATATAATGAGATGAATTATATGATGAGACACTTTGCTGTGTAGTGTCGGTTTAGAATAGCACTATTGAGTATTGGGGCTTTTAAATAATATTCAAAATTCAAAATTTGATGTGTAGTGTCGGTTTAGAATAGCACTACACCATTTCTTCCAGTTGGTGTACGTAAGAGGCGACTAACGGTATAGGGGCTATTAAGGGATTTTTGGGATATGTGGTTGGAGACCCATCACCAACAACCTTTATTTTACCATCTTTTCCCTACCCAACTTTCCAAAAGTGGCTGATGAATTTCTAATTCCTTAGCTCTGGCTACCTCTTCTAGGTATTTATAGCCGTGAGTATATGTATGTATAATAAGTTGATGTGCGCAACTTCGTCTGCGTGACATGAGACCTGAATGTAATGTTTTTTTCTGAGTTTAAACTTCTTATATAATCAAATGAAAACGGTAAAATAATTTTCCTGTAGCGTCATCTTGTGACACTATGAATAAACTTTTAAACTAAGCATATAAAATGGAGTTAATTATTTTTCAACCATAAAATTATCCTCAAAGTAAACTGCTGACTCATTAGGGTTTTTTCTGCAGTTAGGAGAAATTGAGTAACTTATACATCTAACCACAAACCCTCGCTAGAACAGATAATGTTTAATAGTTAAAAGAAAATATTTATTCCAAATTTGACAATTCTAAGTCCACATGATTCAAAAAGTTTTATTAATATAACTACCCTAACTTTGTCTGACTTAGTCACCTCTTGTGCCACCCGCAAGATCAAAATATTCTAAACTGACACTGACTTAACCGCAAATAATCTCATTTTTTGACTGTTACTAAACATTGGTGTATCTTCAACCCTAGGTCAAATATGTTTCGTGATACTTTATGATAATGAGTTGGTAAAAGTTTCCAAGTTGCTCAAATTACTCTGTGGTTACCGCTCGTTGGAAGAACAAATTGATGTTCGTGCTCTCAAATATAACATTGTTCTATGGTCAAAACCGAGAAGCTATTCTCGTTGTTTATTCAGTTTTACTTCCCTCATTTCATAACTATTTCTCATCACTATTCCTTCCATTTAATATACAAAACTCACGTATAATAATGTTTGTCACCAAACTTCTTTAAAGAGAGCTGTGTAGCGCCGGCTTAGAATAGCGCTACCCCATTTCTACCAGCGCGGCGGGTGTACGTAAGAGGCGAGGTATTGGGGTTTTTAAGGGAATATTGGGCGATGCAGTTGGATACCCATCACTAACAATCTTTATTATACCACCTTTTCCTCACTTAACTTTCCAAAAGTGGCTGAGAGATTTCTAATTCCTTAGCTCTGGCTACCCCTTCTAGGGAATTCTAGCCGTGAGTATATGTATGTTCTCCAAAACGGCTGAACCGATTTAAATGAAATTTTGCATACACATTCGATGGGTCTGAGAATAGGTTTTTTTAATTAACTTTTTTATGCTCCTAAATGACAAGGGTTGTCCTCTCGTAACACTTTAGTTTTGTTTTATAGACTAGAAATAAAGAAGAAAACCTATTCCCTAGAAGTCAGCTAGAAACAATATAGATACAAAGCTTATTAATCAATCATATCAATTATACTATGGTTGATTCACAGAACTCTTTTATTTCGCATTCATTCTTGCTATCAGTGCATTTATTGATATGTATATAATTTATGCAGTAAAAACTAAACGTTTACGCTGTTAATGCCCGAATATTTTTTACCTCGTGTTTAGAATAGTGCAGGGATAGTTCATCAACAATAAAATGAAAAATATAGAATATCACATGGTGAAAAAATAAAACTCGCTACTGATAAAATCCAAACAACATACGAAACAGTAAAATGATCACAATCGCCATTATATTATCGAATATCTCGATAGTTAGTATTCGCACCTTTATGGTATATGTAACTGTATATATAACTATAACAGATATAAATCACAGTTTTACTGCCGAAAAGATAAAAAAACTCATATGAATTTTGAATATACATACATATACTCACGGCTATAAATCCCTAGAAGGGGTAGCCAGAGCTATAGAATTAGAAAATTCTTTAGCCACTTTTGGAAAGTTGAGTGGGGAAAAGATGGTAAAATAAAGGTTGTTAGTAGCAGGTCTCCAACAGCATCGCCCGAAAATCCCTGTCAGCATAGCTGACGTCGTATAATGAGGTTGCTTATAATTATATACTGTTTACACGTTCTTAAAAATAATTTGAATAATTTGACTATGATTGATTATATCTATCTTTGATTGTCACTTCTTAAAATACATTCGACTGAACAGCACGCCCTCTTTGATTTCTCATCCCGCATCAGCCCCGTTCACGAAGAAACATTTGGTGACCCCGAAACTGGAAGACGAGACTCTCCAGGAGACACGCGAGGAGCTGACAACGAGCGGCGCGGGAAATTCTGCGAGGCAAACGAAGCGGAGTACGAGTTCATTTGTTCGACACGGACGCCATTTCGAAAACGTGGCGGTCGACCGTTCCGAAAAAAAAAGCTTTCAAAGAAAATCGAGACCAGGAAGGCTAAGGTATAGGTACCTATTACCAAGTAAGTGACTGGCATAATTTAGCATTTATTCGAGGCTGTTATTTAAAATTCCTTTTCATAGTTGTGTAGTTAATATATTTGTCATATCTTCTAAAACAAACTTATAACATGTCCGCTTCATCAGACAACGAGTCAGAAAGCACTGTTATAATGGATTTAAAATTTAATAGTCTAGTTCGAAAACGGGGAACAATCAAGGGAAAACTAACATTGTGTAAAACACTCATATTAAATATAGAACCTATCTCTTTAACTGCCGACAAATTAATAGAGCTACAATTGCGTGTTAACCGGTTAGAGCAAATCTTCATGGAATTCGAAACCGTGCAAGATAAAATCGAAAACATTTGTTCAGATTACGAAAAAGAGCTGTTAGAGAGGGAGGCTTTCGAAAATTCTTATTATGACTGCGTTTCTGTAAGTAAGGGTTATCTGAAGCAGTCCGGTAGCCCGAGCGCACCGGCGACACCCAGTCGTGCTTCTCGAGAGGAGAAAACCCAAGAGTCAATAAAGTACCCGGACATCTCTTTGCCTAAATTTGACGGTAACATTACGAGCTGGATTCAATTTAGGGACACTTTCGATGCACTTATAAATCAATCAAATCTCAAACCAATAGTAAAATTTAAGTATTTAAAGAGTTGTCTATCCGATAGTGCACTGGAAGTTGTGGATTCATTAGAATATACGGAAGATAGCCATCATATGGCTTGGCAGTTGCTCTGTGAAAGGTTCAACAACCCCCGAGTACTAGTTTACAATCATTTGAGAGCTCTGTTAAATATTGGTACAGTTCCCACTACAGCTTTAAATCTAAGATCGTTAACAGATAATATATCGAAACATTTACGAACACTTCGATCATTAAATGTTCCAACCGATGGGTGGGATTTACTCATAATATTTTTTCTAACTACTAAACTTGAAAAACCAATGCAACGAAAGTGGGAAGAAAAAGTTAATTCACGCGAATTGCCTACATTGCAGGAATTTAAGGCGTTCATCCGAAATCAGGCCGATCTGCTGGAGGCGTTGAGTCATACTGTACCCGACCAGACCTCCACCGACGCCTGTGAATTTCCGCCGCGGAAGGCGCTTGTAACCACGTGCCCTCCGTCCCAAACCAATGGCAAGGTATCGTCCAAATTCACTATTCCTCGTAATCAGTGTCCGAACTGTAGGGAGGCCCACTACATTAACCAATGTACCAAGTTTTTGTCCTTGAACGTACCGACGCGCATTCGATTTGTTAAGAGACTAGGTCTCTGTTTTAACTGTCTATCAGCTCACCACATATTACCGAACTGCCGAGCCAGTAGCTGCCGAACCTGCAAGGGTAAACATCACACACTTCTACACATCACGCAACCAAACGCCGTCGAACTTACACCACAAACTAGACTGTCGACATTACATGACACAACAACCGAACCGACTACTTCGACTCAATCTGTCAATTTAATTGCTAACCAACGACAAGCAAATATCATGATAGGCCAACACGATGGGAAAACATCCCAAACACCGAACCTAGGTCAATCGATTATTCTTTCCACAGCTCAAGTTAAGGTCTTAGACAACCACAACCAAGTACATATATTACGAGCGCTTTTGGATTCGGGATCACAATCGAATTTCATTACCGAAAATGCTTACAATAAGTTCAATTTACCTACTGAATCTCTTAATATAGAAGTCCTAGGATTTAACAAAAATGTCATAAAAATTAACCGATTATGCCGATTAAATATACAATCAAAAAACGATTCATTCTCGACGAATTTATCCTGCTTTATTGTGCCCAGTATATGTAATTTACCTTTGCATATTACCCACGCAGTAAAATTAAAGATTCCCCAAAAGTTCAATTTAGCTGACGAGTCATTTTATCAAGGTGGGGAAATTGATATTATTTTAGGTGCTGAACAATTTTATCAACTCTTATGTATAGGTCAGCATCGCCTTGGAGATGGTCTGCCAATCCTACAAAGAACTCGTTTAGGCTGGGTCATCTCCGGGCCTCTATCTACTAATATAGCTGCACAGAGTTTGAGATGTAATGTTGTAAAACTTCACTCTATACTGGAAATGGATGGAGAACACTCAGTGACCAAATTACCACATGATGATGACCAAATTTGTGAGGGGATATTTATGAAAACTCATCAAAGAACGTCTGATGTTAACTTCATGGTAGAGCTTCCACTCCAATCACTTCCCAGTAATTTAGGAAAATCTAGGCACATTGCGTATAAAAGGTTTCGAGCATTAGAAAACAAATTTCGAAGCAACGCTATTCTAAAAGAAAAATATATTAACTTTATGCGAGAATTCGAGCAAGCTGGTCATATGATGCAGTTCGACGGCTGCGACAGGCTTTGCAATTTTTTACCGCACCAGGCTGTTATGCGCGATTCACCAACTACTCCGGTTAGGGTAGTGTTTGACGCGTCTTGCAAGACAGACAGCGGATTATCTCTGAACGATATTCAATACAAGGGCGAGATAAAGCAGGATGAATTGACAAACATTCTTTTACGATTTCGCCAGTATACATACGTTATTAACGCGGACCGGATTGAAAAAATGTATAGATGTATTTATTTAAAACCTAAACATTATAACTTGCAATGCATTTTTTGGAGGGAGAATGAGAACGAGGAATTAAAAAAATACACATTAAAAACACTAAGTTTTGGTCTCAAATCAGCTCCACATATTGCGACCCGATGTTTATTACAATTAGCCCTCGAAAATGAAAACAAATATTCGACCGAGTCGAGAACGATTAGAAACCAGTTTTATATGGATGACCTACTTTTTGGCGGCGATGACAAGCAACAGGTAGTTAAAACAGCTGTAAGGATAGACCGAATCCTGCGCGCTCGGCTAACTTCAACTTACGCAAATGGAAATCGAATTCTGCCGATATATTAAACGCCGTCACCAACTCTACTGTCACCAACAACTACATAGCACCAACCTCATTAGGTCAAGGTACTCACAAAGTTTTAGGTCTTGAATGGTGTAGCACAACCGATAATTTAAAATATAAATTTAATGACGAACCGATACCAGAAATTTTGACTAAACGAAAGATTTTATCCTCAGCTTCTTCCATTTTTGACCCCCTAGGTCTCTTAGGACCAATTTTAATTATTGCGAAATGTTTCATCCAGCGATTATGGAAATGTAAAATGGACTGGGATGAAATGCTACCATGGCAAACTACCGACGAATGGCGAGCGTTTTATACAAAATTGTTTACTTTAAATTATTTAGATATCCCAAGACACGCACTTATGAGTGACTACGTAACTTTAGAATTGCATGGTTTTTCTGATAGCTCACTCTCTGCTTATGGGGCGTGCATATACCTACGCACTACAAATGCGTATGGAAAAATAAAAACAAACCTACTGTGTTCGAAAACAAGGGTAGCGAAAACCGAAACAATACCGAAACTCGAATTGCAAGCGTGTTTCCTACTAACACAATTATATGAAAAAGTAAATAATGCATTGAAACAAAATTACAACCAAATATACTTTTGGTGTGATTCGAATGTAGCATTAGCATGGATAAAATCACAAAAAATTGAATCTCTAAATTGTTATGTACGAAATCGAGTAGACAAAATTAAAAGAATAACTAATACTAATGACTGGCATTGGATCGCTTCGAGTGAGAACCCTGCAGATCTCTTGTCTAGAGGGATGCACGCAGACAAGTTAGCACACTGCACACTGTGGTGGCAAGGACCGTATTGGTTAAGAAAACCCCACGATGAGTGGCCATCCAATCAGACTCCCGTGGAACAAGTATTACCTAACCTCGAACCGATCGGTGATATCGAAACTCGTTGTAACATTGTAACTTCTACTGTCAAACCAACAAAGTCTACAAATAATTTATTTCATAGGTGGTCGAAAATAAACCGCCTCATTCATTGTGTTGCATACATATTTTGATTTGTTCACAATTGCTTAAATGTGAATAATAAAGACAAAGGACCATTTTCCGTCGCAGAATTGAACTTTGCACTGAATAAATTAATTCAACTTTCACAGATTGAGTATTACTCCACCGAATATAACTTACTCCAAAATAATAAACCAATTCAAAAATCATCGAATTTGATGAGTTTAAACCCGTTTATAGACAATCACCTGATAAGAGTAGGTGGTCGGTTAGGGTTATCACAATATCCACACGACAAAAAGCATCCTATAATTTTACCAAGCAAACACATACTCACCAAACTTCTCATGCGCAACGAACACGAGAAGCTACTGCACGCGTGACCCCAGCTGCTTCTGGCGGCAGTTCGAGAAAAATTTTGGCCGATTAACGGTAAAACCATTGCCAATAAAGTCTTCAACGAATGTGTAACGTGCTTCAAGTCAAAACCTAAGACATTAACGCCTATTATGGGCAATTTACCGCCGACAAGAGTCACCCCGGCACCCGCCTTCCTACACACGGCGCTCGATTACGCTGGGCCGTATACGGTCAGGGACAGGAGGGGACGTGGGTACAAGACAAATAAATGCTATATTGCTATGTTTGTCTGTATGACAACAAAAGCAGTTCATATCGAACTAGTATCCGGGTTGCAAACTACAGCTTTTCTTTCCGCTTTTCGTCGTTTTGTATCGAGAAGAGGCGTACCTATTGAAATGCTCAGCGATAATGGTACAACCTTTCATGGAGCTTGTAACGAACTAGCAGAGCTCTACAAATTTTTTGCCGAAAATTCTGATGAAGTAGCAACTTTTTGTGCCACTTCTGGGATTCAATGGAAATTCCTACCTGCAAAAACACCACATATGGGTGGTTTGCATGAATCAGCCATACGCTGTTGTAAGTATCATTTGAAGCGTATTTTAGGTCAAGCTTTGTTAACATATGAAGAATTTGTAACTATACTAACCCAAGTCGAAGGAATTTTAAATTCTCGCCCATTATGTCCGATTCCAAATTCAAATAACGACGAAATTTTATTTTTAACGCCAGGTCACTTCTTGATTGGTAGGAACCCTATATCGATGCCTGATTATAATTACCTGAACGAACCGATTAATCGACTCACTCACTACCAACAGCTACAGCAACTGCAACAAAATTTCTGGAGAAGATGGTCAAGGGATTACATAGGACTGTTGCAGGAGCGTACCAGGTGGAAGTGTGCCAAGGGACCTACTCTTCGAGAAGATGCAGTGGTGCTGGTGAAGGACGAGCAGCTGCCGCCCTGCCGCTGGAGGCTGGGCCGCGTCGTGCGCTGCTGTCCCGGCCGAGACGGCGTCACGAGGGTCACCGAAATCTGGACTCAGAGAGGAATCATCAAACGTGCATTCAATAATATTTGCCCTCTACCAATCGATCAATCTTTGTAATAAAACTTGTTTGCGCGGAGCATGTCAGCATGGCTGACGTCGTATAATGAGGTTGCTTATAATTATATACTGTTTACACGTTCTTAAAAATAATTTGAATAATTTGTCTATGATTGATTATATCTATCTTTTATTGTCACTTCTTAAAAAACAATCGACTGAACAGCACGCCCTCTTTGATTTCTCATCCCGCATCAGCCCCGTTCACGAAGAAACAATCCCTTAATAGCCCCTATACCGTTAGCCTCTTACGCACACTGTTAAGCCGCACTATCATAACATAGTGCTGCGCCTTTCCCAAAGGGTTGGTAAAGAATATAATTAAAGGACTGTATTTTATAGGTGGCGACATCTGGTGTGAAAGTATGGACACTAAAACCATTAGAGGCATATTGATATGTTAAGTTAGATCTTACTATTACGCAACGGATGTCGCTAGTAAATACGTAATATAGAATATTCTCGATCAATGTAAAACAACCGTTAGGAACATTAGAACTTTCTGTTTCTTCCAGAGCATTCGAAATAATAGAGAACCGTTTTAACGGTCGATTTGCTATGTATTCTAGAAGCTTCCGCTATTGTTGTACAGAGGGCACTTGCAAGGCCCAAATTATCCAAATGACGATAACTAATACAGAACTTGAAGAGAACACTAAGCGAGTTTTATTCCCTCCTGGATACGGAACCTCCCGGACCCCTGGACGTCGGCACCTTACCAGCTCTACGAGTAATCACACACCCACTAGAAGAAATGGGGTAGTGCTATTCTAAGCCGACACTACACATCAAATTTTGAATTTTGAATATTATTTAAAAGGAGCTGAAATAAAAACACTGTATTACGTATAAGTGCTGATAGTAAGGCGCTTTCTCCGGGTATGCTACATCTCTAACAACCTATTTTTACAACTGATACGAGGGACATGCCAATAGAAGTTAAATACTCTTTTCTCATTTAATTGACACTGGCAAGCTATACACCATCTTATAGGCTGATTTTTTATTGGCATATTTGAATATAGAAAACACTTCTTCTATTTATATTTTATTTGAATAAGCATCATTTTTCCGAGAATCTGGCGGGAATTCAATTAAAAAAATTGGCGAGAAAAAAATGTATATGATAAACTGACTGGTGACGAAACATGGCTATATAACTATGATCCTGAATCAAAGCGACAGTCGACTGTATGGTGCTTTGAAGACGAGCCAACTCCAACGAAATGTCGTCGTGCACGAAGCACACAGAAACAAATGGTCGCCTCGTTTTTCTGCAAAACAGGTCATATTAATACTGTTGTGCTAGAGAATGAAAGGACGGTAAACTCCGAATGGTATGTGACAGTTTGTGCTCCAACAGTAATATCGGCTTGGTGTGACAAGCAACCGAATTCAGGAATCCGGCACCTTTTCTGGCACCACGACAATGCGGCGCCGCACACGTTTGCCAGAACACTAGACTTTTTCAACTCGAAAAATGTGTCAATTCTCTCTCACCCGCAATATTCCCCTGACCTAGTGCCTTGTGAGTTTTACTTGTTTCCAAAAGTCAAAAAAAAACTAAAGGGGAAGAGGTTTGAAAGCAAAGAAGATGCGCTGTTTGCCTATAATTTCGAGATTTCTAAGGTATCTAAAGAAGAGTCGTCACAGGTATTTTCCAATTGGTTCAGACGTATGGAAAAGTGTCTACGTGCTCAGGGTGAATACTTTGAAAAGATTGATACTTGTTATAAAGAATAAATTGTATAATTTTCGAGTATCTAGTTTCTTTTAGCATGCCCCTCGTACACTGGTTATAATTGAAATTCAGGAGGTACATAGCTTGTACTTTTAACATCATGGACCTGATATCATAATAAAATAGTATAATTATAATCAATAAATATTTCATCTTTTTTTGTTAAAGGCGAGGGTCAGAATTGAGAGCACTATAAAAGAGCATGTATGACAAGAATAATAAATGTTAGGAAAGCAAGAGAGGTTTGTTAAGATCGTACTAAGTGGCGATTGATAGTCTCTGCCTACCCCAATTGGAATAATAAGTTTAGGCGTGAGTATAAGTAAGTATTTTGTTTACGTGGGTTTCGTAGTTTAAAATATAGTTTTATTCATGTTCCGAATTGCAAACAATAATTTTATTCAAACACGATACAGCACAAAGACTTTAATTTAATATCTTTGATACAGCAATATATATTTTTAATAGAAGTACAATAGGTGGTTGAATAAAAGATTCATCTAAATATCAAATTTTTCCATTCCTGCAAGCATTCAAACTTTTATTCAATATTCAGAGTACCCAGTTTTTCAATCAAAAATTCCATCGCGCCGTGCGTAATCTTGCGAAACCTCGAGGCTGTATAAAAATACCGCTGGGGCCGTGGCAGAGTTGCTAGCCTCATTACAAAATTAAAATATTTAAAATGTATTTCCGCTGAACGAGGGTTTTTATTTAATTATTTCATTCAATTAATTGTTTCTCCGGGCTACTTATGAGTGTTTCCGAGCACATTTTTAGCATTAAAAATATATGGTTTTCAGTCAGTTTCATTTTATTGTATGTGACAAGATTTAATAAATACGAACGTTTCTTTCACAATTTATCTAAATTAGTTGATTCTGCAAAGATCTTCGTAGGAAATTACCTCTTGAAGTTATCAATAGAATACACATGTACACCTTAGTCAAAATATATGGATTGGCCATTGGCACATCGGCGCAAGGTGAAAAATTAATTCACTGTTCATAACTTTTGTGTTATACAATAGCTCTTGTAGTAACGAACGGCCAAGCCACATATTTTGACTAAGGTATAGAGTTTGTGAAGTTAGGCCTTGTAGAGTTAGAGCGTGTAGTGTTAGAAGCTTGGCTCTACATGAGAACTGATAATTTTTTGACAGTGCGAGACATATGGGCTCGTCTTGGCAAAATTTTACATGAAAATGAGTTTGGTAGGATTTCATTTCCTATTCTAAGTTGTTTGTAAAATATTGGAGGCATCAAGTTTAAGATCAGATTAGACCTCTAGCGTCAAAATTGAAAATAACAGGTCTTATACAAACTCCCATCCCCTAGTTTATGGGGTTGGGGGATGAAAGTTACAAGTCCTTTAATTTTTTTGTTGTTTGTGTGCTAATACTAGCATATATACAAAATTTCAGCTTTCTAGGACATTAGAAAATATCCGAAGAATTTTGATGATCATCAGTGAGTCAGTGACAAAATCAGCGGTTTTTGGATATGAATAAAATCTGAAGTGTAAAGGTGATGTCATTAAAACTTAATATCGACGCCTTACTGCGAAAACCAAATAAGTGCCCTTTTTGTTGAAACTGAGTTATACGAGTATATACTATGGTACTTCACGTAAACAGGTCTACATAATGGTGAAACCCTTTTTTTGATTGGTTGCTTCTACACGACTTTTTTTTGGGAAATTAGCTTTAAGTTCCCTTTTTTGGTATATTTCATATGAAGGTACAGACAAAAACCAATGACCCTATCATAAATCTACAAATTTTACCATTCTCTTCTAGTTAATAAAATGTTTTGCTTGCAAAACATTTCATTAACTATATAATATGTTTTTGCAGTATTCTAACTAAACAATGATAACCGGAATTTGCAGTAGGATTAACTAGTTATCGAATAAGAAATTTCTACAACTAAAACCATTTAAGTGTAGCATAGTCGTTTTTGCTCGTCACACCATACAAACGCGCGCGAAAAAGTTATACAGGCAAAATCATTTAAGTACTTGTACATGTTTCAAACAACGTTTTCGTTACGTTAGTTGCACGATAACCGTTTAACGAACATTTGATCAAGTAAAGTTTACATTCACTATGAGTTCAAGAAGTAAACAACTTCTAAGACTAGCTATGGGAGCTAAAGAAATAAAATTATTTATCGTAGAATATTTGCCACCAAATTCAATTTAGCACCGTTCATCCCCAAAAAAGACCAATCATCAGCATCATTATCAGCTAATGGACGTCCACTGCTGGACATAGGCCTTCCCCAAAGATCTCCACAACGACCGGTTGTGTGCTGCCCTCATCCACCGGCTTCCCGTGGCCTTTACCAAGTCGTCGGTTCACCTTGTGGGTAGCCTACCCACACTCCATCTTCCGGTACGTGGCCACCACTCCAGAACCTTCAAGCCCCAACGGCCGTCGGTTCTGCGTGAAATGTGCCCTGCCCAATGCCACTTAAGTTTAGCAACTCTTCGGGATATATCAGTGATCTCGGTTCTTCTACAGATTTCCTCGTTGCAGATTCGATCGCGTTGTGAAACTCCCAACATAACCCTCTCTATTGCCCTTTATGTGACTATCTAGTGACTCGGAGCCTTCTGATGAGGCCCATTGTTAAAGGCCACGTCAGAGACCTTTGTCTTTAGACTCTGCACAATTCTTGCCAATGCCTGCTCTATAATAAAAAACACTCAGCACAAGGTAATCAAAAAATTTAACTTCATCATTTACCAGGAACACATAAACAGAAATAATGCACGCTTAAATGGAAAAGATAACGATATAAAAAGAACCGAGACTGATAAAAAATGTGTTACCTGTTACTTACTTGCAAGCCATTCTTCAATTACTCAGGGTGAGGCAGGAGTAATATATAATGTGTTATCAAACTGAAACATTCACGCCGTATATCTTCGAAGGGGTTGGTAGAGAAACTAATACCTCTGAACATCAAGTGTAGTGCCGGCTTAGAATGTCGCTACCCCTTTCTACCCACGGGTGTCGTAAGAGGCGACTAAGGGTATTGGGGCTTTTTATTGGATTTTTGCGCGATGCGGTTGGAGACCCATCACCAAAAACCTTTATTTTTACCATCTTTTCCTTACTCAACTTTCAAAAGTGGCTGAGGAATTTATAATTCCTTAGCTCTGGTTACCCTTTCTAGGGAAATATAGCCGAGAGTATATGTATCAAGTGACAGTGTACTCACGTGATAGGGGGCAGGCCTATCGCCGTTTTGTATAAATACACTGTCACATGTAAAAGTACAACTTAGCTATGTGGGTTTTCTTACGATGTTTTCCCTCAACGTTAGCAACCATGATAAATTAACCACACATATGTCTTTAAAAAAGACAAATTGTTGTAAATCCGATCCAGGGTTTGAACCTTCATCGCCTGCACGACAAGCGGTGTTCTACCCACTAAGCTAACAATGTGTAGTTTCTTATAAAAATGTTATTTTGGATTGAAAAGGCACCTTACTACCACCCAGGCCCTCGTAGCTAAGTATTACATGTGAAAACCTCTTTACAATATGTGTATTTATGAGACTACTCTGCCCAATGATGCTTTTTGCTTTTCATTAACAGAAGTTCTTGGGAAAAAGGGGAGTGCAGTAATTGGCACAATGTTGAAAAAAAAAAGATTAAATTGATTAAATATTATTGGAAAGACGCAGAAAATGCTTTTATTAAATTTTTATTGTACGGCACAATGTCACGTGATGTTCAGAAGTATTAGTACCTCTGCCATCCACTTGGGGGATATTCGGCGTGAACGTTTGAGACTTGATTCATGAGTAATTTAATCCTCGTTGTTTCACCACCAACAAGGTTTGAAATTTGACAAATAAGTTCTGCCAAACCTTCCAAAGGTTACGGATATCATTCCTTAAAAAATTTCAAACTGATTGGTGTTATACTTTCCGTCATTTTTATTATTTCAGTATGTTTATTAAGTGAGTACACTGTCCATGCAAAACGTGGGTACTCTGAACACTAGGTAACAAAGTCACGTGATGTTCAGAAGTATTAGTACCTCTGCCAACCCCTTCGGGGATATTCGGTGTGAACGTTTATGTTATGTTATGTTATGTTTATTAAGTTTGTGATTTACTATGAACTATTGTGCACTTAAAGGCAAATATAAGTAATGTTTAAATTATACATTTAAATTATACATTAATAATTATATTCTGATTCTGCAAACATTAAATTAATTTTAAAATAGCTATTTGTAATAAACTGTAAAGAAGTCAACTTTAACAATCCACTATTGCAGTACAAACCAATTAAAACACAAGTTAACAAAATTTACTTTCTACAGGCAGAACCACTTATGTGCAACACGCTTTTCAGTTCAACTATGAATTTCACCTACTTGGCACATAATAGAGTTATTTGAATTGAATATTCCTACTAATGACTATATAACTCAAATAAAAAAGCACAAATAACACGCTTTATCACTGAGGCTTTTGAGTTTACGACAAAGAAACCTTTAACTTAAGTTTTCTCAAAACAGGAAATCATGCAGATAGTTGGTTTTTGCGGTAAGGCGTCGATATGTTCAATAAGTCTGCTAATGAATATATATCCCGAAAATTCGGTGGATCTAGCATAATCTTAATCCAAGTAATGAGGGTTCAAAAAGACGACGAAGCGCTTCGAGAAAAGGTAGGTAGTGCCCGTGCGCTTCGCTTGGTCGTCTTGGCGGGGGCACTACCGTACCCATAGATAGCAATTATTTTTTAATTTCAAAATATCACAATTGATTACTTAACACATTAGACATACATAAAAAAACACAAAAAGGGGTAGCTAGAGATTTAGAGCTAGAAATTTGGATGTTGATAGGGGTCAAGATGGTAGAAATAAAGTATCGTTGGTGTCCAACTACATGGCATAAAAAACCACTTGCAAATGCGCCATACCCTTAGTCGCCTCTTACGGCACCCGTGGGTAGAAAGGGTAGTGACATTCTAAGCCGGCAAAATATTAGACCAAATTCAAAGCTGAATCCTCTTTAAAATCAAAAGGATAACCTGAATGTTGCACTTTGTCCATCAGTCCGGAACAGCATCGGAATGACACGGTTATGATAACAAAGTAAGATGCGCACGACCCAAAAGTCGGGTAGCCGGAATAAATAAGATATGACTCCTGTCTGGCTCTAAATCCACTAGTATATGGAACGAGATTCCTTCCAAAACATTTGCGGGTGCGAGTGAAATACTGCAAGGATGAAAACGAATGGAGGCTTGAGTCATATCAACCACTTTTTGAAACTATAAATTGTAATGCGTAATCGCGTTTGGTTTAGTCGCATAGAAAATCTTTTAGAAAGTAAATATATGACCCAAAAATGTACAAACTATATTTTGAAAAAATGAAAATATGTGAATGTAAAGAGTTTCGCTTCTTCTTTTTACGAACACCTTACAAAGCAACGGACTAACGATAAAATTTAAAAAAAATGACGTTAAAAAAATAATAATTTTTAACTTTATTTTGAAAAATAAACTTAACTTAAATAACTTTACAGCGTCATACAGTGAATGTCCTAAAGTATGGCCAACCAAAAACGTATTTATTTAAAATGTTTATTCTTAGTATATCTCGATGTAACCAACATTTTTACTCTACATAAAATTTAAATCGTTGGTACTGAATATATTCAACAGACGCATTTTGAAAACCCTAAACTTTCTTGAAATTGGTCGTTTTTTTCTATACAACTCTTCTTTAACTCAATAAACTCAGAGTTTCATGGCATTACACCTACTTTACTGTATGAAAAAAATGCACAGAGGCATTGAAGTTAGTGGCAGAAGACTCACAATTATGACATTGTCCTGTTTGCCCCATCTGCACCCGAGTTAGAGGAACTCAGCGTTGCAAGCCTTGAAGTTTGACTGAAGATATATCGGTCAAAGAGCAAGGCCATAACCAGCCAACCAACCAACCACCAACCACCAACAGCAGAAAACGTAGGGTCGAGGTAGATGGGCAGGAGACACAGTTTGTGAATGAGTACATAAATCTTGGCCAGATAGCTTCCTTCGAAAACAGGCAGGATAAAGAGATCAAAAGATAGATTTCTAACGCCTGGAAGAGCTACTAGTCAACGAAGGAACTAATTAAGGCTAACACACAAGCGCTAGCTCATCAACATGTGTATCCTGTATATCCTAACCTACGTCACTCAGACCTGACCACTGACAAAACTTCAGAAGTCCAAACTCAAGGTTTGCCAGGGAGCAATGGAGCGCAGCATTCTCAGTTTTCGCAGGACTGACCACTTAAGGAACACCACACCGCGCTCCTTAACTGACACCGCCGATGTGGGTGCACAAACCGACAGACTAAAGTGGAACTGAGCCGGTCACATAAGTCGTATGAACCGAGACAGATGGGCGAAGATTGCCACTGACTGGGTGCCACAAGACGGTTACCAGCGTAGGGGCAGGGTGCGGCGGTGATGGTGGGAAGAGCTCGACAAGTTTTTGCCGGGGTGGTCGATGCTGGCACAGAGCTAAGACATGTGGACTCAACAGGGGGAAACCTTTGCCCAGCAGTGGGACATTATAACAAATGCAACATAAAAATAATGAATATAAATGAATTGAAATTTAAACGGTTAATTTGAAAATTTTACATACATACATTTACTTACTGCTAGTAATTCCTATAAGGGGCATTATTTAAAAAATGGAAAAAAAATATATGAGTTTGCGGGATAAGTTATTTGATTTATTCATAATAATTATAATCATTAATTCGTAGTAAATGCGGGTTCAGTGGCTAAGAGTTTTGTATTGATATTCGTATTATTTAATTAGTTTTTAAATTGGGAAGCGAAAATAACGATGCTAAAAACTTAATGAGTCTAATGTTAGAACATAATTTTACGCAGCAAATAAAAGAACCAACGCATTACACAAATTGCCTAGATCTAATTTTTACGAATTTTGAAATTGAACCTACTGCTCCATTTGTTAAAGAATTTGGTTTCTCTGATCACCGAGGTACAATTTTAAATCTTAAAACAATGTCTCAATATTCAAAAATCTGGTATACCAAAAAGAGACTTTTTACGCCGCAAAATATTCTAAAATTTAAACTTAAACTTAGAGAGATCAATTGGCAAAATATAATAAAGTTCGATCAAAACATAAACACAGACTATATTAACTTCTCTAAAACCTTAAAAGATATTCTTGATGACTATATACCAATAAAAAATATAAAATTACAAACAAATACCAAAAGACATTGGCTTACCACCGGTATTAGGATATCATGTCGGAATAAAAGACTTTTAAAGGCATTCACATTACATGCCAATAACCAGATACTCAAGAACCATTATCTCAAATATGAAAAACTTCTAAAGGCTCTTATTAATGCATCTAAAAGACTTTCTTACATCACCAAAATGAAGAAAGCTAGTAACAAAGTCAAAACAATGTGGAATATTATAAACGAGCGGACCAATAAATATACAAAAAAGGAAAAACATAACACTGAGATAAAAATCAATAACAAGAAAATATGTAATCCTGACGAAATAGTAAACCTTTTTAATGATCATTTTACAGAAATTAGTAATAAAAAGTTACAACTTCCTAATGGCAGTTATCCATGCGGCCGTCCAGTTATACACCCCGTAGAAAACTCTATTTATTTATCTCCAGTTTCATGCAAAGAAGTTTTTAAAATCATAAATAAATTGAAAAACATGCATAGTTGCGGCATTGATGAACTCCCTCCTAGCTTGATAAAAGAATGTGCGGATGAGTTAAGCTACCCGTTAATGAGACTGATTAATAAATCCTTTGAAGAAGGCATGTTCCCAGATCCACTTAAAAAAGCTATAGTTAGGCCAGTACTTAAAAAGCCAGGCTATGATAAGTCAGACCTGAATAAATATCGCCCAATATCACTGCTACCAACATTTTCAAAAGTCTTTGAAAGGGCAATAACCAACAGAGTATATTCTTTTTGCGAAAAATATCACGTCTTTGACGAAAATCAATACGGTTTCAGAAAAAAACGCTCCACGATATCAGCAGTGTACAAATATGTACAAGATATAGTTAATATTATTGACAGTAAAGAATACGCAGTAGGTCTATTGCTGGATATGACGAAAGCGTACGATAGGGTCAAGTTTGATATCTTACTAAAGAAACTTTATGACGTAGGTATTCGCGGTAGTACACACAAATGGTTTACATCGTATCTTGAAAATAGGGAACAGTTAGTAGAGATGGAATACTACTACTATGATAGTAGTGAAATAGAAAGACCCCAATCAAGTAGTAAAAAAGTGAACGCTTCTATTCCACAAGGCAGCGTAGCTGGCTGCCTTTTATTTCTCATTTACATCAATGACCTGCCTAAAGTTTTAGATGAAAAAAGTGTCTTATTTGCAGATGATGTCTCCCTCTTAATGAAATGTAAAAGTAATATCAACCTGCGGGAAAAACTCACAACTATCCTAGATAAACTAACAGATTGGATGAATGATCATAATCTTGAAATTAACTATACAAAAACGAACTTAATGGTATTTCATCCACGACAAAAATCTCCCTTAAATATTACACTCAACTACAATAGTACAGACATTCAATTAGTTAACGATTTTACTCTCCTTGGAATAACCATTGACACCCATATAAATTGGAAAAAACACGTCCAAAAGCTGCACCTGAAAATCTCAAAATTTGCGTATGCTCTTAAACAAATAAAGAAAACGACCGACTTGAAAACAGCATTAGCAGCATATTTTGCCTATGCATACGCATGGTTTAATTACGGCATAATTCTCTGGGGAAATAGCGTCGACGCACCTACATTACTTATACTGCAAAAAAGACTCATACGAATTTTAGTAAATATAAAACAAACGGACAGCTGTAGACCCCATTTCAAAGAACTCAAATTGCTAACACTACCTTCCATTTACATATTTGAGATCTGCAAACATGTAAAAAATAACACTAATCTATTTCCTACCAAGCATAATGTGCCTATTAGCATTACACTTCGTAACAGAGACAAGTTGACTCTGCCTACCTCTAACCTTGCAATGCACGCATCTAGTCCACATTCTATGGCAATAAAAATTTATAATAAACTGCCAAAACCTCTAAGAGAGGAAGCCACTATAACTAATTTCTCAAAAAATCTTAAGGAGCTACTAATAAATAAATGCTATTATAGTCTAAGTGAATATCTCAATGATAAATTATAATTACTTCGTCCTCTCCTCTAATTGCTGTGCCCAACAGGGTCCACAATGCTGTAACATAATTAAATACTTAACATCTAAGAAAACCATTGTGGAACGCAATAAATCTATTGAGTATTGAGTATTGAGCTTAAGTGTAAGATATTTACTGAAGAAAACGTGATTTTTATATTGTTTAAAAAGTCTTAGTAAACGATTTCGATCAGAACTTAAGCAATACAAGACTATCATTAACTAATTCTCTTTATTTCGAACAAGTCAGATTTATTAGTAAGAAGACGTTTTTTATCATGTCAATATGTAATATATAGCTCTTAGAAACTTTTTATGATTTATTTTACCCGTAAACATTAAAGTAAAAATAAACAGTTCGTACTAGAACTTTACAAAGTAATAAGTTGACGCGAGTTTGAAAGACTTGCAGATTCGCAGTATGCAACTCAGCATTTTTATGTTGTTGCATTAATTATGCTGTAATTATAATAATAAACACGACACGATAGTCCAGTGGGTAGAACACCCGCCCGAAAACAGAAGGGCGTGAGTTCCAATCCTGGGTCGGGCCTACACCAATTTGTCTTTTCTAAAGTCATATGTGTGGTTAATTTATCATGGTTGTTAACGGTGAGGGAAAACATCGTGAGGAAACCCACATGGCTGAGTTGTACTTAGTCATGTGACAGTGTATTCGTACAAAACGGCGATAGGCCTGCCCCCTATCACGTGAGTACACTGTCTAAGCAAAACGTGCGTACCTTCTCTGGACACTAGATGGCGCTGCCATGTGAGATCAGAAGTATTGGTACCTCTGCCAACCCCTTCGGGGATAAACGGCGTGAACGTTTATGTTTTATGTTATAATAATAGAAGAGCTACTAGTCAACGAAGGAACTAATTAAGGCTAACACACAAGCGCTAGCTCATCAACATGTGTATCCTGTATATCCTAACCTACGTCACTCAGACCTGACCACTGACAAAACTTCAGAAGTCCAAACTCAAGGTTTGCCAGGGAGCAATGGAGCGCAGCATTCTCAGTTTTCGCAGGACTGACCGCGTAAGGAACACCACACCGCGCTCCTTAACTGACACCGCCGATGTGGGTGCACAAACCGACAGACTAAAGTGGAACTGAGCCGGTCACATAAGTCGTATGAACCGAGACAGATGGGCGAAGATTGCCACTGACTGGGTGCCACAAGACGGTTACCAGCGTAGGGGCAGGGTGCGGCGGTGATGGTGGGAAGAGCTCGACAAGTTTTTGCCGGGGTGGTCGATGCTGGCACAGAGCTAAGACATGTGGACTCAACAGGGGGAAACCTTTGCCCAGCAGTGGGACATTATAACAAATGCAACATAAAAATAATGAATATAAATGAATTGAAATTTAAACGGTTAATTTGAAAATTTTACATACATACATTTACTTACTGCTAGTAATTCCTATAATGGGCATTATTTAAAAAATGGAAAAAAAATATATGAGTTTGCGGGATAAGTTATTTGATTTATTCATAATAATTATAATCATTAATTCGTAGTAAATGCGGGTTCAGTGGCTAAGAGTTTTGTATTGATATTCGTATTATTTAATTAGTTTTTAAATTGGGAAGCTTAAGTGTAAGATATTTACTGAAGAAAACGTGATTTTTATATTGTTTAAAAAGTCTTAGTAAACGATTTCGATCAGAACTTAAGCAATACAAGACTATCATTAACTAATTCTCTTTATTTCGAACAAGTCAGATTTATTAGTAAGAAGACGTTTTTTATCATGTCAATATGTAATATATGGCTCTTAGAAACTTTTTATGATTTATTTTACCCGTAAACATTAAAGTAAAAATAAACAGTTCGTACTAGAACTTTACAAAGTAATAAGTTGACGCGAGTTTGAAAGACTTGCAGATTCGCAGTATGCAACTCAGAATTTTTATGTTGTTGCATTAATTATGCTGTAATTATAATAATAAACACGACACGATAGTCCAGTGGGTAGAACACCCGCCCGAAAACAGAAGGGCGTGAGTTCCAATCCTGGGTCGGGCCTACACCAATTTGTCTTTTCTAAAGTCATATGTGTGGTTAATTTATCATGGTTGTTAACGGTGAGGGAAAACATCGTGAGGAAACCCACATGGCTGAGTTGTACTTAGTCATGTGACAGTGTATTCGTACAAAACGGCGATAGGCCTGCCCCCTATCACGTGAGTACACTGTCTAAGCAAAACGTGCGTACCTTCTCTGGACACTAGATGGCGCTGCCATGTGAGATCAGAAGTATTGGTACCTCTGCAAACCCCTTCGGGGATAAACGGCGTGAACGTTTATGTTTTATGTTATAATAATAATAATATCACGAAGAGGGTCGTGGTTCGAGGCGGTCGAGGGAGCGTGCGAGCCCATAGCGCCCATAAACCCCGTCAACATATCCGAGGAGGATGTGGTGGCTGCGATCCGTAAGGCTCCGAACTGGAAAAGTCCGGGGCCGGACGGATTGCACCATCACTGGTTGAAGGGGTTCACGCGCTGTCACGCTACTCTCGCCCGTCAGTTCCAAAGCGCCCTCGAGAGTAGGACGCTCCCGAACTTCTTAACTACGGGGGTCACTCATTTAGCTCCAAAGAGCAATGCTACTACTTGTCTTTGTACAATTTACAAGACCTTGACATCCGTTCTGAGCTCCAAGATTACTCAACACATTGTTGATAACAATGTGATATCTGGAGCTCAGAACAGATGTAGGGGCGGTATTCGGACTACAGGAAGGCGTTCGATTCGGTTCCTCATTCATGGCTCATGAGGGTCCTCGAGCTGTACAAAATTGAAAGTACAGTTCGACACTTCCTCGGGCAGTGTATGGGGTGCTGGAGAACGATCCTGAGTTTAGACGGTCAGCGGATGACGGACGCGGATGACCAAATTGAAATAAGGCGAGGGATTTTCCAGGGCGATTGCCTGAGTCCAGTTTGGTTTTGCTTGGCCCTGAATCCTCTAAGTACACTCTTGGAGAATTCAGGGACAGGCTTTCAGTTTCGGAGAGGCGGACCACGCTTGCCTCATCTCTTTTACATGGATGACCTGAAGCTTTACGCTCCCACGGCTTACAGATTGGCGGAGCTACTGACGATCACTAATGATTTCAGTGGTTCCGTCAAGATGGAGCTCGGGGTCGATAAGTGTGCGGTCATTCATGTCGAGAAGGGGCATGTCGTGCACTCTGATGGTGTCGATGTCGGCACCAATCGTTTGAGGGCACTCTCCGAGGCTGAAACATACCGGTATCTGGGTATGTCACAAACCATCGGTGTGAAGGTGGCAGACGTGAAACAGGGTGTTTGCGAGGAGTTTTGTGAACGCCTGAAAAGTGTGCTTAATAGGTACTTGTCAGGCGTTAATAAGATCCGAGCCATTAACTCCTGGGTCATGCCTGTACTGATGTACACGTTTGGCGTGCTCAGATGGACTCAGTCCGAACTAGACGCTCTGGACAAACGAGTCCGCACGACGATGACCTCTCATCGAATGCATCATCCGAGATCGTCGGTTAGAAAGAGAAAGAAAGAGAAAGAGAAAGAGAGACATTTATTCGCTGCACAGATGAGCAAGAAAAATACAGTAGAACATAAAAAGAAAAATAAAAGCATTGACACAAACAAATTGGAAAAAAACATGAAAAAAATATAGAATAATAATAGAGAAAACAAAGTAATACAGAACGTGCTACAAATCAAAGATAGAAAATAAAAAAAACTTTTTTTTAATAACAACATAAATTGACCATTCGCATAGAAAGATCTCTGCACAGCGAAACGGTGCTGACTCAGCATAACGTTGTGAGCTTTGAGAGCTCACAACACTGATTTTCAGTCAGCACCGACACAAGTGAAATTGCGAGCATTACACTAAACGCAACAGAGTATTGAACATACATACAAAATGTTTATACATATTTAAAAAACATATTGAACAGCGATATATACCAAATATACAAAAAAATATATAATAATTACAGTGTACAAATATACAGAAGACAAAGAATACGAATACATAACCATCGCAATATACAATAGAACACAAAAAGTAAATATAACATAAGTGACATATATTTTCACATACATATATAAACATACATGTTCATATACATATATAATATGATATTTATAATATAAAGATATCATACATGGTATGATTTATGGATGAAATGGGATAAAGGAGCACAATCATAAATGGGTGTCTGCAGTTAGGACATTGCGGGATGGGTTTTGCTGTACCAGCAAGTAATTTCTAAGCTTACGCCTAAAAGTTTCCCTACTGGTCACAGCTCGTATAGGTGGTGGAATATCATTCCAGCACTTGGACGCTGCAAATCTAAAGCTACCCCGGAACGCCGCTGACCGATGCGTCGGCAAGATCGCTCTAACTTTATACTGATAGTCACTTTTTGACCATTGCAGTTTTTTATGCAAATAAGTGGGCGATTCCAGCCAAACTACACCGAACAGCAGAGTGGAAAGGTGTAATCGTCTACGGCCCTGCATATTCAATAGCTTTGCATCGTCCAAATACGGGGTGATATGGGATCGAGGAGGGATGCGAAAACAAAAACGTGCGCATGCGTTTTGCACACGCTGTATCAGCCTTTGTGTACGACCAAGAATGCAGCTGCCATAAACCACATCACAGTAGTTTAATCTCGATAATACCAGCGACTCACAGAGGTGAACACGCAAATCCACACTCAGGTAATCGCGTATATTATAAAGAACCTTAAGGCGATAGAAGCAGTTACTAACTACAGACAAAATATGATTTTCAAACCGAAGTTCTCCATCCATTAGTACACCGAGATTACGTGCTTCTATCACCCTTTCCAGTGGTTGATTTCTAACAGCTACATCGCAGGACGCCAAGGCAGCCACCGTATTATGGATTTGTGATTTTGTTCCGAGTATCATATACTTGGACTTTGCCGGGTTTAAAACCAAACAGTTTCGCTCTGACCAAGCAACAATACGATCTAGATCAGAATTCAGTTTACTTACAGTTTCTGCCGTATTTTTAGGTTCTCCAGAAATATACAATTGCACGTCGTCGGCATATATGTGTAGATTGCATTCCTTAACGCTGTCAACGAGATCCGGAGTATACAAAATAAACAACAAGGGACCTAGGATCGATCCCTGGGGAACTCCTCTATCTAATCTACTTTCAGACGAAGTACTGATTTCTCCATTTCTTTTCCGCAGTTCTACGAACTGTTTACGATCAGACAGATAACTGTTGAACCAGCAAACTGTAGGCACATCAAATCCATAATACGACATCTTGGACAGTGCCAGGGGCGTGAATAAACAATCGAAAGCCCTAGAAAAGTCCAATAGTGTTAGCAATGTAGATGAGCCATCGTCGCGATCTTTTAAAATGTTATCAACCACATCCAGTAATGCTGTCGCCGTTGAATGGCCCTTGCGGAACCCTGATTGAAGCTCCGGTAAGATATTATTCTCCTCTAGGTACCTCGACAGCTGATCACACACCACCCGCTCCACTATCTTTGATGCACATGGTAAGATACTAATTGCTCGCAGATCGGAAGTGACAGTAGGATTAGGTTTTTTTGGAAGCGGTTTAATTTTGGCAATTTTCCAATGAGAAGGAAATTTACTCGTTTCAATACTTCTGTTAACAATGCACGTCAATACGTCTAATGTCATCGGTAAAGTAAACAATATCATGTCAATGTCTATGTCGTCTTGTCCTTTAGCTGTAGTTTTAATTTTTGTTACAATTTTAGACACTGTTTCACAAGTCACAGGTTCCAAAGAAAAAGTGGATTGACTGTAGCGGTTAAATTCAAAAAAAGTTAAACTGGATAAAGAGACGTCACTAGTACCAGGAATATTGCTGAAGAACTGGTTAATGTCATCAGGGTTATTAAAAGAAGATGGTAGCTCGGCCTCACGTTTGTTAGGAAAAATGTAACGCTTTAAGTTTTTCCAGAGTGAACGTGAATCTCCAGCATTGCCATTAATAGCATGTTTAAAGAAAGCTTTCTTTTCATCATGAATAGCCTGGATAACCTGGTGTTTCATGTCCTTGTAGTACCGTATACTCACCTCAGTTTTCAACTTCTTGGAATTTTGATTTGCCCTGTCACGTAACCGCATCATCAATCTCACAGTCGGTGTTAACCAAGGTTTTGGAGCATCTTTTACCACTACAGTTTTAATGGGGGCATGGAGGTCAAATAATCTTGTGATATGAAAGTTGAATTCAGTAATCATGCCATCAACGTTGTCAATTTGTTTAATTGAATCCCAGTCTGTCTTTGTCAGGTCATGATTAAATTTATCTAAGTCTATATCTCTCAGTGGTCGGTAAGTGATTGTCTTAGGTACAAGTTTAGGTTTTTTTAAGTCAAGTTGCATTGTAACAAAAGCATGACGACCTAATTCAGGAATATGATAAATATCTAAGCACCGGACAGGGGCGTCTGTACATATTAAATCGATAGTCGACTGACTGTGTTCTGTAAAGTGAGTTGGCTCATTAACAATTTGTCTCAAGTTCACGCTAGTCAAAAATTGATTTAAGCATCTTAAGTTTCGTTCGTTCGAGTCATTAAAGTCGATGTTAAAGTCACCTAATAGTACTAATCTGTCAAAATTTCCACTTGATGTAATAGTTACCGTAATAGCGTCAAAAAAATCGTCAACATTATGCCACGGTGGTCTGTACGCTGTACCAATTAAAATCCTTATACCATTTAAGGTTACGCGCAACCACATTTGTTCAGTAGTTAAAGAGGGAGGATGAGGGAAAACTCTAGCATTTAAACCCTGTCTTAAATAAAATCCTACTCCACCCCCTCTCGTCCGCAATGTGGTCGGACGTGGGATATGTCTCAGCCGATAACCCGGGACCACCGGGGCAATATCTTCCCGTCCCTCGCGCAACCAAGTCTCATTTATTGCTACTATGTCTGGTCCTAAGTCAAGTATAATAGAAGTTAATTCGTCATGCCCCGTGCCCAGTGACCCAGCATTAAATAGTGCTAACTGCAAATTTTTAATTCGAGTCATAGTGCGATTGTACGAATATGAATGAATAAATTATATACATATATATATATATACACACACACATACATACACACATACATATACATATACACATATTAAAAAACATACATATATCATTAGTTATTACATACAAATACTGTAAAACGAATATTATATTATAATAAGTATATATTCCATTAAATATTAATAATATGTATATATGGCGAACGTTAATACGACAATAGAAATATTTGACCGATGTAAAAGAGTAAGACAAACTATATGTATTTGTATTGTTCAGTTTTGATAGTATAAAATAGACTATATTCATATAGCCACGTGGAAATATATTCAAATAATGACATAAAAACCTTGAGTGTGTCCTGCCGCAAGTTAACCTGCATTCAACTGTTGCAGAGAAGAGAAATACTGTATATAAAATACCATTTGTAAAACAATCATAAGTATGCACACAACAATTAGCAACATTATTCTTTGTTAGCTCGCAAATAAATGAAACCAAATTAACGAAGATATTAAAACTACAATCTATATATATATTAAGCAAAAAGTGAAAGAAAATTAACAAATTAAAATTTGTTATGAGATTGTATATCCCGCGGAAGTGGTCGAGGCCTCTTGAGTGCCAAAACCATGCACAACCGCGAGGTATGCAACCTCAGAAACTATTTTTTGACAATGACGGATGATAGTATTCGGGGAGAGGTGGTCGCTAGTGATAAAGGACTGACTCCCTTATCGTTGGCCTCACAGAATTGGCGAACCCCGGAGGTACTTAGCACCTCTGATCGGGAGTCCGTATGGAAAGAGAAGGAGCTGCGATTGCAGGTAGCGTACCGCAAAGTGCTACTACGAAATAAAATAAATGATTAAAAATAGTCAAGTAAAGTTAATTATCTTTAAAGTGCGTTTATCATAAATATAAAGTTGAAAACTATTTCATTGATTGTTATCTTTGTAGTTAATGTATTATCTACGGAATAAACAGTGAATAATAAAAGTCGTTCTGGTGTGCATTGTGTGAATCAATTAACGAACTTTACCTAATAGTGCATTGGAACGTTTTTATTGGACAGTGATGCATTACAAAGGATTTTTAATAAGTCTTGATCTGAATTAATAAGAAGTGTTTCGAAAAATTTTAGTGTAAATCTGTGAAAATTAACTTATTTATTCGTGGGTTAACATATTCCATCAACGTTCGAAGTGACGTAACGGCACTAGCACAACGTTATCAACAATTTCGCCCTAGTGTCTATTGACACGTTAGCCAAGTGGTTACGAAGTGTGCTTCCGCCTGCCATAAAGGAGAAGAGGCCCCGGATCGAATCCTATACCACTAAAGTCTTTTTTCTTAATTTAATATATATTAAATAATATTTGAAAATATTCAAGCAAAAAAAACTATTTAGCTGAAGGAGCAGATAGAAGTACAGAAAATCCATAGTAATATTGAAACTACATAAGAAACCGAAGCTCACAGATCTACTATAGTTAAAATTACCTGTAATGGGTGCAATATTATATTAGAAGAAAATAAATTTTTAAAATGCAAAGCGTGTAGTAAAAAGTTTTGTTACGCCTGTCTGAATGTTCCTCATGACACCACTTTAAGTCAACAACAACTAGCTACAATTAATTGTCCATGTTGTCTAAACATTACTAAACGCCGTGTTAACGACCGAACTCCTGCTTCACCCACCTGTCGGACCAATTTTCTACAACAAGATGATTCAACGAATCTTAACTTTGAACACTCTTTGAAGTCTGAGTGCGCAGTGTCAAAAAACGTTGTTAATCCCCCATCACTAGAAATGATTGCACAGCTAATAGACCAAAAATTGTCTCCTAATTCAACATACATGTGTAACCTTCGAGCTGTATTAAAAAACGACATAAAAAATATGGTGAGGGAGGAAATTAAATCTTCTATCTTTGAGATTAAAAGTGATTTTACTACTACAACAGATTTTCTGAATGCAGAGCAGACTGACCTTAAACGCAAGATTACAGAAAGGGACTAGAAAATCAAAATTTTAGAATCCGAGCATCAATTATTAATGAAAGATTTATCGATGACAAAAAGTCGTCTCGGTGCAATGGAAAGTATATCTAGATCAATGAACATTGAAATTCAAGCCATACCAGAAAAACGTTCGGAAAACTTAGTATCTATTCTGAAATCTATTTGCCAAGTTCTCTCGGTACCAATTCAAGAATGTGATATACGACTTTGTCGCCGTGTTGCCAAGATGAACAGAGATAGTAAGAGACCCCGGAACATACTAGTAACACTGAACTCACCGGTCTTGCGCGATGCAATCCTATCTGCTAATCTTCGATACAATAAACAACATAAAAATGCCAAACTAAATACATCACATATCGGATTTGATACCGCTCAACCCCTGTTTATTTGCGAACACCTCTCCCCGAAAATTAAGAGTCTTCACGCTGCAACTCGTCGCTTCTGTTCTGAGCAAAGTTATAAATATGTGTGGGTAAAATACGGACGTATATACATTCGCAAGGACGATAACAGTGGTGCTATTGCTATTAAGAATTTGACTAGCTTAGATAACCTAAAGAGGTAAAATTTTGTTCAGTTTTTTTTTTAATTAATTGTTTATTAATAATATCTGTTTTCTTTTATATTTATATAATCAATATATCCGGATTAAATTACTAAACTTACAATGCTTAAGATTTACTATCAAAATGTTAATAGATTTCGCTCCAAACTGTCAGCTTTCCAACTTAACTCAACTATAGAGAATTACGATATAATTTGTATAACTGAGACCAACTTAAACTCTGAAATTTATAATGGTGAGATCCTTGACTACCGCTATAATGTGTTTAGACGGGATCGTCAGGACACGAGTATTACTAAACCTGAAGGAGGGGGTGTACTGATTGCTACGAAAAAGGATATTAATGTTATACGCCAATTCCAATGGGAGAGTCAGGTAGAGGATCTGTGAATCAGAATATTACCCAATGATAAATCTCTTAAACCTCTTAATATCTGTGTGTGTTACCTTCCGCCGGATTTAGCTATCGGTCATCTTAGTACGTTTTACGATAACTGCCAGAAAATAATATTGTCTTCCCGTATAGATGACTTTTTAATAATCGGTGATTTCAATTTACCCATGATTCAATGGGACAAATCTACATTTTCTTGTTTAAATTACGATTTAGTGGGTTACAAATCCAAATTATTATTAGATACAATAAATATATGTGATTTAAAGCAATCTAACTTTGTCAAAAACTCTAATGACAGGCTACTGGACCTTGTCCTGTCTTCTGGTTCTAAAACGATAACAGTTACCGAAACAGATTCACTAAGTAGGCAAGATAAGCATCATCCGTCTCTTAGCATTGATATTATATCTGAAATTCACCCATCAACACTAAAAAAATATGTCAAAAAGCTTAATTATCCAAAGGCAGATTATGAAAAAATTAGGGCAGATTTGTGCAATGTAAAGTGGTCTGATGTATTATCTGATTGTGATATTGATACCAACACAGATAAATTTTATTGTAAAATAATCGAAATAGTTTCTAAGTATACTCCTATGTGTAACTCTGATAAAAAATTTCCGATTTGGTTTAACCATTCACTAAAAAAATGTTTATCTGAAAAAAACAAATATCACTATAGATACAAACGATATGGTAACCCTCGTGACTATGACTCATTCTCTTTGCTTAGATCTAGGTGTAAGACTTTGTTGGATATGTGTTAGAAAGCTTTTATCTCCTCGATTGAAGAATCACTAGACAATAGTGTTAAAAGCTTTTGGAGTTATGTGCAGAATAAAAAGGGTTACTCTTCTATTCCAAATAACATTCAAAATGGAGGGATGAGAGCTACAGATGGTCAAGGCAAGACATTTCGCATCTGTATATGTTAATGACAATTCTGATAAATTCAGAGCTGACTCCCGTACCAATAATATTTTTTCTAAAATTGTCATCACTGAAGAAGATTTGATAAAAAAAATTAAATGTCTGGAAGTAAATAAAACAGCAGGTCCTGATGGTATACCAGCTATTTTCTGGAAATCTTGTGTCAATGAATTGAGTAATCCACTGCATACCTTACTCATCAAGAGTTTAAGTCTTGGTTACTTGGTTACTTGGTTAAAATCAGCATGGTTTTGTTAAACATAGATCTACTGTAAGCAATCTTTTGGTCTTTAAAAATTATATTTGTAACGCTTTTGCAACTGGGTTGCAAGTGGACACTATTTACACAAACTTTTCAAAAGCATTCGATAAGGTGGTTCATTTTATACTAACTCAGAAACTATCGTCCTATGGGGTACATGGTGATCTTTTACGATGGATTCAATCTTATTTATCTAACCGTAGTCAATTGGTTGCCATCAAGGGATTTGTATCTACGCCAGAAATGATCCATTCAGGAGTACCACAGGGATCACATTTGGGCCCTCTGTTGTTTGTCATATTTATAAATGATTTAGTAGAAAACCTGTCATGTGAATCTCTGCTTTATGCCGATGATCTTAAAATATTTACAACAATAAACTGCATTGAAGACTGCTATATGTTGCAAGAAGACCTAAACAAAGTTAGTGAATGGTGCCATTTGAATAAAATGCATATAAATGTTATAAAATGTGCAACTGTAACATTTACTAGAAAATATAATAAAATAGTTCATGATTATGAAATTGATAATTCGATTGTACAGAGATACGAAGTTGTAAAAGATCTTGGAATTATATTTGATGAAAAACTATCTTTTCTACCACACTATAATTACATAATTACCAAAGGAAATCAAATGTTAGGGTTCATACTTAGAAATACCAAAGACTTTAAAAATCACAAATCATATATACTGTTATACTACAGTTTAGTGCGAAGTATTTTGGAATACGGTTCGGTTGTATGGTCTCCTTTTTACTCTATACATATTGAAAACATAGAAAGAGTGCAACGTCGGTTTTTAAAAATATTAGCGTATAGATTGGGCTTTGGTAGAAAACTAACTAGTTATATAGAAAGGTGTAAGAAATTTAATGTGACCTCGCTTCAAATGCGTAGGCAATTCCAGGATCTTACATACCTTCATAAAATTATACATAATCAGCTAGATTGTCCAAAATTATTGTCGCTTATTAAATTTAACTCAATACGTAACCCTCGTCGGACAGTTGCCACTTTTACATTGCAAACATATAAAAACAATACATCTTATTATAATCCCATTATAAGAATGTGTCGATTATACAATGACATTGACCATGACGTACATAATATGCTAAGAGATGGTAGTGTATTAGAAAGTGATAAAGTGGTGTCTTACTTTGACATTTTTAATTCGCGGTTTTCAATTTTCCGTACTGGTTTCAGGCTTTACAACAGAATTAAGTCTCAGAATGATATACCCAGCAATGTTTAATTCTATATTAACTAGTAAATTTATTGTAATCATTTTTCTGTTTTTCACTTAAGAATAATATTAATTGTGTAAAATTTTCCAAAATAATCATAATTATATTGTGTGTATGCTAGGGACATATACCTAGGAATATGATCTAGCCCTATTTTCTATGTTCATATTATTATGTTTGTGTAATATTGATTGTATTATGTTTTATGTTCTTCAATTAAATAAATAAAATAAATAAATAAAAGCTGCACGGGAGGTTTTACAAGGTACTTCACGAACCTTTCGTGGACCGTAAAGCCTCCCTGCATTGGCTGCGTTTCGGGGACCTCTTTGGGGAAACCGAAGGTTTTGTCTGTGCAATACAAGACCAGGTCATCAAGACGCGGAACTATCGGAAATACATCCTAAAGGACGGTACCACAGACATCTGTCGAGCATGTGGCCGTCCCGGAGAGTCACTTAGGCATGTTATTTCCGGTTGTTCGGCTCTTGCTAACACTGAGTACTTGCACAGACACAACCAAGCAGCCAAAATCCTACATCAGAAGCTCGCTCTGAAATACGGACTCTTGCAGCAGAGGCTGCCGTATTACAAGTATCTGCCGGAGCCAATCCTAGAAAACGACCGTGCCAAAATCTATTGGGACCGATCCGTTATCACGGACAGGACTATTCTAGCGAATAAGCCTGATATCGTGGTATGGGATCGGTCGCAGTCGAGGGTATTTCTAGTGGATGTCACTATCCCACATGACGAGGGTGTCGTGAAAGCCGACACCGAGAAGCGTCGGAAATATCTCGATCTGGCTCACGAGATCACCGACATGTGGGGTGTGACTTCGACAGAAATAATCCCAATTGTTTTGTCCGCGAACGGGTTAATTCCAACCAGCCTCGCGACCTACTTGAGGTGGTTGGATTTCTGTGGCGTGTCGGTTCCAGCACAGATGCAGAAAGCGGTGCTGCTCGATACGGCTCGGATCGTCCGTCGGTTCTTGAACCTGACTCCCTGACCCCGACCGACTGTGCTCTTGTCGGGGAGTACCGCCTCTCCCATTAAAAATTCTAATTTTCTGTTTCGGCCATGGGAGAGGCGAAAAGCTAATAGTGTTCCCGAAATAATAATAGTATGGCGTAGGGATGTGACGACCCCACCGCCCATTGTTGGAATGGCAGGATGATATGTTTGCCATTCCGGCTTTGCAAATAGTCTGCGCTTGAGTTCGTAGGTGTTGACCGTGTCTACAAACTGGTCCCAGCGCTGAATAGGGTGACAACGGTCTCCCCGGGGCAAGTGAGTGAAACCCCGGGTGAATCTTCGCTCATCATAATGGCAAACAGTAATAATGATGAGCGTATAGGGCCGCTTCCCTTGGGTGATCGAAGGGGCACGTCTGGAGCTGGGGCTGGACGTGGCAGCATGCGGTCCCCCAGCCGCCGTGGACCGGCCCGACCACCTGGCCGGTCTGCGCGACCACCTCAGCCACCAGATGGCTTGGCATCGGTTGGGACTGGGGCAACTCAGCCCCAGCAGTCGGTGCCCGCCGCTGGTGGAACAAGGCGCCGCATGGCATGGACGGTCGAAATTAATAGGAATGCCATGCGGGCCTATATTAGGGCCTCGGGTTCAAGAACTGGACGGACGGGTTATCGGGCAGTAATGTACCGCGAATTTCTGCGGCTGGAGCCCAATTTGACCGTCACAGAACAAAACCTGGCGGATCGAGTTCGGTACATACAGCGCTCAGAACTTTTTAGCACTACCGAACTCAAACAATTGCGACGCGAGGCTGTTCCTCCGCTAGGCGAAGAGCCATCTTTGCAGGTCGGTCTCCCTCCAGTCCCTGAACGGGAAGTACGGAGGGAGCCAATTGCTAACCTGCCGGATGTGGGTGGTGCGGAAAGCGATTGGGGAACAGTCTCCCTGGATTTGGATTTGGTGAGGAGCGCACTCGAAGAGACGATCCTGGAATATCGCCAAGTGCCTCTCTAAAGGAGGCCAAGGCTGCCCCGAGTTCCTCTCAGCATCAAGGTTCGGGATGTCGTTGAGGCCGTCAATAACATGCTGCCCTCAATTTTAGAGAGCAGCATGGACCTTTGGGATACGGATTCAATTCTCTTTGGCGCCGCAATGACAGTTTGTCAAATTGTCGGCGTCAGGATGCCGCCAACAAGAGTTGGTGGCTCCCGTCAGGCTGGCAGTACTAGTCCCAGGACTAGAACTAGACCAGCCTGGATGAGGCCGATTGAAAGCCGTATCACAAGGGCCAGGGTCCTCATCGGCAAACTGACCAGCTTCAGATCAGGCAACAATAGGCCGAGGGTGGTGCGCTTCGTCAGGGAGGCATTCCCTGGTGAGAATGTCTTTGACAACTCACCGGAGTTTGCCTGTAGACTGGTGGAGCGCATCGATGATCTGAAACAGAAGATCGCTGCCTGGGGTAAGCGAATTAGGCGATATTCTGAAAGGGTAAAGAGGTACCAACAGAATCGTCTCTTCATGAGTGACCAGAAGAAGTTCTGCAGAACTTTGGAGCGTCCCGATGTGGTTTTGACGGGGCAGCGACCGGAAAAAGCCGATGTAGTTGCCTTTTGGCGTGGGCTTTGGTCCTGCCTGTTGATCACGAAGATCGATGATGGTTCGAGGCGGTCGAGGGAGCGTGCGAGCCCATAGCGCCTATGAACCCCGTCAACATATCCGAGGAGGATGTGGTGGCTGCGATCCGTAAGGCTCCAAACTGGAAAAGTCCGGGGCCGGACGGATTGCACCATTACTGGTTGAAGGGGTTCACGCGCTGTCACGCTACTCTCGCCCGTCAGTTCCAAAGCGCCCTCGAGAGTGGGACGCTCCCGAACTTCTTAACTACTGGGGTCACTCATTTAGCTCCAAAGAGCGATGCTACCGCGGATCCATCACAATATATCCCCACTTCTTGTCTTTGTACAATTAACAAGACCTTGACATCCGTTCTGAGCTCCAAGATTACTCAACACATTGTTGATAACAATGTGATCTCTGGAGCTCAGAACGGATGTAGGGGCGGTAGTCGCGGTAGCAAGGAGCTGCTCCTCATCGACGCGGTCGTAGGCCAACTGGTCAAACGCAACCGTCGGAACTTCTCCGCTGGCTGGATAGACTACAGGAAGGCGTTCGATTCGGTACCTCATACATGGCTCATGAGGGTCCTCGAGCTGTACAAAATTGATAGTACAGTTCGACACTTCCTCGGGCAGTGTATGGGGTGCTGGAGAACGATCCTGAGTTTAGACGGTCAGCGGATGACGGACGCGGATGACCAAATTGATATAAGGCGAGGGATTTTCCAGGGCGATTGCCTGAGTCCAGTTTGGTTTTGCTTGGCCCTGAATCCTCTAAGTACACTCTTGGAGAATTCAGGGACGGGCTTTCAGTTTCGGAGAGGCGGACCACGCTTGCCTTATCTCCTTTACACGGATGACCTGAAGCTTTACGCCCCCACGGCTGACAGATTGGCGGAGCTACTGACGATTACTAATGATTTCAGTGGTTCCGTCAAGATGGAGCTCGGGGTCGATAAGCGTGCGGTCATTCATGTCGAGAAGGGGCATGTCGTGCACTCTGATGGTGTCGATGTCGGCACCAATCATTTGAGGGCACTCTCCGAGGCTGAAACATACCGGTATCTGGGCATGTCACAAACCATCGGTGTGAAGGTGGCAGACGTGAAACAGGGTGTTTGCGAGGAATTTTATGAACACCTGAAAAGTGTGCTTAATAGCTACTTGTCAGGCGTTAATAAGATCCGAGCCATTAACTCCTGGGTCATGCCTGTACTGATGTACACGTTTGGCGTGCTCAGATGGACTCAGTCCGAACTAGACGCTCTGGACAGACGAGTCCGCACGACGATGACCTCTCATCGAATGCGTCATCTGAGATCGTCGGTTATGAGATTGTATATCCCGCGGAAGTGTGGTGGTCGAGGCCTCTTAAGTGCCAAAACCATGCACAACCGCGAGGTATGCAACCTCAGAAACTATTTTTTGACGATGACGGATGATAGTATTTGGAGAGAGGTGGTCGCTAGTGATAAAGGACTGACCCCCTTATCGTTGGCCTCACAGAATTGGCGAACCCCGGAGGTACTTGGCACCTCTGATCGGGAGTCCGTATGGAAAGAGAAGGAGCTGCACGGGAGGTTTTACAAGATACTTCACGAACCTTTCATGGACCGTAAAGCCTCCTTGCATTGGCTGCGTTTCGGGGACCTCTTTGGGGAAACCGAAGGTTTTGTCTGTGCAATACAAGACCAGGTTATCAAGACGCGGAACTATCGGAAATACATCCTAAAGGACGGTACCACAGACATCTGTCGAGCATGTGGCCGTCCCGGAGAGTCACTTAGGCATGTTATTTCCGGTTGTTCGGCTCTTGCTAACACTGAGTACTTGCACAGACACAACCAAGCAGCCGAAATCCTACATCAGGAGCTCGCTCTGAAATACGGACTCTTGCAACAGAGGCTGCCGTATTACAAGTATCTGCCGGAGCCAATCCTAGAAAACGACCGTGGCAAAATCTATTGGGACCGATCCGTTATCACGGACAGGACTATTCTAGCGAATAAGCCTGATATCGTGGTATGGGATCGGTCGCAGTCAAGGGTATTTCTAGTGGATGTCACTATCCCTCATGACGAGGGTCTCGTGAAAGCAGACACCGAGAAGCGTCGGAAATATCTCGATCTGGCTCACGAGGTCACCGACATGTGGGGTGTGACTTCGACAGAAATAATCCCAATTGTTTTGTCCGCGAACGGGTTAATTCCAACCAGCCTCGCGACCAACTTGAGGCGGTTGGATTTCTGTGGCGTGTCGGTTCCAGCACAAATGCAGAAAGCGGTGCTGCTCGATACGGCTCGGATCGTCCGTCGGTTCTTGAACCTGACTCCCTGACCCCGACCGACTGTGCTTTTGTCGGGGAGTACCGCCTCTCCCATTTAAAATTTATATTTTCATTTTCGGCCATGGGAGAGGCAAGAAACAAAAATGTTTTCCGAAATAATAATAGAAACTAAAAGTATTCCCAAAATAATAATATATAATTTATTATCAGACAACAAGGTCCATATAATATTAGTAAACTTAGTCTATGTTAGTATTTTGCAATTTGGTAGGCAGAGGCTTTGATTTTTGACGCGCAGCCCTGAAGCGCCGGAACACTATTCCCTCAGGCCAAAAATTCTCTCCTAGCAGAATCTTCTCGTGGACTGCGGGAACCTGGAGCCAGTAGGATTTGAAGTTAGTAGGCCTACTGGGCTCCAGACGTGAGATGTTGAGCACGGTTATGGGACCGAGGCTCGTCTGCTCTATGTGACGCAAGATATCATTGTGCGTCATCTGTGGAGCTACTCGTGATATATAAATATCCAGTACCGGTGTTGCATCCTTCAAGGGGCACGAGGCTGCTGGGACGGTACCACGCTTATTCCTGTTGTTAGCACGACGTTTGGGTTTTTTCCCAACCAGGGTAAATCCATCGTCGTCTCCAACAGTCTTCGGCGCGGCACGAACGGGCGCGGCTCGGTTCTCCTTTCCATCCCTCCGTCTGGTAGCCGCGGCGGGTGGCGGGGGGTTCGGGCAGCGACGACGGGAGCGTGGTTGGCTACCTGACTCCAGCACCTGTGCGAATGAACCCTTGTGAGCCATCGATGTCGATGGCGCGTCGGGTTTTCAGAAAGGTGCGGATGGGCGCAGCGAACTCGTTCCATCACAAATTCGCTGAGTTGTCGGAGGATCACAGTCAATGACCGGGCAGTTTACTGGTTCAGTTGTCACAGTTATTTTGCTGCGTTGCGAAGTGTCGAGTGGCGGACGCTTCTGCCGTTATTATTATGGTAAATGTGTTGATCGAATGTCAGTTAAACGCGCTTAAAAGTCTTACAAAAATCCCAAAATTTAGAATATTTTTAGCAAGTTTTGGAAGTTTAAAGAGAATGAGTTAAAAAAATGTTGTCGATGATATGTCTCTAAATGCATCGCACAACAATCACTGAAAACCCCCCTTACCTTAAATCGCCTCTATCTATACCCGAGGAGGAATAAATTAGTATTGCTATCTTAAACCGGCTCTAAAATTCTTTAATTTCATCCCTCCCAAGTTATGCGTTATAAAATTTATGCATTTATATTGTACCATGTCATTAAATTATTATTCTATTGGACTAAACAGGAAAACAGGAAATAGGAGTGATGATTTGGCATGTGGTTCCAGATATTTTTGCTCCGAATATTAAACCACACACCATGTTTTTATCCACTGAGATGGCAATGTTCACATAAGTTCATTTGTAGACTGAAATTTACTTTTACCATTTACACCGTTTGCTGGCGTCTGACTGCATTCAGTCGAGGTAAAGACGTCTCTTTTTTATATAAGTTAGACATAAAATAAATATTAACGTTCATGCCGTTTATCCCCGAAGGGGTTGGCAATGGTAACAATACTTATGTACAATGTGACAGCGCCACCTAGTGTCAAAAGTAGGTACCAACATTTTGCTCTAGGGCTGCCCCCTGTACTCTTATGATAGGAGGAAGCCCTATCACCGTTTAGTACGAAAACACTGTCACATGGCCAAGTACAACTCAAGCCAAGATTTGAACTCACGCCTTTCTGTTAGTTAAACGTAACAGAATTATGCTTTAGAATAAAATAAAAAAACACTTTAATGCATGTTAGTAACATTCCAAAACATTCTTTCTCATTATAGTCAATGTATATGACTGACCGTGTACTTGTACCCACTAACATAAAGAAAGTTTAACGGCATATCTTTATAACAAAATTATATTTATTATATCCACATAAATATAGACATTTATATACATATATGTACAGAGTTAAAGGTATATAAATGATAATAATACCATACATTTATTAAGAAAATACACATATAAATTAAGTTATTGTAACATTTTTATTCCAAATATACCTAGGAAAAAACAATTAAAATCCATAATCGAGGTTTTTTTGACATTTATAATCATATTTTGAATAAAAAGCCTAACGTTGTGATGTCTCAAACATTCCAATCAATTATCGAAGTGTTCACGGCTCAATGATCTTGTCTATTTAATCAATTAGGTATTAATAATTAGTTTACAGAATAGCGTATTACTTACGACTCAGCAGACTTCACGGGAAATCGCAAAATTATGATAAATTTAAGAGTAAATTCAATATAAGTATATAAAATATTCAGCTAATATTAATGTTGTCAAAATCTAACTTATGCTCATTTTGACCGTTTACAGCGTATTTTCTGAAATTGTGGCAAAGATGTTAAATTTTCTATTATTCAGAGTATAAAGTTTTATTTGGCTAGACAGTTAATATGACTAAGTACATTTCTATGTGGGTTTTTGCATGATGTATTCCATCGCACTTAAAAAACCTGAATAATATAACAAAAAACACATTGTTTGTATTATTATATTAGGTGTAACCGGATTCAAGATGTGAATCGTCGTCGTATCCATGTATTAGAAGCGATAGTCTTCTAAACTGAAGGCTTACATAGACTAACTACAACTACTTGTAATAAAACATAAATGTTACGATACGAAATAAAAAGGCTGTATTCTCCGTACCTCCAGCGACAATTGTACAAGCAATGAAGTTTTATTTAAATGGCGCACCTCCTTTTATTGTTTCCTTTTTGGTGGAACGTTACACGTACGAAATGCTGAAATGTAAAAAAGTTGCTTCATTTAGCTTATATTTTACGAGATCGTGTAAAGAGGTTGCCATTTTTTATTGTTAGTAAGAACCATGATTGTCTTATGTATTCAACATGGCTTTCAGAAGAAAATTAAAAAAATATACATGATTTATACTGTAGTACTTGAAAACCCTCTTCTGCAGAGATAATATTAGAATATGTATGTTGTACTAAAGAAAACTATTATATAAGCATGCAGTTCAAAACATCACACCCTATATAGTTCTATGAAAGCTATATTATACGTAGCGGACAACCGCTTTAAACTTTTAAACGACAGGTTTAAAAAGTTCTAGCGTAGGCGGGAGTCCGTAATGAGTTAAATAAATTGAATAAGAAGAATAATCAATAGCAGGGAAGCAAGCAAGATTTGACATTATCCTGCAAAGTTATGATTAATTCTCTCTACCTACCCCAATGAGAGTGAATGGTCTGGGCTTATGTTAGTTAAATAAGAATGAACTTCAGTAAAATGAGTTAGCTATTTTATTTTGACATAAAGGCAAAAGTTTCGAAGCTTCAAATCCTATGAAAAAGCTTGTTATAAAACAAAAGATAATATTTTTTACGGTAACCAAATCAGTGAGCTTCAAACATCGTTAGTTTAAGTGCTTTTTCATGTTAGAAAAATGCATTGGTTAAAGTAAAAATGAGTTTTGATTTCCTTTTAGGCTTATATTTTCAATACATTTTCTGACGCGACCCTTGAAGTTAATATTTCAAATTTTGATAGAACATTGATTAAAAATGAAGAGATGCTTGGAAAAAAGATGAATTTTAAAATTGAACTGTTTAATTTAAAAGGGAAACATTTATGAGTACAAAGGTGACTTAAAATTTAATCTTGAAACTTGAAACTAATTTGGTAACTTCAACAGAATTTACGGTTACTATACTATTTACTATACATAATTTGTTTTTTACGTGAAAAGTTCATGTGTTCGAGTCCTGTTGGTGTTGAAAATTTTTGATTGCTTAATTGATTAGTAATATTTTTTTTACCAGGGCTTAAAGTTACATCCGTTTATTTGATAAAGATTTAGTTCCGAATTATATTTATACTTAATTTTAAGCGGTACAATAGCCTTAAGTCATCTTATTAGCAAATTAAAGATATTTTGATGGTAAGTTTTAAGACCCATAAGACCCATTGGTTTCGGTTCAAAACCAGATAGAATTAATCTTGAAATAATCTTTTGTAGTTTGATGTATATGGAAGATGATAGATCGAAATAAGATTTAAACAATTTATGAAATTATTACGGAGATATGTTGTTTTACTTCAATCTGTATAAAGTTAAACATAATAAAATACTGGGCATAGATACATACATATATACACGGCTATAAATCCCTAAAAGGGGTAGCCAGAGCTGAGAAATTAGAAATCCCTCAGCCGCTTTTGGAATTTGAGTGGGGAAAATCAACTACGTCATCAGTAAAGCTAGTTTAAAAGAAGTTATCCAAATACGACAGGTTTTATTCCGGAAGCAATTTTGGTAGGAAATTGAAAAAGTCTAAGCCAAATACTCTAGAATAGTGCCCCGGAAATTGATTTATCGATGTGAAAACATGAGGCAATATAGGTTGGCCAGCAAACTTTTTTTACTTTCTTTGCCTATTCGAAAATATATATGTCGCAAACATTCATGATATTTTTTTTTAAACTTGTGACGTTTTTTTCTGTGGAGTCAATGAAGATTATTACTATTATCTAATAAACTAGTGGTGCACATTTTAGTATAAGTAGAACGGGACATGCTTTCATCGAGATCTCAAAATCATTTATTTCTGGCAATTTTTGCAGGGGCCAGGCAATTTGTACGCAAACACACGTACCGAAGTAAATATAATTTTCATCGTTACAGGCACTACAAGAATAATACTAAAACAACGACACACTTATTTTCAAACATACTCACTCGAAATTCCTGTATGCGACAAATAAACATTTAGAATAACATTCAGAACACATGAAAAATAATAGGGTTACGGATTCTTAACAATTTATCCAAATCAATTAATTTGAATGAATGAGTGATTGATGGGAAATCTTCTTATATGATTTAATCAAATAACAAAGGTAAAATCGTTTATTTATTCCAAATGTAATTAGGTAAAGAAAGAAAAATAGTATTTATTCATTGCCTGAGGGTACAGATATAACAAAATACAACGATATAAAAATGACAGTTTTACCTAAATTTACAAAATTAATAGTTTAAAAAACACGCTTTTACAAGTGCACTTAAAAGTCAAAAATAAATTACAGGTCGTTCAAGTTGTCTCTATTTCTGGGCTGAAGTGTAAACTATGTGCTTTTAATAATAATATTTGATTGTAAAAACGTGGGGCGCTGAAGCAGGAAAAACTTTCTGTAAACAAATACACGAACAAAAACTCTACATTTTGCCACTGTTGACTAGTATTTTGAACAGACTGTTTAATATAGAGCCTCGAACTAGTGGTGCTGCAACTCTAGTTAGAGTGCCGATCTCTGTAACCTGCTTCCCGAAACATCACTTAACTTGATTTCTTAGCAAGGTAAACAAAAAATCTTTCCTTTTCCAGCGCCCCACGCTTTTACAATCAAATATTATAATTAAAAGCACATAGTTTACACTTCAGCCCAGAAATAGAGACAACTTGAACGACCCGTAATTTATTTTTGACTTTTAAGTGCACTTATAAAAGCGTGTTTTTTAGTGTTTTTTAAACTATTAATTTATTTTATGCTTTTTAGTCTTTGCTAATGGCATTTTTTAAACATGTATTTCAAATTGACGAATGAGCCCGCATCCTCTCCATCTCCGCCAGTGCGTCTGTATTGCATGGTGTCTTACCTGTCAGCTTAGAACAATCTAACTCTTCAATCTGGAGACCACTAAGAGATTTTACTCGACTTAGCGCCACATATGCCTGTCCATCCGCAAAAGTACGGGACCCTAAGTACACCACGGCGTGGTCCACCGTACAGCCTTGCATCTTGTGCACGGTAGATGCCCAACTTAAAATCACTGGGAGCATGCGCCTTTCCACCGTACCGTAGCTGTACTTGGCCGGGAATTGGATGCCAATAGGCTGAATTAGGTGCTTGCCGTCGTTACCAAAATTAACTTTGATGGACGGGATGTCGGTTTCATACATTTGGTCGCGTCTAAAGTGTGGCCAGACGGTGTCCGTGATAAAACCGATACTCCCATTCACGAGCCCCTTCTCTACGTTTACTTCTCTAGCTCTTTGAGCAGCTCTAGCAGCAGCATTATGCTCACGTAAGTGCTGCAATCGCATACTACGCTCTTTGTCCGTTTCCAAAGCTCTTGATTGAGTGATGTATTCTTGCAAATATTGAAGTCTCGCAGCCCGTTCTTCTTGAGACTCTGACGCTCTCATTTGTGAGTTGTGCTCACGTAAATATTCAAGACGAGCCGCACGTTTTACTTCAGTCTGCATGATCCGTCGGAAACGATACATCGTATGCTAATATTCATAATGAAGTTCCAGTTCAAATCTTCCGGCTCCATCATCAGATCAGTTCGATAGTACCATATTATTGTATTCAGTCCTTGAAACCTAATCGTGGTCAAAGTTCATTTAGTGGTCAAAGTTCATTACAAGACCTTTCTAACAAGTCCAAATATAATACGATCATCCATCATTAAGTTCCAGTTAATATCTTCCGGCTCCATCATCAGATGAGCTCGACAGTACCATATTATTGTATTCAGACCTTGAAACCTAATCGTGGTCAAGGTTCATTACAAGACCTTTCTAACAAGTCCAAACACGGCTATGATACGATATTTCATCATGGAATGCTAGTGCCTATCTTCCGGCTTCATCATCAGACCTTGAAACCTAATCATGTTCAACGTTCATTACAAGACCTTTTTAACAAGCCCAAACACGGCTATGATACGATCATTCATCATGAAGTTCCAGTTCATATCTTCCGGCTCCATAATCAGATCAGCTCGACAGTACCATATTATTGTATTGTCATCGAAATCAAATACAACTGCCAATTTTCATAACGCTATGACCTTTAGAAGATGGTTAAATTAGTTTTCTTAGAATTGATTATATAGTTACATACATACAGGTCGACCTAATAAAAGCGTGTTAAAAATTACCACCAACTTAAAAAAGTGCAGTGCAAAACTAGAGAAAAACAAACAACAAAACAAAAGAAATTATAAATAGCACTAAACAAAAGGATATAAGCACACACTGGCTCAGCATTATTAAGTAAGGTATATGTATATATATATTTATTATTCCAAAGCTCTGGCTACCCCGTTAAGGGATTTATAGCCGTGAGTATATGTATGTATGTGTATGTATATGAAATGGGTATATTTATTTAAAAAAAATATAATCATCAAGAAATATTTTTTTACGAAATAATGGTGGTGCTTGTTTCAAAATTATGGAATAGCGCGCGTTTTTACTATAATGACTATCACTTTAGAGCAGCGGTTCCTAACCTTTTCAATGTCACTACCACTGTAAACAAGTATGAATGAGTTTACCCCTAGCATTTTTTTCATAATTGAGCTATGTACATTTAGAAATATGTTTATTATGTGAGAAATTGCACGATTAGGTAATCAATAAAATAATATATAAATCATAGAGGTAATTAGTGTGAAGGTTGAAGGTCTGAGGTGCGCATTCATAAAATAAAAATGATTTTAATTAATAACATTTAAAAAGCGCCATCGATCAAAAATATACAGACACATTTCAAAATAACCATTTAGCGCCTTCAGTATGATAGGGTGCATATATTGATTTACTGATGCAATGCAGTTTTATGCATACTTTTAAGAAATTACTTTTTATAAAACCTTTTCTCTATATAAACTACAATTGTGCAAGTTTTAAACATCTCCGCATGCCCAATTTTAGTAAAACATTCGACACGCGCGGGATGTAACGAGTTAGTGCGGTTCTTTATATATTTTATAAAATGGTGACATAATTGATCAGTGGTCATGAGTGGCGAACTTTTCCATACATTAAAGTTATTGAACCATTCTGGGTTCAAAAATTGAGAAAATATGATACTTGTTTAAAGTTATTGTAAAAATAAATTGGAACTAAATAATAGAAATAACTGCTACATATTAACCATTCCGGAGGACATTTCGGGAGGTTAGTAACATTACCTAATTTTTGTTCATTATTTCTTAATAATATGTCACGAAACAATAAAACATGCTTATTTTCTAATTAAAAGATGCATCTGTATAACCAAAACTTTATCTGTATTGCTTTAAAAAACAAACATGTTTACGCAAAATAATATGGTAAAAAGAAATAAAAAAAAGTATTATCCCAGAACTCTTTTCAAAAATGTCTCGTAGAAAATTCCGTAGAAGCAGCATAAGTAGAACGTTAATTAACAGCAAAGAGCTACAAATTCGTTTCCCGTATTTCTTAAGAATAGAAAATAAAAGTTTTCTTTAAGCTAGCAGCTGCAGAGTAATTACTTTATTAAAAACTAAAGATTTGCCCTCGCCTCTGACAACTTTGTTCGTATTAAAGTTTTGCTAATTTACTTATTTGAATTAATACTCTTTTTTGAAATTGCCGTGTTAGTGTGACATTCTAAGCCGGCCTGGATTAGAATCACACTACACACACACAATCACACTACTACACTACTTTCTACCCACGGGTGGCGTATGAGTATGGGGTTTTTAAAAGTGGTTTTTGGGCGATGCGTTTGGACAGCTTATATGTGAAGTCCAATTAATTTTACTATTATTATTTATTCATTGATATCTATTTGATTTTAATTATTTTTAGTAGAGTATTCATTTTACATTGCCACTTAATACAATTTAACATTCTGCTGTTGCTATGTAGTGTCGACTGTAGTGTAAGAGGCGACTATAGGCGGCTATTTTTTAAGTGGTTTTGGGCGATGTGGTTGGAGACCCGTCACCAAAAACATTCATTTAAACCATCTTCTCCCCAATCAACTTCCAAAAGTGGCTGAGGAATTTCTCATTCCAATGCTCTGCCTACCCCGTTAAGGGATTTATAGCCGTGAGTATATGTATGTTTGTATGTATGTACAATTTAACATTATTTGTGATGAACCTTTGTGGACGTACGCGTATTGCTGTTTTAATTTATGATTCTTGTATACCTTTTATTTGTTTTAAATGTGCGAAACGCAAGAACATATCTGCACTATGCCGCACTAACCGCTGCCTATCCAGATACGAACAAATGCTGGAAGAACGACTATATACATATATAGATAGATCTATATAATCTTGAGCAAATTGCAGTGCAGTTAACTCGTGCAAATAGAGGCTCGACCAATCTGTTTGATTGAACGCTGTTTATTGATCTAATGTGTAATGTGTTCACAAAGCTCATAGCCTTCATAGTACACCAAGTTGTAAATGATCCTGGCCATCGATTTGCCTCAAGTAAGACTGACTAAACCTAATTTAGGTTTGGTTATTTTGTGTTCGTACGATGGTTTTTGAGAGACAGGAAGATGTGACAGAATGCGTGATTTCAATTGATGGTAAGGATGTGGAACAGGTGAAGGAGTTTGTATATCTGGGAAGTTTCTTTACAATGGATGGAAAATGTGATGAAGATATTGAAAGAAGAGTGAAAAAGGGTAATGCGGTAAATGGAGCAATGAATAGCCTGATGACCAGTCAAACGGTGTCTGAAAAGTACCGAATGGCTGTGCATGATGCTGTTCTTGTTCCCTCGCTTATGTATGGAAGCGAATGTTGGGTGTGGCAGAAGAAGCATTAGAGCCGAGTGAATGCAGTAGAGATGAGGTCCCTCAGAAAAATTGTAATGTTAGATTGTGTGAACGAGTGAGAAATAGTGTTTTGTATAATTTTGTAATTCGTGAAAAGTGTGGTGTAAAAGATGATATTGTAAGAAAGATAGAAAAAGGAATGTTGAGATGGTTTGGGCACATAGAGAGATCCATCCTCTCTTATAGATAAAAAATTGGGATAATCTATAGAGCTAGTGTGGATGGTAATGTTAGCAGAGGACGACCACGGAGAACACACTTGGACCAAATTTAGAGTGTGCTCAAAAAGGCTGGCGACCGAAGTATGAAGAATAAAAGAGCATGTATGAAAAGATTGGTGGATGTAAACGAAGCTAGCGAGGTTTGTCAGGATCGTGCAAAGTGGCGATCAATAGTCTCTTCCTACCCCAATGGGAACTAATGGCGTGAGTATATGTATGTATGTAAGTATGTTATTTTGTGTTATTTTGCTTCGTAACAGTATTTAAGTATTGCCTTTGGGATCAGGGAGCTTTTTGTAACTTTTTGTTGGCTTACTTATTTATAAATTTTATTTATACTACTATATATACTAACTATGTACTACTATAACTACTTTATATATATATATATATATATATACTACTACTTATACTTGAACACTTTTGATTTTAGAAACTACTTGTCTGGTTTGATTGAATAGTTTTCAGCGTTAGTTAATTCATTTATCAACGAAGCTGATAAATTGGAGTCACATAACAAAATTAGTGGTGTGAAATGAATTTCACAACGTCAGTTTACACTAGCAGTATCACACATGATTTAGTACTTTCGTATTGCATGCATTATGGGATGTGCAGTTGTGTGTATTTCCCTCATGGAGTAATAACTGCCAATTGGACTTCTATTTAAGAAAAATCTATAGAGAATGTACAATAAAGTGAAATCTGTGATGTACAATAAAGAGTTTTTTTTCTATTCTACTATATAATAAATAGTAATAAATCTTTGAAAAGAGTGTTTCTAGTGGCTGTAATACCTACACTTAAAATCTAAAGATACAAAACAATTATAAAGACAACCGTTATACCAAATTTTAATTTAAAAAAATTAGCTTAGTTTTTAATAGGTCCATCCATATTGCGATATTCAGAATTCATAAAATGATCAATTCTGAAACTTTATATATCTGCATATATCAAAACGATAAACAGAGTTCAATTATTTCAGAGGTCTTTTCTATAAAAAATTGTCTTTTTTAAAATGATATGTGTGGTTAATTTATCATGGTTGTCAACGGTGGGGGTAAACATCATGAGGAAACCCACATGGCCGAATTGTAGTTAGCCATGTGACAGACGATTCGTACAAAACGGTGATAGGCCTGCCCCCTATCACGTGAGAATACTGTGTAAGCAAATCGTGAGTACCTACTTTGGACACTTAGTTGCGCTGTCACGTGTTGTTCACAAGTATTGGTACCTCTGCCAACCCCTTCGGGTATAAACGGCGCGAACGTTTATTTTATATTATGGAAACTTGTTTCCATACTGTGCTTTGAAAAGGTTTTTTTTTCTGTATCATAATTTTACTTTAAAACATAATAATTTAACACAATTCGCTCGAAAATCGCGTCAAATATCAAACCTTATTCCTTGTGGTGGAAAAATCCAGAAAAGTAGTTCAAAGAAAAATCCTTTTTCAAGTTTATCGCGTGTAAAATCGTGCGGCTTCGCTGTGGGTCTTTGTGTGCCTCAATTCTCTGATTTATGCAGCTATTTAACATTTTTTATACAGAAGAAGCCAAAAGAAGGGTTTGCTTGTTTTTGGTGTTATCTTTGAACTTTTAAATTGATTGTTTTTGTTCGCTTCTCTTTTTGACACCGATGTTATTTAGGAAGGAAACGTACAGTGTTTATTTATAAATTTTGTTAAAAAGGTCATTCGAAATTTAAAGCATTTTAAATTTGAATAGGATTCACTTAAGTTGGCAAGTTGTCGTACATAAGCTCCGTTTTAAAGCCATTATTACGTTTTAGCCAATATGCTTAGAACTTCCAAAGTGATATCTATGTGACAAAGCATAAAAGCTTAGGCTGCAACAAGAATATTTTATTATTCATAAGTTAATGACGGCCACATAAATGTTAATCTTCTTTTCTAACATAAAATTTAAAAATTGTAAATGTATACTTTATAGTTTTTAAATGTATAGTTGTTACTAATTCCACATGAGAATACACTGGATGCATTCTTATTCCAAAACCGGGGCGATTATTATATAATATAGGAAAACAATTTAGTATGATGTATCGTATGCCGTATAGTGTCGGCTTAGAATAGCACTACCCCCATTTCTTCCGGTGGGTGTACTAAGAGGCGACTAACGGTATTGGGGGCTTTTGAGGGATTTTTGGGTGATGCGGTTGGAGACCCATCACCAACGACCTTTATTTTACCATCTTTTCCCCTCACAACTTTCCAAAAGTAGCAGAGGAATGTTTAGTTCGTTAGCTCTGGCTACTATTTCTAGGGATTTATAGCCGTGAGTATATGAATGTGTGTATGTAATATAGTATGAATTATAATATTAATTAACAAAATTAAAATACAATTTAATTTAAAGGGGCTATACAAAATTTATATGGTTTTGCTCACAACAGTAATTCTTAGTAAAAGGAACTAAAACTCCCCAACACCAGACATGGTTGTTATTCTGTTCTTGTTTGTGGCGCATTTTTTTAACCTTCCTAATCGAGTCTGAATACTTCAAGGCTGGTTTTAATTTTTGAATCGTACACATACTAACGCCGTTAGTACCCATTGGAATAGGCAGATCGATCGCCACTTTTTAACATCCTGACAAGCCTTTGTAGTTTCGTCCACAGCCATCAGTGCTTTCATACATGCTATTTTATTATTTGTACAAGTTCTTCGGACACCTCCCTCTTTGAGCACATTCAAGTCAATTCTAGCCAATTGTAATAAATTTAAATTAAATTTTCTACTACAGCAGAAGGGTTTTCAATTAGTTAATTCTGAGATATCTAAAGCTAAAGCTTCTTTACAATTTCCTGTATAAATTGATATTTGGGAAATCCATTTTTAGAATGGCTAAATAAACTCAATTTAACTGTTATGTTACCGTCAAATGTTACCGCCATAAATCTTGAAAGGAGTTGCAGAAGCTCTGATGCTTCTAAACATCAACTATCTTCTTTTTTATCATTTTTTCCCATTGGAATAGGCAGAGACGATTGCCACTTTGTACGATCATGGCAAACCTATAGAGTTTGGTCTACATAAGTATTTGTTTTAATTAATGCCCTTGTATTTTTTCGCCATGGACGCGTGCATTGAAAGTCTATGTTTTACTTATGAAATGGAACCAAACTATAATACTAAATACAAATATAAAATAACTAAAACACAAGTCTGATTAAAAATTTCGAAAAGTGACATAAGGCACGGTATCAAGTATATAATTATTTGTAAGTATACTGCCTACAAATTACGACACTGCAAAGTCACATCATATAAGAAAGCATCCCCATGTTTTTAGAAGTAACAAGTACTTAACTATACTATTACTAACGACTACTAAGTGGAAGCAGGGTAGGTTTACTTTTCAATTGTTTTATTCCACTGGTAAAGAAATTTATATAGTATTTTCTAAGATTTTCACGATTGCACATTATAATTGAAACAACTATTGATTTTCGGATATTTTAATCGTGTAATAACACGCGATTAAAATATCCGAAAATCAATAGTTGTTTCAATTATAAAGTAATTTATATTTAAACAAATCTAAAATATTTACATAGCAACAATTGCGTATGGTGGTACTCGTATTTTGCTCCGAGAAAATAAAATTTATTGTAGAGGGCTTGAAATATATTGTATTTTCTAGAAAATCATTAATCTGAGTTGCGCCACTTCCCATATCACACAAAGAAATTAGTATTGCCTTTAAACGTCAACTCTCAATAAAATTGAATTATACCTTTTTAACACTGTACCCAATCATAAACTTACACCTAGGGTTTTTTAATGACTTACTAAAATAACATACATACATATACTCACGGTTATAAATCCCTAGAAGGGTAAGCCAGAGCTAAGAAATTAGAAATTCCTCAGCCACTTTTGGAAAGATAACATAACACATAACATAAACGTTCACGCCGTTTATCCCCGAAGGGGTTGGCAGAGGTACCAATACTCCTGAACTCACATGGCAAGCGCCATCTAGTTTCCAGAGAAGGTACCCACGTTTTGCTTAGACAGTGTACTCACGTGATAGGTGGCAGGCCTATCGCCGTTTTTAAACGAATACACTGTCACATGACTGAGTACAACTCAGCCATGTGGGTTTCCTCACGATGTTTTCCCTCACCGTTAGCAACCTTGATAAATTAAGATGATGATAAATTTTGGAAAGATGAGTGGGGAAAAGATGGTAAAATAAAGGTTGTTGGTGATGGAACTCCAACCACATTGCCCAAAAAACCCTTAAAAGCCCCAATACCGTTAGTCGCCTCTTACGGGGTAGTGCTATTCTAAGCGGACACTACACAGCAATAAATAAAACTGAAATAAATAAAAAATAAACTTGGTAACGTTAGATTACGTACGTTTTTTAAATTAGCTAGCATCGACAGTAACTTACATTCAAATGGAATTACATCGTAATGATCCCATACATAATACTCATTAATGTAGTCAGACGCTACCGATCGCCGCCTTGTCTGATAACGTCCAAAGCTTTCAAATTTAATTTTTATTGATCATTTTTAAATGCTTCAGATCAGAAATCTTAATATGAACAAGTTTAATCATCAAATAAAAATGTGAAAGGGTCATACAAGATGAGTATATACATATATATATATACAGAAGTAATATGAGCAATCTAAGTATGTTGCGTGCCGAGTGTCGTGATAAGAAAATGTTATGTATACAGCTGAGAACACTCCCAGGGGTCCTGGCAGGTTCTTTGAGGTAAGTAATGATACTGTATAGACTCTGAATGGAGTTAATCTTGAAATATAAGTAAAACCTAAAAGAAAAACACCTCATTTTTTACAAATAGATTTCTTTGAATCTCATAAATTCTTTGGCATTCGATTTTTGTATTTCGTTTTTTTAATTTTCCATACCACAAATAATTGACGAACAGTCTCCAGGATGATTTTATTTCTCAGATTTAGCTTTTCAACCATAATTACATTACATTTATAAGTGCAAGATAAGCGAAGGTTGCGGGTTCGATCCCTGCTGAGAGCAACATTTAGGTGATTAGCATAAATGATTGTTTCTTAGTCTTGGATGTTATTTATATGTGTATTATATAAAACAAAATATATATCGTTGAGTTAGCATCCCATTAGACATGTTTCACTTATTTTGTGGCTAGCTTGATCTGTTTTAATATATGTCAATTTTATGCAAAATGACTCTATTTTTGTATTTTCATCATATATTTTTTCTCTTTATATGTATGACTCATTGATAACGATCATATAAGGAAGATTGCGTTCAGTGTAGTCAGTTTTAATCTGCGCTGTACTTTATTTTCCTCCTACTTTCGGTAACTATAACTTACTTAATCTTCCCTTGGATACGCCAACTTGATGTGAGGCGTTGTTCATTCTAGGAAAATAGAGAAGCGTTTCTGTTTACAACTAAAATTCTTCACATAATTACAGCGTTTTTGTTCATTAAAACCTCATGTGGGGATTATTACTAATAAATAAAGGATAAATAACCCGGAGGACGCGGGTTCGATCCCCGCTAGTATCGAAATTTTTCTTTCCTTTATATATTAGTAAAATTCTTCATTGCATCCATTTTTCATTTTGTAAGTTTTACAATTATATCTTAATTTTCATATTTTACTACTTTTTATGTGAAATATATATGTAGCTTATGAAGTTTTACTCAAAAGTCTTTCAATAAGACACCAACAACTGACCCTTTTAACGTAACTAAAGCCCAGTCGTCTTAGAAGTATTGATATTATATTAAAGAAAAACAAAGGCTTTTAAAAGTAGCCTTTACAACTCGCGCATGATGACAATTTGAATTGCGACACCTTTTTTTATATATTTTATAATCTTTTCCCAATTAGACTGCCAAGAGTGTTAATTTCCAAAACAACATACATTATACGTAAATATATACACATAGTCACGGCCATAAATCCCAAAACGGGGTATCTAGAGCTGCAGAGTTAGAAATTTCTCAGTCACATGTGGAAGTTGATACGGGAGAAGACGGTAGAAATAAAGTATCGTTGATGATGGGTCTCCAATCGCATCGTCCAAAAACCACTTTAAAAGCCCCATACCCTTAGTCGCCTCTTACAACACCCGTGGGTAGAAAGGGGTAGAGACATTCCAACACGGCACTACACTATACAAATACACATACATATACTCACGGCTATAAATCCCTAGAAGAGCTAGCCAGAGCTAAGGTATAAGAAATTCTCCAGCCACTTTTGGAAAATTGAGTTGGGAAAAAATGGTAAAATAAAGGTCTCCAATCGCATCGCCCAACAATCCCTAAAAACCCCAATACCGTTAGTCGCCTCTTACGTACGTACACCCACCGGAAGAAATGGGGTAGCGCTATTCTAAGCCGGCACTACACAGATTAAAACTAAAGCTATTTTTTAAGTATAACTATAGATAAATGTATTGTATGAAAGATACACCAGATAGCATACAATTTTTAAGAAAACTATTCTCCTATTGATTTGTGGGTAATTAAACGATGAAGAAACAGAGTGTGAAGAAACATATGTTTTCCTCACCGTTAGACACCATAATATATTAACTAATAATTACATATCATTCAAACATTACACTTAACTGTCTTCGGTTTTCGACAAAATCTAGACAAGTTATATTGAACAACTTTTGAGAACAAATAGTTTGCAAATAATACATATTTTAAAAGAAAGTATATGTTCGTGAAATAATGCAAATAGTATCTAAGTAATAATTTGATAAACTAAAACTAAATTGAAGATTGAACTATTTAATTTTCCTACCATCACATAACTAAGTACAATTTAGCCATGTGGGTTTACTTACATTGTTTTCTCTCATTGTTAACAACCATGTGCAATAACCATTCTAACATTTGTCTTGAATGTATATAGAGCACAGTTTAAAAAAAATTGGTAATGGTATTGAAGTGTACCATTTTAAGTTGAAAGAGCTTTGATTTTTTTAACATTGATAGCAAATAATTTTCATACTAAGAAAAAAAATATTACTCCAACTTCCACGCCGTATATACCTGATGAGGTAGGCAGAGGTACTATTACTTCCGAATCTCATGTGATAGTGTCACCTGGTATTTAGAGTACCCTGGTTTGCCTTGGACAGTGTACTCACGTAATAGGGGGCAGGCAGGCAGGCACCAATGCAATGTCACATGACTAAGTACAACTCAATCTTATGACAGTTATAAAGTTTCGCTCCAATAGAAGTTGAGATCGAAACAATGGCCGGAGCAAGTTCCTGGAATTTCACTCCTTATTCACATTGTTGCCAACATACTAAGACATAGTGAGGCCGCAATCGACAGCTACACCCAGATATTATTCTAAGCGGAAGTGCGTGATTGGTTCCTCAATAAGAGTAAGCTTTGGTTTCAAAGGCATATATTGAGTTTTAGTTACGTTTACCGATAGTCTCGAAATAGTCAGAAGGCCTTCGATTGGCTAGGTGAGCTTAACGCTATGTTATTCACGTATGACGCCAGCACGGTGTTACCTTTCAGTAGCCCGTCATGTAAAGCACTTAACAGGGCAGCAATAGACAGCTGCTCCGTGGAAACCCAGGTGCTATCGGTCATGACGATGAAAAGAAACCGTGGACCCACGTTTGAAACATAATGATCGGAAAGAAAAGATGAACTTGAAGATTAGGCTTGTGTTGCAGATCCGATGCCTTCTCCGTGTTGAGTAGATTCTTAACAGTGCACGTTATGTTTCACTTTGAGATTTGTGGGTCGTGCTATTTCCCGCAGAAAATCCAAAACTGTTAATTGGTACTGGTTCATCCTCGGGAGCTGCCGTCGTTCGGTTCTCAGACAGTGGATGGTGACTATGTTATGTATTTCTGTATAAAAATATTGATGACTCGCTAGGAAATTTCTGAATAGTCCATATGTTTACAATTATTTCAGATTCAACACAAAATTTAATGTTCTGAGTCTACACGGCAATAAAAGCGTTATTTGAAAACATTTTGAGATAAGCGGACAATTTACTGTTTCAATGTGTGCAAAATTTCTTTAAGCATTAATACAGCAAGTATTTTTTCGTGCATTTTAAAACATGATTATAAAGTTGATGTTGTTGATAAGTCTGAATTTCATCTACACCCAGTCATTTGATTTAATATTAGGAGAAATCACCGACAAATCAAAATTAATAGCGCATGTGAAACATTTTGAAGAAAATTTACTGTGGAAAAAAACGGCTGAGGTGATGGTTACGGCAGAAAAAAATGATATTATATCAGCTATTCGTGTCATTGATTTACGTGTGTCCAAGAATGGAGAAGTTTTTATTTCTCAAGGTGGAATTGGAATAGAAAATGTGACAATAGAATTAATACGGAATACTTTCATGGAAGGGTTTCAATTTGATATCTATGTTTATGCTGAAAGCATGAAGGAGGAAACCAGTGAGTTAAATCCCACTAATAATTTTAACACGACTAAAAACATTAACCAAAATTATGAAGAAAACGGAACTAAAATTTACAAAGACCCAGAAACTATAACTCAGTTGGAGATCACTGATTTAACTGAGCCTGAAAATATTGAGGACGATGTATTCCTTGCTCCTCAGTTAAAGGGAACCCTACAAATTAATGATGTAATAGATATTGACAAAGATCCAAAAAATACTGATCGGGCAGAGAATACTGCACAAACTGAAATTCTTTACAAAAGCGGATACGTCAGTTCTACAAAACCAGAAACAGAAACATTAAAAATTAGTTTACTGAAAAAACTCAAACTGACTGAAAAAATATGACATTTGTTTTTCATCAAAATATAACCACTTTTAATTTTTACATAAAGTTACTTTTCTTTGTCCTTTGGGAACCTACATCAAACTTATAGTGCTAATTGATCGATTTTCGTGCCTAATTAATCGTAAACTTGTAACGAAAAAATAATTAAAGTATTTCCAAATGCAACCTTATATTTCAAGCTTTCTGAATATTAAATACGTTTCTTACGATAGTCTTAGTACTGACTGACCGACCTTATTAGATAATTGTAAATATGCATTTATATTAGAAGAAGAAGAAGAAATATTTATTCTCATTAAAAATACAGAGTAAAAAAAACACACCAAATACACACACATAACAAAAAAAATATACTAATATATATAAAATATATAGATCTTGCAATCTACGAGCGCACGTCGCCCTTAGTTGTGCGAGTGACCTATCTGTTTACGCGTCAATGTAGACGTGAGAAGTTTCCGTGCGTAAGGTTAGCAAATATAAAAGAATTAATTCAAGTTATAGATTTTACCTATTTTTTAATATTTTATATCTAATTTATTAGAAGTGGTAATAAAAAACTCATGACGGTAATAAAATAAACTCGTCATAGTAACTTCTAATTTTAATTTTTTATATTTTGTTTAATACTGTAGCTGTAACCATAACTAAAAATTTACACAAAATAAACTGTGATCCTAAAAAATACCTTAACGAAACATAAAATAAAAACCGTGTATGTAATAAAATAACTAATAGTAACTTGTATCACTACCTTCATCAAATATTTCTACACTGTCACGGTCATCATTTTCACTGTCATTGATATTTATAATGAACTCAAAATAATTGTCGAAATTTTTTTTTTTATTATTTTATATTTCATATATATTTTTTATTACTTTGCGTTTTCTTACACTTTTGGGGTTTGACGTGCTAACCGTACTTCTTGAACAATTATACGCACATTTACAATTATCTGTACACGTACAAATAAAAGCGACGTGTGCTCGTAGATTGCATGATCTATAGCAGACAATACCCTTAAGGCAAAAAGGCCCTGACTCGGCATACAATTGTGAGATTGACTCACAATACTGTTACAATATTAATTAACATACCACCGTATTATAATTTCAAATAAAAAATATTTAATTTAAATTTTGAGTATTTCATCTTACAAAAATAATAGCAGTGCTAAACTATCGATTTTGAAGCCATTTTGTATGATTGTGTAAACAGAAAGTATATATCCTCGTGAGTACTTTCCGCTGTATGCCATTTTATTACTGCTATATTTACTGCCTCCGTGGTCTAGCGGTTAAGCGCTTGGTTACAAGTACGGAGGTCTCGGGTTCGATTCCCGAGGGGTGGTAACCTTACAAATTCAATTTGTAAGATTTAACCCAGTTTGGAAGGATATTGCAGGCTTGAATCACCTGATTGTCCGAAAATTAAGATGATTCCGTGCTTTGGAGGGCACGTTAAGCCGTCGGTCCCGGCTACTATTACGGTAGTAGTCGTTAGTCTGCCAACCCGCAATTGGCCAGCGTGGTAGACTATGGCCAAATCGCTCTATATAGGGTAGGCTCGAGCCCCTTGGTGGGGACATATATGGGCTGTGAGAAATAGCTATTTATACTTGAAATGAAAATGTCTTTGACTGCACGATGTAGATGAGAGGGAGATGTGCCAAGTGTGCGAGTGAGGTCACGGGCGCATATCAGCTGTTAGATTTGCAAAATAGCGGTTGCTACATGTTTACTATATTGCTGGAGTTTTATCTTTGTCTTATTTGTTTAAGTTCATTATTATTCTTTATATAACCTTTTTATCAATTGATTGTTTGTCATCTACCAAAAATACTTCTTTTTATTTACATAGACTGAATACTCGTAACTAAGAAAAAAAATTTACAGGTTTTAAGAAAAAAATTTTTGTATACCGGGGGGAAAATCCTCAAAGGATCCCCCGCCACTCGAGAGAGCAACGGGGGTATGTCAGAGTTATACTGACTAAAACCCCCCCGGTTCGGTGCTGCTGGCCCTGCGGCCTATGCGGCGTCACCTTAACGTGTCTTTCCGGCTGAAGGCTGAAGGCCGCCCTGACGGGGCAAAGGAGTGTACCTAAGCTAAGTCGGATAGTGTGAGTATAAAAATAAAAGAGACTCTGGGAGTTGAGTCTGGTGTGGCTCTAAATTTAGTGTAAAGTTCTACGACCTCGCCGGCGGGGTCGGTGTCGGGAGTGGTAGTGGTTGTTGGTGAGTCTGCGAGCGCAGGTGGCCCCTGAGGCCTCGAGCTCGCGGTGGATGTCATCGTCGGGATCCAAGAGCACGCTACGTGGGCGTTTTTCTCGAACCCCGGCGTCCGGGGAAATCGTGTAGTCGAGCGAGGCTCGGAGTAAGGGGTTGGGGTGATCAGGGATCCTATCAAAGTATCTACGTGAGATTTGTTTGAAGTGATCCCTGATTGTATTGAGTCCTAAGTCTCTGTGGAGATCATAGTTCCTAACATACCAAGGCGCCCCTACCGCCTTGCGCATGAACCTATTTTGTATCACCTGGGCCCTGTTCAATAAAACTGACAATCCGACATATATGTCAAGTGTGACAATTCTACAATTCGACAAGTTTCTGTTCAATAAACATTACAGGTGACAAATTTGTCAATGTGGAAAATTGACAAATATGTCGGATTGTCACGACAATTTGACATTTTTCTGTTTAATAAAACTTTTAGCGCGACAGGTGATAGGTGACAATTTGTCGTGAAAAACTTGTCATTTCTGCTTTATTGAACAGTAAATTGTCACGACATATCGACATATTTGTAAAATTGTCGGACAATCCCGACAGGTGAAGTACTGTGTGTCACACACTTATTTGGAGGAATTTAAAACGTTTGTTCAAAGAGACGGTGCTTATGTCGAGCAGGGAAAGTAGAGATAATAAAAACTTTGTATGAATATTGCAATTTTCATATATTTGGCCCAAAGTGGTCAGTTTGTTGTTCATTTCTGTTTTGCGATGAAGGAAATAAACCGATAGCAAAGAAACATTCGGATATTAAATATATTTGTTCTTTACCTTCCACATTTTCCTATTCTACTTCATAAAATAAACAAATATGTCAGGAATTGACATATATGTCGTGACAATGCGACAAATTTGTCAAGGACCATTATCATGGAACTCGACAATGGTTTTCGACAATTCCTAAGTTTTATTGAACGCGTTTAGTGTAGTGACAATTTGTCACGATTTTACCTGTCAATGTCAGACATATTTGTCATCTTTATTGAACAAGCTTAGCCTGACAATCCGACAAATTTGTCAGTTTTTGACATATATGTCGGATTGTCAGTTTTATTGAACAGGGCCCTGGAGGCGATGTATCAAGCCCATATACATGTTTTGTATAGTGTAACTTTGTGACGCAGTGGTAACTTAGTGCGAGCACAAAGCATCGGTGATAGCCTATTCAGGATGAATGAGGCTTTGTTGCGTATGTATTTGATGTGGTGTGTCCATGTAAGCCGGGGATCAAAGACAATACCGAGGTATTTGGTCTTTTTCACCCACGGAATAGGTGTGCCGAAGAGTTGAACAGGCCGTGGCGGATCGTGTGAGGCGCATCCCTTCCTAAAGGTTTTAAGATTATATATTAAAGGCTTTTAAGGTGGAAGATTTTAGATACGTGATGTTATATACTGTATAGTGTCGGCTTAGAATAGCACTACCTCAATTCTTCCAGAGGGTGTACGCAAGAGGCGACAAACAGTATTAGGACTTTGAAGGGATTTTTGGGCGATGTGGTTTGAGACCCATCACCAAAAATCTTTATTTTATCATACATACATAACATAATATAAACATAAACGTTCACGCCGAATATCCCCGAAGGGGTTGGCAGAGGTACTAATCCTTCTGAACATCACGTGACTTTGTCACCTGGTGTTCAGAGTACCCACGTTTTGCATGGACAGTGACTCACGTGATAGGGGGCAGGCCTATCGCCGTATTGTACGAATACACTGTCACATGACTAAGTACAACTCAGCCATGTGGGTTTCCTCACGATGTTTTCCCTCACCGTTAACAACCATGATAAATTAACCACACATATGTCTTTAGAAAAGACAAATTGGTGTAGGCCCGACCCAGGATTCGAACACTAGTCGCTTGCACGATAACCAAGTGTTCTACCCACTGGGCTATCACGGTTGTTATTTTATCATCTTTTCCCCAATTAACGGTCAATTAGAAGATCTCATTATATCATATATAGTTAATATAATAGAAATCGAATTGATTTACGAATAAAATGTGCAAAATAAAGTTGATAAAATAGTAAGTATGAACAATTGTTCTAAATATTTATCCTTAAATCAAGGGAAAACATTTACAAGTCCTAAAGTGGTATCACTCTTCGTAGTTCCACTGTTTGATAATTGTCGGCTGAGGACGCTAGTGTCAATACAGTCAAAGTGCATTCAGCGATTCAAAAGCCGCAGCGACCAGTGTGCTTACGTAATACCAACATTTATTGCGATCGCGTTGCTGCGGAGCGGCTAAGGTGTCGCGCCTGCTGTTTCATCACAAGTTGCCGAAAGATGCGTAATCAGCCTGCGGTGTTCTACCCATTGAGCTATCACGTCGTCGTCAAATCAAAAATATTACTAGGCTTTTATGCCTGCTGCTTGGGTCTGATCTTTAGATCATATCGCTTAATTTGTAGGGATTTGTATTGATAATAAACCTGATGGTTGTCTCGGCTGACGTATTACTTAGTTAAATTTAAAGTAAGCACTAAAACCAAGACAATATTTTAACGCGGTGAATGGTCACTAAAACATACACGTAAAACAATACATAAGCAAAATTAGGCGCGGACAAACATTACTATCACATAAAATGTTGCTCAAACAAGCTAAATTGCTGAATATTCTACCTTTCTCAATCAACAAAAATAAATCTTATGTCCCCTCAATTATCTTATAGGTCAAAGAATCGTTCTAGCTACCCTGGGATTTATGGTTTTACACATACATGTGAAAATAGTATGCACGTGTTTAGACGATAATGACTTAGTTTATAATACTAAGTCAAGCCTGTATTTCAAACACTTTGAATTGCATCAAATTCTATGAGAAAACCACTAAATTTAGCAAAAAAACAAATAATCGCGGAGTAACAATCGTTATCATAGTTATTAAAGTGACAGGCATATATTGCCGCCACATTTAGTATCTTTAAAGAAGAACATATGGAAATATAGTTAGTTATGATTGTAATTCTAATGTCTTCATTGCAAATAACTCAGAAAGGAGTATACAATCACTGAAGCGTTCGGTTATTTGATTTTATAGTTCGCGTCTAATCCCTAGGCGGGGAAGTATTTCACACAGATGTGTTTCATTTCAATATAAAGGGCTAAACAAAATGGTACTTTTAGATTCCGCATATCAACTTGATTAATTTAATTAAATACTAATAAAAATGTTCTTCATATAAAATATCATGGTAGCCCATGAGCACACGATTTAACTGATGTTTTAATTTTGGCTTGACTTTAAATAACATTTGTGAGTTATGATAAACACCAAAAATATTTTTAAATTTGAATTGTTTCTTATAAAGTAAAAAGAAGGGAGTATCTAAAAAGCTTGCTCATCACATGTAATTCCTAAATCGTTTAGTAATTTGTAGCAACGTTTACTTAATAATAATAATAATTCATTGATCATGGTTGTTAACGGTGAGGGAAAACATCGTGAGGAAACCCACATGACTGAGTTGTACTTAGTCATGTGACAGTGTATTCGTACAAAAACGGCGATAGGCCTGCCCCCTATCACGTGAGTACACTGTCCATGCAAAACGTGGGTACTCTGAACACCAGGTGACAAAGTCACGTGATGTTCAGAAGTATTAGTACCTCTGCCAACCCCTTCGGGGATATTCGGCGTGAACGTTTATGTTATGTTATGTAATAATAATTCTATGTAGGGTATGAGATAAACACCAACCATACTTTTTTCTTCCCCCTATCAATTTCCAAATGTGGCTAAGGAGCTTCTTGCTCTAAAGCTCTGGATACCCTTTTTGGGATATATGGCCGTGAGTATATGTGTGTATGTATTACTTACTCCTGTGGGGAAGATATATTCCTGTATTTTAGAGGCAACCGTCTTTCATACATGAATGTGTGTGAATGTTTTGTGGCCCTAATTTTTGTCGTTTTTACATCCATATTTTGTCCCAAGTTAACGTCTGTCGAAATAGCATTCAAAATTCGCGACCTAAAATGTGTGTGTATGTATTACTTACTCCTGTGGGGAAGATATATTCCTGTATTTTAGAGGCAACCGTCTTTCATACATGAATGTGTGTGAATGTTTTGTGGCCCTAATTTTTGACGTTTTTACATCCATATTTTGTCCCAAGTTAACGTCTGTCGAAATAGCATTCAAAATTCGCGACCTAAAATGTTGAGCTGTTGTTCGGCAGTTTCCACTCGACTGGCGTTCCACTTAGAATTAGAAAGCCTTAGAAATGTTTCAATCCCTTACACATTGTTGTAATATTTGTTAGTTGACAAGTATGTATTTGGAACAGGAATGTTTCTGAATCCTAGACATTTCATTAGCATCGAATTAAAATAAAGTCAATCTTCAATCCATTCCTATACTCCACATAATTTTAATCATGATTGTAAAGTAAAGGCTCTATGATTTAAACATACAGACATATAGTCATGGCTGTAAATCCCAAGTCAGAGAAGCCAGAGCTTTGGAATAAGAAAATTTTCAGCCACATTTGGAAGTTGTGTAGGGATTAGATTGTAAAATAAACGTTTTTGGTGATAGGTATCTAAAGGCATCGCCCAAAAATCACTCAAAAAGCCACAATACCCTTTTTATAGTTTATGTAATTTAAAATATATTTTTACCTATTTCACTGTCGTTTTCCATAACATTTCTTTATATCCGTTAATGTCCCTAAGACATAATTGGCCAACTATGACTTGGCTTGCCCTTGAAGCATTTATGAAGACTTTCGACCGATTTCTGAATTGAGTATTCCAGGTAAGAAACAATTTAAGTATCCTTTTTATACCCTCGCGGTTTGTAGACATTATATAAAATAATAATTGGGATTAACGAACGAACATTTTATTTTATTTGTTTTACCTGTAAGTGTGCCGAAACGTCGGGCAAACATATCACGCAAGTGGTTTTAAAAATATTTGTTGGTTTATCCCGATTATTATTATATGTAACTTGAGTATCGTTCCGTCGCATTGAAATCTTAACAACTAACTGAGACAAAACAATACTTAAGTCGTTCTCAGCTTGAATACTCAATTCAGAAAACGGGCGTATGAGTATGGGTAAGCTAAGAGGTATATCAAGAGTAGCAAGTGAACTTGGTTTTTCCTTAACTTGTTCTTGATTAAAAAAAAACTATAGAACGAAGCAATTAAAATTGCAGATGGATTCATATTATGCATAATTATGGACTCACAGTATACAAACATAAGTATTAGTGTGGTCCAAGACAGTATGAAAAAAAAAATATTTTTTTCGTAGAGACCACGCCACCCCCCATTTTGTGATAATCTGATAATCTGATATAGAAATAAATTTGAAGAGTTTCTATTTTCTTACTAAAGAGGAAGGCAGTGCTCAGCAAGAATAAAATATTGACTTTTTGTAAAAAAAGTGGTATATTTGCTTTGATCCATAATTAAATAAATGAAATAATATATTATGTATTTTCATTTATTTTAACACAAAATTAGCAAAATTTAATAACATTGTATAAATTAAACATAGCAGGATTACTTTTCTTATGATTAATCTTTGTCTAATACTACTTGTAATAAACCATGTTTTGTAGTTTGAGTAGGTATGGTTTTTCTGTCCCTTTCGACCAGTTGAAGAATAAATTGCTTTTCTTCCTCATCCTTCGTAAGCGCTTTATTATATTCTTCGAATAATTTCATTCCTCGTTCGGCAGTATCATTCACAACTAGTAAATCTTTAACTCTGTCTTAGCCCAAGCGGTAATCATCATTTTCCTTCCAGGTTTCTGGAGGCACAGTTAAAAACGAGCTTTTGACATCCAAAACAGAGAGCAATCATTTTGTTCTTTCAGAAGCTTGATCTCCAGTCCCTGAAGTCTGTCTGAAGACATTTATTTGCGTTCATGTTTGATACCAAAAACGTTGTGGGCCATTATCGTGTCCGTGAGAGGTCCCGCCTTTGCTGACGTTTGTCACTTTCTGCCAATCTAATAATTCTATATCTATGCTCTATACAGAACTAGAACTATAGATGGCAGGTCTAAAAGATCCATATAAAGCCTGCCTACACGACCGTAGGTGGCATTACAGGGTTGTTTTTATTTTTGACTGTGATATCTAGAAATTTGCCCATTTATTTATAGCAATATTTTATGGAATTAAAATACGAAATCGCCGTAAATAGGTTTAATGATGTTTGAAGCCAGCAAAATAATTTAAAAAAATCATTCAGTTTCGTCTGTTTTTGCTATCAGCTTCCTCTAACCATCTTGAAAAAGTGATTAAAAGCAAAGTGTGGTGATTCATCAATATTCAACGTCTACGCGAAGAAATAACCAGCATCATAAAATCTTCGTGCAAACTTAAGTAATTCTGAACTGCCTTTAGCCTGGTTCTTATTAAAGTCAGTTATTGAAGTGATAACGAAGACTGGCTGGCCGCTCAAGTCCTTTTAAGTTTTGTTTGGTTTTCATCAAAATGTTACCGTAGTTTCGGAGTTTGGGATGATTGCTGTTATATATAGACTATTAATTCATACTTACTAGACTGTAATTTTGTAAGAAAACTGAATTTTATTCACTATATAAAAATTTCTCTTGTGGATTTGTGAACGTATGTAAGTATGTATAAGTAAGTATGTTTTTTATTAGAAAAAATACGGCAAAAAAAAGTATTGCATACAGTAAAAAAACATGAGATTTAACAGTTTGACAGTTTTGCCAAGATTTATTCAAAGTAGGAAACGACAGTTAATTTCCACTTCCATGAATTAGTATAACCAGTGGTGCTCAAGTGGTAAGGCAAAAGCGAAGGGCTATTTTCAAAATGTCAATAATCCACGGGAGTGCCCCAATAAAAATCAAAGCTAAAATATAGTATACAACGTTATAAAATTACTCCACTTTTTAATTATAATGTTCTTGTACTTACTGGACGCGCCTCAAATAGACTAGAAAAGAGCATGTTCATCTGTAGAGGGATTCCCAGTAGCTAGTATTGGTAAGCAAAAGCCTTTTAAGAAAACACAAATTACTGAATGAGAGGTAGGTTGGTATTCTACCTATTGATCAATCACAATTGTAAAAAAAAATGACTTTGCACATATTTTTTCCGTGTAGTGCCGGTTTAGAATGTCACTACCCCTTTCTACCCGTGGAAATCGTAAGAGTCGACTAAGGGTTTTGGGGCTTTTAAAGAAGTTGTTGGGCGATGTAGTTGGGGACCCATCACCAACAACTTTTATTTTACCATCTTCTTCACCCAATTTTCCAAAATTGGCTGAGGAATTTCTAATTCCTTAGCTCTGGCTACCCTTTCTAGGGATTAGTAGCCGTGAGTTTATGTATGTATGCTAATTAATAATTAATAATTTTCAAAATGTGTAGTATCAGCTTAGGAATTGGGGCTTTTAAAGTGAGTTTTCAGCGTGGCTGTTGGAGACCCATCAACAAAAACATTTACTTTACGTCTTTTCCCCACACCACTTCCAAAAGTGCCTAAGAAATTTTATATTTCGGAGCTCTGGCTACCTCTGCTAGAAATTTATAGCTGTGTCAGACTTATAGTAAAAGACTTACAGATGTTTAGTTATATCTGCTTAGTATTTTAGTCAGTCTAGTAAAAAAATCCCTGACACGTGCGAGAAAAAACTTTTATCTTAAAATTCTGTCCGAAACAAATGAACTTTTAACAACGAAAACCGTACGAGTTCTAAACAGAATTGAAAAAAAAACGAACAAAATTCTACTTTTCTCGCACAAAGAAAGTCATGGATAAAGATCCGACGATATCTGGTTTCCAATTCAACTTTCCTTTGAAGCAACTATGTTTTATCAGTTTTAACTTTGCGTTTTTATCTAGTTTTGTAGAATAAAAAAGGTGTTGACGTCGTAAGTTTCTGTCATTGCCATTTCCAACCTAACTAAGCATTGCCGGAGTATTTCAGATCAGCATTCATGTTTAACATACATACATACATATATCTCAAAAAGAAGTAGCCAGAGCTTCAAAACTAGAAAAGCTTCAGCCATATTTATCACCTATAGGGAGAAAATGACATATATAAAGTATCGTTAAGGATGAATCTTCTACCGCGGCACCCAAAAACCACAAAAAAAGTCCCTTACATTTTCTAAGCCGATACAACACGTCTCAGTTCATGTTTCATATTTAACATCAGTAACAAACTCTTATATGTTAAAAATTTTAGCTTTTCCTTGGTTGACCATAGCATTATTTTAAATGCCTATCTACTGTTTTTTTTAATACCCGTGCTAAATTTGACCGATTCATTAACATTACAACGCGTAATGGTTACCTAATTGTATGTTTCTATGTTCAAAAGAAAAACAACATACGACATATAACGATAAAAATGGTGGCAATAATAATTTTTTTTATTGATCAATGATCAATGATCGATACACTTGCATTTTATTTAACTATCTATATTAAGTTTCAAATGCTATCTCATCAATGTCTAAAGATTGTACGACATTTTTTTTGGATTCAAATCTAAATTAATATCGTATAACAAAAAATAACGTAAAGAAACCATGGTAACTCTTCTATTCTCCGCGCTAGAACGACTGCAGACATATCTTACATTACTTAGGACTTCCAAGGAGGTTCACGGCTTACTCACATGCACTGATGTCTTTATTAGAATTCTTTGTTCACACTTTTATTTATTTGCTTCTACATTTTCGTCACGCTTTTTTTATTTCTTAGAATTATAACGATATACTTGAAATATCGTCTTACAAAGTTTTACATTTGTTCGAATAAAATTCATACGTGTTGATATTAAACTTAACTGCCCACAATCCGTAAGTCCCGGTTTCAAGTTCTGTAAAGATAAATCATAAAAAAAATTGAGTTTTTGTTCTGAGTTAAGTAAACTATTCCACCTTAATTTCAAAATTAAAATTATACTATCCCGGCTCCCAGCAGTAAGTACCTTTTAGTCCAGCAAACTACATTAGACCCGCGTGGTGGACTACGGCTAAATAACTCTATACAATAAATGTTCCATCCCACAGAGGTGCATATAACTACGTTGACATTGCAGCTTTGTACGCCAAAAAGCGAAGCCGGACAAAATCAAGTATGTTTCCTGTAAAACTGTGATAGCTCAATGGGTAGAACAACAGTTATAACGATGTATCGTGCAAACGACTAGTGTTCAAATCCCGATTGGACCTATAACAATTTGTCCTTTCTAAAGACATGTGTGTGGTTTATTTATCACGGTTGTTAATGGTGAGGGAAAATATCATGAGGAAACCCACATGGCTGAGTTGTACTTAGTCATGTGGCAGTGTATTCTTACAAAACGGCGATATGCCTGCCCCCTATTATGTGAGTACACTGTCCAAGCAAAACGTGGGTACTCTGAACACCAGTTGACAATTACACGTGATGTTCAGAAGTATTAGTAGTCCTTCGGGGATATTCGGCGTGTTTGAATTGAGTTGAATCATTCATTATAGATGATGTTTACGGATGGAAAGTGTGATGAAGATATCGAGAGAAAAGTAAACGTGTAATGTGATTAATACATACATACATATACTCACGGCTATAAATCCCTAGAAGGGGTAGCCAGAGCTAAGGAATTAGAAGTTCCTCAGCCACTTTTGGAAAGTTGCATGGAGAAAATATGGTAAAATAAAGGTGGTTGGTGATGGGTCTCCAGCCGCATCGCCCAAAAATCCCTCAATAGCCCCAATACCGTTATGTTATTTACTACATTGCGGTAACGTTTATTTTAATTTTTTTTCTTGTCGACGTCAGTAACTGTTGCTATTTTTTGTTTTGAAATATTGTTATTATAAATGAAATATTCTTATAATTTCTTTATTCAAATAAAAAGAACCAAATTTCGTTCTTTCAATAATTATTTGTTAAAGTTTAAAAAAACAACAGTTTTTTAGTCAGCGTGTCTTCTTGGTAAAAATATTGTCGTCATACTAATATTGATCATTGAATGAACTCTTCAATGGAGACTAATACATATATGGATCTGCTTCCTGCGTGTCATATACGGAGGACTGTACTCTCAACCTAGTACCAGATCCCTGCCATTTCCGCCATTCTTGCACACGTAAACATTCTATACCGCTAACAGGAACCCGGACCCATTCCTGTGCAAAAGACTGGGGTCCCGGATGTACATCATTTGAGTCTGACATGCATCCGGATCTGCGTCTTGAAATGAACCGGACCTACACATATCTAGCTATTACACACTCGTGCTTTTTTTGCCATTCCCGCACTAGTGGCTTTTCTTTACCAACTGTCAAAATAATGTATATTATAAAGAAAAACCAACCATAAAGATTTATAAAAAAAACGAAGCAGTTTTTATGTTTCATGCAAATACGTAGATATATTTCTAAAAAGTAGGTAATAATTTGTTTCAACATCAGATTTAATGATTTGATTGAATGATTTAGGTTAGGTTTCATTTCATGTCACTTAATTTCATTTACATTTCATATCAATAAAAAGATTCTACTGTAGACGGCTGTATGGGCATAGTCTCCTTTATCCACCACGATGAATGAAAAAAAAATCTGCTTAAAGTCTACTTTCTCTATGGTCTACGGTTGCCGCCATTTTCCAGAAATTTTCTTTGCAATTTTAGTTGTTTGTTGCACAAAATGAGTATTTATCGGAACTCTTTGCAATGACAGCCATTCCGCACTTGTAATGAAATATACTATTTCATCATTTCATACTCTATTTGATCTAAATGTGTCCTTCTAGTCGTCGTTTAATGTAATTATTAAGCATTTTCTGCTTATCACAAAATAATAAAATACAGGTTTCAATACTTGTCGAAATTAATGGTTCAAATTAGATTACGGAACCTACTTGTAAATAGGTTATTTAGTGAAGAGCTGGGCCGTTAGGAAAAAACCATTTACCTCTACCAATCCTTTAGGTATACACATTGTTTTATAAGAATAAAACAAATTTCTTATGTAGAATACTCTAATGACACTAATATATTTTCAGTATCGTGCCATAATAAGAAAAGAGTTAACCAGTCTAGTTAGTTTTGGGTTTCTGCGTAGTTTAATTTAAAAAGCCATCCGCTATTAAAAAAAGGACAATGACACTTATTTTTATTATTGAAATCCATTAATGGTTTAACTTGCTCTAATCTTAGTTAAGATAATAACGAAAGAAAGCAACAATTTGACTTTATAATAGCTTGTAAGTAATAATTTATTTAGTTCTAAATAAAATAATATATGTTAATTTGAATTAGACGCCTCAGTACACGTAATCATTCATTGAAAGAAAATGTACAAACTGATAGTTAAACACATAAAGTAGTAACAAGACATGCCTGAAAACGAATAAATAAAGAAGTCTGAATTATGTATGTTCTATGTATGCTACGAAAAATCTAAATATTTTATCTTTCTTACTCAAAACAGTATAAAATGGAAACCTCAGACTCTTCGAAGTGAACCCAATATATTTTGGTATTCAGTATAACTCTCCGCACTCAAGTAGATTGCTTAGAATACTAGCTGGTTTTTCATTTTCTACAACATCGATTTACATTGTATTTTTTTCATAATTATTCTAACACATTATAGCCCGACAGTTTGATCAATGGGTAGCTCAGTGGGTAGAACACCGATTATCGTGCAGACGATAAGATAAGAGTTCAAATCCCGAGTCGGTTCTACACCAATTTGTCTTTCTAACGTCATATGTGTGGTAAACGGTGTGATTGTAAACGGTGAGGAAAAATATCGTGAAGAAACCCACATGGTTAAGTTGTACTTAGTCATGTGTCAATGTATTCAAAACGGCGGAATATCGCGTGAGTACACTGTCCAAGCAAAACGTAGGTACTCTGAACTCAAGGTGACAATTTCTCGTGATATTCATAAGTATTGTGTGTATATTATTTGTATTAGTGATTTAGTGACGACATCCGTGGTCGAGTGGATAGGTCTTCTCGGTCCGGAGGTTACGGGTTCGATCCCCGCTGAGGGCATCATTTATGTGATGAGCATAAATGTTTGTTTCTTAGTCTTGGGTGTATTTATATGTGTATTACATAATATTAAATATATCGTTGAGTAAGTATCCCATAATATAAGTCTTACTTAGTTTGGGCCTAACTTAATCTGTGTATAATATGTCCGTGAATTGTTTGCTGAAACACAGACTATCGTCTAGTTCGGCTGCAATTGTATTTAAAATTGCACTGTAAAGTTAAGCACAGTTTTTGTATATAAACCATTATAATTAACTTGTACGCTTTTCTTGAATAAACTATTTGTATTTTGTATTTGTATATATTATCATTATTATTATTTATTATTATGTATGTATGTTTGCCCGCGGTTATCTTGCGTTTAGCTAAAGCTATTTACGCAATTTCCAAAAAAGATAATTATTTGTTTTTTTAATTAGTAAACCCTATTTTCAACACTAAAATAAAGTAATAAGTTATGATAGTAAAACATTCATTGGGTATAGATTTGAATGACAAATTGATTCACGTTTTATAAAAAAATCAATTTTTTAAAGGGTATTGAAACGAATACAGTAATTTTTTTTACAAAAAAATACAAAATCACAACATTTTTTTTGTCAATTTAAAGAGCATGTTTCGGCTGAGATACTAAGTAATATCACTAAACAAAGCTCAATGAACGGAATTGTCTTAATTCTTTCATTTCCGATGTGTTGATAGGAACCACCATTGCGAATCACAATTTTCAGAGAATAATCTGAATGCGTATTGCCAAAACTTTCGCATTTTTCAATCGACAAATCGAATCAATGAATAAAGTATCAATAATAAATTTGATTAATTTAAATCTTTTTGTTCATGAAAACCTCATGTGGGGATTATTACTAATAATTTTCTTTCCTTTATTTATTAGTAATAAATTTTATTGTTAAACAGCAACAAGGTCATAAGGGAAAACTATATGTGTATTTCGATTTGTTAAAAATAAACGATTACTACTACCCATTAAATTTGTAAATATATGTACCTATCGTGGTGCCGTTTATTTCATATTGTGTATTAATTGATTTCATTAAGTTTTAAATGGTGATAGAATACATAATTTAAAAACAATCGAGGTTGACAATCAATATACGCATCAACATCACGTACGCGATATATTTGTCCGACGTTTTGAAACACCTACTTCTAATGTATTCAAACCGCGAGGATTGACAAAGGGGATGGTAATTGTTTGGAGCTAACTACTCGTAGATAATCTAATACTTAGTACTGATCAGACTCAGACTTGGTCAGAGTACCTACTATCAGGTCACATTTTTACAAATATTACCTTAATTGCTGTGTAGTGTCGGTTTAGAATAGCACTACCCCGTTTCTTCCGGTGGGTGTACGTAAGAGGCGACTAACGGTATTGGGGCTTTTAAGGGATTTTTGGGCGATGCAGTTGGAGACTCATCACCAACAACCTTTATTTCACCATCTTTTCCCCACGCAACTTCCAAAAGTGGCTGAGGAATTTCTAATTCCCTAGCTCTGGCTACCCCTTCAAGGGATTTATAGCCGTGAGTATGTGTATGTATTATTTTAAAAAAGGGCAATACTGAGGGTCTACTTTTGACATCGAGAACGATAATAGGCGAGTAGATATATAAGTATAAGAGTATATAGATAGTATAAGTATAAGTATATAGATAGTAATAGTATAAGATGAGTAGATAGGGTGTACATAGTGATATTCAACGAATCAAACGATACCTCCGTAATTGTTGTTCGTTTCATTGGCTAGAAAGCGCCAATACTAATATTGTTCTATTCATAACAAAATTCGAATATTCGTTGCGTGCGAAGGGAATAGAAATTAATATTAATATGGGTAGAAGAGCCTATACGTATGCTAATAATTATCCTTCTCGGCGTGAATAGTAGACCTTCAGTGTAAAAACTGTATTATATATGTAACGCAAAAATTTTACTATTGTGGTTTTGAAAATACGCCACTAACAGACCCACACTGGCAGAGTTCCAAAATATATTGGAGCAGAACCAAGTCACGCTTACAAATGCCTTGTTTGCATTCCAGAAGCAATTTTCTCCATTTATAAACTTATTAGGACAAATTAATAAATAAATGACGGCCATTCGCTACGAAAACTGAGTTTATCTTTTTTTATCTTCATCATTGAGATCAAAGAGAAAATTTCCAGAAACAGGCTTGCGTCCGAAATGTAAAGAATAAAAGGGCATTTAAAAAAAATGAGGATAATAAACGAAAAAATGAAGAATCAATAAAGGAAAGAAAACATTTAAATTATTATATAATAAACGAAGCTCGAGAAGTTTGATAGGATCGTACTAAGTAGCGATCGGTAGTCTCTGCCTACCTATAACAGGGATACATAGTTTTGTATGTATGAATTAGGTTCAACCTCTCAGGATATATTTAATTAAATATAAATCAATATGTAAATAAATAATGGTAATTAATATTGATAATTTGTTCATGATTATTGATTGACAATGATTATAAAAAATCATAATTTTATAAATTAAAATTTGGTCCCATCCCAACTTTTGCATTTCGCTTGTGACATCACTCCTCCTGAATGACTGGACCGACCTCTACCAAACTTTGCATGATGGTCACAAGCATTGAGTACAAGGTTGAGACGGAGTTCGAAAAAATAACCAATAAGGAATAATCACCCTTAAAATTTAGATTTCAATGTTTAACAGAAACCATGATTGATTTTGTCCGGCTTCGCTCCAATTTTCGCCATGCGAAGCTTCAATGCCAATCAATATACTAATATTTCTTTGACCATTTTGTGCTAATGCCATTTGAATTTCCTATCTTAGTTGTTATTTTGTTGTATCCTTTTTATTTCCCCGTTTAGGCAGTTATTTATTTATTTGTTTTACACTATCGTGAAGAGGATATATTTGTGCAACAGGGTTAACAGAACAATTGCGGAATAATTAGACGCATGCCGTTTAGTATAAAAATATGTGCAACTGCTGAAAAATGCATTATAAACAAACAACAAAAAAGAAATAAAAAAAGACAGCATTCAGCCATTTTACGGAGACCTAAATTTTCATACTATATTTGATTTTTTATATTAAACAACAGAGTACGTATGTATGCATTTTGATATTTAAAAAATATCTTTTTAATTATGCCACCAAACCCGATAAAAATGAAATGCAACCACCTTAGAAGCATAATTAACCGAACAGAAAATCAGAAAATTTCAGAAATCTTGTGACCACTAACGAAGTAATCGCGTAGCATGCATAAAATAAATTAATAGTTTAAAAAACACTAAAAAACACGCTTTTATAAGTGCACTTAAAAGTCAAAAATAAATTACGGGTCGTTCAAGTTGTCTCTATTTCTGGGCTGAAGTGTAAACTATGTGTTTTTAATTATAATATTTGATTGTAAAAGCGTGGGGCGCTGGAAAAGGAAAGATTTTTTGTTTACCTTGCTAAGAAATCAAGTTAAGCGATGTTTCGGGAAGCAGGTTACAGAGATCGGCACTCTATCTAGAGTTGCAGCACCACTAGTTGGAGGCTCTATATTAAACAGTCTGTTCAAAGTACTAGTCAACAGTGGCAAAATGTAGAGTTCTTGTTCGTGTATTTGTTTACAAAAAAGTTTTTCCTGCTCCAGCGCCCCACGCTTTTACAATCAAATATTATAATTAAAAACACATAGTTTACACTTCAGCCCAGAAATAGAGACAACTTGAACGACCCGTAATTTATTTTTGACTTTTAAGTGCACTTATAAAAGCGTGTTTTTTAGTGTTTTTTAAACTATTAATTTATTTTATGCTTTTTAGTCTTTGCTAATGACATATTTTAAACATTTATTTCAAATAGACGAATGAGCCCGCATTCTCTCCATCTCCGCCAGTGCGTCTGGATTGCATGGTGTCTTATCTGTCAGCTTAGAACAATCTAACTCTTCAATCTGGAGACCACTAAGTGATTTTACTCGACTTAGCGCCACATATGCCTGTCCATCCGCAAAAGTACGGGACCCTAAGTACACCACGGCGTGGTCTACCGTACAGCCTTGCATCTTGTGCACGGTAGATGCCCAACTTAAAATCACTAGGAGCATGCGCCCATGATTTGGCCGGGAATTGGATGCCTATAGGCTGAATTAGGTGCTTGCCGTCGTAACCAAAATTAACTTTGATGGACGGGATGTCGGTTTCATATATTTGGTCGCGTGTTAAACCGATACTCCCATTCACGAGCCCCTTCTCTACGTTTATATTGAACGCAACATGATTTTAGCTCCTTTGAAAAGTCTTAATATACTCGGTAGTCCACCCGTTTTATTTATATCGCCGGGAACGATAGACTCCAATGAATTATTTCCAAGGTTACGAGTCGCGTCGATAAGTTGGTCTTGAGCCTTCACCAACCCGGCTGGCCCCCGTGGTGAAGTATGGCTAATACCTTCCTCACGGAAGAGACCCGTGCCCAGCAGTGGGACGTTATGGGTTGGTAACGATACATCGTATGCTAATATTCATAATGAAGTTCCAGTTCAAATCTTCCGGCTTCATCATCAAATCAATTCGATAGTACCATATTATTGTATTCAGACCTTGAAACCTAATCGTGGTCAAAGTTCACTTCGTGGTCAAAGTTCATTACAAGACCTTTCTAACAAGTCCAAATACGGCTATAATACGATCATCCATCATTAAGTTCCAGTTGATATCTTCCGGCTCCATCATCAGATGAGCTCGACAGTACCATATTATTGTATTCAGACCTTGAAACCTAATCATGGTCAAGGTTCATTACAAGACCTTTCTAACAAGTCCAAACACGGCTATGATACGATATTTCATCATGGAATGCTAGTGCCTATCTTCCGGCTTCATCATCAGACCTTGAAACCTAATCATGGTCAACGTTCATTACAAGACCTTTTTAACAAGTCCAAACACGGCTATGATACGATCATCCATCATGAAGTTCCAGTTCATATCTTCCGACTCCATCATCAGATCAGCTCGACAGTACCATATTATTGTATTGTCATCGAAATCACATACAACTGCCAATTTTCATAACACTGTGACCTTTAGAAGATGGTTAAATTAGTATTCTTAGATTTGATTACATAGTTACATACATACAGGTCGACCTAATAAAAGCGTGTTAAAAACATACAATCAAACTGATTTTCTCTTGAGTTTTTAATCAGTCGAAAATTAAACGAAAAGCTGCTCAGTTAACGTAATGAGACCTTTTCAAAGATAAAACCTGACTATCACAAATATCTATCTCAATAATATATTATAAAGTTAATAATATAAGAAGAAGAAAATAGAAAAGAAAAAGCGTGATCTGATAGAATGGTGTGAGAGGAAACTCTCTGATAATTTCCGGAATAACCAAAAGTTGTTCTGGAAATATATCCGGAAAGAAAAGGGAGTTTCCCAAAACACGAGAGTTAATGTTGTGAGAGATGAACAGGGTGAATTGGCGACGGATGAAAGTAGCATAAGACGAGTATGGAAGAACTATTTTGAGGGACTCTTTGAAAAAGAGGATACATCCATTTCTTCGCCAATCGGCAGTAATGTTGATTGGAACGACGTTATGGGTGACTTTAGTGACAGTGAGATCAGTATGGAAGAAATAATGAAAGCAATAAAAGTATGAAACTAGGGAAAGCGGCAGGGTATGACAGGATAAACACTGAAATGCTGAGGGCTGGTAAAGGGGTGGTGGCTTCCTGGTTGTACTTCCTTTTCCAAAAATGCTGGTCGAGTGGCTAAGTGCCACAGGACTGGTGCAAAGCGGTAATTGTGCCTTTATATAAAGGAAAGGGGTCACACCAGGAGGCTAGAAACTACCGTGGAATTAGCCTACTCAGCATTGTCGGTAAATTGTATGCAAAGGTTTTGATTGAAAGAGTGATGAATGAAACGGATGATAAAATTTGGGATGTGCAAGCAGGATTTAGAAAGGGAATGGGATGTATGGACCAAATCTTCTCTTTAAGGAGCATCACCGAAAAGTTCTTAGCTAAGAACCGAAAGGTGTATTGCTCCTTCATTGATTTAGAGAAGGCGTATGATAGGGTGGTAAGAAAGTGTTTATGGGAGGTGTTATCCAAGTTCGGTTTGGGGAGTCGACTTATACGTGCACTGGTATCACTCTATGAGGATTCCAGTGCATGTGTGAGAGTAAACGGGGAAAATACTGACTGGTTCGGGATCTCTCGGGGTGTCCGACAGGGTTGTGTAGCTTCCCCGTGGCTCTTCAATTGGTTCATGGATGACTGTTTAACAGAGTTGCGTGAAAGTGATTATGGATTGAGAATGGGTGGATTCATCATTAAATGCCTCTTATATGCCGACGATCAAGTGCTACTTGCATCATCGGTGGAAGAGCTGCAAGAGATGATGAATATTGCATGTGCGTCTTTTGAAAAAAAGGGAATGAGGGTGAATGTGGATAAAACAAAAACAATGGTTTTTGAGAAAGAGGTGAATATGACCGAATGCGTGATTGAGATTAATGGTAAGAAAGTGGAACAAGTGAAAGAGTTTGTATATTTGGGAAGTTTGTTTACTAGGGATGGAAAGTGTGATGAAGATATCGAGAGAAGAGTGAAAATGGGTAATGCGGTAAATGGAGCACTGGATAGTCTAATGTGTAGTCAGTCGGTGTCTGAAAAGGCCCGAATGGCTGTGCATGATGCTGTCCTTGTTCCTACGCTTATGTATGGCAGTGAATGTTGGGTGTGGCAGAAGAAGCATGAAAGTAGAGTGAATGCAGTAGAAATGAGATCCCTCAGAAAAGTGTGTAATGTAAGGTTATGTGATCGTGTGAGGAATGATGTGATTCGTGAAAGGTGTGGTGTAAAAGATGATATTGTAAGAAAGATAGAAAAAGGAATGTTGAGATGGTTTGGGCACATAGAGAGGATGGATGACAGTAAATTGGTGAAACAGATATATAGAGCCAATGTGGAAGGTAATGTTAGTAGAGGAAGACCTCGGAGGACACATTTGGATCAAATAGAAAATGTGCTCAAAAAGGCAGGTGTCCGCAGTATGAAGAATAAAAGAGCATGTATGAAAAGATTGATGGATGTAAACGAAGCCAGAGAGGTTTGCCAGGATCGTACAAGGTGGCGATCGATAGTCTCTGCCTACCCCAATGGGAACTAACGGCGTGAGAATATGTATGTATGTATTTATTGGTTTTATAACTCATATAGCTAATTAAAACTCAATAAAAGCAATTAACTAATACAATCGTTCTACAATTTTCGTCGACAAACTTATTTTATTTTCATTAAAAAGCAAATTTCGTTAATGGATTTTCGACAACAAGAAATGTTTGGAGTTCGTGTCAACTAATTAACTAGAACCGTTTTCTTGCAAACAACTTCTGTGTATTGTTGTTTTAATCGCAAATTGATTTACGTATGACGGTGCTTGAAACTTTTTAAAAATAATATTTAAATTGTATTATATTATGCAACCGTGATAGCCCGGTAGGTAGAACACTCGGTTATCGTGCAAACGACTAGTGTTGAAATCCTGGGTCGGGCCTACACCAATTTGTCTTTTCTAAAGACTTATGTGTGGTTAATTTATCATGGTTGTTAACGGTGAGGGAAAACATCGTGAGGAAACCCACATGGCTGAGTTGTACCTAGTCATGTGACAGTGTATTCGTACAAAACGGCGATAGGCCTGCCCCCTATCACGTGAGTACACTGTCCATGCAAAACGTGGGTACTCTGAACACCAGGTGACAAAGTCACGTGATGTTCAGAAGTATTAGTACCTCTGCCAACTGTGAACGTTTATGTTATGTTATATGTTATTATATTATTGACATTGTACCTGTTATGTTATAAATTATTTTTTTATTTAATCATTCATCAATGAGTAATGAAGATTTAAACTTTGAATTACCAAAAAAATTATATTATTGACTTTGTACCTGTTATGTTATAAATTATTTTTTTATTTAATCATTCATCAATGAGTAATGAAGATTTAGACTTTGAATTACCAAGTAAAAGCAATAACTGGACGGTATCACTCAAGAAATATCGGCGCACTTCAGAAATTTTGAAAACTCCACTGTACTACATCTTACTACATAGTTGACCAATTTTGGCCCAGCATATGGCGTAAGAATGATGTGCTCAGTTTTTTCCACCTTGATACATGGATAATATTCAATCAAATGTTTGATTCAATTTATGAAAAAATATTATTATCAAGACAACAGGGTCCAACCATCCTAAACGCTACATGTTTCCTTAATCTCAATCTGGGAATCTCGGGTTCTATTCTTATAAACTACGATTGATCGTGATATGACGACGATGATTCCGTGCTTGGCACAATGGCACACTGAGCCCCAGCCAAACCATACTAAAAAAGGAGGATAAGTTTTGGCTACATCACAGTATTCGGAATAGGCTTGAGCCCTCCGGTAGAGATGTGTATGGGCTATGAGAAGATCAGTGTAGTTTATTTGAAGCTGTTCATATATATTTATATTGTTTTCTAAACTCGTCAATATATGCTTGTGTATGCATTTAAAGTTCAGTTGTTAAAAGAAGATTTAACGTCACAACCTTGCTGAAAACTCCTGATATGGAAATACTATTACCGTAAGCGTGGATGCAAAATATAATACCTTCTTAGCCTAAGTGTTTTCACAGATCCGAGAACTCTTGAGAGATTTTCTCGCATTATTTTGTATTTGATTTTAAGGGTTTTGTTGCTGAATGGCAAACAATTAAACCCATTAGATTCGTCATATCCGTCATTGTGTGTCTGTCGATGTGTACAGAATTTAGTTCCGAAACCTTGGTTGAAAATTAATAGTTATATGTTAACTAAAAACCGATCTTTAGAAATGGCAATGCCAGTTGTTAAAGGGTTCATTAACTAAAATTTAAAAACCTATTCCCCCTTCCCTCTAACTTTTGAGATAAGATAATAAAACAAGTACTGAATAAAGACTAACAATAAAATTTTTGCAGTAGTTTTTGAGATATAGCACATTTTGTAAAACTGCGAATGTTACTTTGTTTTTAACAAAATAAAAAGAACTTTTACTACTACAAGTTAAGTACTTGCTGCTACGGAGCCCACCACGGGCGAGTTAGACTCGCATCGGGCCAATTTTCATTTACCTTACTTTTACATAGCAAATGGATTTGTTATTTTATTTTTGTGTAGGGTTTACATATTCAGGTCGTAAATTTAAACTTAAATAGTTTTATTTATAAAATATACCTACTTGGTTTGCAATTTATCAAAATTTTATCACAAAAAATTATGTCGATGAATTGACAACATACATACATAAATATACTCACGGCTATGAATCCCTAGATGGGGTAGCCAGAGCTAAAGAATTAGAAATTTCTCAGCCACTTTTGGAAAGTTTAGTGGGGAAAAGATGGTAAAATAAAGGTTGTTGGTGATGGGTCTCCGACCGCATCGCCCAATGTTCCCTTAAAAGCCCCAATACCGTTAGTCGCCTCTTACGTACACCCACCGGAAAAAATGGGGTAGTGCTATTCTAAACCGACACTACACAGCAATAATTGATATCCTATGAATTGATAATCTCCTCCTTTTTTTGAGTCGGTTAAAGAAATACGCCTATACTTTTTGAATATCAGACAAATTTGACGTGCCCTACGGTTTGATTTTAGTCTAGTCTAATGTCTATGTTTATAATTCAATTATTTTATTTTGTAGCATTTAGTTCGTATATTGAAACATTACCATGAATGTTTAAAGTAAAACCGTTTAATTTAAAAAGGTTTTTTACCATTTTTATATGAAGCTAGGTTCTATGTCTCAGGAGATATTAAGCTGTTTGTTTATGAATTATGAATAAAGATTTTATACCGTGTAGTGTCGGCTTAGAATAACACTACCCTATTTCTACCCGTGGGTGATCGTAAGAGGCGACTAAGTGTATAGGGGCTTTTTAAGTGATTTTTGGGCGATGTGGTTGGAGACCCGTCACCAAAAACGTTATTATTATCATCTTTTCCCCAATCAACTTCCAAAAGTGGCTGAGGAATTTATCATTCCAAATCTCTGGCTACCCCGTTAAGGCATTTATAGCCGTGACTATATGTATTTATGTATGTATTTTCGACCAAGTCAAAAATAGTGTTATTCGCGAAAAGTGTGGTGTGAAAGATGATATTGTAAGAAAGATAGAAAAAGGAAAAACGGTGAGGGAAAACATCGTGAGGAAACCCACATGGCTTAGTTGTACTTAGTCATGTGTGACAGTGTATTCGTACAAAACGGCGATAGGCCTGCCCCCTATCACGTGAGTACACTGTCCATGAAAAACGTGGGTACTCTTAACACCAGGTGACAAAGCCACGTGATGTTCAGAAGTATTAGTACCTCTGCCAACCCCTTCGGGGATATTCGGCGTGAACGTTTATGTTTTATGTTTATTATGTTATTCTAGAAAAAGGAATGTTGAGATGGTTTTGGCACATAGAGAGGATGGATGACAGAAAGTTGGTAAAAGGGATTTATAGAGCTAGTGTGGATGATAATGTTAGTAGAGGACGACCACGGAGAACACACTTGGACCAAATAGAGGGTGTGCTCAAAAAGGCTGGCGTCCGAAGTATGAAGAATAAAAGAGCATGTATGAAAAAAATTATGGATGTAAACGAAGCTAGAGAGGTTTGTCAGGATCGTTTAAAGTGGCGATCGATAGTCTCTGCCTACCCCAATGGGAACTAATGGCGTGAGTATATGTATGTATTTTCTTCTCACGTTATGTGATTGGTTTTTGTGATGGACAATTTATTTTAATTATGTCAAACTAGCGTTTGGTTTGGTCGCATAGAAAATCTTTTGTTAAGTAAAAACATGTTTATAAACTGAAATTGTACAAACCATATTTTGAAAAAATGAAAAAATGTGAATGTAAAGAGTTTCTTTGTTGCTTCTTCTCTTTACGAACACCTTCCGAAGCAACGGATTAACGATTAATTTAAAACTTTGACGTTCAAAAAATGTTAGTATTTAACTTTATTTTGAAAAATAAACTTTTTGACTTTTTTTTGACTTTTTTTTTATTTATGTATTTAAAACGTAAAGTTTGGATTATCAAATTTTGAAGTTTGTAATTGTAACTTGAATTAACTAGATTTGATGAAAAGTTTCTAAAAGTTTTGCGGTTTGTTTGTCAAGATTAAGATCTGCTAAACCTTATTTTGAGATGCTTCATTGTTTTGTCTCATAGAGAAGTTACTTGGATATTCAAAGGCTTTTGTGTTTTGGACTTAGATATAGTTAGTAAGGATTAGTGGCCAGAATGGTCATCAATTGAGATTTGTATTGTACGGACTTATTCAATAACAAGATTAAAAATTTGATGGACGTGAACGAAACCAGAGAGGTTTGCCAAGATACCTACCCTATGCAGAATGCCTTCCCCAATGGGAACTAACGGCGTGAGTGTATGTGTGTATGTATGTAAATAGAGACTTTTTGTACTAGTAGCGTGATTATATACAAATTTGAAACATTCAACAGCCTTTTAGAAATGCCTTATTTAATAATGAAAAACATAATTATTATAATGAAATTAAGATAATACATCAATTACGCAAGGATAAAATTGTCTTCATGTTGATCCCTCCAGAGGCCGTCGAAGATTTATGGAGGTCTCGTGGGTGTAATGAGATATTCTTATATGTATTTAGTTCAATTAACATTAGCTTAGTAAAAATCTTTTGTTAAGAACATTATTTATGCTTTTATAGCGACTTTATTATCGTTTTCAGGTCTATGCACTTTTTTATTTTCTCTATCAAGAGTATAATGATCTAATGACGATGATAACTGTTTGTTGTGTATATATCAATCACCTATATATATATATATATAGGTGATTGATATATATATATATATATATATATATATGTATGACTACATGATAGTAAAGTGGGTAGAACACCCACCCGAAAACAGAAGGGCGTGAGTTCCAATCCATTGTCGGGCCTACACCAATTTGTCTTTTCTATTGTCATATGTGTGGTTAATTTATCATGGTTGCTAACGGTGAGGGAAAACATCGTGAGGAAACCCACATGGCTGAGTTGTACTTAGTCATGTGACAGTGTATTCGTACAAAACGGCGCTAGGCCTGCCCTCTATCACGTGAGTACACTGTCTAAGCAAAACGTGGGTACCTTCTCTGGACACTAGATGGCGCTGCCATGTGAGTTCAGAAGTATTGGTACCTCTGCCAACCCCTTCGGGGATAAACGGCGTGAACGTTTATGTTATGTTATGTTATGTATGAAAATAATGATAAATGTGATAGAAGCTCCAGTCTCTAATTACCCTAATGGGAACTAATGGTGTTAGTTTTCATTTTAAGAAAGAGATTATAAAATGTTACTACAACTGTACTTTTCGTATAAATTTACACGTAAATAGCGGTCTCAAAGTAGAATTTTATAAATAAAATACACAGAAAAAGTATGATTGTTTTAAAGATGCGACAGAGAAACACAAAAAGATAACAACTTTAAATATAGTTTAGTTCAAAATAAAACTTTTGGAAACAAAAGTTTTTAAACATACTGTGCTTACTCGTCAGATTTCACGCTTTTTGTTCGGTTTATTCTTATATTATCCAGATTCTGCCATAATTTTTATTTAAGGAGCCGTTGCTTCAGCGAAAAATATCATCTGAGGGGGTGCTGCCCCCGCGGGCGCGGGGAAGCGCCTACGCGCCGATCGAGCGGCCGTCTCCTCGACGCGTAGGCGCTTCGCGCGCGCGTTTTAAAAACATACAGTAGGGTAAGCAATACAGTTATTGTCAACTCGACAGTTTTAGCCACTCGCAAATATTTTCTATGGTATGGGTTCGGACATTTGTTTATGATTATTTACATTTTCTTTCTAAAATTATTTACGAATGGTTATAACAGTCAGGGTGACGAAAACTGTATCGCTTACCCTAGGTTATCAATTTCAAAAACAGTTTCTACCATGGCCGTTTACAATATAAAATATAACATAACATGAACATAAACATAAACGTTCACGCCGTTTATCCCCGAAGGATTTGGCAGAGGTACCAAATACTTCTGAACTCTCATGGCAGCGCCATCTAGTGTCCAGAGAAGGTACCCACGTTTTGCTTAGACAGTGTACTCACGTGATAGGGGGCAGACCTATCGCCGTTTTGTACGAATACACTGTCACATGAGTAAGTACTACTCAGCCATGTGGGTTTCCTCACGATGTTTTCCCTCACCGTTAACAACCATGATAAATTAACCACACATATGACTTTAGAAAAGACAAATTGGTGTCGGCCCGACCTAGGATTGGAACTCACGCCCTTCTGTTTTCGGGCGGGTGTTCTACCCACTGGACTATCATGTCGTCGTCGTATAAAATATAATGATACGATAGATTTGTCTACCCCTGTCAGTTTAACAAAATTATTACAGTGATAATTTCATAACTTTTGTCGTGTCGTGTCGGCTTAGGATAACACTACCCCATTTCTACCCGTGATCGTAAGAGGCGACTAAGGGTATAGGGGCTTTTTAAGTGATTTTTGGGGTGATGTGGTTGGAGAACCGTCACCGAAATCATATATTATTATCATCTTTTTCCAAATCAACTTCCAAAAGTGGCTGAGGAATTTCTCATTCCAAAGCTCTGGCTATCCCGTTAAGGGATTTATAGCCGTGAGTATATGTATGTATATAATTTTCAGTTTACACCTGTAACTATTTAATATTATTAATTGAAATTAGAAGTTACTTTAACGGTTTTGTTCTTTTTCCCATTCCTAATAAATTAAACAATAAAATATAAAAATGAATTGAATGAATTCTTTTATATTTGCTAATGCTAACCGTACGCACGGTCACTCTCACGCCTACATTGACGCGCATCGTATACAGATAGGTCACTCGCACACTAACGGCGCCGCACGCGCGTAAATTGTAAGATCTGTAACACAAGGCGCGCGCGACATAGGTCCATCCCCTAAAGCAGCTCGCCGAGCACTGAGCTAGCCGTGTGTAGGTCCGGCTCGGTGGATTCAAATGATTCGAATCCCTGCGTGAGCCTGATTGGCCTAACCGGACCCACTCTTTCTTATCAGGTGCAGGTTCGCTTAACCGGGCCGCTCCGCACCGGCTCGGTTTTATTGTTTTCGAACAATAGGCTCAGGCATCAGGTTCAGGATCGGTTCGATTATTACCGTTACATTTGCTTTGCTTGCTGAATGTGAGAGCGAGACAAGAATGTAATACAATTTGAACTCGGGAGACAGAGACGAAAAGAGAGTTGTCCTTTTTTGTTCTTTGTTTGCCAATTTCGTTTAATAGATTTATCAATCTTTTCATAAATAATGGTGTTTATAGTGATATTATAAATATGATAGTGTTTTATGTTGTGTCACTTTCTGATTTGCATATATTTATGTGTATATATTGTTATAAGATGTTGTTAAGATGTTTCTAAATATTATAATTTTTTTTACATATGGATATTTGTATGTTAGCGAACCTAGCCTGTACACAAACAGAATCATTATACATATGAGTTAATTGATTTTTACATGTATGTCAACAGCAATCGTTACGTTCCGCGAAGTAAGCGTGGTATTTTTTGTTTGATGGATTCAGTTCCGAATTTCTTAACCGAGCCGGATTCGATAAGCGGTCCGGCCCGGTTAAGAGGATTCAGTACCGGAACTGAGCCTGAACCTGGTGATTCGAATCCCCTCGCGGAGCTGGATCTACCCAAGCCTACACTGAGCGGGCGGCGGGCGGCGCTCGGGCACGAGTAGGACTGCGAATATCGATGTTTTTAAAATATTTGTTTTATTGAATTTATTAAAAAAGAAAACTAATCGCCAATTATTATTAGAAATATAAATGCTCAAATTATGATGCAAGTTATATGTAAGTAGGTAAAATAAATAAAATATAAAACCATTTTAAAGAGTGTAATTAGAGGTATGTTGGCGATTTTTTTCTATCGAGCGAAAATGTATTAATTATGTTTCGAATCGCCAATTTTACAGCAGAAAAGCCTCAAGATTTTGATGTATTTTTTTCAAAACCATATTGTTATAAACATACGCATTATAATGTTTCACAAACTCTGTTCGCTGCACTAACGGCACCTTAAGTTTTATTACACTTTAATCTTTTTTATGATTGATATTTGTTCTCATGGCTATAAACTAGATAGGTATAACCAGAGCTTCAGCCATTTTTAAGTTATATAGTGAACGGTTTTTATCCACATAGCCGAACAGTCGATTAAAAAGCCTCATACTTATTTTCCTCATATAGATATAGAACTCACCGTCAAGATAAACACAAGGTTGAGCTTTTCTTAACCTTCACATCTTAGTAAGAAATGAGAAAAAGATAATTAAAAACAATTTTAATTAAAAGAAAAAAAAAGGATATATATTTTATAACTCTCTGATCCATGATGAATCCATCCATCCATCTTTTCTCTGTTTCGCGTTTTTTACAAGATAGGTAAGCAAAAATTAAAAGTTCTTACATACATACATATACTTACGGCTATAATTCCCTAGAAAGGGTAGCCAGAGCTAAGGAATTAGAAATTCCTCAGCCACTTTTGGAAAGTTTAGTGGGGAAAAGATGGTAAAATAAAGGTTGTTGGTGATGGGTCTCACACCGCATCGCCCAATGTTCCCTTAAAAGCCCCAATACCGTTAGTCGCCTCTTACGTATTACCTACCGGTAGAAATGGGGTAGCGCTATTCTAAGCCGGCGCTACACAGCTAAAAAAAAGTTCTTCTACGTCCATATTGCTCGACGGAAGGATCTAGACTAGCTTTCCGATTGGTTGTTCTAACTGGCTGCACTAATATTCTGGCTGCCGAAGCCTGGCTCTGCAGCCAGGCTGCCTAGTGCGCGGGGGCCCTAAAACATTTGTAAAATAATTCCATATGGATTACTTCTGTCCAAAACATGTTACTGATCCTAATTTAAACTTTAGTTTGGTAACAAAAATATTAACTTTTAGCTGTACCGTATATTTCTCCATACGCACATTACGTTATTATCTTTTTTTGTGTTTTCATACATTAAACATAAGTAATTTACATGGATTCGAAATATCAGATAAGAATAACCTACATTAAACTTCGTCTGTCTGCTCTTCAAACTATATTTACAACACATCTGTTTCATTTCACGAAACACAATTCTTTAGTTTGTAACAAAAATACTTTATGCACTCACTTTTTTAAATTTTATCGCACTACGCGGCTATAAAAGGGTGCCATTTTTAGAATAATATATTTTCCAACGTGTGGATTTATGTCGTATTTTGTATATTATCAAACCCGTGGCGGTGTCGTCGGAAAATGATATAATCGCAAAAGAGTTTGCTTATACATGGCATTATTGGGAACGTTACTTACATTATAATATTAAGTTATTCGTTGAGAACCTGTTTTAGTTAATATACGAAACTGTTAGCTGCATCCAATGAATGTAAACATTAGTTGATGCATTAATGTATATTGGTTCATGGATTTATCATAACAATTTAATAAAATAGGAATATAAGTTACAACATATAAATAAATGCATAAATTACATACGAACATACACAAACGGCATACATAAAACATAAATATACTCACGCCGTTGATTCCCATTCTAGGGGTAGGCAGAGACTATCGATCGCCATTTCGTACAATCCTGGCAAACCTCTCTTGCTTCGTCTACATCCATCAATCTTTTCACATATGCTCTTGCATATTATATGCTGATTTGCCGAGTAGTACCCGCTCAAAATGTCACTACGACTTTCTACCTACGGATGTCGTAAGAGACGACTGAGGGTAAGGGGTTTTTAAAGTGGTTTTTGTGGGGTGATGTGGTTGGAGACCCGTTTCCAACGATACTTTATTTTTACCATGTAACTTCCATACGGGGTTGAGTACTTTTTAGCTTTGAAGCTCTGGGTACCTCTTTGTAAATATATGCATAATATGATGCATATCTATACGAATATGATAAAGCTGAAGAGTTTGTTTTGTTTGTTTGAACGCTACGATCTCAGGAACTACTGGTTCGAATTGAAAAATTATTTTTGTGTTAGATAGTTCATTTATTGAGGAAGGCTTTAAGCTATATATTATCATCACGCTGCTACAAATAAAAGCGAACAATCAGTAAAAATGTTGCAAAAACGAGGTTTTTTTTCATATTTGAAGGCTTCCGTTGGGTGCGCTGCGTAAACTGTCCAAGTGTCGAAATTTTTCTTTCCTTTATTTATTCTTTATTTATAAGTAATAATCCCCACATGAGGTTTTCATGAACAAAAACATTTAAATTCTGTCCAAGTTACTCAAAAAATATGTGTGTAAGAATTATTATACTTTAAATGAATGTCTATCTTTTAAGATTAACTCAATATATCCTTTTTAGGGTTCCGTAGCCAAATGGCAAAAACGGGACCCTTATAGATTCGTCATGTCTGTCTGTCTGTCCGTCCGTCCTTCCGTATGTCACAGCCAGTTTATTCCGAAACTATAAGAACTACATTATTGAAAATTGGTGCGTAGATGTATTCTGTAAACCGCATTAAGATTTTTAAATAAAATCTGAAAAAAAACCCAAAATTTTTAGGGTTCCCCATACATAGAACTGAAACTCAAAATTTTTTTTTTCATCAAACCTATACGTGTGGGGTATCTATCAAAAGGTTTTTGAAAATGATATTGAGGTATTTTACATCATTTTTTTCAAAACTGAATAGTTTGCGCGAGAGATTTTTCCAAAGTGGTAAAATGTGTGTCCCCCCCCCGTAACTTCTAAAATATGGGCATGATAAAACTGAAAAAAAAATATGATGTGTATTACTATACAAACTACTAACGAAAATTGGTTTGAATGAGATCTAGCCAGTAGTTCTATTTTTAAACGTCATAAATCAAATTACTTACCTAATTTATTAATTTCACTGAAATATATAACAATAATTTTACTATCACAGGCCTTACGCATAAAACGTGAACCATTGTTTTCTTATAGTAAATCAGTGATAAGTAAATAACATTTTAATTTGCTCTGCGCTCAGAGCGTGGCTCAGTCATCCCCGCGCGGTCCCCGCCCGAGATATCGGTAGCGCGGGACGGGAGAGGACCGTGCGGAAATCGGTTCGTGCGTCAGGAAGGAAAACCCGACTTATATTTATATAGTAGATAACACGTCAATCAAACTTACAACTAACTACAAAAACTTGTATATTACTATGTTACCTACCTGCTGCTAGTGCTGCTACGGAACCCTTCATTAGCGAGTCCATCTCGCTCTTGGCCGCTTTTTTTATGGTAATAAAATTTGGTCGAAATTAATGCATTATTGCTAATTATTTGCTAAAGAGTTTTTTAACATAATATTAATCCTTATCCAAATCAATTTGTTGTTGTTGATTAAGAGTATTTAATTGTAAACAAAATTATATTGACATCACTTAATTTCTATTGACATCTTAAAAAATACTACAATATTTTTTTTAAAAAACTCCGCAAAAAAATACCCGCGCTCGCAGCTTTACGAGGTACCATTGACTCCCTACGGAACGGTTGAATTCAGCGTTCTGTTTTTTTTTATATTTTTTTTGCGTTAAATCATTGTTTTCATTTTGTACATACATACATACATATACTCACAGCTATAATTCCCTAGAAGGGGTAGCCAGAGCTAAGGAATTAGAAATTTCTCAGCCACTTTTGGAAAGTTCAGTGGGGAAGAGATGGTATAATAAATGGTATAATAATAAAGGTTGTTGGTGATGGGTATCCAACCGCATCGCCCAATATTCCCTTAAAAGCCCCAATACCGTTAGTCGCCTCTTACGTCCACCCGCCGGTAGAAATGGGGTAGCGCTTTTCTAAGCCGACACTACACAGCTATATCTGAATATGCTTTATTTTTTAGTAATTTTCTGAATCGTATTGTTTGTTTTAAGGATAGTATTTTGTTTATAATAATTTGACAATAGAGATCTATTAAGCCAATGTGGAAGATAATGCGAGTAGAGGACGACCACGGAGGAAACACTTAGACCAAATAGATTGTGTGCTCAAAAAGGCCGGCGTCCGAAGTATGAAGAATAAAAGAGCATGTATGAAAAGATTAATGGATGTAAACGAAGCTAGAGAGGTTTGCCAGGATCGTACAAAGTGGCGATCAATAGTCTCTGCCTACCCCAATGAGTAATAATGGCGTGAGTATATGCATGTGTTTATGTATTTTCACAATAATTAACACTTTGTTGTTTGTATGTCGATAATATAAGAAGGTGACAATTACGTTATTATTCTTATTAGTTTAGGTTTTAGTTTACTAAAACATAAGGTTAGTTTGCCTTATTATGTTTAAATATAGAAATAATTGAATTAATTCTGTCTATACTACAATTTAACTGTACCGAGGTCAAAGCTGTACATTACAAAAAAAGAACCGGTAAAAAATGATTTATTTTTGAAACTGAAGCCAAATTTGCTAATTTTAAAAAAATAAGCTGTCTGTCTATCTTTACGTCCGAGCATCACGTTTAATCTACCGGAGGAATCTTGATCAAATTTGACAGACAAGGCATGAAGGTAGCTTATACATCGGGTCAACATATAGGATATAATTTATCCCGGATTTCACAAGGGTTCCTGGAGTAGTCAAAAACCATGACTCACACACATTGGAACAATTCTTTTTTCCTCGACCTCATTTTTTAATTAGACTCTTCACTCATGGTCGTTTTGGAGAAGATTGAGCGTTCATCCATTTTCATCAAAAGAAATGACCATTTCATTGTTTGTCAATAGTAAAACTTTGGAAACATTAAGTGTATCAAAAATTAGTTGTAAACGTCAACGTGTCCGTGCGTAGTAGTATAAAATTAATCAGTTTACTATTTTTGACTTATGATTAATTAACAGACCCCGGATCGATTGCCAGAAGATTAGTTTTTTTTTTATGTTTTTTGTGTTAGCTTAGAATAACAAGCACTATCCCTTCAGTCAGCGATTATTTTGTATGGAGATCCTTCACTAACCATCCTTTGATTCTGTTTCCCATTTAACTATGCAAATATGTATGAATTTAGATAATTTGATGTATATAATATTGTATGCGGATATATTTGATAGTTTAGTGAGGATACCAATCATACTATCATGCACAGAGGCGCGGGTTAAAATTTCGAGTTGAACTGATAATGAAATGAAAAATTGATAGCTTAATGTGTTCCTGATCGCAGAAATCGAAAACTCCTATACTAATAATATTTCAGTTTGACGACATCCTTCAAGTGAATGTCAAAACATATTTGATAGTACAAAGTCTGTTAGTTATATATAAAAAAAAGAAAAACTTATTGTCCGTAGTTCCCATTTGATGCTGAAGAAAACAAATCAAAGCAAAATCACAAACCGATTTTGACCTAATATATTATTGCTGTAGTGAAACATGTCACAAAAAATAATTGCTTTGTGATCCCAATCTGCGCCGATACATTTCTTAATCTGTTCCGTCGCAAACGGAGGCGGAAATCTGGTAGGCAGTCTCTGTAGTCATTAGTTTTCCACTACCCGACAAGATCTTTAATCTCGGTCACTATTTAGACACGACAAAAACCAAACAATACAAAGACTCTTTATTTAAGTGAGGCAGATCAACCATTTTTATTGTGGCATTTCGTTTATCACATGAAAAATACAATTACGTTATGTAGTTGTTTTACATCGTACTGCTTAGTAAGTGCTTTTAAATAAAACTACTTCTTTCATTTCAAATCTTGAATGACATAATGTACCGAAATAATGCACTATTTAATCAGTAAAAAAGATATTCAATATGGTTATTCAAAATAAAATACCAGGTTCAGTTCTGATTTATTCATCTATTATGCATAAAATTTTATTTAATTTTATTTTCTTTGGAAGATTAACAGACTAATATAAACAATATAATACTAACTATGAATACACAATATCATTTACAAATCTTCACTTAGTTACAAGATATTTACGAGATGTTAATATTTAAAACGCAAACCGGAATGCTTTCTTATAATTTAAAATTACGTTCATTTGCTATATCCATGACTTTTCATATTATTTTCCCTGAGAAGGTTTATTTCTGCCTGTATTATAACCAAAAGCCCAATTTTTATGAAATCTGGTTCTCAGCATAAAAATGTATTTTACAGCTTTCCCATCAATTAGATTTTCCGTCAACCGCACGCGTTTCTCTGGACTCGACGTCGAAACGCTTTTATAAGGGTTCAAGTGGGCAAATGGACGAAATAGCCACATTCGTTACATAAACTCAGACTGCGCTCCGCCTATCACATTTATCAAGTAAAGCTCCTAAGCTCTCAGTCAAAACATGACCTCTAAGTTTATGAGAAAATGTGATTGTTTTATATTGTTCTTTTTTGTAGTTGATAGCGTGTTAGAGGCAAAGTAAATGAGACATTTTCAGTTTTTTCGCGCAGATTAAATCTGTAATTACTTAACGGTGCAGTGCCAGAGATCAGAAGATGAGGGTTAAGATGATTTTAACAAGAGCGAATGGATAAAAGTAAATTGGTAACAGAGGTACGAGTATATAGTGCTAAAATTGATAGCTGTGTCAGTAGAGGGCAATATAAGACAATATAAGTACATACATACATATACTCACGGCTATAAATCCCTTAACGGGGTAGCCAGAGCTTTGGAATGAGAAATTCCTCAGCCACTTTTGGAAGTTGATTGGGGAAAAGATGGTAATAATAAATGTTTTTGGTGACGGGTCTCCAACCACATCGCCCAAAAACGACTTAAAAAGCCCCTATACCCTTAGTCGCCTCTTACGATCACCCACACGGGTAGAAATGGGGTAGTGTTATTCTAAGCCGACACTACACGGCTACAATATAAGTAATAAAAGGCAATATCAGTCTCGTGAAGAATAAGAATTCATATTTAAAATGATTAATGAATATAAATTTAGCTTAAGAGATTTCCTAGGATCGCACGAAGTAGCTATCAATAGCCTCTGCCCATCCAAACGGTTACTAACATCATGATTATGCCTGTGATGAAAAAGATTTCTGGTGAATTCATTATAAAACTTTGATTTAGAGAAGGCGTATGATAGGGTGGTAAGAAAGTGTTTATGGGAGGTGTTATCCAAGTTCGGTTTGGGGAGTCGACTTATACGTGCACTGGTATCACTCTATGAGGATTCCAGTGCATGTGTGAGAGTAAACGGGGAAAATACTGACTGGTTCGGGATCTCTCGGGGTGTCCGACAGGGTTGTGTAGCTTCCCCGTGGCTCTTCAATTTGTTCATGGATGACTGTTTAACAGAGTTGCGTGAAAGTGATTATGGATTGAGAATGGGTGGATTCATCATTAAATGCCTCTTATATGCCGACGATCAAGTGCTACTTGCATCATCGGTGGAAGAGCTGCAAGAGATGATGAATATTGCATGTGCGTCTTTTTAAAAAAAGGGAATGAGGGTGAATGTGGATAAAACAAAAACTATGGTTTTTGAGAGAGAGGTGAATATGACCGAATGCGTGATTGAGATCAATGGTAAGAAAATGGAACAAGTGAAAGAGTTTGTATATTTGGGAAGTTTGTTTACTAGGGATAGAAAGTGTGATGAAGATATCGAGAGAAGAGTGAAAAAGGGTAATGCGGTAAATGGAGCACTGGATAGTCTAATGTCTAGTCAGTCGGTGTCTGAAAAGGCCCGAATGGCTGTGCATGATGCTGTCCTAGTTTCTACGCTTATGTATGGCAGTGAATGTTGGGTGTGGCAGAAGAAGCATGAAAGTAGAGTGAATGCAGTAGAAATGAGATCCCTAAGAAAAGTGTGTAATGTAAGGTTATGTGATCGTGTGAGGAATGATGTGATTTGTGAAAGGTGTGGTGTAAAAGATGATATTGTAAGAAAGATAGAAAAAGGAATGTTGAGATGGTTTGGGCACATAGAGAGGATGGATGACAGTAAATTGGTGAAAGAGATATATAGAGCCAATGTGTGTTAGTAGAGGACGACCTCGGAGGACACATTTGTATCAAATAGAAAATGTGCTCAAAAAGGCAGGGGTTGCAAGGTGGGGGATTTCGGTCCAGTGTACGAGTATGCTCAGTAAGCGGAAGAGCTATCCAGCACACCCACCAAATGCCCTACCGCAAACGTCCACGTCGTGCACCCTGGTAATACCGAGCCATTAACAGGACCGCTTAATACCAACAAACCCTGTGGCGAAAGTAGCTAATTGCGGAGGGATTTCCCCACCCGTCCCTAATCCCCCATTCCATATTTAATTGCAAGTACGCATTTATTTAGGTTCAATCTATAATCCCGTATCTACATATGTAAAATAGTCTATTTCAGTAAACTACAGCCTTATATATATATAATCACCAGTATCTCACCTTTATTTCTATACACATATATATATATATATATATATATATATATATATATATATATATATATATATATAGATAAGTTTATATATAATAAATCTACACGAGTTAGACTATCTCTAAAAAGTCAAAATTTCCAACATGGCGCAACAACAGAAAGATATACTACCCCAGGAGGGTACGGCCAGCATCAGCGGTCGAGAATCCCTCCCTGGGTCCTGCTTGCAGGATCCAGGCTGCCCCTCGTATTCTGGGGAGGGCAAAGTTACGCCGAATGTGGAAGAGAAGGTGAGGTCACCGATGAAAATTCCGGGACCATTTGCGGGACCCTGCAGCAGCTGGGAGACCGTGACTCTCAGAGAGTCAAAGAAATCGATGCCTCGAAGTCGCCAAGCGCACGAGGCACAAGGACCCATATCCGAGTCTGGCTCCAAGAAGAGTAGGAGAGCGAGCCGACCACACCGAACTGGCGCCTACAGACGCCGACAAATGAAAAAAGCGGTGGACCTCCAGAAGTCGCAACCGGATCGGACCACGGAGACGGGTGCCCATGGTGCCCATATCCGGACTCCGATCTTGGAAGCTGCCGCCACTTCCGATGCGGGACGGGGAGAACCCGCGCGGCAGGGCCCCCAACCCAGGTCGCCTCCACGTGCTGGTCCGCCAGTGAGAGGTGCGCGGCCGGGACGGGGAGCCTTCCGTGGACGTCCTGCACCGGACAGGGGTGGTAGACGTCCCACTGAAGGAGCGCGTGGAAATCGGGACAATTTCTCTGGACCGAAGCCACAGCCGTCCACCAGTACTGCAAAGGCCCCTGAGCCCCAGAAAAGAGACCGACCAGATGACTCTAGGTCGCCGGCTCAACTGGAGGCAAAGAGGCCAAAAAAAGGGGAAAAAAAGTCATATGCGGAGGCCACAGTCGATCGGGCCCATCTTGATGTGGCATTAGTCACAGCAACGAATCGGGATCTGACCCTGGAGGAAGCCGCATACCTTAAAGACCAGGTGAACGAGAAGCTCTACGCTGAGGCGGACTTGGAGAAAAGGCTAGGGCCTGCTTTCCAAGCCTGTCCCAGGCTTGTTGAGGGAGCTCTCCGTTTCTGGTGCGAGAATGAACTGACAGTGAACTGGGTTCAGGAACTGGCTGATTGCACACGCTCGGGTGACAAGGTGCAGATGGTGCTGCAGTCAGCCATTCCCACGCGAACGCGGATAGCCCTGTTCCTGCCGAACTACACCGGACCTCTGAAGAGACTGCACTCTCGAGAGCAATGGACGAGCTGTGCCGGTTGATGAACGACAACCCTTCCCCAGTGCCGTGGCTTGACTCTATGATGACATCGTCATCACCAGCTGAGTCACACGCACCAACCCAAAAGGAAGTGGAGGAGGACATCGGACACGATGCTCCCCAATAACATTCAAATCCTCCAAGCAAATCTCCAACATAGTCACGCGGCGACGGCTACCCTACGCACAGTGTTGGAAAAAACCCCAAACATCATCGCCCTGATTCAGGAGCCGTGGATCAGAGGAAACCGTGTTTGTGGTCTCAATAATACCGGAGGTAAGTTGTTTTATGATACCACATCCCAAACACCAAGAGCCTGCATACTCATTCCTAATCATATGCAGGGTTTGTCCCTTATGCAATTCTGTTCTAGGGACCTGATCGCTGTCAAGATCCAGACAGCTGATACGGGCCTACCAGAGATGGTGCTAGCCTCCTGCTATATGCCCGGCGATGCTGAGGACTGCCCACCAAAGGAGCTAGCTGAACTTGTGCGGTACTGCGAGACGCTCCGAACCGAGATCGTCATTGGGGCTGACGCGAACGCACATCACCCGCTCTGGGGGTGTCAGAAATCAAATTCCAGAGGAGAGGTACTATCAACATATTTATTCTCCACTAACCTAAATGTAGCTAACGTAGGATCCGAACCAACATGGGTCACATCCCGAGGGCAAACAATAGTAGATATAACCTTAGTTAGTAGAGGAGCTTCTCATCTTGTAACGAATTGGCATGTGTCTCAAGATGTAAGTTGCTCCGACCATAGGCGAATCTGTTTCGATCTATCTAACCAATTTCCCGAACAGCCATCCAAACGTAACCCACGCACAACGAATGTCCTGAAATATCGAACATTACTGAGGGACGAGTTAACCTCCGCAACCGCGCCAAATCTAGATAGTACAATAGCGATTGAAGACAATGTCAAATTTCTCACTGATGCTATCACCAAATCTTACGAGGCGTCCTGCCCCCTTAGGAAACCCACAACTCCAGGAAAAGAGGCTAGTAGATGGTGGGATGGGGAACTCGAATCTATGCGCGGTGAACTCCGTAATCTCTTTAACAAAGCCAAAAACTCCAGAATACCAGATGACTGGGAGGAATACAAATTATTCCAAAGAAAATACAAAAAACTTACTAGATCACGCAGAAGGAAAGCTTGGCGGAAATACTGCGAATCAATAGAATCTAACAATAAGGCGGCGAGAATCAGGAAACTCCTGGCTTCAGATAATAATCTCACCGTAGGGCCGCTAAAAAAACCAGATGAAACATACACTACCACACATACAGAAACACACAAATTGCTACTGGAATGCCACTTCCCAGACTGCCGTCACACTGATGAAGTGTACTGGCCAGAGGAACCAATCAGCAGCCCCACGAACATAGATGTATCCCAAGCTGAAAAGATAGTCACACAAGATAGAGTTGAATGGGCAATCAAAACCTTCAACCCCTTCAAATCGCCGGGTCTTGACGGCATAATTCCGGCACTACTACAGTGGGCCAGAGATATCATCATCCCGTGGTTGGTGAAACTTTACCAATCGTGCATGGCACACAGATATACCCCCCTACCATGGCGGGAGGTTAAAGTGACCTTCATTCCCAAACCTAGAAAATCTGACTATACAGACCCCAAATCTTTTAGACCCATTAGCCTAACTTCTTTTCTCTTAAAAACACTAGAGAGACTCTGTGACAGGTTCATTAGAGAGAAGATATTAACAAAAAAGCCCCAACATACTCAACAGCATGCCTACACGAAGGACAAATCAACCGAAACAGCTCTCCACAGAGTTGTTTCCAAAATTGAGTGTGCTCTCAGCACTAAGTTGTCCTCATTATGCACCTTCATAGACATTGAAGGTGCCTTCGATAAAACTAATATCCCAAGTATCAATAGAGCCCTGGAAAAATTCCATGTTAATCCCACACTGCGGGGCTGGATAGTAAACATGTTGAGACTCAGAGCGGTACAAATAACCTGTTAATGACACCAACAGAGCGGTGGTGACAAGGGGTTGTCCTCAAGGAGGTGTTTTATCCCCACTGCTCTGGAACATGGTGGTCGACTCACTCATTAAAAGACTAAACATGCAAGGCTACCTAACTATTGGCTATGCAGACGATCTCACGATTCTCATAAACGGAAAACATGCGAACACCCTCTGCAATCAAATGGGTCACGCTTTGAGGGTGGTTGAAAAATGGTGTAAAGATTTTGACCTACACGTCAATCCTAAGAAGACTGAACTAATTCTCTTTACTCGCAAACGGAAACTACCGCCGTTTGACCCTCCTAAGTTGTTTGGCACGCAACTTACTTTATCCAAAACAGTAAAATATCTAGGAATCACCCTAGATGATAAACTTAACTGGAAACCACACTTAGAAAAGGTAATAAAAAAAGCCAGCGCAACCCTTTGGCAATGTAAAAGAATCTTAGGTAAGAACTGGGGACTCAAACCGAGAATCACACACTGGCTTTATACCACTGTCATCAGACCGGTGATAACCTACGGAGCTCTGATCTGGTGGCCAAGAACGAAACTTGTTACAGCCCAACATGAATTAGACAAGATGCAACGACAGGCTTGTCTAGCAATAACGGGCTGCATGTGCACTACGCCTACAGCCGCACTACAAGCCTTACTAAATCTCCCACCACTGTATTTATACATACAGCAAGAAGCAGCCATCTCTGCTGCAAGGCTACAAAGAGCAGGACACCTAAGCAACGACTCCAGAATCCTACATACTGAAATACTCACAGAAGCGTTGAAAGACCAGCCCCTACTGGCCGCTCCGTGTGAAAGGATCACCAAAACTATTAGATCCAAACATAACTATCGGGTTATACTTGCCGAAGAAAAGTCAGACTTCTCTGGCCCTAAGGAGTTACGTGTGTATACTGATGGGTCTAAGACCAATCAAGGCACGGGGGCTGGCACACACTCCCCAGATCTAAATATAAGAATATCAAAAAGCCTGGGCCAATATAATACTGTTTTTCAGGCCGAATGTCTTGGAATCATCCAAGCTGCCCAGGCCATAAAAGCAAGAAAAATCTCAGAAATGACCATAAAAATTATATCGGACAGCACTTCTGTCCTGCAAGCCCTTAATCGAAGCGAATACACTTCAGGTCTAGTCCTGGAATGTCACCAAGCCTTAGAAGAAGTGGCGCAGGACAACAATATTATCCTGCAATGGATAAAAGGCCATAGTGGGTCCTTAGGCAATGATGCGGCTGATGAGCTGGCTAGAGGGGGATCGGCTATGTCTCTGTACGGACCCGAACCCATAATACCTCTTCCATTCAATCAGCTGCGCACGTGGCTAAGGGAACGCACACAAACCCTAGCAAGCGCGTGTTGGCAAGGCACGCCTGGCTGCAGACAGTCTAAAGAGGCAATGCCAACTCTTAGGAAAAATCTGACCAGATATGCCTTACGCCTTAGCAGACCAAATCTACGAACTCTAGTGGGTGTTATCACAGGGCACTATGCCCTAAACAAACACTTCCACACTCTAGGCATCACCGACAGCCCTCTGTGCCGTGTGTGCATGGAGGCGGACGAAACGGTCACTCATGTGCTCCAGGAATGCAACGGAGTAACCGATATCCGAAATAACACCATCGGATCCAAAAAGTCGCTACCAGAGGCAATGGCTGACCTGGATAAGCTTTTGTCCTTCTGGTCTGAATTAGGTTGGGAAACTTAAACGGCCAAATGGCCCACGTACAATGGCCCACCTCGTAGCTGGGTTAAGTGCGGAAACCCGAGGCGGTTAGCGCCCAACAATAATAATAATAATAATATAAGTCGGTTCTTGAACCTGACTCCCTGACCCCGACCGACTGCGCTCTTGTCGGGGAATACCGCCTCTCCCATTTAAAATTCTAATTTTCTGTTTCGGCCATGGGAGAGGCGAGGAACTAAAAGTCATGCCCAAAATAATAATAATAAGGCAGGTGTCCGCAGTATGAAGAATAAAAGAGCATGTTTGAAAAGATTGATGGATGTAAACGAAGCCAGAGAGGTTTGCCAGGATCGTACAAAGTCGCGATCGATAGTCTCTGCCTACCCCAATGGGAACTAACGGCGTGAGAATATGTATGTACGTATGTATGTGTGCTATAAAATTTGCTGTGTAGTGTCGGCTTCAAATAGCACTACCCCATTTCTTCCGGTGGGTGTACGTAAGAGGCGACTAACGGTATTGGGGCTTTTAAGGGATTTATGGGCGATGCGGTTGGAGACCCATCACCAACAACCTTTATTTCACCATCTTTTCCCCACTTAACTTTCCAAAAGTGGCCGAGGAACTTCAAGTTCCTTAGCTGTGGCTACCCCTTCTAGGGATTTACAGCCGTAAGTATATGTATGTATGTATGCTATAAAATATCTGAACACCGTTATTCAGATCAAATAATCTATATTTTTGTTAATTAGATGTCACCAATATTTTATATTATTACTTTCATTTTAGCCATTTATGCTGAGGCAAAAAACTACCTGCTGACCGCGAATTTTTATGTGATACCAAAAATATTTCTACTTCCCGAAAACACAAATATCTTTTTTGTCGTTTCATGCATTCAAATAAAATATGATACGTACTTAAATAATTAAGCTCCTAATTTAAATGGATTTAATACCCTAAGATTTATAAATAAATAAATAATAAGGCCTTAAATACCGCATCAATTAATCGTGAATACTAAGATCAATAAAGCAATGAAGGTATAGAATTCATGAGAAAAGTTCAAGTGGCTAGAGAGTAAACACAGTAATAGCTGCCATTCTACTTAGCACTGTTAAACTAGCTCCACACCCTCATATGCAACATCCTGACCGAAGTAGAAGGTAAGTAACTAAACGTACTGGTAAGAAAATAAAAGACAAAAAGTCAATCAAATTTTATACTTAGGTAGTAAGTAACCACACACAATTTATCATGGTTGTTAACGGTGAGGGAAAACATCGTGAGGAAACCCACATGGCTGAGTTGTACTTAGCCATGTGACAGTGTATTCGTACAAAACGGCGATAAGCCTGCCCCCTATCACGTGAGTACACTGTCCATGCAAAACGTGGGTACTCTGAACACCAGGTGACAAAGTCACGTGATGTTCAGAAGTATTAGTACCTCTGCCAACCCCTTCGGGGATATTTGGCGTGAACGTTTATGTTATGTTATGTTATGTATTAAGTAATTATAATATTTTAAAGTAAAAAATAACCAATGCCACTTTCATTTCTAAAGCAACAAAAAAAATACTTGTGTGCGTCTCGTGGTGGTTCTTGTTTGATGCGGAGTGAAGAAATAAAGGGAAGCGATTGGAAATTTAGATTAATATTTTAATTCAAAGGTACATAATTTGATTACACTTAGGCAAATTAGACTGCAGATTTTGGTATTAATGTTGATGTGTTATATAAACAATATTTGGTGAGCAAAATATCCATTTTGGGAAGCATAAAGTTATATATATGTGTGATGTGAATATTGATTTTGGAATACAAAATTATTTAGTTTAGGGAGCTCTGAATAGAGTGGGTTAATTTTATATGGAATTTATTAACATGCATACATATACTCACGGCTATATATCCCTAGAAGGGAAAGATGGAGCTAAGGAATAAAAAAATCCTCAGCCACTTTTGGAAAAGTTGAGTGGGGAAAACATGGAAAATAAAGGTTGTTGGTGATGGGTCTCCAACCGCATCGCCCAATATTCCCTTAAAGGCCCCAATACCGTTAGTCGCCTCTTACGTACACCCACCGGTAGAAATGGGGTAGCGCTATTCTATGCCGGTACTACACGGCAAAATGAATTTTACTTATACGGAATTAAATAATTTTACTTGGAATTGAGTTTTATACTATTTTAGCTATTTTGGTAAGCATTTAAAAAGTGGCCTATAATATTTATACATGTTTAGTTAGACAGTATTATTATAATTTTTGAAGCCTTCATTATATTTCCTAAACGAGGAAATCATAATGCCGTAAGAACTTCTGTTGCATTGTTGGCTGAGACAGAATGCTGAAACAGTATTTGATCAAAGTTGTATCAGTATATAATAACCTAAGTCAAGGCTCAGTAGGTAGAACATTCCTGCAAATGATGAGAGTTCAAATATTGCGTTGTTAGCGGTGAGAGAAACCACCGTGACTGAGTTGTTAGTCATGTGACGGTGTATTCGTACAAAACGGCAACAGGCTGCCCCCTATCGCGTATGGACACCAGCCTGGCTAGTACTATCGCTATTATATCGACACTATAACGGTAAGAATGAGTTAGTAGTTGCAGTATACGATACTAAGTAAGTGCGTAAGAGATGGCTTCTTATCCCGCGCGATAACTAGTTTAAACACCGGTCGTACTAGATGGGCAGGTAACGATGTCACGTGATGAGCAGAAGTATAAGGACCTCTGCCGACCCCTGTGGGAATATCTGCAAGTGTTTCTTTACGAAAAAACTGTTTTATACCTTCACTTTGTCGTAAATTGAGTTATGACAATCCTATTAATATTATCAATGTGAAAGATTAGATGTTTTGGATGTTTGTGTGTTTGAGACGAATAGGCTCTTCGAGTAGATAATATATATAAATGAAATGTGGTAGAATGCTACATAATGACCCAAATTGTCAAACAGGATACTTTCATCCCGAAAAAATTTGACCAGTAAAATATTTACGGCTGATTTAACTTAGAGTACCGGAAAAAAACGCCTAAAGTTTTGTCATAAGCAAATTTGACAGAACGAAGTCTGTTGGGTCAGCTAGTGGATGGTGAGTGGTTTAATAATGAAAATACATGTAATCTCTATATAGTTTGTGTTATTAAACCTGTCAACCTTCGAAGCTTTCAACAGTTGATTCTCGATTCACGATATTTTACTTCCTCCTTCTTAAATTATATCAAGCGGAAAATTTACATTTAAATCAAAATACAGAGACCTGCGAAAGAAGAAAGAGTAATATACATAATTCAATTACACACGAAGTGACAATACAGTACGTGATTTTAAAACTTTCTCCAGGAAAAAGATTTGTCGCGGTAAGCCTCAATGTGATAAATAACATGAGTTCAACTTAGTGAAAGAGATTTACGAAAATACGATAATGCCATGTGTATGTGTAGAATAGAGAAGCTTCTATTTGAAAGGAATCTATGACAACGAAATTTTTAAATGGAATTAAGTGAAGTTGATAGTAAGACTGAAAATCAATATGAGCGAGTAATTATTAATATGCTTAGAAAGTTCAATAATAAATAACAATAGCGTCTTGACATCAAATGTATTTCTCTTATACAAAATTAAAATATAATTTTAAAGCTTTGCTACACCATTACGCCACATCAGTTGCATACATAGTTTGAATATATTTTTTTGCAAATATACGAATCGAAACATTTGTATTTAGTAGCAATATTTGTTTTCGTACAAAAACTCAACATAAATAAAATATCAATCAATACTAAATCATAAAACACTAATACTACTTAAAAATATCTTGTTTTCTACATCATTATTCAACTGCATACTTTTTTTATTAATCTTACTTCGGACTAAGTCTTTGTAAAAATATATAGATTTTTATTAAAATTTATCATTTATCTATTACAAATTTCTACTGTTTATTTTTTCAACATAATAAAGATCTCTCTTTAAACTAGCAGTGCTCTGCTTAGAGAAAAGAAAGTTGTCAAACCTAAAAAGCGCATGATTATAATGATTATAAAAAGCGCGGTTATTTAATTGTCTCTTAGAGATTATACGTTTAACCATTAAAGTAATAGAAACTTCGGCACGAAATTGAGTTGTAAAGTTTTTCGTGACAAAAGAAACCTTTTTTCATTCTTTTAAAGTTGAATGGAGTGGGTTCTGCAATGATTTCAAACAGTTGAACAAATTGTTAGTTTATTAATACTTTTTAGGGTTCTCTATAAATGGAGACTGATTGTAAGTGTTCATACATATTTGTTACTATTCTTCAAGTTTTGATGGTAAAACTAGTATTCTTCTAACATTTGAAAATCATGTTAGTAAATCTCAGGATCAACAAACGGCTCCTACAGTAACACATATTATAATATGTATCTTCTTATGTCAGTAACTCAGAGAGTATACGGGTAAAACCAAAAATTTACTTGTTAACAGGCTTTCACAGTAATAATAAATGTATTATATGTATTTTTATACTCCTGTTTTCCTCAAAAATACGTATGATTTATGTTTATTGCCACATTTGACTTTGACTTCTATATAAAAGCGTTTAGGTGTTAGTTAAGTTACAATTACTGATGATAATCATTTCTTTCAGATCAAGTGCTAAAAATAAAATGTTTTGACGATTGATCTCTTGAGTGCATTGCCCAATAATCACTGACAATCTCCAAAATCCTAAATCACGTCTTACGATAACCTCGGAAACAGATATATACAGGGCGTCCCACGGCCATGCCACACGGAGGGAATGTACCTTCAATATTAAAGATATGATATTTTAGTAATGAAGACATCGTTTTATTTTTAATTATAAGTACAACTGCATTCACAGATTCTTTCAAATCGCCTACCTGAACCGGGAGTCAAACCCGCCAAATGTGATAGAAAAATTACATGTATTTTATAAAGCCCTTTGAAAAGGATACTCATAAACATTTTTTTTTTCTTAATAACTAGCATATTAAATGGAACTAAGATCATAAAATTTTACATTTTATTTAAATTGAATAATAATTTATCAAATGTTTAAAATGTGATCCGTTCTATTGTATACAAATTCTCACTCTTTTAATAATTTCTCTCACTGTCGATTTACTTATTTTTGCATGGTGGATGTTTGAAATAATAATCTTTTACATAACCCCATAAAAAAAAACATCAAATGGGGTTTGATCTAAGGATCTCGGTGGCCATCCAATTTGTCCAAAAGTACTGATCCAGTAAGGAAAATATTTATTAAGAATAAATTGCAATATATGTACTTTTCATTATAATCATGAATTATTTTTTAATATTTGGTTTCATTATCAAAATATTAATACAATTTTTTTTATGTATGATTAAAATTAATGTTCGCTAAATACTAGGTGGGCAGTAAATTTTCGCATGCCGAATGTGGAACGAAGCTGAAAAAAATTAAAGAGTTAGCAATAGTTCACAATTGTTTCCCATAGACTAACATGGGAAACTTTCAAAGGTGATTATACCTCAATCGTAACATCTATCTGAATTTTCTCTTCGTTAAAACCTCGTCCTTGATATCTTGAACCATCATACAAAATTTGGCTGTGATCGAATCGGCTGTTTAGGAGGAGTTTTGAGACAAGCCAACTACTGTTGTACAATTGAAAAATGCATATTAAAATGTTCGCGTTTTAACTCTTGCAAAGAATTAATTTTACAATAGGATGTATGTACACTTACATCAATTCGCTCCAAAATACTTTTTTCATAAACATGGATTTCATTATCTGCAAAGTTAATTGTTGCTGCAAATGTATTATATAAGATAAATAATCAGTGCTCATTAATTTAACACACAATTTTAATTAGACCGTACTTTATACTAGTGTTTGTTACCACAGACTTTAATTTTGCTCCTTTGAACTTAATTTCACACTGAACGCCAAATGAGTAATAATAATAGAGTACTTGTTCACATAAAAATATTTTTCCTCCGTTAACTCAACTCAATTCTCTCAACTCAAGCATTCACGCCGTATATCCCCGAAGGGGCTGGCACAGGTGTCATGACATCCTCACCTTGTATTCACAGTATCCACGTTTTGCTTGGACAGTGTACTCACGTGATAGGGGGCAGGCCTATCGCCGTTTTGTACCAATACACTGTCATTGCACTTAGTCATGACTAAGTGCAATCAGCCATGTGGGTTTCCTTACGATGTTTTCCGTCACCGTTCACAAATATGATAAATTAACCTCACATATGACTTTCGAAAATACAAATTGATACAGGTCCAACCCGGAATCTGAACTCACACCTATCTGTTCTGAAGGACGATCGTTCTACCTATTGGGCTATCTCGGCTGTCACTCCATAAATTTGAGGCAACGTTGATTGAGGCAAATGATGGCCATTTGGTACGATCCTTGCAAACCTCTCGAGGTTCATTTATTAAATATTTTCTTTCGTACATTTTTCATAGTCAGGTTTTTTCCTTTCGTTGTTATCCTTTTTTATATTACTATCTACATTGGCTGTGTATATTTTTCGACCATTTAGTTTCATCAGAATTTGCTATTGCTGCGACAAACTCAGACGTAGGAACAGTGAGCTTATTGCCTTTAGATTGTTTTCAGATATGCTAGTTAATTGTATCTACTAAAATATAAAATAATACTAGGAGCCTCACGTTTCTTCATTCTTCATGGAGCTTCAAGGTTTTAGGTATCCATTAGTAAATGATTTTTTTTTTTAAATTGGCTGAGCATTGTCGGAGCGCATTTGATACAGGCATACAAACATTAAAAATTAGATAGATGTAGATTTTTAATATTTATATAATAACCCACAATAACAAGCCATTTGGAGAATACGTTTTAAGAATCCAACCCAGTCAAACTTTATTATTAGACTATGCGTGATATCATATTAATAGTCACCTTATAAAGATGTCATCGAAGACCACGAAGCCCAAGTTGTGGTTTATTTGTATACACTAATTTAAAGAAAAACTTAATATAATTTCTAGTTAAAAACAATTTGCTTTAAGCCATTTAAATTACTTAAAAAATATATACTATATTATATGAAAAATATCTTCTAAATCGCTGCCGCTTGGTGGTAAGGTACCAAGGAGGCTGGCGGCATTGTCCCTTTGTATAGCCAAACTAATACGTTGGGCAAAATACACACCGGCCCTTGGATCACCACATGTCTCCACCAAGCGCGCCGAAATTTCTTTAAAAAATCGACGGGCACTTGGACCCCATGGACCGAGGGTCTCAACAGCGAAAGCAGTGAAAATATGATCTTCACCTAGATTACTGTATAACAAATACAATAACAATAACAGCAACCTAAAAAACGCGCTCGCTCCACTAAGTTAAGAGCTGAATTCAAAAGATTTGCCTGAACTTGACTGCAAAGAGGCTCGTCCCATTGCCTCTGAGAAGCCAGATAACGGGAACATTAACATTTGGATCGACCATTTCTATCCATGCTTTCTTGGCCTCTGGGAGATCTATAACCTCCGATAAGCTCACTACGTTTCTCACTATGCGTAAGATCAGATCCTTGGTGGCGAAACCAGACGACAAAAAAGCAGGTAAGGCTATACTTGAGACGCTGCGGATGCCAATACCACCGAGCCGAATCGGAAGTGTGGCTTGTGTCCAGCAGCGTTTATTTAATGTTAAAAATTTTGACTAAAGTATCTTTGATTATATTATCTATATCCGAAAGAACTGAGATTTGCCTCCATAAGCCAGAACATCTCAGAACATATGTAAATTTTGGTACAAACAAGCAATATTCAATTATAGTGTAAGCCACGTGAGGATTTATTTCTCCCAAAAGATTGGAACAATCGTGAAACTTGGATAACTTATCTTTTATAAAGTTGGGAATGTAATCATCCAAAACCGGAGCACCTAGGAGGTGAAGAGATTCGTCATCAATTATTCTTATGCCAGGAGCCAAACAGCTAAATTTAGATTTTAGTTCCACAACAGTTTCTGAGTTTATCTTAGAGCCAAAGTATAATTCTCATTTTCTAAAATTCAATTCTAACCCGATAATTTTAAAATTGTCTATTAAATTTTCTAAATCATTTCGCCTCACCTCCAATGGTACCATCATCTACATACCACACTATAAATGTAAATACTATAAATAAAAAACAAACTAAAAGCGCTTTACACAGCCAGATATGGTTATCGCAGTCTATGTTGAATCTATTTTCATTTTTTGCATCGTTGTTTAGAACTAACAACGTTTGCAATGCAAAATGAGCGAAGTTAATATGAAACTACAAAGTTAATTAGGATTTTTGATATATTCAAACACTAATAACAAAGTTTTGTGTCCTTTATTTATAATTTAGGTCAAGTACATATCATTCATAAATTTAAAATTTAGGTCAAGTACAAATAATTACGTAAAAATAAACTAAAAATGGTTTTTTTTGAGTTATTTAATTTATTTATTTTTTTAATTCGTTTACCCAAAACATTTTTAGCTGATTCAATAAACCAGAGCTTAAATAAACTATTTTTAATACGTTGCTTAATACAAAGTGATAATGACATACATACATACATATACTCACGGCTGTAATTCCCTAGAAGGGGTAGCCAGTATTAATTCCTCACCCACTTTTGGAAGTTGTTTGGGAAAAAGATAGTAAAATAAAGGTTTTTGGTGATGGGTCTCCAACCGCATCGCCCAAAAATCCAATGAAAAGCCCAATACCATTAGTCGCTTCTTACGAAATCCGTGGGTAGGAAGTGGTAGCGACATTCTAAGCCGACACTACACGGCAAATAATAAAAAATAAAAAAAACAGTGATACTAAAAAAGTGTAAAATATAATATTTTAGAATATTTTACTTTATATTCACAAATTTCACGAGTAAACAGACGGTTGAGAAATCAGCAGACACCATCCAATAGATGCGCGTGACAAGCTGTATCAAATATAAATGTATATATATTTATAAGTTAGTTAATTTATAAATTAGCATTTCCGCTAAAATAATTCATCGATCCCGGCGGCTAAAATACAGCATGCAAAACAAGTCTTTACAACTATCACAAATAACGTTTAAATTGGCGCGCTCCGACAGAGGTGCCGGGGCGCCTCTCAACCGCTGAAGGGTTTAACGGTCTGAATCATGTACAATGGTAAGAAACAAAAAAAACTCTTAAATTATTAATAATTACAAAAAACTTAATAAGATATTTTCCTGATTGATCGGACTCGGAAGTTCATTCCTTTAGAAACACACACAGCTTCCATGGAAATCTATTTATGATATATGTGAGTATTTCAGTTAGACTACTTTGAAAATGTCCCAGCGAAATATCTCCGGTGAAATGTGTTTATGTAAATTCAGATTTCAAGGTGTGCTGGAAACTCGTCGAAATTGAGTTTCGTTTCAATAGGCATGCTAAACGTGTCCCGGAAATCTGATATAAAATCTTGATCTCTGTACCTTCTGTGCAGGATGCATAAAAATAAAGTTGTAAAATTTTTCAGTTTAATAAATTCTTTGAAATGTGTATCACAACGTTATGTTTTGTTGGCTGGATAAATAAATACATACAGATAGATAAAATTCTACTGTACGAGTATATATTTTATGCGTGTTGGAGTAGTGATAATTTAAAAATGTGAGTCTTAATTGCTGTGGTGGATTATCTGAAATAAATAATATTCACAATAAATAGAAAATTCAAAAATGGCCAAGCTGAAGTTTATACATACATATACTCACGACTATATTTCCCTAGAAGGGGTAGCAAGAGCTAAGGAGTTATAAATTCCTCAGCCACTTTTGGAAGTTGAGTGGGGAAAAGTTTATATAGCGCAATAATGGTTCCTTATAAAAGGCGAGAAAAATAGTTTTGTTTTTGGTAGACCTCTAAAATATTTATTTTATTTTAGCCGTGTAGTGTCGGCTTAGAATAACACTACTTCATTTCTACCCGTGGGTAATCGTAAGAGGCGACTAAGGGTAAAGGGGCTTATTAAGTGATTTTTGGGCGATGTGGTTGGAGACCCGTCACCAAAAACATTTATTATTACCATCTTTTCCCCAATCAACTTCCAAAAGTGGCTGAAGAATTTTTCATTCCAAAGCTCTGGCTACCCCGTTAAGGGATTTATAGCCGTGAGTATATGACTGTATGTATGACTGGATTGTTGTATTGTTTATGCAGATTAACGCATAGTCATCAGTTTCACCATGTTGTTGTACATCTATCTCACATGACTCTAATTTATTGACCTCTCCATTCAAAGGTTGTCTGGAAGAGATCGCTTTTAGTGATAAGACCGCCAATTGTACTTTTGTTAATTCATTCTGTGTATTTGTAATTGATTTTCCATATTTGGTGTACAATAAAGAGTTTTCTATTCTATTCTATTCTATATGTATGTATGTATGTATTTTAAATATGTTTGTAACTTTAAAGGGAATAATTTAATTACTAATCGTGATTATTTCAAACTTTTATCAATTATAGTTACCAATATCGAGCATTGATTTGGATGTCTCTCAAATTTATTATTTTGTGTTTTGTAATCTAAGATATTGGTGCAAAAAATGTGCTAAAAAAGGGAATTCAAATAGGAATAAGAATATAAGAAGAATATAAGGGCATTCATAATATATTTATTTGCTGTGTAGTGTCGGCTTATAATAGCACTACCCCATTTCTTCCGGTGGGTGTACGTAAGACGCAACTAACAATATTGGGACTATTAGGGATTTTTGGGCGATAATGTTGGAGACCCATCAGCAACAACCTTTATTTTTATATCTTTTCCCCACTTAACCTTCCGAAGGTGGCTGAGGAATTTCACATTCCTTAGCTCTGGCTACCCCATCTAGAGATTTACAGCCGTGAATACTCACGGTATATGTATGTATGTATATTGTAATGAAAAATGGCGAGTAATATCTTGTATCTTGCCAGTCCAATGGCGTGAGAATGTATAAGTATGTACCTACGTAAGCAAATAAATTAAAACTGTGAAAACCTAATTTGTCTGTAAATTTTATAAGAATTATAATAGTTATATTATTTACAGAGAAAGAAGCTACTGTGATCATAAACTATTTGGCGAGATCAATATCATGATGTAAAAATTGTTGGAACGGGTGAATTTCATACAAAATGCTACGAACACTGATTTACACCTTTCATATTTTGCTACGAGAATACAACAACGTCGCTATGGCGTAGTAAATTTATTAAGAAACTCTCGTCTTTCCTTTCTTTTACGTATTTGTATTCATAATATAATACTTTAGATTCGCAACACTACTGTTAGTGTTGTTTGCAAAAAAAACTGTGTAGTGTCGAGGATAGTTCTAAAAACCCTACATTATTATAAAACTTAGTTTGAAGAAACAGAAAACCCTTTTTCTTAACGCGGATGGCGTTACTGGGACTGAGGGTAAGGGCTTTTTGAGCGGTGGTTTGGCGATGTGGTTTGTTAACCATCACTCATTCAACTTAAAAAAGTGGCTACGGAGTTTCCAATTCTCAGAGTCAGGTAATAATCTATACTTATAATAAATCTGTAGAGAGGTCAATTCTGTACATGAAATATATTTTCAAAATAACTATCAGGTGGTGATTAGGGATCGATACTGATGCCAAAAATGCAATCAGTAAAATTTTTGTCTGTCTGTCTGTCTGTCTGTCTGTCTGTCTGTCTGTCTGTCTGTCTGTCGGTTTGTATGTTCCTTATGGAAACAAAAACTACTCGACGGATTTTAACGAAACTTGGTACAATTATTCTTCATACTCCTGCGCAGGTTTTTGTATACTTTCCAGCAGATTAGTAAAGGGGAATTTTGGGAAATTTTGGGAAAAAGGTAGACAAGTGGCCTTTCGAATTAGTAATAATTCGGAGGTAGGAAACGCAAACACTACTTAAATGTGTAAAAAAGAAATAAAGGATAGAGGAATTTCGCACTGGCAGCCAATTGACACGGTAGCTCAGTTGGCAGAGCGTCGGGGCGTTCACCCGAGGTCGCGGGTTCGATCCCCGCCTGTGTCGAAATTTTTATTTCCTTTATTTATTCTTTATTTATTAGTAATAATCCCCACATGAGGTTTTCATGAACAAAAAGATTTAAATTAGAAGTTACTCTATTTTTTAAGCTTCCGTCGCGTGTGCAGCCTTAATGGTTAAACTTACATAGAAATCATGTATGACGGAAATAATCTTCACAAAATTATCTAAAAAAAAATTATCAACAGTCTATCTTTTACGGTTGACTCACAATAACACGTGTAATTCCTGATAGCTTAGCAGTTCGGACCATTCTGATTATATTTGTTTACTCTTACGTTTGTAAACCTCTCACTCATCCCTAATTTAAAAAAGGTAACATTATTACCTATTCAATAAAAAAAGAATCATAGAAATCGGTAGAAAAACACCGAAATTATACATAAAATAAGCCATCGCGCCCGTGACCAAAACCAAATCTTTACTAATTTACATATAACATACTAGATGGCGCCAGTAGTTGCATCCTATATAACGTAATGATTTATTTTTTATTTTGTTATAAATACTTCATAGCGTTTTATTCCAAAATTTGCTATTAAACGGAAATACTGAACCGTTCATTAAAGCGCATTCAAAATCACCAAACTACACTGTTTAGGGAATGCTATAAATTTAATAATTTGAAAACATTGCGCTTAATTTCACAATGCTTGAGCAGTGACTGAAAAAAGAAACCTCAGATATTTAAAAAAACAACGCTACCCGTGCGAAGCTGGGACGATCCACTAGTACATACATATATATATACTCACGGCTATAAATCCCTCAGCCATTTTTGGGAAATTGAGTAAGGAAAATATGGTCTCCAACCGCATCGCCCAATAATCCCTTAAAAGCCCCAAAACCGTTAGTCGGCTCTTATGTACACCCATCGGTAGAAACGGGGTAGTGCTATTCTAATCCGACACTAAACGGCAAATTTTGGGGTTAACAGCCATGAATATATGTATCTGTGTGTGTTTATATTAAACTAGCGACCCGCCCCGGCTTCGCACGGGTGCAATGCTACTAATATAATAATAATAAAAATTAAAAGATAATCAACAACAAAAGATACATATTCTATTCAGTTTAATTAATTCTTGATATTTTCCTCGCTAGAGAGCTCCGATAAACGCGTGCGATCGCTGGAAATCATAAAGTGCTATAAGGCGAAGCGCTTAATTTTTTTTTTTTTTGTTTACCGGTGGGGAAATCCTCATGGATGTCGGACTCTTACCGACTAAAACCCCACCGGTTCGGTGCTGCTGGCCCTGCGGCCTGTGCGGCGTCACCATGACTTTGTGTGCCGGGCGGCTGAAGGCCGCCCTGGCGGTGAAAAGGCGAAGCGCGGCCATCGACGCGCTATTTATAGGCACGCGCCGCCCGGCGCAAACAACTACGACCCTGCATTTTAAATTTGTAATATCTTCGGTAATATTCACTTAAATTAAATGCTGTAAAAAGTATATTGATCTATAATAAATGCACAATTTATTTAAGGTACTTAATTGGATAAGGATTAATGCTGTATTATTTAAAATTACTTCGTAAATAACCATTTTTTAGTAAAGAATAAAAATGGTTATGCTGGGTTATCCTTAAGAGATAGACATATACCATCGCAGACTTTTTTGTTGAACTTTTTAAGGTGAACAATACTGTAGTACATTATTTTGGTCTATATCGTAGGGTTCAGCCAGCGTTTGCAATATAAGCGCAAAAAAACGTGCTTATTTACGACATCACATTAGAAACCTTTAAATTTATCAGTGTTTCTCTACTATATTATGCATTTATTATACATACAAACCTTTCCTTAGAATCACTCTATCTATTAAAAAAAACCGCATCAAAATCCGTTGCGTAGTTTTAAAGATCTAAGCATACATACGGACATACAGCGAAAGCGACTTTGTTTTATACTATGTATTGATGATATAAATATGTGTTATTAAAAAGTAATTATAATTCGTAATTAATATACTTTTCGCTTAAACTCATAACCTAAACGTTTACGCCGTATATCCCCAAAGGGGTTGGTAGAGGTACCAAAACTTCAGAGCAACACGTGACATTGTCACGTGGTGTTCAGAGAGCCCACGTTTTGCTTGGATATTGTACTCACGTAATAGGGGGCAGGCCGCGTCTTGTACGAATACACGGTGTATGACACGGAATACACATGACAGAGTACAACTTATTCATGTGGGTTTCTTCACGATGTTTTCCCTCATCCTTAACGACCTAGATAAATTATCCACCTAAATGAGTTTAAAAAAAACTCATTTTAATTAGTTTAGGGGTTCAATTTCCCTTGTGTGTAAGTCCGGAAAAAAATTTTTTGGTCCCTAATTGTAAAATATATACTAAAAATGACTTACCTAAATTGAAGTAACGTATCGTCAATTTTAAAATTATCCCAGGTAAGATATGGGGCTGCAGGTTTTTTCATGGAAGTCATGCGTTGCTCGACGGACGGATGCAAAGCCGCAAAGCTACGCCGTATATAATGTAGTACCAATTCTGTTAAAATTTTGAGATTATTTTACGTATATTTTATGTAAGCTTTCTAATGTGTGTAAATCGGAAAGAATAGACCCATCCCAAAGGCTTTATTTGATTACAAAACTTAACTAACAGTATAATAACAAAACTTATTAGGCAAAATTTAAATCGATCCATGGGTGTTTGAAATGCTTGTGTAGTAAACAAATTGCAATTTATTTTTTCAAATAATAAATACCATATGATCTAGTCACAATGATTAATTTTTGTTATGTTCGCTAAAAATAGCACTAACATAACACATCAGTCATACACATCTCAATAAAACACAATATCTTGATTTGCTTTCGCAGGATGCCTATCGAAAATAATCATGACAGAGATCCATGCATCAAATTCTATAAAAAAATGCAGTTACTGGTTTGTTTCGTTCACAGTTTTGCATGTGCCAATATCGCTTACAGTGGGTTGATACTCTTGTGGAGATAAAGACGTGCTGACACGCTTAAACAAAGTTGTTTCGGGTGGGTTTTTTGCTGGAAAGTTTAGAAAGACTCATTGAAGAAGGTGTTTGTTGGAAACTAACTAGTACAAAAGGGACTAAGGGTTTAATAATTTTACATTGTTGTAATGTCTGTTGGATTTATAGCAGGACTATAATAAAGCATATTTAGGTATGTCCGAATAATATTGTCTTAACAGAATTAGGAAATTCTAGAATCAACTGATGCAATTTGAATTTCAGCCCCAGTTTTTGCATTAGAACCGCAATCTCACTTACTTTGCTGTACAAGTTACGTGACAAGCGTAAAATTGTGAATAATCATTCCAGACGTGTGCTTTGCCCCTAGAAATTGTGTAAATTTAATTTATTGAATTTTTATTTTATACCATTGATTCTTGGAAAAACGCGATTCAAATGAAGCATACATTTTTATGTTCTCTGGTATCTAGTTAGTATTAACGACGTTGGTATAATGAAAGTTACATATTAATATATTCAATTTGTTACAATAAGCATAAAAATAGTTTAATATAGTATATTATTTTGGTACTCTATCTGGAAAAATTATAAGCTCCTAACACTAGGTGATTAATTACTTTTCCTGATATGCGATTCATTTTAATCCTTTAAACCGAAATTGTCAGTTTGAGTAGAAAATATTTAAACCATTTCCGTTTCTTACACTAAATTTTTCTGTTGATGAAAACAGTTTATTAAAAGATAGCATGAAAACAGTTTATTACCACTGTAATTTCTAATCTACTGCTGTTACTTTTTTATATTTGTTACAAAACATAGTCAATTATTATCATTTTAGTCGCTGCTAAACTAGAAATAGACCAAGTATTAATATTATTCAACAACAGAACCCTCAAAAATTACAACTTCAATACTCTTGGCCTTTAAAACTCTCTAAAGTTAATAACACCAAATTCACTTAACCAACACTCTAGGGAATTTAGGCAAATTCACTCATTTGCTTAATTCGGCCGCAAATTTCAGGCGTCATCGTTAGAGTACAATTGATTACACTCCCCAACATCCGTTCATCAATTGTGGAGGCGATAATATCATGTCATTGAGTGACAAATGTCTGTTAATGACTTATGATATTAGCGCTTAAGAAAAAATCAAGTCACGAAATGATTTGCACTGAATTTCGTTAAGTTTTTAGACATTTAAGTTGTTGAGTTGAATCCTATTATTATTATAAATGTGAAAGTTTAGATGTTTGGATGTTTATGTGTTTGAGGTAAGAAGGTTTCTCAATTACAGAATGTGAAAGACCCAAATTATAACACAGGATACTTTCTATCCTGGAAAATTTTATCAATAAAATATTCACGAATGAACTCAGAGTACCGGAAAAAACGCTTAAAGTTTGTCATACGCAAATTTACAGTCAGAAGTCTGTGGGGTCAGCTCGTAGATTAAATATTTATAAAAATTAACTATAACATACACACAAAAGGCGACACAAAATTGTTATTGTAAAGATGCGGTTAATAATTACTTATTTTCAATCATTAGTCAACACGTGGGACAAAAAATACTGAAATATTAATTCAATAAAGATTCATTTATTTTATACCTTTTTATACTTATTTTTTATAAAAAAAAATAACATATCTGCCCGTGAACTAATATGTTTTTGAATTTACTTTGTTATGGTTTCATAAGTGGGGTCTGGGTATGTAAAAAAAAACAATAATATTATTTGTATATTCAATGAAAAATTATAAATCTATCAAATCATACATGCCTCCTAACCATAATATTCATAATTTTATATTTAAGTAATATAGTCACATTATTATATTTTATTTTGACTTTATACTCATACATATCTGCATTGCTGTATAGTGTCGGCTTAGAAGACCACTACCCCATTTCTTCCGGTGGGTGTACGTAAAAGGTGACTAACAGTATTGAGGCTTTTAAGGAACTTTTGGGCGATGAGGTTGGAGACCCATCACCAACAACTTTTACGTTACCATCTTTTCCCCATTAAACTTTTCAAAAGTAGCTGAGGAATTTCTAATTCCTAGGCTCTGGCTACCCCATCTAGGGATTTATAGCCGTGAATATATGTATGAATTTATATCTGTACCACCAAAAAAAAATTTTAATAAACAAAGTTATTACATACAATTTAACATAAAATATCTGACTTTGTACGCATGTTTTTTCGTTGCAATGAATCTCTGAAACAGCTTAATTGATTTTGACGTAGATGTTTTTGGTAGATAGCTGAGATGTTAAAAAGATACTGCAATTCGGTATGCAAAGTTTTACAAAAGTGGTGCTGATTGCGAAACCATTTCGAGATATTATGTTTTATAAACAATATTTTCTTGAAATTAAATCAAACAAAGCTAAGATGACCGTTATTTTGTCAAAAATCTGCAACAGTATTTGACCTTCAGTGTTATTTCAAAGACATTTGTTTTTGCAGTTCATTAATAAAATATCGAAAATCATAGGTTTCTTTAGTATATTATCATAATAATTTCATTTGAGATCACAAAGTCGTGAAATGTAATGCAATTAGCAACATTTTTATTAAACATTTCGCTTTATTTGCATGTCGCTACGTGATATTTTCAATCGATGACGTCATTAAGTACAAAAGGTGAACAATCTTTAAAAAATCATAACTTTACAATTACTCATTTTTAATGAAAAATATTCAAATTAGTCTTTTATTTTCATGTTTGCTATCAAATAAAAATATTTAATAAATACCAAAAAAAAACTTTGCATACCGAATTCACCATGTTTTCATACTCTTATAATCCGTAAAATGGGTGGTGGTCCGCTAGGGATAAATAGGTAAAAGTACAGGGTAATTTGATTTTATAATGGGTACCATAATTTATGCAAAATTACCCTATTAACCTAAAACATTCAAAAAATAAAATTCAATGCATGAAACAAGCTAGCAAAACAAGAGCTAATTCAACTTATAATAGCTAGCGGTGACCAAAATTTGCATGTTTAATAAACTGAATTTTGGTCGAGCTCAACCCCGAAAAACCATTTGCACTTTATTAAGTCTTTAAAGAGGATAATATGAGCTGAATTCGTGTCCATAATTTACTAAAGCGACACACTGTGCAATGCACAATGGAACAACAAAGTCGCTTTTCGAGCAAGGCTTTATGAACAATTTAATTTCAGTTAAAAGCTTAATAGTGTCCCAGTAGACACGGGAAACCTTTTTAGTGCGTTGAAAATCTAGTCACTAATGAGTTTCATTACGATGGTGACTTGTTTTGTGGCATTCACGGAAATATAGTTGACTTTTGTACTTGCAACATTGTTTTTTGTATGCGTTAATTCATAACTTAAAGTGAAAAAGCAATCAAACATTGTTAAAATCGTCCTAATATAGTCATTTATTCTTATACCTAATTTAATAAATGTTACTCTAATAGGTAACAATAGATGTACTCTGATTACGGAATAAGGCAGGAGCGGTGTTACAGCTGAGGGTACGACGGTGAATCATCATACCCGTCATATCAACACATCATACACGTCAAACGCGTTATCTCAAATAGGTAATGTAATGTAATGTAAATGTAATATGTCTAAAAAAAGGATTTTTTGACACATTACACATTGACTTTTGTGAACTTGCCGAGTTAAAATATAAGCAAAGTTGAAACTATATCTAAAAACTATTTATAAATTTATGTAATACTTAGTTATTAGAACTAAGCAACTAGTAACTACCAAATTATCTATATATCTATCGAAAACGAATTTCTGCTCAAATTCAAAACTCATGCGCCCCGTCAGGTTACTGCTATCTTGTCAATAGCTATTAATTTTGTCCGCAAGGGCAAAGTATTTAAATTTTGATAACAAAATCGGTACAGTTTTCTATAGAACGAGGAACTAACTCTCAAAATCTTTGAATATAAATACTCATCACAGATGATACCTCATTATTTTATTTTTTTCTTGTTACCTACAGATTGATATCATAATTAATCAGTATTTATTTTAAGCAACTCCGAGCCGCAATGCCACTGCCACCCTTAAGAACTCATCGTCTAGAGCGGTACCCAGTCCGAGTGAAGGTAGAGCTTTTAACCAGGCACCTGCAGCTTTTATGCGAGCAACATCTGGCCCAGTAGCTATCTGTAGCATGACCGATACCCTCTTTTTGCAACACGGTCCCACTGTCTTTATATGTGGGGTTTCTCAGGGTGATCTACTGCGGGACATACTGACGACCAAGATTCCTTGGCCTCCCCACAAATGGAATGTTGAGCTCGTCGCCCTGTAAACAAAGAATGTTAGTGACGAGTTCAACCATCCCATGCGAGGATGCTAAAAAAGCTGGTAAGTTTGTGTCGGGTACCCACTTACACCCAACCCCCAGTGACAAATTGGCAGCAATGCTTGCAGCCATTGTGTCTCATCCATGCTCACGTTGAGGATCCGCTCCAATGCCACCCTAATGTATTTATCTTCTTCAACAACAGAGTCAGGATAAAGCCACATTGGAGAGGTCCTCTACATGAAAATTAACTTTGGGATAGTTAGACAATTTCGAAAGAAGGTAAACGCAACATGACTGGACAAATGATCCTAGAGCTGGCCAGCCTTTTTGAGCATTTTCACCTTATTTTGAATCGCGACCGGAACTGCGTCCCCGAAAATAAGGGCTCCAAGTAGTTTGAACGACCCTCGATCGATGATTTTGATGTCTAGGAAGACCCGACGAAAGTCCTGTACACATTCTGATGCGGTGTCATCACAGGGAAAAAGCTTGCACTTACTACCATTTACCACCAGGCCCAGATCCTCCAGCCTGGGAATCAATAACTTCAAATCCCTAAGAACTAAGTCATGCGCAACACCCAGAGAACCGTCATAAAGATATCATACGTTGAGTGGCGCACCCAATGAATTTATAACGTCATTGGTCGCCAGGCTTAGGAGAAGATCGCCAAGTGGATCCCCCTGTTGAGCGCCTACCCGCGATACGATTCTTTGGCCAGCAAAAAACAGGTAACTGGGAGCGACGTAATACTGCTCGAGAAACGGGCTAAGAGTAGGCACTCTAACCCTAACCCTCGGCCAGCATCACGTTCCTCTCAATACTGTTGAATGCATTTTTAATGTAAATTTTAGGAATCACATCACCGGTGCGCGCAGGTGATATCGCAAATAGTCTGGTAGCGTGAATGGCCGCCTCGCAGCCAAGAGGGGTTCCAAAGCCCAACTGATGCGGTCGCAAAATGGGTGCCATCTGATGACAAACCGACTGGCAACCCAATTTGGCTACAAGGCGGCGAACAACACTGCGAAAAGTAGGCATAGTGTGATTATCAGAGGGTACAATCGGAGGAGAGAAGTCTTACCGCTTCTCTTAGATCCCCGTCTTAATTACTACAAAATTAAATTATTGACAATTATTGTCAATTAAAAGTGTTTACATGTAGCTATTCAGTTTGCTATACAATAAAAGATTCTCAAACAGTCAATTTACTAAAATCCTTTTGGATGCTTTAAATGGTTGATGAATGAATATTTGATATATTTAAATTGACTATAAACCAATGAAATTAGAGAAATAAATTTACTAAGACCAGTTTCAATGTATTGTATAATTTGACAAAATATTTGTAAAACCTTCAGAATTCAATACAATCCAAACAGATAAGCTGTGTCTGTAAAACCGTATCTTTCTTTTCAGCCCGCATGCATGTTTTTATTTTTGTGTGATTCACAAAGCATTTTTTGAGCTGAATTGATAAACAAGTCTGTCCCGCATCTAAAAAATACTTTGTCATAATACCTTTGATTATTTTACAAAGGCTTACTCGTCTCGGCTTACCCAAATATTTCTTTGGTTATATTTAGAAAAATATTCTATTTAGTAGTTATTTTTTCTGGTTATGGACTTTTAAGTTTTAAAGGCGAATAACACTTTATGGTTTTCAAAAGTTAAGAGTTTTTGAGGCTTTAGATTTGGCTGTATAAATGTTTGTTTTGAGTCTTGGAATATATTTTTTAATCATTAGGTACCATCAAAATCTTATAATTTATGGATACCCAAATTAATTTGAAATAGAATACATACATACATATACTCACGCCTATAAATCCCCAGAAGGTGTAGCCAGAGCTAAGGAATTAGAAACTCCTCAGCCACTTTTGGAAAGTTGAGATGGGAGAAGATAGTAAAATGAAGGTTGTTGGTGATGGGTCTCCAACCACATCGCCCAAAAATCCCTTATAACCCCTCATACCGTTAGTCGACTCTTACTTTCACCCACCGGAAGAAATAGGGAAGTGTTATTCTAAGCCGACACAACACAACACTAGAAATAGAATGATTTATAAAAAGTGTTACTTCTCTTTAATATTTAAGTATTTCCAAAATTAACATAACATAAATGTTCACGCCGAATATCCCCGAAGGGGTTGGCAGAGATTAATACTTCTGAACATCACGTAACTTTGTCACCTGGTGTTCAGAGTACCGTTTTGCATGGACAGTGTTTTCACGGGATAGGGGGCAGACCTATCGCCGTTTTATACGAATACACCGTCACATCACTAGGTCCAACTCAGTCATGTGGGTTTCCTCACGTGAGGTTTCCCTCACCGTTTAAAATTAGATAAATTAACCACACATATGTCTTAAGAAAATCAAATTCGCGTAGGCTCGATCCGGGATTTGAACACTATTCGTTTGCAGGATAAGCAATTACGATAACCCTTGTCCTACCCATTGAGCTATCACGGTTGTCATTTATATTTATTTTTATACTCTATTTATTATTCCAAAATTAAGCTTTTGTTTTTTTTGTATTATGTTAGATTTTTGGTGTTGTAAATGGGCATGCATTGCAAAAGTGTTGCCCTCCCCAGTGTTAATAAAGAGAGTGAGTATAAGCAAGTAATATAGTGTTCAAAGAATATCATACCAACGCTATACCATTATTTTAAATTATTACACAGAAGAAATTGCCAAAGTTTATTGTTTCTTCACGAGAAAGAGTCCTAAAAAGGGATTACACGGAAATCCCATTTCAGTTATTATCCTTCGAGTTTATCATTAGATGGGTCGATAGCTGAAACTTGTATTTTATAAATATTGAGATATAACAAGACAGGCAAAGCTCTTGATGGATTATTAATCGCATCACAAAAATATACGTCAAAAAAACGTTTATGCGAGCAAATTAAATTAACATTTCTTTCACAATCTTTTCCCCACTGATCTTCCAAATGTGGCTGAAAAATTTTCTGATTATTAAGTTCTGGCTACCCTTTTTAGGGATTTTTAGACTTGAGTATATGTATTTCTGTAAATTAAATTTGTATTTATTTATTGTAACGCTTCAAGGCATACATTTATTTGTTTCAGTGAAAAGTCATTATTTACAAAAGAAAACTATTTTTAAATAAAATCAAATAGCCAACAAAATGATAGCTATCTTACATATGGCTGGAATGTGAAAAATACCCTCTAGCAAATGACTATAAGCATATTTTGAAATAATAAAAATAACTGATCTGAGAATGATAGATTCTTGCTGATGGGGTAGCCATATCGTCCGTTGACAATACCACATATTCGTAGTCACCTCTAAAACTAACCTAAGCGCTAGGGTATTTTTCCAATTCTAGTTAATATTGAACCCCTGCATAGAACAATATAGTACAAAATAAACACAAAAATATTTGTGAATCTTTTTTGGTGTAACAAAATTTAAAGGAATGGTTTCAAAAGTGTTTCTTAAAACTTGTTTCTGATACAGTTCTTTATTTAAGCATTCTTAGCACTATCAAGATCTTCAAACTCAGAACGTTTTGCATGTTTGAAAGTTTATAGTTTATAGTTCCTAAAATACAAGGATATAGTAAGAAGTGCTTTGTATCCAATATAAATAGTTGAATCGAGATAGCTCTATGGGTGGAACCCCGCTTATCATGCAGATAGGCCTTGGTTCAAATTCCGTATGTGTGGTTAATTTATCATAGTTGTTAACGGTGACAGAAAAAAATGCGAGGAAACCTACAAAGCTATGTTGTACTTAGTGTACTCGTATAAAATAGCAATAGGCCTCCCCCTGTCACGTGAGTTTACTGTCCAAGTAAAACGTGGCTCGGCTACTCCGAACATAGGTTGTGATGATTTGACACCTATCACTTATATTTCCTACCAGTGGTTTTCTGTAAGCCTCTTTCTTGCCCGGAAGCCTGTGACGCGATGATTTAAGCTAGAAATTTGGTTCAGGTATCGTTTTGTACAGTTCGCGGCCGAGGTGTGCACAACATTCAGACATCTGATGTAACTGGATTAAGTTAATTGTTACAGAATGTCAAAGTTTCGATTTTGGCCCATAGACTTTGCTTGAGTGTCATAAGCGCGCGCAAACTTTAGTCAATCAGAGATGCACTGTGATTGGTCGGTTTTTTTTCAAACCAGCCAATCAGAAAAATTCTTTAGAAATTCAAAAGAGCTGCGCTGTGATTTGTCGGAAAATTTAAAAATAAACTCATTTTATAGGACGCGACGTAGTCGCGCCAGGGTTACCCACTAGTATCTTTTTAAATCGGTTAAGGTCTTGCGGAGCCTTTTCATTACCGACATGCAAACATACAAACAAATCTTCTCTCCTTTTAATTTTATAAAAATTAGGCTACCTCTCTAAAATTTTCAGCCAAATCGGGTCATGCGTTCTTGAGATATAAATAGTTAGAATGTTTTTTGTTCATGAAAACCTCATGTGGGGATTATTTCTAATAAATAAAGGGTCAATAAAAGAAAGCAAAATTTTGCCACTAGCGGGGATCGAACCCACGACCTCTGGGTATACGGCCCCGTCGCTCTGCCAATTGAGCTATAGTGTCAATGGCTTCTAGTGCTACCAACACCTACTCGTGTAGTAGTGTTACTGAACACCACTTTCTTTTATATAATTAGATTTGTCAATCTTTTCCTCTTAAACACACAAGAGGTGTTACTTCAAAAGTCCAATAGCCATTTTAAGCATCAAAGTCGTAAGTATAGGAGTGATAAAGTGAGTCAGGTTTCAAACATGGGAATATAGCAAATTCGATACGGTAAAATATAAATTGAATTGTTCTTACGTAGTTTATCTTTTTTCGGGATCTACTTGTATCTTCAGCATAACAATGTAACATGGTTTCCGAAGTATCCTTACTCCTGTTTTTAGGTTGTTAATCTCGTGAATAAAGACACGTTGAGAAAGATACAAGTCCTTGGAGATGTAATATTTCATGCTTAATACGTGACTGTATTACACAAGACATTATTTCTTTTGCGAATATCTGAATTTTTATATTTCCTATGGCTTTTTTGTTCACACTAAGAGTACCCAAGTAACACGAAAAGCCCTCTAACTATCTTTTTCTATACCTATGCAGAGCTTAAAGCCCGTAAAAGCTCGTATATAAGTTTGCCACACGTCTTAAGGCTTTATATTGGCACTCCAAAATCATTCTAACGCTCTAAAGCCGCATAGCAGTTAGATATTGGAATAATTCAATCCAGTTTTGCGGCTCTTAGTGGATTCAAGTGCCATTGGCCGTATAGTGGCATTAATCTGTCGTACAATCATGCCAAAAGCCGCGTAAACTCATGAAGATATACATAATAAATGCCTAAAGCCGTACATTAGCACGACAGGATGCCAATTTACGGCTTGCATTTCAAAGGTCAACTGTGTGTTGTTTGAACGGCTAACAGCAAATCAACCAGATATACTTGGCTTATTTTAAGGCCTCAAGCCGTATTTGCATCCATTTTGATGCATTTGTCAACCATTAGGCAGCCATGAGAAGGAAAATATTTGAGGTTATTATTAGAATTTGAGGTTACATTTTATTAGAAGAGGGTTCCTTACGATGTTACCTATCATGTTTTTTTAAATCTGACCTAAATTTGTTTGTGGTAACTAAAAAAAGTATGAATGGTCCCTGATTGGAGAGGGATATTACTAAATATAAAGTTCCCATTAGACTATACAGCCCACCCATTATTGAGCTTGAGTTTTATAAAATAAATAAATTCTCACTAAATAGGTATTCAAATTACTGATTTTTTTATATACATTTAATACCTTTACAATACAATACACAATACCTTTATAATATTCACATATCACATATTATTTGGAAAGCGAGGGTTTTTTTTCAACTTCAAGGATCTCCAAATTGTAATAATGGTGGCACCATTTCGTTAATATTTTATTATGCATAAAGATCAACATTCTAATCTATTTCCTCTAAGAGAAATAATCCTTTGGGTTATGCTGGCACTTAAATTTAAACTCCTCAAACAACTATAACTACTAATAATAAGCAAACAAAACTCAAATTATGCTCGGAATGTACAATTATTTTATCATTTCACACATTTTTTCCTCAAAAACTACAATAAATCGAAAGCGCGTGAAAATTTTCAATGGAAACTGTACAGACATTCACAGTAAAAATCAAAGCGCAGTAATTTAAGCACAGAAATAACTAATACTAACACTTTATAATTTATATTTATATAAAATAAATATGGTTGTCAAGTCACTTCACTCTCACTGCCATCGTCGTTCATCCATTGACATAAATGAATCACGTTTAATTATTAATATCACCTTTGCCGTGGTGTTAGAGACAATTTTGCAATGACACTGTAAAAATAGTTTCATGCCGTTGGCCGTATATTTGACAGATACAATGCTATTGGCCCTTTGAATGACCATTATGAGTCTTTTCTAATGCCATTGGCCCGTATTTTGACAACAGCAGTGCTTTTTTGCGGCCTTTGGCATGTTGTTTGAAGCAAAAAATGCTCTTTTACGGCCATTCGCCCTTTCATTGTCCAATATAATGTTTTTTTACGGCCGTTAGCCGTAATTTACTCATGCAAATGCCAATGTACGTTCTAAAGCCGTAAAATTTGTGCCCAAATAAGCCGTATAGTAGCCGTATAGCCGTATATATGCCTTTTACACAACCAGTTCAAAATGCTTAAAGGATACAGCAATGCCTTGATTTGGCTGATATGCGGCTTCGACGTGTTTCTTGGGTAATGACTGTTAAAATCATTAATAACATTATGAACATTATGACATAAATATGTTACCGAAAATGTTTAAAATCAAGGAATTGTAAACTGGTCCTAGAAAATGTGTACAATTCCGATCCTATTTAGGAAAGTAAATGCTTTCTATGCATAATATGTTATAAGAGTAATTATATATACGTACATACATATAATATATATACATTCTGTGTACTAAGTATCGGGAATTGGTCAATAAAACAAAAAATACAAATTATTCATCTAAATTTATTTTATCGCCTTCAAAGTAGGCCCCATCGCTTGCAATACAACATCTCCACCGCTTCACCCAGTCTTCCATACATTTTTCATAGGCTATTTGCGGTATGGCCTTTAGCTCATTCAGCGAATTTTCTTTTATGGCTTCTATCGACTCAAAACGTTTTCCTCGAAGTGGTAATTTTAACTTGGGAAATAAAAAAAAGTCAGACGGAGCCATATCAGGTAAAAACTATTTCACTATAATGGCTGTGTGTGATTGTGCATTATCATGGTGCAGCATCCATGAGTTGACAAATATGGACGTTTTCGGCGGTTACTCTCACGCAAACGCTTCATGACGCCTAAAAAATATTTTTTATTCATTGTTTCTCCGTCTGGAAGGAATTCGGAGTAAACCACACCATGGTAGTAAAAAAAAACTGTCAGCATCACCTTGATTTTGGAGCGACTTTGCCGCGGTTTTTTGGGTTTCGGCTCGTTTTCGAGACGCCATTCTGAAGACTGTTGGCTTGTTTGCATGTCGTACTCATAAACCCATGTCTCGTCACCAGTTATTATACGTTTCATAAAGGTCGGATCCGTAGAAGCTCGGGAAACCATGTCTTCAGCGACATGCTTTCGCTGCGCTTTTTGAACAAAATTGAGCTCTTTTGGAACTAGTCGAGCAGCGACGCGTTTCATGCTTAAAATGTCAATGAGAATGTTGTGGGCGGACTTAAAAGACATGTTCACCTCACAAGCCAACTCTCTCAGACTCATACGTCGATTTTCGAGCACTAGCATCTTGATCCTGTCGATATTTTCTTTCGTCGTAGCGGTTGAAGGTCTACCAGAACGAGGCAAGTCTACTACTACTTCTCGGCCTTCTTTAAAAGCCTTATATCATTTATAAGCCCTTGTTTTCGATATACACGATTCGCCGTAGGTATTTCGCAACATTTTTAGTGATTCACCGCATAACATATCATTCGAAACACAAAATTTAAGGCACACTCTTTGTTGAACAATATTTTCCATTGTAAAAATTGCCGAGGACTCAAAACTATGACCAACAAAAAATGTAGTTTAAAACAAATTAAATGGCAGATCCCGCTCAAATTTTGCGCGCTAAATCAGTAGTAGTATAGTATTATATTATCTGTGATGCAGTAAAAAAAATTGAACGACCTCTTTTACGCGGGTCTTTTTATTGACATATTCCCGATACTTTTTACACAGAGTAGTACATACATACATATACTCACGGCTATATTTCCCTAGAAGGGGTAGTCAGAGCTAAGGAATTATAAATTTCTCAGCCACTTTTGGAAGTTGAGTGGGGAAATGATGGTTAAATAAAGGTTTTTGGTGACGTGGAGACCCGTCGCCCAAAAATACCTTAAAAGCCCCAATACCGTTAGTCGCCTCTTACGTACACCCACCGGAAGAAATGGGGTAGTGCTATTCTAAGCCGACACTACACAGCTATATATATATATATATATATATGTTCGCTCCAGACATGTACTCGCGGCTTTAGCATATTCTATTTAGTCTGCGATTGGTAGATTTGATTTTGATTGCCAGTTGTATAGATAAAAACTCTTGACTTGCGCTCTGAATTGAATGGCGGGACGGCGTATTGTAAAATTGTAATTGAATTGTATAAAGTTTGAGTATTTTCATTATAAAAGAAAGGGGCAGTGAATACCAGGCCACTCAGAAAGTATTGCGAAAAAAGGTTTTAATGTATGAAACACTGGCCGGTTGTAATGTATACTGAAAATATGAGTCTTTATAAATAAAAAAAGGTACGTTCCAATTTTGAAATTTCCCTCTTTATTTTTTACGAGCTATTTTAAAATGTCGTGTCTTAATGAAAAAGGAATCTGAGCCGGGAACATTTTCGCGCTATGATTTTTTACGATTTCAAATGTCGCTTAAAACCAGACGAATCATATGATAGGCCTCAAATGGCGTTTATGGATGAAGGGCCTTCCAAGGCAACCGTGTATTGTTTGTATGACGAATTCAAGCGTGGTCGATTAACTTTGCGGGATGAAGAAAGAAGTGGTCGCCCTCTAACGGCTGTTACGGATGAAAACGTGGTGGAAGTGAAAAATTTTATTCATGACAATAGGCGAATAACGTATCTAGAGATTCAACACATTATGCAGATTGGATCGGGAAGCGTTCATGAGATTTTACACGAACATCTTCACGTGAGGAGGATAGTTTCACGCTGGGTGCCACACAACCTCACCGAGGTACAGAAACAGGCCCGGGTGGAATGGTGTCGTGATATGATTAATAAATTTGATGCTGGCTCGTCTCGGCGTGTTTACGACATCGTTACAGGTGATGAGTCCTGGATTTATCAATACGATCCAGAAACGAAGCGCCAGTCGGCGGTTTGGGTATTTCAAAACGAAGCGACCCTTACCAAAGTGAAGAGATCTAGAAGCAGTGGGAAGATTTTGATCGCAAGTTTTTTCAATATGACTGGCTATTTGGTGTCAATTCCTTTACAAGATCAAAGAAGTATTAACGCAGACTGGTATACTACTAAATGCTTGCCAGTAGTTTTCTCAGTTGTGAGCAACAATCGACCAAACACAGGGCTCCGCGGGCTACTGCTTCACCACGACAATGCGCCCGCTCACACCGCGCTCAAAACGACGGACATCCTGAGCAGCCGGTCAAACTCTTGGGTCACCCTCCTTACAGCCCTGACCTGGCACCGTGTGACTTCTTTTTATTCCCTAAAATAAAAAATCATTTCAAAGGGATACAATTTTCATCGCCGGAAGATGCGCTGTCAGCGTTTCAGCGGGCTGTAAATGAGTTGTCTGCGGCGGACTGGAAAAAGTGTTTCGAAAACTGGTTTAGACGTATGAAACTTTGTATAGATACTGGTGGAGAGTACTTTGAAAAGATTTAATAAAAACTTTTTTACCCATGGAACATTTTTTTTTATATTTTCGCAAAATTTTCTGAGTGTCCCACGTATATTTGATTGTTTATATTGTGATTCGGTGAAATTGTGAACAATAGCAAAGTTATCGCACTTGAAACAAAATCCTTTGATGTGCGTTGAGAGCGGTGAACTTTGAACCCGACAACAGCTGTCGAAGAGATTAGAATCCGAAAGGAAGGAAGGAAAGATTCTCTAGAAACGATATCCCTTGGCCAGGGAATCGTATGTTGATCCATGACTGAATGCATTCAGATCTAAACAAAATATTGAAGAACAAACATCACTTGGAATAACAAAGGACTGAACAACTCACCTTCCAACGGCAGGTGAGTCCCCTTGGTTATATTAGATTTAATATATGGTTGCAGAGCAGAAATACAGAACAATATATATATATTCTGTCGCAACTATGGCTAACTCTTTTTTAGTATATAATATACATTGACGGATTTTTAACCAAAAAAATTTCGAAAGATTGTAAACCATAAATTCCTAAGGTAAACATAACAGTTAGGTTCAAATAAGAAATTATTGAGCCTCTTAGAAAGTGGGTTGGGCAATAGATGTAAAATAAGGGGTGGTTAGATATCATTTTTAAGCTTTATCTATACTGATGAAGTTTAGCTGCGAATAGGTATTGATCCATGCATCGGTATTCTGCTACAACTAAACTTTAAAATCTCCAAGACCTTATTCTTATTACAAAATATATATTTCCAGCCTACATAAGAATTGCAATAACATTATTTATAACATGGTATGCAACAAAGCGATGGAACTGAATGGTTTGCAGACTATTTCGTTTATTGGATCCAACACTTCGTAACTGAAATTGTATAGAATCCTTGCTATATTGATTCCAATGATTATTTTCAACTCGTATTTTTTGAAAGGATAGTGTTCTATTGATAGTTTGACCAAACCTAAATATGATATACTACATTTACACTACATAACACGAAATTAACAATTAATAGAAAGCTATTTCTAAATACTTGGATAAATAACATATTTCTTTATCGGCCACTGAAACATAAATTCTGACTTCTCTTTGTATCAAAGGTCGTAATTTGCTCATAACCAGTTCTAACTGGCTAACATGTTCCAATGAACTGGAAATCTCAGCTAAATGTAGAGGATAATTAGCCTTAATGCACCAAACTTAAGGTCCAGAATCGCATTACGCTTGCTTGTATCCATGTTATTCATAATTATGATGACGCCTGAAATGGACTAAATGGATGTTAGAAAGGATTTTGTAAGCAAACTAGGTCAGTACACTTTCTGTAAGAAAGTCTAGACTACTGTTTATCTCCGTTTGGAAATACCAGTGCTTTAGTATTATATATACCTACTAAAAGTCTCGGTTGTACATCCTAAAAAACTGCGACCAAAGTTTACTCACTTCATTTGCTTTTGAAACTTGAATGGGGTAAAGATTGAAAAAAAACATATGGTTGGTGATCCAGCTACGCTTGTAAAAATAGCTAAAAAAATACTATAGTGAAAAAATATATTTTAATGCCATTCTATCTGTTATTATATATACATACATACATATACTCACGGCTATAAATCCCTAGAAGGGATAGCCAGAGCTAAGGATTTAGAAATTCCTCAGCCACTTTTGGAAAAATGAGTGGGGAAAAGATGGTAAAGTAAAGGTAGCTGTTGATGGGTCTCCAACCGCAACGCCCAAAAACCCCTTAAAAGCCCCAATACCGTTAGTCGCCTCTTACGTACACCCATCGGAAGAAACGGGGTAGTGCTATTACCATTTTTTCCCCACTCAATTTTCCAAAAGTGGCTGAGGAATTTCTAAATCCTTGGCTCTGGCTTTCCCTTCTAGGGATTTACAGCCGTGAGTGTATGTATGTATGTATGTTTGTTAGAATGCATATAACATACAAAGAAATGCCATACGTGATACTCTACATTCACGCATAGATACCCGGTCGATTGTAGGACTGTTCCGATGTTTTCCGTTTAAAAGAATAAAAGCAAGAGGATGACTTTATTGATACAAATCGCGAGCTACGGCTGTTGTCTATCTTCTGTCTTATACGGCTAGTGTATCACTCGGATTGATCAATAAAACATGAAAATGCACTCAATAGCATAGCTCGCTAGAACTAATAGGAATCTTACTTTGACTTGCAATTAACATCAACTTACTTTTGATAAAAGATACTTCTTAAAAATCGGTTTAAATTTACATGTTTTACTTATCGTAATACATATTAACTAATTTAATGATTAAAAAGGTGTAGCAAAAATATAAATTCTTATAATTTAACCATGTTTGTCTGTCTGTTTGTCTGAACGTATGCCTAAGTAATTTATTTGCAAACTCTCGATACATTATTAAAAGTGTCGATAGTTATATCCTCAAAATTTACATTAATATTTATAAAATATTTAAATACTTAAATAAGCCATTTGAAAGAGTCTCCAGAAATTCCAACATAAACACCAAGTGCACAGTAAATACACGGTAACTGTAGCAAATGTGTTGTAGCAAGAACGACGCCTGATTTGGAAATATAAATATAATTTATAACTGTGCTTGCTACTATAAAAAATATTTATAAAGGCAATATAACATTTCATTTTCAAGAAAATGGTAAAAAAACACTTCCTCTCCGAAACATTATAATATTATTTGTGTTGCATACAAAAGTTTATATATTCTATTATATATTATGTCGTAAAATGTATATATGTATTTTATTTAAAAATCTTTATATATATTGCATATGTATTGTATTTATTGAATATTATTTATTTTATGGAATACTATCTGTATCTGTAAGTGTATTAGAACTTAATAAATATTTAGTAATACTTAAAATAGATAGATAATAGTTTGATGAATAATTTTAGTTTTTAAGCAAATCAGTTTAATTTATTGGACATCTACCGAACATGTTTTTAATCCAGCAAATCTTTCCATTAATGGGTTGTCTGGAAGAGATCGCTCTTAGTGATAAGACCGCCAGTTGTACTTTGGCTTTTATACCGATCTTTTTTGTAATTGTTGTTTTTATTTTGTAATGTGCAATAAAGAGTTTTATTATTATTATTATTATTATTAATATAAGTAAGTCACAAACTTGGTAAATCAAATCTTTTTGTTCATGAAAACCTCATGTGGGGATTATTACTGATCAATAAAGAATAAATAAACTCGAAGTTAGTTCATTTTTACTTTCTCATTAGATTAGCGCATTAACTCTATTATCAGCTATTTACTCACAACTATTATTTATCGAAGCTGGTTAGAAAGAACTTGGAATCAATAATTTCTATCCCATTTAGGAAGTTGGTTTGGCAAGAAGATAGCAATAACAAATTGTCCTCGTTGGTCATCTCATCAGTCAGTAGTCACTATACGAGTATACCGCTAAAGAAAAATAATGGGTCATCCACTTATCAAAGTAGCCATTAATATTTTTGTATTATTACTTTTTATGGAATTGGTATAGTTTGAATTTGTGTTTTAGTTTCACGCAAAGCTTTTTTTATGATAAATACGAGTATAATATTTTTTAACAAAAAAAAACCAACTTCAAAATTGGAGAATCAAAAACTTAAAAACCGAAAAATGCTTACCTTAGCATAAAGTAATTCGAATTATGATTTACATGGAAAATAATCAATCAAGTATTAAAAAGTAAGAAAAAGGTAATTAAAATTAAAAATGAGTACTGTGATTAAATTAATACATTAGGAATTTCTTTATTCCACACGCATCAGTTCAACCTACCTAAATCTTTAATTATAAACATTATTTACATGATATTTTTGTACAATAAAAATTCTAACAAAATAATATATACCAATCATTACAATAGTCTGAAAGATTTAGGTACTCACAAAACTTAGCTATATACAAATTATTATAGCAGTATTACAATAATAAATTAATTGAGTCGGTGCCACTCACATGGTACGGTAAATTGATTTTTGTATGTATAAACATTTTAAATGTACGGCGACACATATATAGTGTTTAGATTGTAATAATCAGATATAAATCGTGGGGTGAATTTAATTTTGTTTCACCGGCACCAACTCAATTGACACTGACCCGGGATTTGAACCATAGTCGTCTGCACGACAACAGGTGTCCTACCCACTGAGCTATCACGGTTACCATCTTGAAACTATCTTTAAGACGTATTCATAACAGAGGGTGCAAATTTCTCTTAGATAGAAATGTATAATGTCCAACTACAAGGTATCCTTCTTCTTCATCATCAGACTCTTAGTGACAGTCACAACCCACCAAACAGCAATATGCACATCAATATAAATTAATCAAGATCAAACATCAACAAGTCACTGTTGTGAGTTTCGACACTTCCCCTCGATCTCCTGGGATGCCATCATTAGATCCTGGTCTCATGGTACTTTCTCGGCAACAATAACATAATAAAAGAAATATTTAGTGAACCTGTACTTCTTTTCTTAAAAGCTACGAAGAGGAATATACATCCGCATGTTAATGTTGAATGAATTATTTTCTAACTCCTAGTTATTGAGGACTTACACCTTCCATTATCAGCTCAGCAGCATAATGAATTATGATTACCAGAAGTGAATGTCAATATAACTTCAAAAAATATGTTAAAACGCGGTACACTTGCCTATAAAATTTTAGAATTTCCCTTGAATTCTCCGAAATCCCATCATCAGACCCTGACATCCTCATCATGCTACCATTCCAGGAGTATCTTCTTGCTAATTAAAATCGGTTCATAAATGGCAAAGTAATCGGCGAACAAACACAAAAATATATACGTTCGAATTGAGAACACTCCTTTTTTTGAAGTCGGTGAAAAAACTACTACAAATTTAAGAAACTCACGCAAAAATATCATAATCATTTGTGGGAAAACAGCTCATTATTTTATATTACCTGTCATTATACCAAATTGGTTGTTCAGAATATTTTTCTTGTTCAGAATTACAAAATTAAGCTACGAAATGGTAATTGATAAATTACTCTACTGCATTTCATGATAGTTTAAATATTAACAACCACAAATTGTCTACCTCTTAGAAGCAAATTGAAGAAAGAGTAACTTAACATCACAGTCCTACGTCACAAACAAACGTTGCGTCAAAGAAATTGTTGCAGAGGAACACAAAACGGTAGTTTTATATGAGAATGGAAAATATATAACTAATCTGGGTATGCTTATATGATGGACTGAATTTATGGCAAAACTAGGTCCCTATCAAAGAAATCAAACTTACTTTGAATAAGATAGAACTCGACCATAACAACATAACATAAACGTTCACGCCGAATATCCCTGAAGGGGTTGGCAGAGGCACTAATACTTCTGAACGTGATGACTTTGTCACCGGGTGTTCAGAGTAGCCACGTTTTGCATGGACAGTGTACTCACGTGATAGGGAGCAGGCCTATCACTGTTTTGTACGAATACACTGTCACATGACTGAGTACAAATCAGCCATGTGGATTTCCTCACGATGTTTTCCCTCACCGTTAACAACCATGATAAATTATAAATATACGGACATATTATACACAGATCAAGTAAGCCCCAAACTAAGTGAAACTTGTATTATGCATACTATACAAATATAAATATTATCCAATATCATATTGTATTATACAAACATAAATCTCGCCCCGCGCGCCGAGCGGAGTGCACGTAATTAGATTGCGCACACGTCGTGCTCACGCGCCATACGCGCCATTTGCAATTTCATCGTCATACGCAACGCAATTAAAATGGAGTGTCAAAAGTGCAAACAAATCCTAGCTAAAAAAGGATCGCATTTCGTATGTCAAGGACAGTGTAAAGGAACTTTTCATAGGAAGTGCGTGAAAGGCTTGGCAGCTGATTTGAAAAAAGGTTTAAACCGGAGATACTGCAATAACTGTGATGAGGAAGCATCAGACGACGAGGATACTGAGGAGCAAGAAGAAACGTCAAATTTTTCTAACATCCTTAAGGACATTCAGAAAAAAGTAGGCGCCATTACCGGACTGAAAAAACACCTAGAAACCATCACCGAAAGCCTTAGTCTGCTTTCCGAGAAGTACGATACGTTGATAGTCGAGCATGATCAATCCAAGACTAAAATTCACCAATTGGAGAAAAATGTAAAAAATCTCAACAATAAATGTGTTTTTCTTGAAAAATATAACGCAGCACTAGAGCAAAAAGTGGATGACCTTGAACAAGCATCACTGAAGCATAATATCGAAATCGCCGGCTTAGAGCAGCTTCCCGGCGAGAACATCAAGGAGCTAGTGAATAAAATTGGAGGCATAATGGAGGTCAACACAGAGGACATCGAATGGGTCAAACGGTCACGCCCCGCGAAGACAGGTAGCAAGTCATCATCGGTGCTTGTGGGCTTCAAGTCAGCGGGGGTGGGAGCCCGCAATAGCTGGCTTACAAATAGACGCACAATATCTAATACCACGAGCGATATGATAACTGGCGGTTCCGAGAAAAAATATATTTACGTAAATGAGGACCTGACGAAAGCAGTACGAGCCCTACTATGGAACACAAAAAAACAACTTAAAAGTATCTACAAATATATATGGGTGACCAACGGAAGGATCCTCGTAAGGAAATCTGACGGGGTCAAAACCATCTCCATCGGAGCCGAAACCGATATCGCAGAATTAATTAAAAATACATAGTTTCTAATAGTTCAGTTATTTATGTGTACTTTTTTCTTCTAAATTCGCGAATCTAAATAACCTAGATTCCATAACAGACAGGACTGTTAGTTACGTTTGTGCCAAAAGTGTTGATTACTGGTTTACTAAAATAAGTAGGTATAAGTATAACGATTTCTTTTTAATGCATGTAAACATACGCTCAATTAAGAAACATTTTAGCGAGTTCCTATTATCTTTAAACAATTATTTGAATCATTTTGATGTCTTGGTCTTAACGGAACCTAATATTAACTTCTCATTGTTATCCTTTTATAAAATAAGTGGTTATAGTATAAATGTTTTCACTCGTAAAGATAGAAGCGGGGGAGGGGTCATTGTTTACTCTCGTACCGATCTAGGTGCGCGAGTGAGCGAGACAACAACTCTGACAAGTAATATGCGCACAGCGGAGTGTGTATCTATTGTACTAATGCATAATGGGCAACAAATATATTTAATATCAATGTATAGACCTCCTAGGCATCATAATCAAGACAGAAAACAGGCATTCTTTATCGAATTGCGCAACCTCTTAAATAGTTTACCCAAATGTTCTAAGGTAATTTTTTGTGGCGATATGAATATAGATTTACTGGACTATCAAAATAGTAGTGTTATAAAATACGAGAATTTACTGTCTCAATTTGGATTTACAAAGTGTATTGATGATGTCACTCGAAGGGAAATAATGAATGGGAAAGTCGTTGAGTCGTGCCTAGATCACATTTATGTTCGTGCCCCATTATCTTTTATACATTCTGCGGTAATAACACATAAAGTATCAGACCACTATTATGTTTCTGCTGCGGTGCAGTGGGAAAAACTTCAATATGTAACTCTTCTTCCAATTTGAGTATTATGCGATTGGGAATCAACCGGGCCGCGAACTCGGCCGTCGGCGGCGCGGGGGGTGTGGGTGATGACGCGGTGCGCCCGCGCCCCGCGCTATCGAACTTGCCCCACCTGTCGCTGCCGACGCCGACGCCTCGGCCAGTTGCTAACCACCGCACCGCAGAGTACTTGATAATCGATTAGTAAGAAGTGAATTAATGAAAACTAATTTTGACGAACTTTTAAGTATAGAATGTCCTGTTGCATTATATAACACATTTACCTCATTATTTAAAAATATTTACGATAGATGTTATAGAATAATAAAAAATACGAATAATAAATACAGTAGAAATAATAAAGACTGGATTAATGTAAATTTAAAGAACATGGTTCTAGAAAGAGATAGATTATTTATGATTTGGTATAATGATCCTAAAAACATGTTAAAGAGACTTAAGTATACAAAATATAGAAACAAATGTAGTAAAGCAATATCTAAATGTAATAATGAACACGATAAACAAAGTATATTAGATTGTAACAGGAATATTAAAAAAATATGGGAGAAAATACAAAGTCTACTAGGTAATGAGAAAGAGTCATTAGATACTTTAATACTTAATAGCATGGACAACAAAATGAGTATAAAAGATATTTGTGATAAGTTTGCATATAATTTTTCGGAAGAAATACTACAACTAAAACACAACTGTGCTGACAAATGGTTAGATAGAAATAGTTACGTTCAAAGAGCAGACGTAAGTATGAGATGGCAACCAGTCAACAGTAGGCAAGTAAAAAACATTATTAATAACATGGATAGAAATAAATCTCCTGGGAGCGATCTCATACGTATGTCCGACCTGAAACTGGTTGTAGACAAAGTAAGTCCAGTGCTAGCTAAATTAATTAACGATTCAGTTATTAAACACAAGTTTCCTGACAAGTTAAAGGAGGCCATCATTCGCCCAATCCATAAGAAAGGAGATCGGAAAAACTATTCAAACTATAGACCAATTGCTATTTTATCTAGTGTCGACAAAATTATGGAGAAATCTATAGTTACACAAATAGGAAAATTCCATAGTCAATATAATATAATAAATAATTGTCAACATGGTTTTCAAGCACTGCTGACCCACCGTACCCGCGTCTATACCCGCGAAGGTACGGTGGGTCCTAAACCATACCCGAGCTAGTGCTGGGATTTCATAAGTGTTTTAATGATAAGATATAGAGATATGTTTGTACTTGTAAAAATTTCGTGAGTGTAAAATCATCAAGAGGTAAAAACACTTAGAAATTTTCAAGGAATCTTGTTGTTTTTTAAATAAAATACTAAGGCACCAGAAACTCTAATAGCTTTATCCTACAACGCCCTCCACGCGTCCCATAGTGCGGAGAGAATACGAAAACCTTCCTACTACCTTTTGCAGCTACTAGGGTACTATGGATACAAATAGGGTTGCACGTACACCATAAAATTTTAAATACTGGAGGTAAAGTTAGTTGTTGAATATATATACCTTGAATAGATATAAATATATTTTCATACATACATATACTCACGCCATTAGTTCCCATTGGGGTAGGCAGAGACTATTGATCGCCACTTCGTACGATCCTGACAAACCTCTCTAGCTTCGTTTACATCTATCAATCTTTTCATGCATCAATTTTCAAAAATATATTTTCATGTTTATTTTATTTTATATATATATTTAATCATGTACTGGAAGTTTCAGTGCGGGTAGGCCTCCTGCAGGGTAGACCGATGACTTGATGAAGGCAGTGAGAACCGGATGGATGGGGTCCAGAAATGGTATTTGAAGAGATTTTAATGGGAGAGCTATGTCCAGCAGCTGACGTCTATTAGTGGAATGAGGAAAAATCATTCAACGATGTAGGAATCCTGTGGACCTCTCTCCGTCAAACCAATGTAACGGGGGATCTTTACTTTTCAGAATCGTTATCGTAGAAAAAAAAGCTTCGTTTCGTTACATTGTAGGTGTAGTACCAAAATAGTGTCACCATTTCATTTCCTCCAAGATAGGAATATAGGGTATACAGAAAAAACTATACGTTTTTGTGCTTTGATTGATCAATTAAGGATTTGAATTTACTAGTGTTAGGTATATAGTTTTTCATACCAAATTGGCTGCTTTACCTCCAATACAATTGTTTAGATTTTAAATGCCCTCCATAATTCGCCATTGTTACTGGGTTGTAACAAATAGTAAAGTTGCTTACTTTTATCGCACTGATTAAGTTTAGGCCCTCCGTTGCGAAAAAAACCAAACACATCGTTGGTACTAGGGAGTTATAAATACTATAGTGCTTATTTTTCATGCTTGCATATGTACATACTGGAGGTAAAGTAACCGATTGCTCTACGTTTTACTCATCGTATTTATTTTAAATAAAGTGTGTAAGCGTGCCGTGTAGTGCCGGCTAAGAATGTCGCTACCCCTTTCTACCCACGGGTGTCGTAAGAGGCGACTAAGGGTATTGGGGCTTTTTATTGGATTTTTGGGCGATGCGGTTGGACACCCATCAGCCCATCACCAACAACCAATATTTTAGCATCATTTCCCCACTAAAATTTCCAAATGTGGCTGAGGAATTTAACTCCTTAGCTCTGACTACCTCTTCAAGGGATTTATAGCCGTGTGTATCGTCAACGTTCCACATTCATATTTGCCGCCAAATAATATACGTCAAATGTCATTCGCTCGCTCAACCAATCAGCAAAGCCCGATGAAAAAGGCACGCCAGTCAGAGTGAGGACTAGCTACCGCGAGGAGTGTAATGGCTGCTTCCCTTGCGCGTGCAACGATTAAAATTACCGGCTTGATAATTTAACCTTTTCCCAAGAACTTTGAGTGTTTTCATACTATTTTGTGTTACTTACGTTAAGACGTGTGTAAGAACCTTTTAATCTGAACGTGTGTGTGTGTCGCTAAACAAAACGTCCCCAGCTGGGTCGACTGTCGACGGACACGTGGTGAGAAAATTATCCATCGTTTGCTGCCAATATCCACTCTTACTGTGGAAAGCCCTGCTCCTGCTGGTGAGTAATTGCTTATTGGTATTTGGGCGGGCGAACTGCGGATCCGTTAAATCTCGGCGGAGTCTCCACCAGAGGTTCCGACCCAGAGTGTCACCATCGGCCTGATCGGCCAGGTCATTGTGAAACACCGTGCGTATATGTATGTCTGTATGTTAAATTTTTAGTTCATATCTCTATTTACTGTCCAGTTCATGTGAATTATTATTAAATTTTTCGACTTATACAATTAGTTACTTTACCTCCTGTTTGAATATGTGAAATAAATATAAACAACTTACTTACCATCCCATAGCACCCTAGTTACCATGGCAAGAAAACAACGAAACACACACCCTTCATAGAAAGAGAAACAAATATTTTGTTGATTCCATAAATTTAATCAGAAAGAAATTAATAAGTATAAAAACAATCTTCATCCTTTTCTTACGAACACTGATTGTTCAATACAGATCAATAGTGGAAAAGAGAAAACATAAAAATTGTTCAGAACTATGGCGGTGTCTGGTGATAGGTTTGTTTTAAAACGCTTTCTTTGATGACGTCATGATCGATTAGTGAATCGCCCCGGCTTGCACGGGTGGAAGTGAATTTGATTTAATATGATAGAAAAAGAATTATATTATATTATACTATATATAATATAATATACATATATATATATATATATATATACATATATATATATATATATATATATACATTATAACACGGTTTTTTAAAGCCCAACAAATACTTAGATAGATAGATAACTTGTTTATTTGTGTTATCATAACACCATACAATATAAAAAACAATACATAAAGTGAAAAACAATATCTTTACCTAAAAAAATGTGCTATGGTAACACAAACTAGGGCCTAACTCAGCGTTTGATATTGCCAAGTGACAAAATACTGGTTTTCAGTTAAGGCCTACACTACACTACACATCATTAAATAATATATAATCAAAAAATCTGTGTCTGCCAGAGTTGAAGTAAAATAAAATAAATAATTGAAGAAAAAACAGTAAACTAAATAAATCGCTACAAAAAAATATTAAATTATCTTTTAAAATTATACATATTTATCTTTGAACATATTCGCTTATAATCTTAGAACATTAAATTACTAAAAGAACAAGAAAACAATAATCAGTCTTTACAAATGCAGTCGTTCGCAATCAGTTGTTACAACAGTATACTGTTTGGCAAGATATCTCCAGTCGCATCGCCCAATAAAATCTTTAAGGCCCGAATTCCTTTAGTGGTCTCTTACAACACCCATGAGAAAAAGTTCTAGTAATATCTTACCCCTGATATATTTTGATTGTCACCATCACACACTGTCACATGACTAAGTACAACTCAGCCATGTTGGTAGTTCAAAATATATTTACTACCAATTTAAATTATAGCGTCCCCCGTTTAAAAAAATAAGATGTAAGTCTAAATAAATCTTTGCTTACCTCCACTTGCTACTACGAAATTCTTACAGGATCGGACTAGCACCTCCCTAATTTTATTTCTTATAGATTTGAATTGCGCTTAAGATACGCCATAGCGATCTTTCCCATGACGATTGTAATGCTAAATCTAGCAATTATTACAAATATACAGTATCATTTATTTATCTGTATATACAGTTCTATTACTCTATGGACCAAATTCTACGCTTTGGGATTTGTTGAGTAAATCAAGCAGGGCGAAGTCCGTAGAGTTTCTGATGTCCTGGTAATTTGTTGAAAAATAAAATTTACTTCTTGAAAAATTTCAAGTTTATGATTCTGCATTAGCCAAATTTTTACAACTACACAAAAAATATTATCTAATTTGAATATTTCATGTCATCCTGTTATCCTAGTATACATTTATGAGGCAAACTATTTTTGTGTACCAGGGCAGTATAGAACAGTAACATGTTTTTTGTATCTAATACAAATCAATGTGAAATCCCAGCACTAGCTCGGGTAAGGTTTAGGACCCACCGTACCCTAGAAGGTATGGACGCGGGTAAGGTGGGTCTGCACCGGTTTTCAAGTAGGTAAAGGTACAAATACTTTGCTGAAAAAAATTACTGATGAAATAAATACATACCTAGAAAATAAAAAATTTGTAGTTGCGATTTTTTATGATTTTAAAAAAGCATTTGACACTTTAAATACGGAAACACTTTTGAATGGATTGGATGACTGTGGTGTCAGCCATCCACTTAATGAATGGTTCCGCGATTACTTGACATCTCGCAGTTACCGGGTTAAGCTGGGCGACACGCTCAGCGAGGGGGTCCCGGTACGGTGCGGAGTTCCACAGGGGTCTGGGTGTGGCCCAGTGTGCTACCTGATGCATGTTAACAGCCTTTGTGGAGTACTGCGACATTGCTCGGCACACATGTTCGCAGATGACCTGTGCACGCTCCGCGCCGGCACCGACCTCGCGGAGACGTGCCGTCTAGTTCAGAGGGACATTGATGCGGTGGTCAAGTGGTCACACGATAACGGTATCATCCTAAATTCTGATAAGACTAAATTTATTGTTATACATTCGCCATACTTAACTATTTCTGAACAACCACCTTCTATGTTCACACATAGTTTCTTATGTCTACATAGAAATCTAGTCAGCTGTCAGTGTGTACCTATAGAGAGAGTAGACTGTATAACGTACCTAGGTTTAAAAGTAGATGTTAGCTTCTCATGGTCTCAACACATTGATTATATATGTAATAAGCTTAGAATTTTATTGGGTAAATTCTACCATTTAAGTTTTAAGATTCCAACAAGCACACTTAAATGTTTGTATTTCTCGCTAGTTGACTCAATCCTGAGTTATGCTCTTGACAGTTACGGCCTTACTTTTAAATCATATATAGATAAACTTGAATCCCTTCAGATTAGATTTTAAAACTTCTTGTTAATCATAAAACTAAAAATAAATGTAATGGTAACTACTATAAACTTTTTAAAATATGTAAAATTCTGCCTGTCAGCCTGAAACATAAATACCTCTTATTAATAAACAACCACGACAGTCAAGAGCAGAATCTCACGAAGCTGAGTCATAGCTATGGCACGAGGTCGGTGTCGGCGGGCAGGCTGGAGGTACCCAGAGTAAATAATTACTACGGGGACAGGACGCTTAAAAAGCGATTACCATACTTGATCAACAGTCTGCCCGAGGACATCCGCCTCGAGCCTAATAGACAAAAATTTAAAAACAAATTAAAAAAATATTTTCTTAACTCACTACCATAGATGTAACTAAATAAAAAAATTATTAAAAGAGACTCTACCTGCAGACAAACTGTAAAACAGTTTTGCAGGGCTTTGTTATAATTAAATGTAACCATTTATATTAATAAAGATTAATAATAATAATAATAAATATTATCCAAGACTAAGAAGCAACAATTTACGCTCATGACATAAATGTTGCTCTCAGCCGGGATCGAACCTGAAGGTCTACTCTTCAATCCGAGAGCGATAATTAGCATACTTATCTCTTCTACCTATATTAACATTTATTTATTTCTCCCTCGCATGATCGAATATTCGGATTTTGACATTTTGATATGCAGAGAAAAATATAAATATAGGCGCATTCTATTCGATCAAACCAATGACAACTACTAAGGTATCGTTGGATTCGTCGAATATCACCATGTATTCTCATTGATCAGAAAGTCAAAATACGAATATTTGTTTCGTGTCAGCAAGACACAAATAAATTTTAATATGGGTTACATATATATATATACTCACGGCTATTCGTCCCTTGAAGGGGTCGCCAGAGCTAAGGAATTTGAAATTCCCCAGCCACTTTTGGAATTGCCTGGGCAAAAGATGGTGAAATAAAGGTTGTTGGTGATGGGTCTCCAACCACATCGTTCAAGGATCCCTTAAAAGCCCCGATACCGTTAGGCGCTTCTTACTTACACCCACCGGAAGAAATGGGGTAGTGCTATTCTAAGCCGACACTACACAGCAGATATGGGTTAGAAGATATAAATATAATTTCAATGTTTTTCACATGAAAACCTCATGTGGGGATTATTACTAATAAATAAAATATAAATAAAGGAAAATAAAAAAGAAAAAAAATTGACACCGGCGGGGTTCAAACCCGTGACCTCGGGTATCGATTTTTTTCTTTCCTTTATTTATTTTTTATTTAATAGTAATAATCCTTACATGAGGTTTTCATGTCAAAAACATTGAAATTATGTGATAGTTAGTCGATTTCAAGTGGCCTTCCGAATTTGTGAAAAAATCGGAGGTAGGGAACGGAAACACTACTCAAAAAGTGTAAAACAAACAAAGGATAGAAGAATTTCGCACTGGAAGACACTGTAGCTCAATTGGCCGCGAGTTCGATTTCCGCCTGTGTCAAAATTTTTCTTTCCTTTATTTATTAGTAATAATTGCCACTTTATTTATCTTTTATTTATTAGATATAATTATGTCTATTATTGTTCTGCATGTTGTAGTTGACCCACTGCTGCCTCCGAACCGAGTAGCTAGTCACCTATCCACTTGGCCACGGACGTCGTCAAATAATCAACCACGCTGGCCTGATGCGAGCTTGCAGACTATAAATTATCACCGTGCAGCCCGAACTAATGTTATTGCCCTCCAAAACTCAAATTCACCTTAGTATTTGGGTCGGCATTATTGGATTTGATGATATAAATAGAATTTGTGAGTGTATCTTGCGATAATCAAACCTGAGGCCTCCCAATCGTTAGCCGAAAGCTCGAATAGTTAGGACATGAAGCTGTTAAATACCATTAAAGTAATTGGTTTATTATAAAATAATAATTGGAAAATTACTCACTTGTCACACGATGGTCAGAAGTATCAGTACTTGTATCATATACGTAATGAACGTTTGAGTTTAGAGCTTTTTGTTGCAAATTGAGAGAAATTTGCTCATATTTTAATTTATATCAGGAAATTACGTCTACATTTTCTCATCATCATATTTTCTATCTTGAGAATTTTCAACGAATCAATTTATCAATTTTCTCGTCAAATATAAAAGCAGCAAAAATCCCTTTAAACAATTTATAGTGAAATTTCAGTTTGCTCCAAATAGCTAAAATAACTTCTAATGAAGAATGTCAGTCAAACATTGTTGTGACGAGGTTGTGACTGTATCTGAGTTGGCCTCCCTGACATTTGTTGATAGAACTTACTCTGTGTTCTGTATTATAATAGTTTAGGTCAAGTTGTGACAGAGAAGACAACCCCAAAGTTATGTATATAACGTAAATTGAAATTTGATTTAATTTTACCTGCAGTTGTCAGCAGCATGAGTTTGTGAGTTTTAAGAAACAAGGATTTATGTTTTTAATTAAATGCTTTTCTATGGGGGCATTCACATCCGGACCTACCGAATAACCTATTATATAAAGAATAAATAAAGGAAAGATTTTTTTTTACACAGGCGGGAATCGAACCCTCGACCTCGGGTGTACGATGTATACGGTGTATGTCGCGGGTTCAATTCCCGCCTTTGTCGAAATTTTTCTTTACTTTATTTATTCTTTATTTATTAGTTATAATCCCCACATGAGGTTTTCATGAACATAAACATACAAATTACGAACAACCTGTTCTTAGAAATAGACACATAACTAATGTCACAAAAACTCTATGGTGGTTGCTATAGAAATATACCTTGTTGATTGATGGAAGTAATAAATTAAATATATATGCAATTTATATTATAGTTTTAACGTTGTGAACCCCAACACCTACCCACTCGTCCAAAGACGTCATCTCGAGAAAATTTAAAAGTGTCGCTATCTTTGGCCTTAGTTGAGTTAAACATAGCCATCTCCTTATACTCGTATGTAAAATTCTCGTGTCAGAACGTTAGTAACAAAACTCCTACGAAACGGCTTGACATTTGCTGAGCCATGGCTTATTCGGAAATGTATTTTATATTCGTTACTCTTTCGAAAGAATCTTGTATGCTTTTATCATGCCATTTTATTTTATTCTTGTTTTTTTACATTTTTTATTGTAAATATTAAGTAGGAGTAAAATCTGGACGTAAACTATTTTAAGTGCCCCTATGTTTATATTTTGCGTATGTATATAGGCTTAAAATAGGTTGTACTACTACTACAATTAGATAAGACTACTCATATAATGATTTCGTTTATCTGAATTACTAATATGTATTTCATTTTATGAAGAGAACGGCCATGCAGCTCATCGGGGAATAAAACCGCCTCTCATCCATAGTGTGGATTCAAATCCTAGGTCGGGTTGCATTTATGTGTCTTTTCCTAAAGGCATAAGTGTGGTCAACCTCTCATGGTTGATATGATTACCAGAAAATTCATCAGGAAATCTACATGACTAAATTGCATGCAGTCAAGTTGTGCGTAGTCATGTGAAAGTGTATTTTTACAAAAAACAATAGGTCTGTCCTCTATCATGTGAGTGCATAGTCCAAGCAAAAGGTCGGTACTTTGAACAACAGTAAAAATTTAACCTACCCGGTCGGAGCTGGGGCAGTCCGCTAGTGCAATATATTTGTTTTTGCCCAGGAATGTTATCTTAAGCAGCCTAAAATGTTTAAATTAATATAATCATCCCTTAAACAGTATGCGTAAGTAATTTTTGAAACCTCATTAAAACTGCCTAATTTCGGAGGTTTACCGTTTCAAATTATGTTTAAGTAATTTTCCATCCTTACGTCGGCATAATAATATAGAATAAGAATTACCCTTAATAAGCGGATTGTTTTTGCTTTTTATGGTTATTAACATACATACATACATACATATACTCACGCCATTAATTCCTATTGGGGTAGGCAGAGAACATGGTTATTAACTTACTTAAAAATGTACCTTATTATTATAGTAGATAAGCATTTATTTAATTAATTTACTAAACACGATAAAACAAGGTCACCGCAATTATTTGTACAAATATTATTCGTTTTATTAAATACATACGAAAACTAAACTATTGTGATGTTTGTGTATTTATCTTTATTGAATAGGTACAAATTCTACTGAACCTAAACTTGCTGGGTAGTGTTGGCTTAGAATAGCACTTCTTCATTTCTTCCCTTCGTCCGTCAATAAATTTCAATTTTGTACTATTGAATAGGCTTGCTGAGTGGTATTGTTTCTCTTTATTAGATTTGGTAGCGTGGTTATTAAAAATATTACAAACTTTAAAAATGACTTCGTGGGCTTGATGATTGAATTTTGTATGAAAAATTTGGTTTCTTTCAAAAGCGTGTGCAATCGATTCCATTCTGTTAAAAAATATATTGCCTCTAGCCTTTGTCAACCATTAATATTTGGCTGTGTAGTGTCGGCTTAGAATAGCACTACCCCATTTCTTCCGGTGGGTGTACGTAAGAGGCGACTAACTGTATTGGGGCTTTTAAGGGATTTTTGGGCGATGCGGTTGGAGACCCATCACCAACAACCTTTATTTCACCATCTTATCCCCAATCAACTTCCAAAGGTGGCTGAGGAATGTCTCATTCCCTAGCTCTGGCTACCCCTTCAAGGGATTTATAGCCGTGAGTATATGTATGTATGTATGTATGTAATATTAGACCAAGATTAACAGTAAACAATAGAGGAACGCATATATAGCCCTTAGTATACGGACGTTTCAATATTCTAATTTCTTAAAAAAACACCTAAGTATCTAAACACTTGCATTATTATATGCTCATATTTAATGAAATTCGATCCGGATTTTTGGCTATTTAAACTAACCGACCTTCATAATGTAGTATAACCACAGTATATTAATACGTATCAAAATTTACAACGTAACGAAGTCGAAGCCGACTTTGTGACAGAAACAATAAGATTGTAAGAGAATTTAGTCTGAAACTCAACTTAGGAGTTAAGTATAACTCAGGTTTCGCCGTTTGATCCCAAGTCAAAGGCGATATCAATGAAACTTCTCATAACTTAGCTAAGTCAAACTTACAATATCCATTTATTGGGTCTCTAAGACTTGGAATTTCGCTTTGGCATTAAAGTGGATTGATTATTTTAATTCAACAACTAGTACTTATCAGTAAGCGCAGATAGTGTTACAGTTTTAAGCATAGATTTAGTGTTCTATACTTACGTATATAGATTGGTAATACAAAGACGACAGTACAACGATGTGCGTAACTGAGTGTATGTGCGTGAAATTAGTATGGCGGATTTTATTCTAGCCCTATTAAATTTGATAACAATTCACGTATTTATAATTTTGCAACACCAGTAGTTTTGTAAAGTAGCTGTCTAGTGCTGGCTTAGAAATACACTACCCCATTTCTTCCGGTGGGTGTCCGTAAAAGGCGACTAATGATATTGGGGCTATAAGGGATTTTCGGGCGATGAGGTTGGAGACCCATCACCAACAACCTTTAATTTACCATCTTTTCCCCAAGTTACTTTTTCAAAAGTGGCTGATGAATATTTAATGTCCTTAGCTCTGGCTACCCCTTCTAGGAATTTATAGCCGTGAGCATATGTATGTATATATGAATGGTACAGTAATTGTAATATTGATGATAGAAGAAAATTTTATCACATATTTGTATTGAAAACTTTGGTTTAAGATCTATGATAAAGCATAATTTCGATTTAGATTCTGTGCTGTTATTTATTAATATTTTTATAAAAAAAACACGAAAGTTAATAGTTAAATACCAGAATAAACGAAAATAAGACATTTATTTTGGTTCATGTTTGATGTTAACCGTTCTAGGCCGTAATCGTATCCGTGAAAGATACTGCCTTTGTTGACGTTTATGCTATGTCATTTCTCACTAATTATACTACACTAATGCCAATCTAGTGGTTTTAAGACTAAAAATCAACACGGTTTTAATTAGTGTATGAAGTACTAGCTTGAATTTGGTGTGGCTACCAGGTGTCTAGAGAGAGATATAAAAGATAGAATACGACGAATATAACAGGTTCTCTATTCGAAGGTTGTCTGAAAGAGATCGCTTTTAGTGAAAAGACCGCCAATTGTTCAATTGAGCAGTCTATTTTGATCTCCAAGGAGATCAAATAATAATAAATAAAGAACAAATAAAGGAAAGAAAAATTTCCACACAGGTGGGGATCGAACCCCGCCTGTGTCGAAATTTTTTTTTCCTTTATTTGGTCTTTATTTATTAGTAATAATCCCCACATGAGGTTTTCATGAACAAAAAAAAAAAAGATTTGAATTAGATCATATAATGTCATGATTATTATGTGTTTGCGTTACAATTTTTTTAAACCTTAGTTTACTCGAAGCAAATAATGTTTTCGTTTTCACAAAGTTTAGTAACATTCCTCACATTTCGTTCTTTATTATAAGTAACAGTACCCTGATTGTAAAAAGGCCCTCATAAAAACTTTCAATCTATACTTATAATAAATCTGTAGAGAGGTCAATTCTGTACATGAAATATATTTTCAAAATAACTATCAGGTTGTGATTAGGGATCGATACTGATGCCAAAAATGCAATCAGTTAAATTTTTGTCTGTCTGTCTGTCTGTCTTTCTGTCTGTCTGTCTGTCTGTCTGTCTGACTGTCTGTCTGTCTGTCGGTTTGTATGTTCCTTATGGAAACAAAAACTACTCGCCGGATTTTAACGAAACTTGGTACAATTATTCTCCATACTCCTAGGCAGGTTTTTGTATACTTTCCAGCAGAGTAGTAAAGGGGAATTTTGGGAAAACGGGAGAAGTTACTACATTTTTTAAGCTTCCGTCGCGTGTGCAGCCTTAATGGTTAAACTTACATAGAAATCATGTATGACGGAAATTTTCTTCATAAAATTATCTAAAAGCAAATCCTCAACAGTTTATGTCTATCTTTTACGGTTGACTCACAATAACACGTGTAATTCCTGATAGCTTAGCAGTTCGGAACATTCTGATTATATTTGTTTACTCTTACGTTTGTAAACCTCTCACTCATCCCTTATTTAAAAAAGGTAACATTATTACCTATTCAATAAAAAAAGAATCATAGAAATCGGTAGAGAAACACCGAAATTATACATAAAATAAGCCATCGCGCCCGTGACCAAAACCGAATCGTTACTAATTTAAATATAACATACTAGATGGCGCCAGTAGTTGCATCCTACAACACGTAATGATTTATTTTTTAGATTGTTATAAATACTTCTAAAGAAATACTGAACCGTTCATTAAAGCGCATTAAAAATCACCAAACTACACTGTTTAGGGAGTGCTATAAATTTAATAAATTAAATACATTGCGCTGAATTTCACATTGCTTGAGCAGTGACTAAAGAAAGAAACCTCAGATATTTAAAAAACAACGCTACCCGTGCGAAGCTGGGACGATCCACTAGTATAAAATAAACAAACAAATTCTTAATGAGTTGCACTAATTGCATGATTATTTCAACATTCTGCGTAAATTGCTCTAAGGGACAAGCCATTAATTTTGTACTAGAAAAGAACCAATGCTATTGGTCAGCTTTCACAATAGATTCGGTCTGTTTTTTTTTTGCAAACAAATTTGATCTTTGTGATGGTAAAGAACTCATGTTGTCGATAGTACTTATGTTATTTAATTCTGTTCATTTGTAATATTTATTCCTTTATTTGATGTGCAATAAAGAGTTTTCTATTCCATTCTATTCTAATATATGTACAAAAAAATAACATAACATAAACATAAACATAAACGTTCACGCCGAATATCCCCGAAGGGGTTGGCAGAGGTACTAATACTTCTGAACATCACGTGACTTTGTCACCTGGTGTTCAGAGTACCCACGTTTTGCATGGACAGTGTACTCACGTGATAGGGGGCAGGCCTATCGCCGTTTTGTACGAATACACTGTCACATGACTAAGTACAACTCAGCCATGTGGGTTTCCTCACGATGTTTTCCCTCACCGTTAACAACCATGATAAATTAACCACACATATGTCTTGAGAAAAGACAAATTGGTGTAGGCCCGACCCAGGATTTGAACACTAGTGATACACTAACCGTGATAGCCCAGTGGGTAGAACACTCGGTTATCGTGCAAACAAACAAATACTCACGTCATTAATTCCTATTGGGGTAGGTATATAGACAAACGATCGATAGATTTGAACGAGCCTGGCAAAATGATCGAGCTTTTATAATTTAGTTGTAAAAGTTGTAAAATAAATACTGGTTGGTGATGGATCTCAGGCCATATCACCCACCATACTTTCCTGTACTCACGCCTTTACCTTCCTGAGTAGTCTGTGCCTATATCTTTAGGGTAGACACAAACTGTTCATCGCGTCTTGGCATGATCCTGACAAGTTGGCCAACTCAAACTCAAATGTCTACGTCGTATATACCCTAAGGGATAGCAGAGGTGCTAACACTTCTGAACATGACGTGACATTGTCACTGTTCAGAGTACCTACGATTTGCTTTATCGGTGTACTCACGTGGTAGGGGGCAGGCCTATCCCTGTTTTATTCGAATATACTGTCTCATTACGAAGTATTACTTAATCATGTGGGTTTCCTCACGATGATGTTCCTCACTTTTAACAACAATGATAAATTAACTTCACAGATAACTCTAAAAAATTGGTGTAGGCCCGACCCGGGATTTGAACCCACGCCTGTCTACATGAAAGACAGTGTTATCTCCATTGAGCTACTTCGGTTGCTCAATGCCCAACTATTACTTTATATATCTTAACAACCTAACCTAAGTCGTCTCTGACAATACCCGCAATAATAAATGGGTAAATGTAATTCTAAATCAACACGACATAAAATATTAAAATTTTAAATATAAAATTTTAAAATTAAGCTTACAAATAAGCAGTTTCATTATGCAAAGTCCTACGAGTTTTCATTTTACTAGTAAATTTTTAGGGATGGCTTTACATTTGTACGCATTTTTTCTAGTTTTAGAATAAGCACGAAGTATTCGATAGGTTGTTTACAAACTACATTTTAGTCAATTGTTTTATTACAAAATATTAATTCCTAGTGTTTTTTTTTACTAAAATCTCTTGAGACATGATATTAAACCAAACCAAAAGAAAACTTTCTAAGGTTTTCTTAAAGATCTTTCCCACTACTACTGGCAATTCAACATTGTACCCTAATCATGATGAAATGCTGCAACACTTTTGACAAAAGGTAAAAGCTAAAATGCAGAACATTTTAAAAGGGGATTTTCTTTACATTTTGAAGTCTCTCGCTGGAAAATGCGGCGTGATGTGAGCACGTATCAGTTTTATGATTATAATAAAAACGTGACTAAAACGTATTCAGACTATATGTAACACACATTTAATATATTTTTTGTATTTAGTTAGGTTTGGAACAGATTTCTAGTTTGTTGGATTAAGTATATGAGAGTTTTAACTATACATTTGTGGACTTAATTATTTTTTTCTTTTCCATTAAAACTAGGGAATGGTGTAGTAAATTAAGGCGAAAATATATTTTTTACCATGACTACTTAGCTACCTGACTATCTTATATGACTCTAATTATACTGACCTTACCGTCTATAGCTTGACTGCAAGACATTTCAGTAATAAGATGGCCCATTTTATTTCATTTTAAATCCGTATTGTTTGTAAATATACATTTTTACAAGCTGCAATAGTTATTGTTTATACTTATTTTTTTTGTAGTATCTCTTTCAAATATTAAATTCTTATCACACAACCTTTCATTACCATATACTTCTGAGGCATCTCATTTCCACTGCACTTTCATGCTTCTTCTGTCATGCCCAACATTTATAATTTGATTTGATTATTTAATAATCTTACGCGGGTTAGTAATCATGTTTTTCCGATCCAAGTCAGTGTTGTGTTGCAACCCTTTTCTGTGCTAACTCAGAATAACAATACACATAGTTCAATAAGCAAATCAAAACAATAATAATAGAAATACTTATCCTAGCACTGCTTTCAATAAAACTAGATAATTACGTTACCTCACAATAATACACAGCGAACAACAGCTCCCGCCAACATAAAAGCAACATTGCAAATTGATTCAACAAATATCAAAACAGATTTAATTCAATGAACATTTCCCATCAAAGCGCAAGTTCCAGAACAAGCACCGCATAAAGCAGGCAGTCGGAGGAAACGGTATGTCTAGATAATGCTGGACTGAGATTATAGGAATGTTATAGATTCAGCGGTAAAAAAAAATGAATTGTAATATTTCGGGTTTTTTATGTCATAGAAACATACAATTTTATTTATAATTGGTATTTGAAACTGTTAAATACAGAAAAGTATATATGGGAAATCTACGCATACTTTGTGTTTTGCAAAATCTATCTTACCTTACCTATATTGTAAAATTCAATTATTATCTATGAAATTAGTAGGCAAAATAAATAATTTTTAAAACATGCACAAATCATATTTTAAGTATTCGTTTTTTTAATTTTGTCTTTAATTAATCAATAGAAGAAATCCATACTAATATTATAAATCGGAAAGTGAGTTTGTTTGTTTGTTTATTTGTGGTTCTTTCACGCCGCAACTACCGAACCGATTGCTTTGAAATTTTGCAGACATATAGTTAGAAGTCCAGATTAAATTATAGAGTACTTTTATACCGGAATCACTAATGGATATTAGCAGCGAAATCTTCAACCTTTCAGCTGAAACCTTATAAAAGAGCGCGGCGTTGTTTGCATGTTTACCAATAGATGGCGCTGTCGGTACTTTCTACATCGCGGTATGATTTCTTCTTTATTGGAGTATATATACCCAAAATATTACATCAACTTTAAAAGTTAGAGTACCGACGTCCGTGGGCCGCCCGGTCGTTCGCCCGGCTTTCTCTCGTAAGAGAGATTCCACTGGGCGGGCTTGATCGCGCTCACGGTGAAGAGAAGAAAGAAGACTACAGGCCGTGAGTAGCCGGTCACTCGCCGTACCATACGGTGAGTTCGATCGCGCTCGCGGTAACAGTTCGCCAAAGCCCCACTCCGTGTTCACGGGTGGCGACAAGAAACCTTGGAAATTTTCATTAAATGGGAGATTCCAATTCCGCGCGCCCTTACGGGCGCGAGAAGATAACCGAAAGACAACTTTAAAAAATATCTCATTGATACAGTCTACAGCATTGGTTTGCGACACATTTTGGTATTTGAAATTTAAATTGAAATTATAATCATAGATAATAGATCATCGTTACTTGCATTTTACGAGTCATTTACTTAGTTGCTGTTTTATCTTAATTGACTGTTGCTCGCTTTCTTTGGAGTTCTTAATTCCTTTCCACTATTATATTATAAATATATTATATTTTTATAGTTTACTCATATTTACGAAATGCCTCGCAAACGTAAATCTTATTTATCGAGCACCTCATATAAAGCTCGGACAATGAAATCCTTTATATCCTTTACAACGCCCGCGGGAATATAAATGTATATAAAAAATAGAAGTTAAGATAGTGTTTTGGTATTTTGAATGTAAACCGGATGCAAAAAATGAAGTCCACGCGGACGAAGTCGCGGGCAAAAAGCTAGTAATAAATAATTATGATTATTTGTTCTTTTGGCATATATATTTACTTTCATAACATCAAACTCATCACTTTTCTGTTAGTCTGCCATGATAAATTATGCCATATGTTATTCAGTCATGTTTTTTTAGAAAAGGTCGTACAATAAAAATTATTAGGATATGTATATAACTGCAGCTAATCACTCAGAAAGCCTAACGACACCTGCCCCCGTAGCATGAGGCGTGTGAAAGCGAGAGACTTTGTATGAGCAATCTGTCAGTTTCTCAGTTCTCATGTGTCAAACGCGCTCTCACAAGCCTCATGTTACCAGTGCAGCAGGAGGTTAGTTTTATTCTAAGTTGACATTACAAAGTATGATCTTGACGACTACTTAAATTTCCATTCATATCTCGCAGGACTGATTATAAACATTTATGTCGGAGCGTTAAATTCAGGGTTTTCTTAAACTCGGTGAGATAATAAAAAAAAATGTTTAAATCTAAATACATTAAAGAGCCACATATTTCTGAAAGTCTTGGTTTATCGCGAGGTGGATAGACTTAGTTAGTCAACAGAAGCGACACGCTTATTCAACTTAGACTGGCAGTCTTCTTCAAAACTTCTTGGGTTACCAGCTACTTAGGATCTTGAGATAAGTAGCTTATTAAATTTTGACAGAGTTACTATTATCAGAATTATTATATTATGCTTATTCTATCAGATGTTTCAAATCCATTTAACTATAAGAGTATTATAAACAGATTTTATGAATTTTTAGAATATTATTATATAATTTGGATATGAAATATAGTCTCAATGGATTCCTTTCTCACCATTGTTATTTTTTTGTTTGATTTTTTGAAAAAACAATCGATAAACTTAAAATTTACAATAATTTATTTTAAAGCTTAAAAATGATAGATTAAGAGTTTCTTTAAAATTTTAAAATTGCCGTGTAACAGTATCGCCGTTGCCTTCTAGTTCCTAAGGTTGCAGGAATTATTAACAAAAATGAATATACCTAATAATGCTTGTATCATCGCTACTCTTGTGGTTGATTCCAAGTGCACTGTATTTATATATCATCAAGTTGCTATTGATTTAATTGTTGAAGAAACCAAGTATGCGTATAATTAAATTTACAAAAAAATAATACAAATACAATACCAATACGCGTTTTTTAGGGCTCAATATGGTTTATAATTTTAGTACAAATAAGAGCTACTGAATGTTAACATTTGGTTTGTCTCTTACTGAAGAGAACATGAAAGCCACTATAGATGATTTGTATGATATCTTTTTTTCAGACCGGCTAATTCAAAACTTTACAATGACTATAACATAATAGTAATAAAGTTAGTTCAATCGAATACCAGGTGGCAATGTCACTTATATTAAGAAGTATTAATACCTCTGCCATCACCTTCGGGGATATACGACGTGAACTTTTTTTTGAGTAAATTGAATGCCTATATACCGTGAAAAATATTTACTGTATTCAAGGACTAATCTTCTTTTGCCATCTATCTTACTTCCCGCGTTTTTATATTTTTACTTTAATAAACTCTGATTTTAAATAACCATACAAACTATGATTTTATACCATAATATCTGTCTCACTAAAACCACAACGAAGTTCAAAATCAGGTTCAAAACCGCAGCCTAGCAACACAGCAAGTGTTGGCCAACTTGCTACGTTGAAAAGCTTCGACAAAGCTCTTGACTTCCGTAGTCTCGCCACGGTTTATTCTGTCGCCGCACTTGCTAAACAATTTACTAAAAGCCTCTATGAACATACAGTCATTTTAAGCAAACATAATTTAATTATAAATTTCATGCGCAATAAGAACAATAAAGATTTTATTCTATTTTTTACTATTATTCTAAATAAAGACGTAGTTAAGCACAATTTTTTTTATTTTGGTAACAATACATACATACATACTGACGGCTATAAATCCCTAGAGAGAAATTAGAATTAGAAATTCCTCAGCCACTTTTGGAAGTTGCGTCGGGAAAAGATGGTGAAATAAAGGTTGTTGGTGATGGGTCTCCAACCGCTTCGCCCTGAAATCCCTCAAAAGCGCCAATACCGTTAGTCGCCTCTTACGAACACCGACCGGAAGAAATTGGGTAGTGCTATTCTAAGCGGACACTACACAGCACCTTAAGTACGAAATAAGAATAAAAACGATGTGTTCGGTAGAGATTGGCTACGTTAATAATCTCAACAAGAAGTTGAATCTAAACTCGGTGTGCCTGTAGAAAAAACATACAAACAAAGCATTGCTAAAAAGAATAGAAACATCTTTTTCACCATATCTTGAGCGCGACTTACGAAAACAGTACACCCCTTTTCTCCTCAAAAGAGTACCAGCGATATTTTTGCTTCAAACTTCGAAAAACCAAGCGGTTAGAAATTTCTAAAAAGCGTTTGAGATTTTAAAAAAGTACTATTCAAATATACATCAAAGGTTACAAAATATGTTTCATCATTGGGGAGAAGATAGTAAAAATAAAGAATTATTGATGATGGAGCTCCAGCCACATCGCTCAACAGCAACTTCTTAAACCACCAACAAACCCTTAGTCGCCTCGTACGCCACTCGTGAGACACAAGTTAGTGTTATTTTACTCTGTCACTACACAGCTACAATATACCTGAAATAGTAGTACGTAATAGTTCTAATTGAATCGTCCATCCATACTGAGCCTGAGCTGACACTGGCTTGTGCAGTTGTGGTCAGGCATGCCAGTCTAGTATTTAGGCGTAAAGTTCGTTACACCTACTGCGTATGCAATGGTCTACTTCACCAAACATGCATATACGTTATAAAGTGATCAATTTTGTAGGGTTTGACTGGTTATTTTTTGCAGACTGGCCGGAATAGATGAATCGTATTTATCTTTACCTAAAATATACTTAATATTATACTCTAGGCTGTTAGTACCAAAAATTAGTAGTTGTGGCTTAAGAACTTCTTCCCTTACATTGAAACGTTATCTTTGACAAATTTAGTTTCACGACTAGTCTTGCTTAAACATAGCAAAAAGGTCTTATTGAAAACAAGTGTTAGCAGCTTAAGAAACCATAACAAACTTAAAATCAGAGTATCTCAAGTTTCTTTGAAAAATCATAGATGCAATTCTATAATGCAGGAACATGCTATAATTTTATGTAAAATTGCACTACTTTAAAATTTCTGTAATTTTATCGATTTCAAATCTGACATAATTAACAAATTGCAACCAAATAATTAAGAACACACTTTTGACTCCTGACAGACGAAGAATATAACTATTCAAACTCTTCCCATGGGTCTCGTAAAAAGTGACTCAGGAATCTGGATGTTTCAAATTATAGATGAACAGCGTATTTCGAAACTTACGACTTACTGTTTCCAACAAAGTCTGGGAAATAATTCATTTCTATATTCAAGCAACCCCTTTAGGACCTTAAAAATCACCAAATAACTTACGAAAGTCTGTTCCTTAAGAATGTGAGATACGTTATAGTTTAAAAAAACATAAACCTATCATAATACGCTATCTCTGGCTACTCCATATGTATTTGTTATGGAGAACCCGACAAAAATGTGGTACGGCATTTTATTGCGGGTTGTGAAAGGGTCATAAAAGCTAGGGATATAAATACTTAATAAGCATTAGCGAAGCTTTGTATTTGTTTCTTTAATCAAAATGCTAATTTCCCCTAATAATTCAAAAAGGGATTTTATTATCTTATAAACTGAAAGGCCTTTATGGCTGCGGTTCGTTAAGCACTTTTAAAATGTTAGCCTTTATTTATTATTAAATTTGGCTTTCAGCATGATTAACAGGAGTGAACTATAATTGCTTATGTTGAAATTGGGAATGTATTATGATACATATAGACAGGCCAGAGTTTAGCTAATTATGATAGGTTTATGTTTTTTTTAAATTAAAATGTATCACAAACTCTGCTGGCATAGCTGTGTAGTACACACCCCACTACACTACCCCATTTATTCCGGTGGGTGTACGTAAGAGGCGACTAACGGCTAACTTGAGTGGGGAAAAGATAGTAAAATAAAAGTCTTAGTAGATGGGTCTCCAATCACATCGCCCAAAAATCACTTAAAATGACCCAATACCCTTAGTCGCCTCCTATGAACATACACGGCAAGATATGGGGTAATGCTGTATTAAGAATATTTGTCTGTATATATTACAATGTTTTTTCTCAGTTTTTAGAATTAAACTCTAAACCAAACTACCACAAGTTTTTTCGATTATTGTTAATGATAAAATTTTTGATTAATCTTTAAAAATATATTTTGTACGGACATCGTTAGTCTGGTACGTCTTTTAGGCTGTGGCAGTGTTTTTTTTTTGACGTCGTGGTATACGGAAGACGCAGGGAGAGATGAGTGAAACAATCAAGAACCGATTTAATACTACTCGTTTATTAGCGAATGCAATCTATTATATATATTGGTTACATGAATCATAGTAAATAGTTACTTATACTACTACACCATCCATCCGAAAGAAAAAAAAAATATGTTAACATAGTACAATTGTTATACATGTTTTTTTTTAATATATCAAAAATAACATACAATTTTTTTTTTTTTTTTTTTACATTACAATAACTATTGAATATATATGTATTTTTATAACTAAGTTATTGATAAACATTGTATAAGTGAATACATTATAGTACAAGTTTTTTAGTAAACAAATGTAAGTCTATGAGATATACCTACTAACATTTTTATTTAAGTACAATATTATGTATTAAATTTTACGTTTGGATGTACAATTTTGTGCGATTTTTATGCACTAATTCAGTTTTATCATTTTTTATTATCTCTACGTTTGGTGGTTTATCACTAAGTACTCTATAAGGTCCAGAAAATATTGGGCTTAATTTATTTCCCGTTTCATTTTTAACTAAAACTAAATCATTGGCGTTATAAGTAATTGGGTTAGTGTATTTATCGTAGGATATTTTCCTATTATTTTTTGACTTCAGTAAATTGTTTCTTGCTTCTTTTTGGGTAATTTGCAAACGATATTTAAGTTCACATGGATAGTCATCAAATTTGTAGAGTGGCTCTATATGTGAAGTTAAATTACTAGGTAGTGAACAGTTTTTGCCGAAAACTAATTCATACGGAGTAAACTTTGTTTCTGTATGTACTGTTGTGTTAAATGCAAAGGACCAGAATGGAAGCCAACTACTCCACGTTTCGGGGTGACTATCAGTTTGGATTCTTAAAAAAGCATTTAAATTTTTATGAGACACTTCTAACGCACCTAATGACTGATGATGGTAGGCAGTAGAGTTTAGTTGTTTAATCTGTAATAATTTACATACCTCTTTAAACGTGGCTGCAATAAACTCCTTCCCTCGATCTGTAGTAATTTCACTTGGTACTCCATATCTTAATATAAAATTATTGACGAAACTTTTCGCTACTTCTTCTGCTCTTTTAGAAGTCAAGGGGTATGCTTCTACATATTTCGTGAGTTCGCATTGCAAAGTCAAAATATAAGAATTGTTATTATTATCGACTTCAAATGGACCAACTAAATCTAGGTATATCTTTTCAAGCGCCGTATTGGCAGTAGTAGTAATTTCCATTGGCTCTTTTATCGGTAACGAATGCTTTAGACGTTGACATTTATCGCAACGTTTAACGTAATTTCTAACATCACTATCTAGGCCCGGCCAATAATAGTACATTTTTATGTTATTGACCATCCTTCTCATGCCAGCATGGCCACTACTAGGCAAAAGATGGAAGTCATTCAAAATGACCTTTCTATTATCCTTATCATAAATTGTTTTTACATTATTTAATACACAAATACGTGGGCCCTTCCTATTTTTTATATTTTTTATCTCATTGATTAATTTCTTAATAAATTCTTTATTATCGTTCTTCTTTATTATACATACTTCTTCTATTCTTAAATTTTCACAAAAATCATCTAATTCTCTCACAAATTCGCGTCGCGTTATTCGTGAGTCCGAATTTAGATATTTAATATAAATTATATTTTTCTTAAAATCATAGCAAAATGTCTTACTTTCTTTATTTATACTTCCTAAATTTCTTAATTTATTTAAATCATTTATATTTATCATATCCAGTTCTACGGATTGTACTGGTTTAACATGAGTACTTACAACTTTTGGTTGATCGGGCCTCGAGTTAGTATGTACTATATCAAACGTAGCAGAATCCGAATTTTTTATTTTCCGTGATTGTGCTCGTGTCATGACATTTATATTATTACTCATTTCTTGTAAATCCTTTGATGTTAAACATATTCGAGACAAAGCATCTGCAGCTGCGTTATCTGAACCTTTAACGTATTCAACATCAAAATTATACTCCTCTAGCACTAATCTAAACTTCATAAGCCTACTCGATGGGTCTTTCATCCCAAACAAATAAATCAATGGTTTATGATCTGTCCTAATTTTGAAATATTGACCATATAAATATGGGCGAAAATATTTAACAGCCCAAACTATCGCCAACAATTCTTTTTCTATAACAGGATAATTTGATTCAGCTTTATTCAGAGTTCTGCTAGTAAAAGCTATTGGTCGTCCATTTTTATTTGATAGTATTGCACCGATCGCCTTGTTAGATGCGTCTGTTTGTAAAACGAAATGATTATGTTTGGAAAAATCTGGATAATCTAAAATTGGAGGAGAAATAATACGCTGTTTGAGTGTTTCAAATGCTTTTTGGCACCTACTATCCCAAAGAAAATTTATATTTTTCTTACAAAGATGATTTAACGGTTGTGCTATCTCAGCGAATTTTGGAATAAATTTTCTGTAATAGTTTGTAAATGCAACAAATCTCTTTACTTCGTCGGAGTTCTGTGGGCACGGATAATTTTCAACTGTAGCTACTTTTGCTGGATCAGGTAAAATGCCTTTGTTTGATATTAAATGACCCAAATATAATATCTCCTTCTTAAGAAATGTACATTTTAATGGATTTAATTTTAAATTGACTTTTTGCAATCTTTCGAATACTTCCTGTAAATTTTTATTGTGAAGTTGTAGATTTCTTCCATATATTATCAAATCATCTAAATAAATTAGACAATTTACACTATTTAAACCTGCCATTGCCAAGTTCATCATCCTTGAAAATGAACTAGGACTTGTTTTAAGACCCATAGGCATCCTAGTCATTTGATACCTACCGGAATAAAAAGATGTATATTTTCTACAGTTTTCATTTAAAGCTACGTTGTAGTAGCCTTGGTATAAATCTAGGTGAGAGAAATAAACACTACCAGACAATGATTCTAAAATTTCTGATATATCCGGAAGTGGGAATTTATCATCTTCTATGCAATTGTTTAATTTGCGGTAATCAATAACTAAACGCATTTTTTTCTGACCAGATGAATCCATCTTTTTCGGAACTAATAATACAGGGCTCGACCAATCACTTTTACTAGGTTCAATAATGCCTTCTTTTAACATACTACTAATTTGTCGTTCGATTTCTTCTTTTTGAACTTTAGGTAGTCTATAAGGTTTCGAAAAAATTGGATTCGTATTTGGTTTCAAAGAAATATTGTGAGTGTAAATATCTGTAACACCCATTTTGTCTCCTGGACAATAAAAAATATTTGCATATTTAGCACAAATGTTTTTAATACTATTCGTTTCTTCATTATTTAAACCATCCAATTTCAATAAAGAAAATAAAGTTTTTACTCTGTCCGCATTATTTTCAGGCTTGCTAAAAGAACAAACATTATATTCACTAAGTTTATGAATTGAAGGACTAATATTTGACAATGTTACGGTCTTTTCCGTAGTATTTAAAATTTTTATCGGTATCTTTCCATTTTTTGGACTAACTACAGAACTAGCAAGATAAAGACCCTCCTGTAACTCCTCTGAACAAACTACACATTCGGTTTCTAACTCAGTGTCAATAAAATGAATCGATTCACTACGTGACGGAATTTGGAAAACGTTTAAATTATATTTACATGTAATAGGTAAAACACTATTTTGATTAGTCCCAATATTCAAAGATAAAGTATTTTTATTAAAGTCTAAAAGTGCACCAAACCTATTTAAAAAATCCCGTCCAATTATTCCATTAGAATAAATTGGTAACGATTGAAACACGAAGAATTTGTGTTCAATAACAACTCCATTTAATAACAAAGGAATGTAAACATATCCAATAGTCCGAACTTTGCCTCCAAGTCCATTTATAGTCGTGCTGTCTTTATGGAATGGAATTTTTAGGCCACTAACATGTTTATAATTTATAGCCGACAATGAGGCGCCGGAATCAACTAAAAATGAAATTTTTTTATTACACGATGATATTGAAATGTGAATAAAACAATCGCTATTACTAGCTAAAATAACATGTTTATATTTATTCACGAAAAAATTGATCTAGCCTTGGTTCTGGTTCTGACGCAGAGTTTTCATGTTCATTAAACATATTTACCGAATTTCTATTCATACCTCTATTACCGCGGAATGACCTATTAGACGAATCTCGATTGTTATTATAACGTCCTCGTTGTCCTGGGCCTCGCGTGAAAGTTCGCGATGTTGATGGCTGCCACCCCCATTGTGGCTGAAACTTACCTCGAAAACCACGATTGTTGTTGAAACCTCTGTTCGAAAACGTATGTCGAGGACCTCCACGAAAATACCTAAAGCTGTTGTTAAAATTTTCAGAATTATAATAATTTCTTTTAGACATACCCATTATTTCTCCAGAAGTTGCTGAGCTGGAGTTTTCCTCGTCCTTCGCTGCCTGTATAGCGTCCTTTAGGGAGTTATAATTTCTAGCACTAATTAAAGTACTGACCCTACGATTTCGTAAGCCGTCAGAAAATTGTTTAATAGCTTGTTTTTCGTTGATAGGTTTTAAAACCTTGTAGCTTTCTGAGTTTCCATCGGCTTGCGCAATCGTTAGGTCAACAAATAATTCTGTTATTTCTTTTCCAAAATCTGAAACAGTCATATCGTTTTGTTTACAACTATTCAACTGTTTCTGAATAGCGGTCGCGCCTTTACTTGCCAATAATTCTTTTCTCATGTCATTTATTAACTCGGTAACGCTGGGATAATTATCTCGAAGACGCAACTTGGCGGCTTGCGAAAGCCTACTTTTTAACACAAATTTAATTAAATTTTTCTTACAATCTGATGAACTAAGCAATGAGTCATAATATTGAATATTATCAATTAACTGTTTAATACTCGTTTCGTCATTTGTCATTGTAGGTAACAATGTCAAAGCCGTTTTTAATTCGAAAGTATCCATTGTGGTACTTTTGCTTTCAACACTTTGAGAACTACACAAATACAAAATGTCACTATGTAATAATTCAAACTTTTTACACGCGTTTTCATAAAGCGTTTTATCAGCACTTTCTATTTTTCCTTCGTTTAATTCTTTGTTGAAGTTCAATAACCAAGCAGAATACTGACTAAATATAGCATTAGCCTCATTTAACTTTTCTACTAAAATATTCCCCTGTCGTCTACTTGGACCAATTTTAATAAGATATGTTCTTACTTTATTTAATTCGTCATATAACTGGTTTAATAAAATTGCCATAACTTACCACCATAACGTAGAAATAATACGTTCACTAAATTTATTAAGTACAATTTTGTTAGTTTTAATTACACAATAGCCGAAATCAATGATTTACGAAATCAAAACATAGTTGAAACTTTGAGTTCATTACTTAGAATAAAGTCTATGTTTTGTTATTATTCGCGATACCTAATAATACGACACTTTGGAATATACGCACTTTCGCACTTTTGAGACTTTATTTATTCACTTTCTAACTCTTTACTCACACTTTGGAAGTGGAAAAACCGTCCTTGGGCTGGAACCGATCATCCGCCGTCCCGATAGGCAGAGGGGGCTGATACTGGTCGCGAAATAGAGATCGGCGCAACGTATTCCTGGTTACCTCGGAGTTAATCCATTTTATATGGCATCGCTTATACCCGCGATACACGCAGTAAACTGTCCCCAAACATATGGCCAACACGATGATCGATAATAATATATTAGTTGTGGAGAGGTAAAACTTAAATTCCTCCAACTGTGAATGGTTACTGCCGGCTGCAGCATTTTGCACAATAATTGTTTCTTCTTTGGACTGCTGTTTGCCCATCTTTAATGATTAATTTCTTCACGCTAATGTTCACTATTTGCCAGGGACGAAAAAAGAATGCCATTATTTCGATTTAATTATTGTGTCTTCGTTACACGAGTTGCAAATATTCCGCTCCAATTATAGAATACACGTGCATCGCGTTACCGGACTAACCCACTGGCAGGGTCGCCATATACGGAAGACGCAGGGAGAGATGAGTGAAACAATCAAGAACCGATTTAATACTACTCGTTTATTAGCGAATGCAATCTATTATATATATTGGTTACATGAATCATAGTAAATAGTTACTTATACTACTACAGTGGTGTAACTCGTTATACTAGTACGAGTATAACATACCGCCCTGTCATTTAGGTGCACCTCAACCTAATTACGTACATACATATACTAACGGCTATAAATCCCTTGAAGGGGTAGCCAGAGCTAGGGAACTAGAAATTCCTTAGCCCCTTTTCAAAGTTGCGTGGGTAAAGGTGGTGAAATAAAGGTTGTTGGCGATGGTTCTCCAACCGCATCGCGCAAAAATTCCATAAAAGCCCCAATACCGTAAGTCGCCTCTTACCTACACCCAACGGACGCAATGGGACTACTAAAGTTATATAAATGTAAATCAGACGGTATAAATATACTCTTCAATAGTAAACCTGAATTTAGGTCTAAAAAATACCTGTAATGTAACAGAAAGGACCAATTTATTAGCACCCTTCAAGCAATAGTTAAAACCATTTATTCGGCACTTTCTTAGAGGTCAACATTCTGTGGTTATCTTACAATTGTAGGGGCAAGATTTGTGGCAACACTTTGTTTCTTGTCATTAATCCCGAGCCACGCATCTCCGTTGGCTTATCTTAAGAGGATGAAAACACGCAAAGGAATTCTGGAGTGGTGCTATTTTGAAAGATCTTTGATTAAAATCTGTTTTATAGTAGATATTACGCTCGTTTCTGCATTTTATCTTCCTGTGTAGTGTCGGCTTAGAATAGTACCACCCCATGGGTGATCATAAGAGGCGACTAAGGGTATCGGGGCGTTTTAAGTGATTTCAGGGCGATGCGGGTGGAGACCCATAAATAACCAAAAATATTTATTTTACAATCTTTTCCCCATCTAACTTCCAAAAGTTGCTAATGAGTTTTCTGATTCTGAAACTCTGGCTACCTTTTTTAGGGATTTGTAGCCCTGAGTTATAAGCATAAATGTATTTTATTTTGGTATTATCACATATTCTAGTGTAAGTGAAAGAATACTAATAGTTTGTGGATTATAATATCAGCTCAACATTCGGTATTTTTTTTAAATAGTGTAATAGAGTGTCTGTCCAAGATATCAATACGGGTTAATAACGCTCTATAGAAATATTAAAAAATAAAATTAATAATAATATTTTTTTAGTAGGTAAGTGTTAAAATATTGAATTGACATGTTAACAGTTGTTATAATGTTCTTTGATTTTTTTATGATGTTTGTTTTATTAGGAATTAATATTTTGTGTTCCTGTAACTTTTCTTACATTCTTGGTCTTTTGACGCGGTCTGGATGCAATAAGTCTTAACGAAATCCTAAGTATTTTCTCAATTTTGTATGGCGATGGCGACTTTCATCTGGGCTACTGATTGTTATACCCGTAATTTTTTGTACTAGTTATATGATTTATAGGATACTATTTTTCTGAATGATATTGAATATGAGTTAATGATAATTTAATGTTTTTTGACATGAATTCCTCATGTGGGGATTATTACTCATAAATAAAAGATGTTATTAAAGGAAAGAAAAATTTCGACACTGGCGGGGTTCGAACCCGCGACCTTCGGGAATACGCCCCCGTCGCTCTGCCAACTGAGCTACAGTGTCAGTTGGTATCCAGCGCGAAATTTCTCTATCCTTTGTTTCTTTTTTACACGTTCAAGTAGTGTTTGCGTTTCCTACCTCCGAATTTTAACTAATTCGGACGGCCACTTGTCTACCTTTTCAGATAGAATGCAAATGTTGAAAACGCCTAACTATCACATAATTTAATGTTTTTTGACATGAATTCCTCATGTGGGGATTATTACTCATAAATAAAAGATGTTATTAAAGGAAAGAAAAATTTCGACACTGGCGGGGTTCGAACCCGCGACCTTCGGGTATACGCCCCCGTCGCTCTCCCAACTGAGCTACAGTGTCAGTTGGCATCCAGCGCGAAATTTCTCTATCCTTTGTTTCTTTTTTACACGTTCAAGTAGTGTTTGCGTTTCCTACCTCCGAATTTTAACTAATTCGGACGGCCACTTGTCTACCTTTTCAGATAGAATGCAAATGTTGAAAACGCCTATCTTTTATTTATGATGAGTTAATGATGTTTAAAATACTAGTAATTTTGTTTGGATAGTCACACCTAAAAGAAGTAAAATGTCTTCACCTAATAATATTCGGTAAGCAACAGAATCGTCCATGGATTCATTTATTAATATTTTAATAACCACGCAAGTAGAAAATTTTGCTTAGTAGGGGAGACCCGGGCAAGATAAAGTTCGGGGCAGGACGGGAAGTAGGCTTGTTTGTGTGAATAGTAATCGTGTTCGGAGCGGCAAAAGCGCCATTTGCACGAACTTCACTCTCCGCTAGTGCATCCAAGCTAAGTGAATAGGTAAGAATTCGATTTTGCGTTGTAGAGAGAAAAATGTGATATTGCAAGTGTTTTTACGCGATATTTGATTCGACAAATGATGTATAGACATGAAACTACCTGTGTTAATGTATTATTTTACTTATTATATTAGTTCTAAACGTTAAATTCAAACCAGATTTTTTCGCCGGTAAAGTTCGAGGATAGAATTGTGTCATCTTTTTTACCTTCGCGTTGATCGGGGCATGATGGGATACTATCCCGTTTTGCCCCACACTATCAATATATAACATTATATATAAAATTTACAAATATTTGTCATTTCTACTTAAAGCAGGGTCCAAAATATTTATTCATTTATTTTTATAGATAAAATGGTTCACAGAACTATTAACGAAAAAAAGATCGTGGCAAATGGAACGAAGAAGACATGAGAAGAGCAGTAAAATGTTGTTGTCATTGATAGAATGGGATTGCTTTGAGCCTCGGCAACATACGATGCTCCGAATTCAGCACATCTTTAAATAAAATATTTTCATTTTAAGTTTTTTCATTAAAACTCTAAGTAAAATCGAAAAAACCTTTTTCCCTAAAGGTTTCGCTCAGAATTCTTCAAAGTTTTTAATTTACTTCTGAAATAAACTTTCAACCCGAACCTCAATTATTTTCTTTTTTAATGTCTTCTGCTAAGAAAACAATCGCACCATTTTATATTCAGTATTTTAATATCAACGCAATAAAAAAGTCTTACTAGTCTAGTGTAAGATTTTCATACATAAAAAACATATAAATGTGACAAAAAGTACTACTGTATAGTGTTGCCTTAGATAACATTAATTCATTTATTTTTAGATACCTACTAGTGTTCTATTAAGTTCTATTAAAAAAAATGTGACTGTAAAGAGTTTCTTTGTTGCTTCTTCCCTTTACGAACACCTTCCGAAGCAACGGATTAACGATTAATTTAAAACTTTGACGTTTAAAAAATGTTAATATTTAACTTCATTTTAAAAATAAACTTTTTGATTTTTTTTTTAATCTTGGGCGACATTGCTGGAAACCAATGAGATATATGTTCTGGTATTATCATCGTTTATTTGCCTTACCCCCAAAAGGGGATGTTGGATTAACGATATCAAAGCTCTGACTTCCTATTTTGGGGTTTGTTGTTATAAGAGTATAGGTATAAGGTATAGTTATAGGAAATAAGGTACGTGTATACCTCAGTAAGAAAAGCACAGCCTGAGATGCAAAAAGGCATAGGTCAAAATCTTGTATCAAACCCACTCCTCCCCATTTTTTAAATTATATTGATTGTTAATTTTAAAGTTTTTGTAGCGGCATTGCAAAAAATGAAATCCTATTAGTTTTGTCATGTTTGGCTGTATATCTGTCTGTCCGTGTGTCACAAAAAATATTTAATCTTGTATCAGAGGAAGAAAAACCATTGGAATATCCAAAATTATGGTAGCACGTAGTCCCGTGACACTTAATTATTTCAACGGGGTGGTTACACCACCATACGTATACACTGTCTGTTATGCTGGAAAGTATAGTGCCGTGTAGTGCCGGCTTAGAATGTCACTACCCCTTTCTACCCACGGGTGTCGTAAGAGTCGACTAAGGGTATTGGGCTTTTATTGGATTTTTGGGCGTGCGGTTGGAGACCCATCACCAAAAACCTTTATTTTTTACCATCTTTTCCCCACTCCAACTTCCAAAAGTGGCTGAGGAATTTATAATTCCTTAGCTCTGGCTACCCCTTACAGGAAATATAGCCGTGAGTAATATGTATGTATGTATGCATTAAAACTATATAATTTTTAAAAGGTAGTCTTATACTGTGAAATCGAAATTAATAGTAATCCTTCCGACAAAGGATAACAAGTTTTTCTCTCATTTTTCACTAGAATTAGGTGCAATTCATTCATGTTGATGGTATGTAATGTATAAAATGTTTGTTCGTGATAGTAACTCGCTTGGTTTTTTTATTTAGCCGCAATTATGATGGGACAACTCTTACTACTCTCAACATTAATAAATGTTAAATTTGGTACGCCAAACATATTTTTTTTATTATCTGACTTAAAAAATACGGAGGTTCTTAATGCGACAGTTTTGTTTTTTACGTTTGTTACGCGATTATTCAATAGTCTGTGGGAGTCATGTTAGAGCGCACACTACTGCGGACTCAAACGCACATAGCAGCGTCTCACTCATATTCCTACATCGCGGAGTGTAAATGTTTTTCGAGTTAAGCATAGATACAAATTATAAGTTGGTACACAGCAGGGTGTACTGGCCAGTATATCTTTGCTGTTCCCACAAGTCTATCGCTTTCTCAACTTATTTTTTGGTTCATTTAGTTTGATTTGCTTCCAGATTGGTCCCATTTAATTATAATAGGCTTGGTTGCGTAGTTACTAAAATATTTTATACATATCAAAATAAATACATGGACTTAATTTATTATTAAACATTATTATCTCAAATTCAATATCATTCAGAAAAAAAGTATTCTTTTAATCATAAAACTAGTATTAAAAGTTACGGGCATAACCATCAGTAGCCGTCCAAATGAAAGTCGCCATTGCCATACGAAATTGAGAAAACACTTAGGAGTCCTTTGAGAATAATTGCATCCAGACCTCGTCAAAAGACCTAGAATTTTAGAAAAGTTACGGGCATACAAAATATAAGTAAAAATATTTCTATCTATTTGAACATACATACATATACTAACAGCTATATATTCCTAAAGGGGTAGCCAGAGCTTCAGAATTAAATTTTCTTAGTCACTTTTTAAAGTTGAGTGGGGAAATTATTGCAAAAATATGTTTTATGTGATGGATCTCCAACCGCATCGCCCAAAAATTACCTAAAAAGCCCCAAAACCTTTAGTCGCCTTTCGTGATCATCCATTAGCAGAAATGGGGCTATTCCAAGCCAACACTAAACAGCTTATTTATTTATAACTAGCTAACCTGACAGACTTCGTACTGTAAATTTGCGTACGCCAAACTTAATTCGTTTTTTCCGGTACTCTGAGTTCAATCAGGCGTAAATATTTTATTAATCAATTTTTTCCAAAAAGTATCCTTCGTTACAATTTAGGTCATTCTGGATAATTATTTTCATTACACATTCTAGATAAAAATAAATATATAATATTCTGCTAAATTTTCTTTTCATATTATTCATTCATATACATTCTGTAATTGAGAAGCCTTTTACCTCAAACACACAAACATCCAAACATCTAAACTTTCACATTTATAATATTAATAGGATGAAAGACAAACCAGTTTTAAATCTAAAACAATCATTTTTTTAGAACATAATCTGTCTCGTATTGGAAAGTGGTGGATTTCAAAAATATGACAGAAACGTGTTTTCTATAATTGGCTTTCCCCGACTTGTGTTTTTTGAAGCACTATCGCGGGGTTTCCCATTCTAGTTTATGTTACATACGTGATGGGAATCGCTGTAGTCTGGACGATATTGCACAAATATAGGGGGCGCCACTGTACCAATATTTAGAAATTATAAAAAAACATCTACCACGTTTAGTGTGTTAGAGGCAAAAGATGATCAATTCAGCATTGTAATTCAAATCTTAATAAGCTAATGATGCAGTTTTAAAGATAAACCGGACACTGTAAGCTATTAAAATAAGTTGTAAAATAGAGTCACATAACTTAGTATGTATCCAATCATTGTAATGTAAGTTGAAGTTGACGAAATGGTGATCAATAGCCTACCCCAGTGAGAATGTATGAATGGCGTTAGTACGCTTTGATGTATAAATAATGTAATTATTGGCATGTCTGAAAAAATAAATGCACCAGACAGGTTTGAAATGGTAATAGATCATTTCTGTCTATGCCCATATATAGAAATTGCTAGCGTTTCATGATAATGACGCCAAGAGACGTTGAAACTATGATAACATATTACGTTCATCCGGGGTAAAGACTGTATGTAAATTTTAAAACTAAACTTTATTTTGAGTTTAGAAAAAGATTATTTTGTTGTCTTTAAAACTAGATATTAATATTTTATTACAATTTTACGCTAACAGTTTATTGTTACTGAGGCCTTGCACGAGCGTTATTTTATCGTTACTCTATTGATTAGAATGAGATAAAAGTATACGATACTATGTAAGTGTGAAAGTAATGGCGTTCGTGCTAGCTATGCTAGTATACAGTGAAACATTGTTTGGCCAGCTATATGAAATCAACAAAGCTTACCAGAATGTTGAAAGTTGATTGGCTCTGGCGATTGTATGGAGATTTTAGTGCGTGCAAAATCTTGTTTTGCATTTTAATTCAGAATTTCATAATATTTTTGCATTAAAACAGTTGCCGTAACTGATTCATACATATATTTGTTAAAGTTCTGTATTAATTTGTTTGTACCGGCTCAAAAACTAGGCACGTATCCGATAACTAGTGATTGACTTGCCATTACAATCATTAAATTTTCGAAAGGGTTATACTATATATTTACTAATAAATAAAGAATAAATAAAGAAAAGAAAAATTTCGACACAGGCAGGAAGGTTTCGAGGTAGGAAACGCAAACACTACTTAAACGTGTAAAAGAAATAAAGGATAGCAAAATTTCGCGCTGGCAGCCATTGACACGGTAGCTCAATGGTAGAGCGACGGGGGCGTATACCCGAGGTCGCGGGTTCGATTCCCGCCTGTGTCGAAATTTTTCTTTCCTTTATTTTTTCTATATTTATTAGTAATCATCCCCACATGAGGTTTTCATTAACAAAAATATTTCAATTAGGGTTATATATTTACTGATTTCAAAACTTTGGCTACCTATTTTTGAATTTAATATTCGTTTAGGCGCACGCGTTATTTTGATACAAAAAAAGACCCAAGTTAATATTTTTTTACATACATAGATAGGGGCTAGTAAGCTTTGAAACATCACTTACTAAAGGCAGATCTACTATATTTTAAAGAAATTGCTGCATATACTTCATCATCTACACATATAGTTAAATAAGGTAAGACCTAACCTAAATAGATGTAGCCAGAGCTCTATAATTAGAAATTATTCTGGCATTTTCTGTAGTTGGGTGGGCAAAGCGATTTTAAGACTTGTGTATTTTGAACCAGAGTCAATGATTTATTCTATATTAATTTCTCTTATATTAAAATTACCCTTCAATTTATCGGAATAACTAAAATTTTAAAGATTTATTTATACAAATATAACAAAAGGCATATAAATATGTTACATTATGCTTTATTTTTAGTAATTAGGATTAAATGAATGGAATGGAACATACAGTAATAGTGAACCACCCTACAACCACATAAATAATAATTTTTTACATCTTTTAAATACCTAAGGTTTCAATCACTTCTTATAAATCATATTATATATTTATATATCATATAAATATGTTACATTATGCTTTATTTTTAGTAATTAGGATTAAATGAATGGAGTGGAACATACAGTAATAGTGAATCACCCCGCAACCACATAAACAATAATTACATCTTTTAAATACATAAACATAACATAAACGTTCACGCCGTTTATCCCCGAAGGGGTTGGCAGAGGTACCAATACTTCTGAACTCACATGGCAGCGCCATCTAGTGTCCAGAGAAGGTACCCACGTTTTGCTTAGACAGTGTACTCACGTGATAGGGGGCAGGCCTATCGCCGTTTTGTACGAATACACTGTCACATGACTAAGTACAACTCAGCCATGTGGGTTTCCTCACGATGTTTTCCCTCACCGTTAACAACCATGATAAATTAACCACACATATGACTTTAGAAAAGACAAATTGGTGTAGGCCCGACTCAGGATTGGAACTCACGCCCTTCAGTTTTCGGGCGGGTGTTCTACCCACTGGACTATCATGTCGTCGTAAACACCTAAGGTTTCAATCACTTCTTACCCCTATTATTAAATTAAACGTGCTGACTTTATAGCTTATAGCACTCCTTAATGGTTTGCTTTCCATTGTGAAAGAATGAACATGATTTTTTCAGTATTTTCGGAAAATATACCTAATACCTTATAAACAAATAAATAAAGTTACAAACTCTGCAAACGTTATAGCTCAGTAGGTAGAACACCGCTTGTCGTGCAAACGATGTTGGTTCAAATGCCGGGTCAGTCCTAAACTATAGCAATTTGTCTTTTCTAAAAGACATAGATATGTCTCATAAATAAAAGATGGGCGGGGTTCGAACCCGCGACCTTCGGGTATACGCCCCCGTCGCTCTGCCAACTGAGCTACAGTGTCAGTTGGCATCCAGCGCGAAATTTCTCTATCCTTTGTTTCTTTTTTACACGTTCAAGTAGTGTTTGCGTTTCCTACCTCCGAATTTTAACTAATTCGGACGGCCACTTGTCTACCTTTTCAGATAGAATGCAAATGTTGGAAACGCCTAACTATCACATAATTTAATGTTTATTGACATGAATTCCTCATGTGGGGATTATTACTCATAAATAAAAGATGTTATTAAAGGAAAGAAAAATTTCGACACTGGCGGGGTTCGAACCCGCGACCTTCGGGTATACGCCTCCGTCGCTCTGCCAACTGAGCTACAGTGTCAGTTGGCATCCAGCGCGAAATTTCTCTATCCTTTGTTTCTTTTTTACACGTTCAAGTAGTGTTTGCGTTTCCTACCTCCGAATTTTAACTAATTTGGACGGCCACTTGTCTACCTTTTCAGATAGAATGCAAATGTTGGAAACGCCTAACTATCACATAATTTAATGTTTATTGACATGAATTCCTCATGTGGGGATTATTACTCATAAATAAAAGATGTTATTAAAGGAAAGAAAAATTTTGACACTGGCGGGGTTCGAACCCGCGACCTTCGGGTATACGCCCCCGTCGCTCTGCCAACTGAGCTACAGTGTCAGTTGGCATCCAGCGCGAAATTTCTCTATCCTTTGTTTCTTTTTTACACGTTCAAGTAGTGTTTGCGTTTCCTACCTCCGAATTTTAACTAATTCGGACGGCCACTTGTCTACCTTTTCAGATAGAATGCAAATGTTGGAAACGCCTAACTATCACATAATTTAATGTTTATTGACATGAATTCCTCATGTGGGGATTATTACTCATAAATAAAAGATGTTATTAAAGGAAAGAAAAATTTCGACACTGGCGGGGTTCGAACCCCGCCAGTGTCGAAATTTTTCTTTCCTTTAATAACATCTTTTATTTATGAGTAATAATCCCCACATGAGGAATTCATGTCAATAAACATTAAATTATGACATAGATATGTTTTATTTATCATGGTTGCTAACGGTGAGATCGTGAGGAAACTCACATGGCTGATTTGTACTTAGTCATGTGACAGAGTATTCGCACAAAACGACGATAGGCCTGCCCCCTATCACGTGGGTACACTATCCAAGCAAAACGTGAGTACTGTAAACGCCAGTTGGCAATGTCACGTGATGTTCAGGAATATAGGTAACTCTGCCTTACCTTTCAGTGATATACGGCGCGAACGTTTGAGTTTTGAGTTTGAGTAGAATTAAATAAAGTTACAAACTCTTACATACATACATACATACATACATATACTCACGGCTATAAATCCCTTAACGGGGTAGCCAGAGCTTTAGAATGAGAAATTCCTCAGCCACTTTTGGAAGTTGATGGGGGAAAAGATGATAATAATAAAAATTTTTGGTGACGGGTCTCCAACCACATCGCCCAAAAATCACTTCAAAAGCCCCTATACCCTTAGTGCCTCTTACGATCACCCACGGGTAGAAATGGGGTAGTGTTATTCTAAGCCGACACTACACGGCTACACACAAACTCACGGCACAAACTCTTACCTCTTAATAATATTAGAATAGCTTCGTCAAAAAACAGTTAAATTGTGCGAAATAAAATATAAGCACGATATAAATCTATTATAAAAATATACGGATATTCAGTGTAATTAGTCCAACTTTTACCTAAATTTTGTTCAAAATAATGTTGGAGATAAAATCTTCTGTCACTTATGAATTTTTACGACCAAATTATATTTGGAAGAAGTGATGCTTATGACAGCTTATTATACCAAATATAGGCGTATTCCGAAGCACGAATAAAAATGTTTGATATTAGTTATCGGAAGCTTTTTATATTTAAAATATTTCACCTTATTTTACCTTACTTTAGTCTTTTGACTTTCGATTATGTATTAAATTTTATATCTTAAGTTTCACTTCAGGCTAAAACTTTTATTTATGGTAATAAAATAAATAATATTGAAATATCGATTTTCATTCAGTTGCCAAATTTAAGTTAAGTCGGATTAAAATAGCTTAATATCATATGCTACCGGATCATACATACAAATAATCCCGCCATTATTTCCCATTTGGGTAGGCAGAGACTATCGATCACCACTTTATACGATCCTGGCCAACTTTTCTAGCTTCGTCAAAATCCATAAATCTTTCAATACTTGCTCTTCTATTCTTCTTACTTCGAACGCCTGCCTTTTTACACACGTGCTATATGGTTTAAATGAGTCCTTCGAGTTCGTCCACTATACATTACCTTCCGCTTTGGCTCTATAGATCGCTTTCACCGATTTCCTATGTATATTCCTGTATAATTATTTAATTATTGTTATAGTACCGTATCATACGTATGCATTTAAGGAATTAGCTTAGCAGAGTGCCTAAAATAGCTTTAACCTATTTCCTACGTCGTACGGCAATTTTTGATTTTGAGTTTGGGATTTGTAATACAGAAGCATGCGTTAGCCCCCACACATTTCCCAAAAGGGGCTCAGGACAGTAACTACTAATGCCAAAGCCCTGGCCAACCTTTTTTGTGAAGTCTAGCAGTAAATATATCTTTTAATTTGTATATTTAATATAATCATCAGTGAAATGTGTAGTTTTTCTATTTCACACCAATTAGTTTACTAAGAATTCGACTTTAGGTGCAATTCAATAAAAAAACTAAATAATAACGAGTTATACCCGTGTTTGGAATCGAAGCATACTCATAATAACGGAGATTAAATTCTTTCCGGATCGTACGGTTTGCAATTTGTGCCATTTCAAAAACGTTCGCAATATCAGGGGCTGGCGTAACTTTCTTAAAATTACTTCGTCAAAATCGATTGGTATTTTGTCGTGTAATAGATATTTGATTGACACTTTTAATGGCGTCTTGAAATTATTGGGTATTTCTTACATTGACTTGATGCAGGGAAACTTCTAGTCAGTAATATATTTAGTATATTCAAAAATACTATAGTTAAATAATGTCGTACCGTGTAGTGCCGGTTTGAATATCACTACTCCTTTCTATATATGGCTCCTTTGTATAGGGCTTTTGAAGTGGTTTTTGGGCAATGCGGTTGGAAACCGGAAGAAATGGGGTGCTATTCTAAACCGACACTACACAGCTATTTATTCAATATCTACATTGTTATTGAGATTATTTTTATGATTGTATACATAAAGTATAAAACAATAGCTTTCTGCAATTTTACTTTGATATTTGAATTTAAAATGCTTCACATTCCCATACCCCACAATAATACGCTTTAAACAAGTACATGTGGACGTCTCGGGCTTTAAAATAATGTATGAGAATGACTTCACATCAGTGTTTTCCGTGGGTATTTTATCCATAGTAATAAAAAAGTACTTTAAAAAAAAAACTCTATTATTGCTCATATTGTAGACAATATAGTACAATATATAGGCTATAAGTTTTATAAGCTGACTAGTTCGGCTTTAAATAGCTCTCATTGCTACCAACGGGTGACCTAAGAGGCGACTTAGAATTTCGGGGAATATTTAGTGATTCTTGGCCGATATGGCTGGAAACCCATCACTGATAATCTTTTATCATACCATAATTAAACCGCATCACTTCTAAAAGTGCTAAAGAGTTTTTAATTCTGAAAAATGTGGCCAGCCTGTTTTGTCATTTAGGATGGTGAGAATATTATATGTATTTCATCCGTCGTAATTATCCTATTCATCATTTTGCCGTACACTACAAAGGGGTAGCAAAGGTTATTCAAATCGCCACATGGCATAGGGTACCCTCTGTTTACTTAGACAAATTATTCGCGTAGTAGGGGGGAGAGGGGTATCGCCGCTTGGTAGTGGCAGAGTTACAAAGGTATACCATCACGTTTATTTTGTCAGTCGGTGCTAGAAGTATCTTAGTTTTAAAAGCATAAAGTAGCGATAGAACTGCCCGCAAGTACGTTTTTAGTTAATATTGTTAATTTAGAATTTGTAATGTTTATTTGGCGTTCAATAGTCTCTAAACTAATTTCGTGAATATGTGTTGGTAATTTTTATCTTTCTAATTGGGTTTATAAAAACAACAAAACAATAATGACGTGATTCAGAAATATATATCCGTATTTTTTTTTGATTTCATTGATGGGATACACATACCTATATAATGTATTCTAACTATGTTCATAGTATCAACTTCATCAGAAGTTTAAAGGTCAATCTAAATCTGTTTAATACAGGGCCCGGATTTTCGATAAGTTAAATGAAATACAATTTGTTTTCCCTCTGCTATTTTAATTATTTTATTTCGAATTCCATTACAACAAACTTGGATAATACCATTATGCGTAATTGACGGAATATCAAGAGCCGAAAGTTGTTTATTATCAGATTGTTATTTCAAAGATTGTAACAAATTACGTTACATCTGAATTGTTAAGTTTTCCAATTATTGTAGAGCGTTTGTTATTCAAATTTGTGCGTTTAAATGTTTTAATGCATTAGTACTCGCTGGCATAATGTATTCAATTGGTAATTGTACTCAACTTCCACATCACAAAGTGTGGTGTGAAAGATGATATTGTAACAAAGATAGAAAAAGGAATGTTGAGATGGTTTGGGCACATAGAGAGGATGGATGATAGAAAATTGGTAAAAGGGATCTATAGAGCTAGTGTGGATGGTAATGTTAGTAGAGGACGACCACGGAGAACACACTTGGACCAAATTGAGAGTGTGCTCAAAAAGGCTGGCGTCCGAAGTATGAAGAATTAAAGAGCATGTATGAAAAGATTGATGGATGTAAACGAAGCTAGAGAGGTTTGTCAGGATCGTGCGAAGTGGCGATCAATAGTCTCTGCCTACCCCAATGGGAACTAATGGCGTGAGTATATGTATGTATGTATTCCACATCACCTAGCTACGACGTGTTAGCTCAGTGGGTAGAACATCGCTTATCGCGCAGACGATTAGTGTTATAATCCCGGGTCAGGCCTACACCAATTTTTCTAAAGACATATGTGTGGTTGATTTATCATGGTTGTTAACTGTAAGGGAAAACATCGCGAGGAAACCCACATGGCACCCCTAACACGTGAGTATATTGTCCAAGCAAAACGTGGGTACTCTGAACACCAGCTGGCAAATGTCACGTGATGTTCAGTATTATTACCTCTGCCAATCCCTTCGAGGATATTCTATGCATACATGTTTGCACAGGAAGAATAACTTTGTATGCAATTAGAATGTTTTTTGTTCATGAAAACCTCATGTGGGGATTATTTCTAATAAATAAAGGACCCCCCCCCCGTCGCTCTGTCAATTGAGCTATAGTGTCAATGGCTTCTAGTGCTGAATTGTATTTTCCTTTGTTTCTTTTTCATTTTTAAGTAGTGTTAGCGGATTTTTTACATATTCGGAAGGCCAGGTCGAAATTATTCTTTCCTTTATTTATAAGCAACTTTGTATTCAATTCTTCACCACTTTTTTCAAGGGTTTGGTGTAAGCCAACTAAAGGATCAAGGGTATTTAGTGATAAGTGAATATGTGATAAAAGTCTTGCCAAGAGAGACTCGGCTTGCGAACAAAAGGTTCGATACAATAATCTACAAAACAATGTAACCACAGACATGTATTTGAATAGATGCCGCAAGTGCATGTACTTCGCGTGTAAAAACTGAGTTAAATTATCTTAGTTTATCGCCATTTGATTGAGTCCGTGCTCGAACGTTCTCGGTGACAGATGTCAAGCTAAATATAAAAAATGCCTAATTGTGCCGTATTGAGTTTCAAAAACTATCTAATTAAAGCGGGACTAATTAATAGAAAGATTTCCTTTCATCGGTAGGTCACTTGATTATTAGATTATGTGGTTTTTATTGCAAAATCAATTATTTCGTGTTCGTTGTGGTTTTACACTGAAAAACTTTTAAACGAGTGTGTATAGCTTAATTTATAATACATTGCCGCTTTTAGTTACAAAGCTATCTAGTATGGCTTGTCTATTAAAACACGCAATGAACATCAAAATGAACGATATTTTCACCTGTCAATCAGCTACTCGGTACGGTAGCTATTGTCATATTTCTGTCATTTTAAGCAAAATGTGTTGTACCTACACAGATAGTTGTATTCGATTCTAATTCTAATCGATTTTGGGAACAGAGAAATGATAATATTCGCGATGGATGTTCCATGTATCTAAAATACTTTTATTACTACAATGTTTCTGTTAAATAATTAATTGGAATACTCTTGTTTTAACTTTGTTTTTATTTAATAACAGTAATAACAGAGAACAGTTTAATTTTAGTTACAAGTTTTTCTCTAAGCTAGATTTCTTAACGTGTGGTATGTGTCAGTCTTTATTTACTTCCTTCCTTCAGTCAGTGTTGCCAATATAAATGTACATATATACACGAACACGCCTCCTTACATAAGTTCAAAGCTTCTTAAGTACTACAGTAATTATAATCAATTAGGGAACTATACTCCTTTAAATTTAGCAGTTTTAAGTTAGTGAATTTCCCACAGGTTTTGTAAATGTATCTGCAATTTTATTTTCTGACTCTATTTTGTATACTTCCCTGCTAAACATTTTAATTAACAAAATGATAGTGAACTTCAATGTGCTTAGAATTCTTTGCAAAGTTTCCATACTTAGAAATAGCTACAGCTGCTGAATTATCTTCATAGATTTTAACTGGTTTACAAACCTTAGTAAAGACATCATTCATTACACAAATGAGAAAATTTAATTCTGTTACTGCTTCTGATAATTCTACATATTCAGCAAATGTTGAAGAGTTTGTTACACTACTTTGTTTTTTTTTTATTTTCAATATTGAATAAACGAAGAGTTCCGTACTATCATTTACGTTTTATCATTTACGTACGTTTTTGTATGGGAGCCCCTTTGATATTTACTTTACTGTTATTTAATTATTTATTTTGAAAGGTGATATACAAGTAAATATACTGTGAAAATTTTAAATATCTACTTCTTAACGTTTTAATATTCAGCAAACAAATACGGAAAAAAACACGTTTATTGTAATGGGCCCCCCTTAACATCCTTTTTTTACTTGTGTTTGTTGTTATTGCGGCAACAGAAATACGTCATTTGTGAAAATTTCAGCTTTCTAGTTATCACTGTTTATGAGTTACAGCCTGGAGAAAAACAGACAACGAAAAAAAAATACTTGATTATTTTTCCTTCTCTACAAGTTATTTTATTTGTTTTTTTTCAAATCCGAATTAGTTCTGGGTTGTATTATATTTTGTCATAGCGCCTTCTACTGGCTTTCCTTTTTGTAGTTAAAATTTCTTTTCGGGGTTTTTTTAAATCATTTTGTAACTTTCCGAGAACAAATTATTAAAACTAGTAAATTAGGTAGGTTATCAATAAGGACTAGTTATTATAATAATAAAGGCTACTGAACTACTCACTGACTAACTGACTCATTAACTCACTGATTTAGATCGTTATTCTCCGAGAAGATGTAGTTGTGGAGGAAAATAATGTAGGAAGAGTTGCTCAGAATAACAATGAGACCATGAGAAAATAGCGTTATTAAAAAACAGGTATAATTCGGTATGCAAAGTTTTTTTTTGGTATTTATTAAATATTTTTATTCGATAGCAAACACGAAAATAAAAAACTGATTTTAATATTTTTCATTTAAAATGAGTAATTGCAAAGTTATGATTTTTTAAAGATTGTTCAACTTTTGTACTTAATGACGTCATCGATCGAAAATATCACGTAGCGACATGCAAATAAAGCGAAATGTTTAGTAAAAATGTTACTAATTGCAAAATATTTCACGAATTTGTGATCCCAAATGAAATTATTACGATATTATACTAAACAAACCTATGATTTTCGATGTTTAATTAATAAAATGCAAGAACGAATGTCTTTGACATAACGCTGAAGGTCAAATACTGTTACAGTTTTTTGCTAAAATAACGGTCATCTTAGCTCTGTTTGATTTAATTTCAAGAAAATATGTTTTAAAAACATAATATCTCGAAATGGTTTCGTAATCAGCACCACTTTTGTAAAACTTTGCATACCGAATTATAGATTTATCATTCTTCTGTCAATTTATCATTCGTCTGTCGATGCACTCAAATATAATCGATTGAATCGTTTACGCGCTGACGGGGAGTTCCCATCACTAAATTGCTCATGTGACGTCACAGTAGGTGGAAAAATAATGGCACGCTTGGTTTCTATACAAGAAATGACACTTGCGTCATCTATTCAAATACAGATCTGTGAATGTAACTCAATATGCTGTGCAAATTGCCGGCGTCTATATGTTGTCGTTATTAATATAACGTAAACGCAAACAAAATAAAACAAATTTAAAATTAGAATTTTGTAATCTGTGCATCATGATTCTACGAGCAAACGTATGAGTACTGAAATTATTGCGAAGAGAAATGACACGTAAATTATTTATTCCAGTGCGTGCTAACATGTCATTACATACATTATACTATGATGCCAATTTAAGTTCAAATCAATATATACTGACTTCTCTGCTCTGTAAGTACCATTTCTTTTACGCGCCCATACTCCCCTTCCAAAATCAGAACCACTAGTAACAAAGCATTTTTTAAAATCAAGACACACATTATACCTACATAGTTGATAGTTAGACAAATAAGACCCACAATATTATAATATATAAATAATAATAAACAACATATTTATGAAATAAAAATTAGACTCATACCAAATTTTACAAAGTAGTGTGTGTAGTGACGTAAGAAAGTAAGTTATTCAATTGAATAGTACACAAATTCAATACAAAATTAGATTTTGTTTTGACAAATATACTAATATTTTATTTGAAATATATTACAAATGATACTTTAAATTTGTAGATGTCAAACAGAAGTGTAATTATTATTATTATAACCTTTGTAATATTTAATAACATGTATGATTTGGCAAGAACGTAAAATGTACATATCCTTGTTCGTAGTTAAATTTTAACTTTTGAACTTACTGGAAAATAACACGCTAGAAATTGGGGAATAACTTGGTTAGTAGTTTTGTTTGAAGTTGCTACAATGTTGGCATTTCAGTGTAATTCGTGATTCTCTCAAAGCACAATAGTTTGATAGTACTCAAGTGCAAAGTGTTAAAGTTTTAAGTTTTCCTGGATTGTACTAAAATAGGACCTTAGATCAAAGAACTCGCAAACATTTCAGCAAAACATTTTAATAAAAGTGAGTTAACTTCCCTCGGATTAAATCCAGGATCTGTCGATTAAGTTCCGATTGCTCTAGAATCGACGAATATTTATTACTAGTGGATTGTCCCAGCTTCGCACGGGTAGCGTTGTTTTTTTTAAATATCTGAGGTTTCTTTCTTCAGTCACTGCTCAAGCATTGTGAAATTCAGCGTAATGTTTTCAATTTATTAAATTTATAGCACTCCCTTAACAGTGTAGTTTGGTGATTTTGAATGCGCTTTAATGAACGGTTCAATATTTCCGTTTAATAGCAAATTTTGGAATAAAACGCCATGAAGTATTTATAACAATCTAAAAAATAAATCATTACGTTATGTAGGATGCAACTACTGGCGCCATCAAGTATGTTATATGTAAATTAGTAAAGATTTGGTTTCGATCACGGGCGCGATGGCTTATTTTATGTATAATTTCGGTGTTTCTCCACCGATTTCTATGATTCTTTTTTTATTGAATAAGTAATAATGTCACAACTTTTTACATTACATTAACAATTTTTTAAATTAGGGATTAGTGAGAGGTTTACAAACGTAAGAGTAAACAAATATAATCAGAATGTTCCGAACTGCTAAGCTATCAGGAATTACACGTGTTATTGTGAGTTAACCGTAAAAGATAGACATAAACTGTTGAGGATTTTTTTTTAGATAATTTTATAAAGAATATTTCTGTCATACATGATTTCTATGTAAGTTTAACCATTAAGGCTGCACACGCGACGGAAGCTTAAAAAATGGAGTAACTTCTCCCGTTTTCCCCAAATTTCCCAAAATTCCCCTTTACTTCTCTGCTGGAAAGTATACAAAAACCTGCGCAGGAGTATGAAGAATAATTGTACCAAGTTTCATTAAAATCCGTCGAGTAGTTTTTGTTTCCATAAGGAACATACAAACCGACAGACAGACAGACAGACAGACAGACAGACAGACAAAAATTTTACTGATTGCATTTTTGGCATCAGTATCGATTCCTAATCACCACCTGATAGTTATTTTGAAAATATATTTCACGTACAGAATTGACCTCTCTACAGATTTATTATAAGTATAGATAATTTATTGACAGTCTCACAGTTGACCAATAATTAAACTTATATTGATCTGTTTAACATTTATGACATCCTTTTTTTTCCAAATTAATAATTATAAAAGTACCCTACATGTAAATTGAGCTAATCACTTGGCTATACAGAATTTCTTTGAAATACATCCAGCAATTTAGGCGCCAAACAGGACCCAACACACAAGTATCCCAACATCTAATTTTTATAATATAAAAATTAAAAATATAAAACCGTATGTCCTTGCAATACTACAATTGCATGTATTATATTAAAATAACGAACAACCTCTAGAGTAAAATTACTTTTAATGTAGATGTCTCTTTCTTCCACTTAGAAGTTTATACGTTAGAAAAGGATATAAGATAAACCAGCAAAATTGCAGTTCTTTACCTTATTGTTACCAAACTGCATTATAACCCGACTACTTTTATATAAAAAAGAGGGCGCTGCAACATTATTGGGATGGCGTTTTTGACTAGATTTTTAGTCATACATTCATGAAGTTAGAAGTAGCAAACTGAGAAGTTGATATAATATTTCCTTATACTATCACATTAAACTAAATGACTTATGCATGATTCTTTTCACAGCCCATATACGTCTCCACCAAGGGGCTCGAAAAGTGGATCATCCACGCGGCTCCAACACGAGGCTCGGCACGCGCGGGATGGATTTCGGGATTTCTCCCATGACCCGGCTTCATAAGTCATAATAAATCATAGCGCGAAAATCAGCTGAGTCCGTCGACTGAGCTCCATTGTTGCAAGTGAATTCCCGCCAGATTCTCGGAAAAATGATGCTCATTCAACTAAAAAATAAATAAAAGAAGTGTGTTCTATATTCAAATTTGTCGATAAAAAACCAGCCTATAAGATGGTGTATAGCTTGCCAGTGTCAATAAAATGAGAAAAGAGTATCTAACTTCTATTGGCATGCCCCTCGTACATCCCAGTCAATTCTGACCCGGGGGGGAAGGGGGTGCCGGAAGTCAGCGTTCATTCCGAGAGCCAGAAGAACGGGGAGGTGCTGCTTGTCGGCGTCATACAGCACCTCGATCGCCGTCGAGCATGTTATTCCCGACAGCAAGGCTATGTCCAGGACATCGGGAAGATGATTCGGGTTGGCCCGGTAGTGCGTCGGGGTGCAGGGGGCAATGACCGTATAGTCTTTGTCCTCCGCATCCTTCAGCAGTCCCCGCCCAGCCAGATTGTGGGTGGCCGAGTTCCAATGCGGGTGCTTGGCGTTAAAATCGCCCAACACCACAGTGGTGATACGGCCATCCACTATGTTCGGAATGTCCTGGGGGTAGAAGGGGTCGTCAGGTGGCTTGTAAGCGGCGTACACCTTAAGCTCCATGTCGGCCGCCCTCAACAGTATTTCGATAGATCGGACACTGTCGGAGGCCAGCTGTCCCAACTCTTCATGCACCAGGTCGCTCCTTACGAGTACTGCAGTACCACGGTACGCAATACCCCTCGGAGAGAACTTGCCCCTGCGGTACACGAAGAAGTTGGGTACGCGGAGCTCCTCGCTAGGTCTCAGCTTGGTTTCCCCGAGGAGCACAATGTGGACGTCATGTTCCTGGGCCATAATACGGAGAATTAGGATATGGCCCCGGATACCAGCGGGGTTCCAGTACACGATCCGTAGTGATGTACTACCCATCATGTACCGGGTCCATGGCCTCCATCAGCATGCACAGGGCCCTTCGCAGGGCCTGTACAGGGCTTCTACCCATCAGTGTCGCCTCCACGGCCTCCCTAATTACCTCGATCATTCGAAGTAATGTGGAGGCCATTAGAGGCGGCACTGATGCGGCAGGGGCGGGGGGTGTTGGGCCTATTGGCCCAACGTCCGTCCCTGATGGAGCCGGGGCAGCCACTTTGGCCGTCTTCACCGCCTTCGGCAGCTGTGCTGTCGGTTGCGCCTTCTACACCTCGCAGGGGGTTGCTTCCTGGGCCCATTTTCCTCCACCATCAGTCGTTCGTCGTTCCTGACTGGGAGAGGGGGGTTAGGGACCACCGGACGGGGGACGGGAATTGTGCCCCGTCTTTCGGGCTTCCCTTTGGGCGGGGCAGGCGGGACGGGCAGGGCGGTCTTAATGCCCACCCTTCTCGCCTCGCGGACGAAGGCCTTACAGCGGCAATCATTCGCCGTATGGCCCTCGCCGCAGTTCACGCAGGAGGGGGCGTCTTTCTTGGGGCGCGGGCAGTCACCGGCAGGGTGACCAAGCCCGCACCTCACGCTCTTAATAGGCCTTTGACAATTCATTGAGGAGTGGCCGAAGGCCTGGCAGCGATGACACTACGCAGGCCCCCCGCGACTCCTCCAGGCCTCAATAACTACGCCCAGCATGCACAGGAGCTCCTCAACTGCATTGAGCTCCCTCAGCTTGTCCGGGAGGATTCGGCCCTCTAGCTGCGCGAAGAAGAGGCAGTCCGGGCGGTCCCTACGGAGGGGAATGGGGCGCACAAGCGCCGTCGGAAATCCGATGTCCGACAGCGTTGTGGCGATCCCCGGGGGGGGTGTGTCCCGAGGGAGCCCGCTAATTCCCACCTTGTGGGGGCGATCCTCGATGAGGAAGTAACAGTACCATGAGATGATACTGTCCGCTTTCGCGGCCTCATCGAGGTACCGCACGATTTCGCGGTACTCCTCCGGGGACCGGGGGGTGAAGCGCACCCCCTTTCCGAAGGGGCGCGCGTTGGGTGCGTGACCGAGCCTGGTATTTAGGGCCGCGAAGTGCCGCGTCCACTCGGGGAGGCAGTCCACCACGATTGGCGGAGTTGCCTTACCCCGAGTGGGTTCCGGGTACCCCGCGCGGGGGGCGGTGGGTCACGGCGACGACCCACTTGGTTTCGCGTTAGACGCGCGCGTTTGACGCATGCCTCTTTTTGCAGCCTCAGCGAACGAGGCTGCCGCCGTGCGGGTCTGAATCCGCATCCCCGAAGTCGGAGTCACCGGCGGGAGCGACAGGTGCCTATGGGAAGGAGCGGGGGCTGGGGAGGGAGTGTCTGAGCTCGAGCGGGAGAGGGAAGAGGAGGATAGGGATCAGCAGAGCCGACTCCCGAAGTATCTATTGGTAGTTGTTGGGCCACCGGCGAGGCTGGTAGCTCCGCGAATGATCTAGATGAGGTCTTCTTTTTGGGTGGAGACACATTAGCGGGCCTTCGCCCTCTCCGACGAGACTCGCCGGGGACGAATGTCCCGAGGACGGGTCGGCGGATGGAGGCCCTGCCACCAGCCTCTTTTCCTTACGTGACACGAGAGCGGCGCGCCGGCGGGGCGCGGGAGAGGAGTTCCTCGCGGGGGGCGCACGACGCGCGCACGGGCGCGAAGAAAATCCCGAACACAGCAATACAAGTTTTTCGTAGTTTCTTCTCTTCTTCAATCCGCGAAATCCACCGCACTGCCGTCTTCGATTGCGTCTCACAACGACACCACCACTGCCAGTATGCGTGACATATGTATCAAGAGAGGGAAATTCCATAAACAGTTTCGGAATTCCACCAATAGAGATGAGATGAAGGGGCTCGGGCCTACCCTATATAGGGTGATTTGGCCTTTGTCCACCACGCTGGCCAATTGCGGGTTGTAAAAGCCTCAAAAAATCCAACCACGAATAGATGTTGTAAACAAATAAAACGCAGTTTATAGAAAAACAAGGTGTAATTAATATTAAATTGTCACAGTATATATACAATAATAAAAACATTTCGATACCGCGATGTAGAAACGTCAAGCAGCGCCATCTATTGGCAACATGAAGCAACAGAAGTTTCATATATGGAGCCTTAACATGCCGGCCGCCATGGACTTAGTCCAGAACAAAAACAAATAAGAAAATAAATGAAAACATCTTTAAAAATCTTTAAACCTTTAACATTAAAAAATACTAATCATCGAAGCGTTAAATTAAGCAACATAAAAAATACATTTTAGTTTGTGACAGAAGTGTATATAAAACAAAAAAAACTCTAGTGATAGGTAACAAAAATCTTTTTTCTTGATAGTAAAACATACATGACCAAATACATTAAAAATATAGAAACGTACATAATTCTCAGCCATCTATAGGCAACACAATTAGTTTTGATATCGGTCTTTTTAACAAGTTGCCCTTGTATTTAAGAGTGACCACACGGGTAAGCCCGTCCAAACCTGGATGTTTAGCAACCACAACTCCGAAAAGCCACTTTGTCGGTGGTAAGCCGTCCTCCTTAACCAACACAACACTACCAATATCAGGTTCGGGGATTTGTTCTCGCCACTTGTACCGGTGTTGCAAGTGTGTCAGATATTCTTGATTCCACCTGCGCCAAAAGTCTTGTGCCATTTTTTGAGTTAGTTGCCACCGTTTTAGACTATTAATTGATGAATGCTCGTAATTAGCTTCAGGGACTAACATCAATGGTTCTCCAACCAAGAAATGGCCTGGCGTTAACGGACTAGGATCCTCCGGATTATTGGATAATTGAGAAATTGGCCTAGAATTTAGACATGCTTCAATTTGCGCTAGTACTGTTGTCATTTCTTCAAAGGTCAGAGTACTATCGCCAATCACTCGCTTCAAGTGATGCTTTGTCGATTTCACTCCGGATTCCCACAGTCCTCCAAAGTTTGGAGCACGGGGAGGGATGAAATGCCACGTTGTTCCATTTGTAGTTAACCAGTCAGCGATTTCAGCAGCCACATCCGATCTTTCTAAATCGACTAATATTTTAAGCTCACGTGCACTTCCTACAAATGTAGTCCCATTATCGCTCCACAATTCGGAGACATGACCTCTACGGGCTACAAAGCGTTTGAACGCCGCTAAAAAGGTTTCAGAAGTCAAATCGCTAACTGCCTCTAAATGAATTGCACGTGTAGCCATGCACACGAAAAGGCATATGTATCCCTTTGTGGCACGATATCCACGACCCTTGTTGGTCCTAATACTAATTGGACCTGCATAGTCTACTCCTGTTCTAAGGAAAGGGCGTTGTGGTGTTACACGACATATGGGCAATTGACCCATCATCTGTTGATTATTTGTGATCGAATGACGAACACAGATCACACATTTCCTCACCAACTGTCTCACCGCGCTTTTTGCACCTACCACCCAATACTTGCTTCTCAAAAAATTGAGGACAAGTTGAGGACCACCGTGCAGTGTCCTTTCATGAGCATCCCTTATTAAAAGAGTGGTAAGGTGTGACTTATGCGGAATAATAATCGGATGTTTCATCTCCTCAGAGATGGAGGCATTTTGTATTCTTCCGCCAACACGTAAAACGTTAAATTGGTCTAGGTAGGGGTTCAACGATACAAGTTTACTATTTTTAGTAACTTGCCCCCTTTTATGAAGATCTTGAATATCTTCATTGAAATTAATCTCTTGGCACATACGGATGCATATCATGAGAGTTTCATGCAACTCGCTTGCAGTTAATCTCATGTTAGTTTTAAGCTTATCTTTTTCAGGTTTTCTCCAATCTATGACTCGACGACAATACGACAGAACTCTGGTAAGTTTATTAAGACATGAAAATCTTTTAATTACATCATTTTCTTCCACTTCACTAGTAGTAGTTGCCTGACAGATTATCTTTTGTTTTCTTTCTTCCAGGTGAGTATCTATTTCTTCTTTTTTTCTATAGTTTATTATTTTGTTTTCACTCAACCACTCAGGTCCTTGTGCCCAAAGTCGATATTTAACAAACTCACTTGCCAACATACCTCTCGAGGAACAGTCCGCAGGATTTTCTTTCGAAGCGACATGTGACCACTGATTGCCGTCCATTCTGGTAAGAATTTCAGATGTCCTATTTGCTACAAACGTTGTCCATCTACTGGGGTGACTCCTCAACCAGGATAGAACAATCGTTGAATCAGTCCAAGCGTGAATGTGATGTTTAGGAATATTAAGTGTTCTAGCAACTTCGTTTAACAACTTGGCAAGTAATACTGCACCGCATAGTTCCAGTCGTGGAATTGATACCTGCTTAATGGGTGCTACTCGAGTTTTAGAAGTCACTAAACTCACATGGATCTTATCATTGGCATCGATAACGCGTATGTACACGACAGCTGCATAAGCTACATTAGAGGCATCGGAGAACCCATGAAGTTCCATAGACTTGTCATCAGAATTAGAACCAATCCAACGAGGGACACTAATTGATGTCAGAGACGGTAAATCATTTCTAAATTCTAGCCAACGAAAAAGTAAGCTATCAGGGATTTCGTCATCCCACTCAACACCGGAGAGCCACAATTGTTGAATAAATATCTTTGCCTTAGTGACAACTGGCGCTATCCAGCCTAAGGGGTCAAATAAACGAGAGATTTCTGAAATAACCTTCCTTTTTGTTATAGGTGATTGAAGAGGAACAAGCTTCACAGTGAATTTAAACTGATTCGCTTCCCTATTCCACGTGAGATTTAGGATCTTCATAACTTCGTCATTCCTTATCTCCATAGTTTGCGGAGAAATTTCATTGCCTACCTTTATATTTTGTAGCAGTTCTTTGCTATTGCTAGAAACCTTTTGAAGAGGAAATCCTCCACGGGCAAGAAGTCTAGTAATCTCATCATAAACCTTTACGCCTTCAGCAACTGAATAACAACCAGTCATTAAGTCATCCATATAAAAGTCATTAAGGACTTTAGAAGCAGCTAAAGGAAACTCTTCCTTTTCTTGATAAGCTAATTCTTGCAAAGCACGTACCGCCAAAAACGGAGCAGAAGACGTCCCAAATGTGACTCTTAAAAGTCGAAAATGCTGCAACGCAGCATTTGGATCTTCCCGCCATAATATGCGTTGAAAATCTACGTCTTCCTTTGCGACCTTGACTTGAAGGTACATTTTGACAATGTCAGCAACAATTGATATTGGGTAGCAACGCCACCTCATAACTAAATGTCGTAATTCCGGCTGCAATGTTGGACCCACCATCAACTCGCTGTTTAATGATGTGCCAGTAGAATCCTTGCAAGAAGCATCAAAAACAACCCTAATCTTGGAAGTACTTTTATCAAGACGTATGACCGCATGATGCGGCAAATAAACAGCATTTGATTTATCCATTTCACTTGGACAAACCTTTTCCATGTAACCACAATTAAGATATTCACTTATAACCATTGAATAAGCCTTTTTAAATTCGGGATTACAATTAAAACGTTTCTCTAAATTCAAAAAACGTTTTCTGGCTATATCCTTAGAATTTGATTCCCTGTTAAATAGCTTATCTGACTTGAACGGGAGCTTGACTATAAAACGACCGGATTGGTCTCTGCATGTTGTTTGAACAAACAATTCTTCACATTTTTCTTCCTCTGAAGTTAGGTGCTTTTTATTTTCAGAAAACAAATCCGATTCAAGTTCCCAAAACCTTTTTAATAGTATTTCATCTTTATCAGAATGAGTTACATGCATGACTATTTTCTGACAACTTTCACCTTGGTTGATATCTACAGCCGTATCGCTTACCTTGCCAGAGAGGATCCAACCAAGTTTGGTATGTTGCGCGATCAAAGAGCCTGGTAGTCCTCTGTATAAACCTTCCAACAAGATCTGGCTATAAACGTCGGCCCCTAATAGCAAATCGATTTTACTGGGTATGTGAAACTTAGGATCTGCTAAAGCCAAGGATGAAACTGCCGGAGTAATATTTGCCAAAACTCTTTTGTTTGGCAAAAATGTTGTTAGCTTATCTAACACATGAGCCTTTACCGTTAAGATAAAGGTGGGGTCTAAACGGGATTGAATCTCTAAACCTACAGAAAACTTCGAAATTAAATTCGAGTTCTGATCGCCGCCTAGACCTGACAACAAACTAGCCTCCTTCACCTTTTGAAGGCCTAACGTTTGAACAGCAGCCTCTGTGATAAAAGAGGCTTGAGATCCTTGGTCTAACAAGGATCTCAACATGACTTGAGTATTGTTTCTCATCGACTTAACATTCACTAATGCTGTAGCCAACAAAACTTGGCCACATGTGTTTGACAAACAAGAAACTATTTGAGAATTTGGCTTGACACCTTGAGCCTGCTCAGTTAATGTTGTGTCAACTACAGTCGCGACAACATTTCCTTCAGCAGGTTGATCAGCCTGAACGGCTGATTTAAAATTAGGATTTTTCAAGTGGAGTAAAGTGTGGTGCTTCTTTTTACAAATGTGGCATCTAGAAGTATAATTGCATTGGTATACTGAATGATTCGGTGTTAAACAGTTATAACAAAGACTATTAGTTTGGACAAACTTACGCCGGGACTCAATCGTTTCCTTACAAAACTTCTTACAATTTGCTAACTTGTGGTTTGCAGAACAAAATAAACATGTAATGACGGTAGTAGCAACGTGTGAACAGGTAGGCCTTTCTTGTTTCTGAATCTTCAAATCCAAAAACTCCAAAGATCTAAAACGCTGTTCCAAAAAATCTTCAAAGATTCTTAAAGTAGGCAATTCCTCTTTAGATTCGCTTACCCTTTGTTCCCATAATTTGCGTGATTCCGAATCAAGTTTTTGAGTAATTAAATATATCACAATGACATCCCAGGACTTAATATCAATACCCAAGTTTTTTAAGGCGTTTAAGCATTCATTAGTTGTATTTAATAATGACCTAATTGCATTTGATGATTCAGAAACAAGAATCTTTTGCCCTATTAGCCTTTTTAAAATACAATTTGCTTGGAATTTTTTGTTGTTATAACGATTTTCTAGTTGATCCCAACAAATTTGGTAATTGTCGGCTGTACATTGAATGTGCCTCAATAATTGCTCTGCTTCGCCAGTAACACAGCCTTTGAGGTAATGGAGTTTTTGAACATCATCAATGGAAGTTTCTTTATGAACCAATGAAATAAATAAATCTCGAAAACTTGGCCACTCTGCATATTTACCAGAAAATTTGGGTATTTCAATTTTGGGTAACTTTAAATTATTTATTGATTTGGACTCTGATTGACATGATACATTTGGTAACGGTTTTAAAGACAATATTTTTTCTTTTATTAAGGCCTTATAGTATATAAAAGTCTCTTCACAATTTTCGTAAATTTAATTTTTGCTATAATCAGTTTGCGTTAAAACATCTCTATTTAACTCGAAAACCAGTTTTTGATGGTTTGATGAAAAAGAAGTCCATAGTTTCTCCAACGACTCTAGCCTTGATTCCATAAAACTAATTGTAATACGATCTTTGGGCGATTTTTTAAAGTTGGATAAACTCTTTTGAATTTTAATGAATAGATCATCTTGAAGTTTTAAATAATTATCAACCATGTTTACAGATACGAAATTCAAATACTTAATTAATTAAGAGATGCTACGTAAAATAACAGACTAAATATAATTTCTAACTCATTTCATTAATCATTCTAAGTCCTTAAGCTACAAATAAATCAGATCAAATTTTTCAAAGTCTTTGCAGAGTTACAAATCAATACAAAATCGGGCATAGGTTCCCCGTCAGAACTCAATATTTCTTAAAACTATTACAAGTCCATGCAGTACTCAATAATTGTCTAACTACTAAACTAAATAATTAACTTTATTAAATTAAATACAAGTCTAACTTTAAAGTAGCTTCTTGATTGAACTATGCAATTTACTTGAGTCTATTAATGATAAAGATCTTCTACTCACAGTTTAGTCCACAGATATATCTTACGCACACACACGATACTTCTATATGACGTCAGTAGCAGCTGTCACCTGACAGCTGTTCTCCTGTCACTGATAGATAAACTTGTGTATTGGCTGCTCACTCAGTCGACTGCTCTCCTTCCCCACTTGCGTCGGCTACTTCTCTTCAGATATGCCCGGGGGTGCTACCCTCGTAGAAAGGTACAATGGGTCTGGTACTCCTGCTCCTCTCTCTTCCCATCCCCCCGCAATAAAATACTGGCTTCAACAGCGCTAGAATCCCCTTAGATTCGCGCTAAAAGGTCGACGAACCAGTTTGATCCGGACAATTAGGGTTCAGAAGGCTGAGTTCAATTCAAACTCAAACAAGTCAATATTCGCGAGCACACCGGCTAACGAAGGACCATGTAAAAGCCTCAAAAAATCCAACCACGAATAGATGTTGTAAACAAATAAAACGCAGTTTATAGAAAAACAAGGTGTAATTAATATTAAATTGTCACAGTATATATACAATAATAAAAACATTTCGATACCGCAATGTAGAAACGTCAAGCAGCGCCATCTATTGGCAACATGAAGCAACAGAAGTTTCATATATGGAGCCTTAACAGCAGACTATCGACCACTACCGTAATAGAAGCCGGGACTGACGGCTTAACGTGTCCTCCGAAGCACGGAATCATCTTAATTTTTCTGATAATCAGGTGATTCAAGCCTGCAATATCCTTCCAGACTGGTTTAAATCATACAAATTAAATTTTATGAGCTTACCCCCCGGGGGATCGAACCCGAGACCTCCGTACTTGAAGCCAAGCGCTTAACCGCGCGACCACGGAGGTATTCATTAAGTCTCATGCATTTTTAGTAACAGTATAAGTTGTTAGTGTAAAATAATAGTATAAAAAAGTTCCTTTTAAAAATGTTTTTATGTTTCATAAGGATAATTATTTACAACCAAAGTAAATAGCTAACCATCAAACTCGGACGACTGAACATTTATAAATGTAAGACACAACACTTTTTGTAAATGTTTAAGCTAATGCTAGTATTTAATACTAGTAGCATAGTAAATATAATGCTAGTAGGATGGCAACGCTGAAAATAACCTAATAGGAAAATTTTCACTCTAGATGGCAAACAAAAAACATCACACTTGTGATTGAAATAAATGCAATCGCTCCCCAGTGTAAATAAAGCATTTTCACAAAAGAAAATATAATAATAGAGTTGTTTTTTATTTCTTACCATCTACATTATAAAATACTAACCATTATTTAGTCAGACTATAGCTCTCCCAAAGCATCTAAGTTGTTTTTAGTGGCTAAGTTTATGCATTCTCGAGGTTGCAAAACGGCTTTGCTTGTGAAAGTAGTTACAGAAGAAAAATTGTTTAGTCCCCTGACACAAAACGAAAGGTTTATGATCTTGGTCTTTGTGACTACCACTATTTTTCATTAAAATATGAAATGACTCTGTGTCAAGCTTACGCCTGGCTTGTGATGAAGTAGAGATAAGGTCCCTCAGAAGAAATTGTAATGTAAAGTTGAGCTCAAGTTGAAAATAGTGTGATTCATAAATGGTGCGATGTGAAAGATGATGCTGTACAAATGAAGTTAGTAGAAAGTTTGACGACAGCCGTGGGCGAGGGGATAGGTGACTAGCTTCACGGTCCGGAGGTTGCGGATTCGATCCCCGCTGAGAGCAACATTTATGTGATGAGCATAAATGCTTGTTTCTTAGTCCTGGACGTTAAGTATATGTGTATAATGTAATCCTATTAATATTATAAATGTGAAAATTTAGATGTTTGGATGTTTGTGTGTTTGAGGTAAAAAGGCTTCTCAATTACAGAATGTACATGGATTAAATTTAGCAGAATGCTAAATAATGACCCAAATTGTAACATAGGATACTTTATATTCCGGAAAAAATTGACAAATAAAATATTTACGCCTGATTGAACTCAGAGTACCGAAAAAAACGCCTAAAGTTTGGCAAAAGCAAATTTACAGTACGACGTCTGTCGGGTCAGCTAGTATTAAATATATAGTTGATTTAGTATCCCATGTTAGAAGTCTTACTTAGTTTAGGGCTGACTGGATCTGTTTATAATATGTTCGTATAAATATTTTTTTTTATTATAGAAAAAAGGAATTTCACGATGGTTTGGACACAAAAAGGAAATGGGTGATAGTTATCTGATAAAAAAATAATATACAACCAATGACAAGCAACATGAAGTTACGTTAGTCGAATGTGCTTAAGAAGGCAAGCGTCAGAAGTGTGAATAATATATGTATTGATGAATGAAAACAAGCGCGAGGATTATAAAAAGTGGCGGTTGATAGTCTCTGCCTAACCAAATAAGAACGAATGGCGTTAGTATATGTATGTATGTGATGAAGTGTGAATGGTAAAGGGGATTCTCAGAAGGTGAATATGCTAATTTGATCAATAGTGGCTCAGTTAAGCTACGGTTTCATCTTCTACAATCTTAAATATATGAATGCATACTCAAATTACTCAAACTAAAATCTTTATAGTAAAAAGACTTTTGAGAAATCCATCAGATAATTAAACTCAGTGGCTTTTTTTATCATTCAAAACCTCATCATATCGTGTGACTTATAAATGACCCAAATATCTTACTAAAATCACAGCTTTTATTCCTCAAATCGCCTCGCGCAATAATCAATTAACTTTGTACTTACGCAAAAATATATGTTATCATCTTATCATATACAATACAGCTTAGTCATAAGCTAAAAACATACATACATACATAGATTCATATACTCACGCCATTATTACCCATTGGGGTAGGCAGAGACTATTGATCGCCACTTTGTACGTTCCTGGCAAGCCTCTCTAGCTTCATTTACATCCATCAATCGGTTCATACATGCTCTTTTATTTTTCATACTTCAGACGCCAACTTTTAAGCTACAAGATTAATAAATTAATACACAAAGCATACTCAAAACTATAGTCTATATTTCAGTAAATGCACCTTGGCTATCTGAACGACAAAACCCAAGCTTGTAGAACAATGCAGTCAATAAATATTAAAGTCGAATAGAAGACACATAAACTGGTAACCCGGAACTGCAGCCAACGTCCATACAATACTGGACTTCTGTTATTTGCGACAAATTTACTTTGCAGTAAAATCAGTGGAACTATTGAAATGAGATTCCTTATATTTTCTATTATTTATATTATCAGAGAAACTAGTGTTAGTTACTTAAAACGACTTTATGTAAGCAATACAAAGTCTTACGGAAAGTTTAATTTTTATATATATATATATATAGTACATACTAAATGTACTTATCAACGTTATCAACTTATTAGAGTCACTCACATCAACAAAAAAAACTGACCAAGTTTATGTAAGTAAAAAATAGATTTAATGTAAGTTTTACTTAAATACATAAAATAATAAAACTGTCATTTATGAACCCAAAAAAATAAAGCAATCAATAAATCTCAGCTACTTTTAGTATTTGAAGGAGGCAAAATGGTGACCTTAATAAAAGTTGGCAACTTTTATTAAGGTCACCATTTTGCCTCCTTCGTAGACCTTTAAATAGCAACTTAAAAAAATACTCTGTGACCTTTGTCACTAAAACTTATAGGAAATTACAATTCTAACTGATAATATTATAACTTATACTTATCGTAATCTAAATCGATCTAATGCCTATAAAGTGAGAAAACTTCACAATGGTATCTCCCACCATTACTCAAAAAGCCTCATACCCTTTGTTGTATAATATAAAACTAAAAAATAAGTAGTATTTCAAAAAGATACTAAATGGCTATGCTAACCACTTCTTTTTCTAGTTCTTTCCGGTATACCAACTTTTTAAATTAATTTAAAGAATTAAGATAAAGGTATTTAAATGTATATCCTTAAAAATCTTTATTATTCTTTCCATCAAACCTTTACTAAAATTAAAAATATATTTTATTTGGACCATACGCTAATACTGTTGGCGCATTGTTTTCAAACTTAAAGTCTATAAATTGTTGTCGAGTGGGGTGTCATATCTACAGTGGGGTAACTGAAAAATATTTTTATATTCAAACACTTAATAATCGTATATTTGTTTGTGAAATATTCTAAACTTAGGCAATATCATTTATGTCATTAAATCTCATAACTGACGATCGGATGATGCATTCGAGAGATCACTGTCATACGGCTCGTCTGTCCCTGGCACTTAATTCGGTTTGAGTCCACCCGGGCACGCCAAACAGTACATGCATGACCCAGGAGTAGAGATGGGTCGAGGGCATAAAAACTTATTGGGCAGATTGGACGTATTGGGTTAAAATGGGCAAAAATGAATTTACGCCCGATAAATGCCCAATCGCTGGGCGGAAAAACAAAACTCTATTTCAAAATTTAACTACAAGTGGATCATTATTTTAATTGGGTTTAACTTATACATATACATCAGCGTCATCAGAATAAAGGAATAAGAAGAAAAAAAAAGTAACAATATGCCAAATATAGGCATATAAGTACTTTAAATTCTTACTTAGACGACATTATAGTCCAATGGTTAGAACGCCCGCTCGTAAACAGACAGTCGTGAGTTCAAATCCCGGGTCGGGGCTACACCAATTGGTCTTTTCTAATGTCAAATGTGTGGTTAATTTATCATGGTTGTCAACGGTGAGGGAAAACATCGTGAGGAAACCACATGGCCGAGTTGTACTTAGCCATATGACAGTGTATTCGTACAAAACGGCAATAGGCCTGCCCCCTATCACGTGAGTTCACTGTCTAAGCAAAACATTGGTACCTACTTTGGACACTAAGTGGCGCTGTCACGTGATGTTCATCATTGGTAGCTTTGCCAACCAGCTCTGATAAACGGCGTGAACGTTTATGTTATGTTAAATTCTTAATCTTAACCCACTTTTACTTTGAACGATTATAATAATAATTATTTATACCCCTACAATAAAAAAACACATTTAATTATATCAAGCGATAGAGTAGCTATAAGATATTAACTTTAGTATAACGAATAATGTTATAGAGTAACTAAGCAAAAAAAACATATATTTTATTTTTCAAGATTATTAACATAATGTAGTAACGGTATATTCCGCTACCAAAATTTTTAAATATGAAAATACTCACGTTCACGCTACTTTTTATACTCAAAGGGGATGAAATAATACTTAGGTATTAGGGTTTTAAACTGAAAAACAGTTTGTGTTTTAATAGTAAAGGTCAATGAGCATCAATGTATGGAAAAAAACCACAGCGGACACGAATGATTTTGATGTCATATATTGACAGAGGACATGAACTATTCGTGGCAAAAGGCGCATATTTCCGGGTTGTAATAATTTAACACAAGTAAAGATGTAAAGAAACAGGCAAAAACCAATTTTCGCGCCAGTGATCATGATCACTTGATACTATAGCTCAGTTGGCAGAGCGACGGGAGCGTATATCCGCTGCTAGATTTTTGTTAAGTTGTGTCTTACCTTTTTAAAGGCAAATGCAAATATAACCTAAGTTAAGTAAAATTATACAACAGTAAAAAATATTTATATATTATATAATATTTCAATATTACGAACATGATATCAATTCAATTTTAATTACCTTATTTATCATTTTAGCTGGCACCTTCTTTGTTAGTCCAGGTTTAGTAAACCTTTTTGCTGTGTCGGCTAAGTGCCGGTTTAAAATAGCGCTACCCCATTTCTTCACATGGGTTATCGTAAGAGGCGACTAAGGGTATCGGGGCTTTTTAAGCGACTTTTGGGCGATGCGGTTGGAGACCCATCACCAAAAATATTTATATAACAATCTTTCTCTACTTAACTTCCAAGTGGCTAAAGAATTTTAAGATTCAAAAGAGCAGGCCACCCCTTTAAGGGATTTGTAGCCGTAAGTAGATGGATGTAAAACGTAAAGCAAATTGCTCGCTCTGTATTATTTATTCAATGTCGCTCTTAGCTGTCGTTATGCGTGTGTCTTGTCATGCCATGTTATTCGACTTCTTTGAATACTCAAATGCGCTCATTTCTTTTCGGTATTTGCTATTATTTTTTATTATTAACTGTTATATTTTAAAATTTTCTGTTCACCGTGAATGCGTTTTTTGCATTTACAGCGTAGAACATAATAAAATTTATATATTATATTCTAACAAATAAATGAGTTGACGTGCATGTTCATACTTTAATAGAAATTAAAAAAATGAGCCTGGTCAAAAAGATTTATAACCTCTGACATGTCAAAAAATGGCAGCTGTCAGAATTCTACGCAATTTAAAATCTAGGTACAAAATAGCGACATTGAATCCGGCGGAATGTCAATGTCAATTTGGTCTCAACTCTATATAATTATACTCAACTTTATATTATATAAAGTGTCCAATAGAAGTGCGCGATTTGTACTTGATACGAGCCCAACGTAAATAGGGTTAGATTCTCATACGTTTATAGTGGAAAATCATCATAATCTGGACTATGACCATCCAGAATGTTTGTTTAAATTAAAAGTATCACAATTTTTCCCTATTGTATTGTAACAAATTAATGAATTATCATAAAAAGTATGATAAGATTCTTGCATTTAAAAATGTTTGCGTTTCTGTCTGCAAAACTTCATAAAATGGGTTGGATTACACCCATTGACTTTTATGCTATTGGTCCCTATCATGAACCCTATAAGAATTATTCATTCTTTAAATAAAATAGGTCATTTTATGATGATTTTAACTAATAACATCAACCACACTCTTACAATAATGATATTTTAAAAATTAAAATTAAATAAGATTTCTGCCCAAGTAATGGACATTTATTCGGCATTTATGGACATTTATTGGGCATAAATCCAATCCGCCCAAAATGCCCGGGCAAAATCCCATCTCTACCCAGGAGTAAATGGCTGGGATCTTAGTAACGCCTGACAAGTAACTACTCTTATAAAGCACACTTTTCAGGCGTTCATAAAACAACTCGCACATACCCTGTTTCACGTCTGCCACCTTCATACTGAAGGTCTGTACCGGTATATTTCAGCGACGGAGACTGCCGATGAGTGATTGGTGTCGATGTTGGCACAATCAGAGTGCACGACATGCTGTATGATGTCGACATGATGGGAAAGATTTCCACATAGACGACTGCGCACTTATCAACTCAGAGCTCCATCTTGACAGAACGACACCAATCTGCCAGCTATGGGCTTATAAATCTTCAGGTTATCCATGTAAAGGAAATGACGTCCGCCTTCAAAATCTGTGTGAAATGAAATGAGAGGAGAGGATTTAAGGATAAGCAAAACCAAAATAGACTCAGATACTTACCCGGGAAAATACGTCGCCTTATATAAATTTGGTCATCCGCTGACAATCCCAACTCAGGATCGTTCACCGACACCCCATACACTGTCCAAGAAAGTATCAAACTGTACTATTAATTTTGTACAGCTTGAGAACCCTTATGAGCGGTGCTGATTATGCTTATCTTTGAGTATCTTTGAGCTTAATCATTTATTGACGAAGTTGGCCAAAAACTTGTATTTTTCTATCTAGAAGCTTGAAATATATCATATTTATAAGCACCATTTTGTAAGCCTTTATTTCACAAAAAAGTGCATTCCATAGTTTTATCAGATTAGTTTTTAATCCCTTTACAAAATACTGTGCAAAAATATTTCAATATTTCGTGTATTTCAATTATTGGTATAACTGGACTGTGTTGTTTTTACAATACGTTTTTAGTCAGATTTTGAATGTGTCCTCTATAAAAACCACAAATCAAAAATACTTTTTAAAGTGTTACTAGCACTTGTATATCGTTAAAATATGGGAATAAAATATAACAAACCAAGCCTTGCCACGACTTACGTGTAAAATAGTCCTAAACATTTCCTACCCTTAAGACTCCCTTAGGCCAATCAGGATAAGGGGTTGAGTTATTGGCAGTCAATATGTTCTTTATACAGAAACGAATATGGAGTGTTTTACGATTTTACTGTCACAATTTCCAATTTAAAATGACTTTATATTTTACATGCACGTATAGTACGAAGCTCGCTCGCTGTATCAAAAATCAAAGCAGAATTCCAAGAAACACTACCGAAACGTGGAGCCAGTATTAAATTTTGTGAGCTCCTCCTCGTTATTTAGTTCAGTGTTGGCGTATGTAAATGTAAAATGTTCATGGTTTGGTTGACCTATGAAATTTGATATTTTGTGTTGTTGAGTCCAGTATGACGTGCGGTTGTTTTTGAAATATCAGATATTGTTAAATAAAATCAAAGAGCACCAAGCTGTAAGCGGTTCTGTCGGAAAATATATTTATGATTAGCTAAAAGAACGAGTGTACTTAATTAATTACTTATACTTAAGGCAAATACTACCGATCTTCACTTTGCACGATTCTGACAAATCGCTCTTGCTTTGCTCAAATTCATCGTGTTTTTCATACATGCATTTCTTTTCTTCTCACTTCGTACTCATGTATTTCAAAATTGTTTACAAAAAAAGGCATTAACGTTCAACATTGGATATATATTTGATAGGAAATAATGTTTATATTGACAATGATGTTGATGAAGCTGTGAAAATATATATATTGCGAGATTTTAAGTAATGTACATACAAATACTTACGGCTAGAAGCCCAAAAAAGGGTAGCCAGACCTACAGAGCTAGAAACTCCTCAGCCACATTTGGAAGTTGATAGGGGACAAGATGATAGAAATAAAGTATCGTTGGTCTCCAGCCGCATCGCTCAAAAACAACTTAAAAAAGTTTCATACATTTAGTAGCCCCTTACGACACCCATGGATAGAAAGGAAGAATGACATTCTAAGCCTATGTTTTTCTCATACAATGCTTTTCTTTTCTTCTCACTTTGTACTCACGCCTTTCAAACATGATATCAAATAAAATTAAGGGACATTAAAATTTTACATTGGACATATATATGATGGAAAATAATTAGTATATTAGTAATAATAAACTAAAATATTTTTAGTATCAATTTTAAGTAAGTTTGAAGAATTGAATGATTGAGATGATAAAAATAAGATCCCCAGCACTAAATATTGTTTTAAATTGACATACAATGCTAAACAATGTAACCCTTTAATGATAATTTGTTAATAATTGGAGCAACTGTTGCTGACTGGTACATATCACACACCAATGCTTGCTGTCACGACCGATGTGTTGCTCATTCATCAAAATTGTCGGTCCACACGTACCGAATTTGTATTTACTTGTCACATAAAATAAATGTGGGTTCAATTTCTTTTACGTTTTGTATATAAAAGAACCAGTAATAATTTTGGATAGTTGCTTAAAAAGAACACTCTTTTTATGTATCGGAAATAGTAGTAAATCTCAAGCAATGGGAATAAAACCAAAATAGTAACAAAATCCTAATAACATGGGATTGAATTATCACTCTACTATCAATTATATTAAAAAGTAACGGTGTCGTAAGAGGATATAGGGCTTTTATAAGTGGTTTTTGAACGATGCGGTTGAAGACCCATCAGTAACGCTACTTTATTTCTACTATATTCTCCCTTATCAACTTCCAAAATGGCTGAAGAGTTTCTAGCTCTGAAGCTCTGGCTACCCCTTTTTGACATTTATGGCCGTGAATATATGTATGTATGCATAAAAAGTATTTCACGGAAACTGACACGATAAAGAAATTAGTAGTTTGAGTTAAAGAATCGAATTTTAAGGCCAAATGATAATTTTAACTATTTTATAACATTTAAAAGAATATCAACTTGTTTAGCTACAAGAAAACATAACGTTGTGATGTTTAATTTTTTAAATGACATCCTTAAAAACTAGAACATAAAACCAATATTAAAACTACCTGATTAAAACTCTCTCGCGATAGATTGTCTCTGCGTACCCCAAAGGAAACTAACGGTGTGTGTGTATTTATGTACAACTTACTTACGTACTTAAAACAGTGATCTTAAATTTGAATAATACACATTTGCATAAAGTAGCAAAATTGAAGATTAAGATTGTTAGATAATTTAAATACCTGAATACAAAAATAAAGATCCGACTCTATATTTGTATTCATTGTTAAATTTCATTTGCTTCGTGCAAATCTGAGGAATCCCGGCCGGCAGGGTTAACTTTGTAATAATTCAAAAAGCCTTTGTCAATAATTCATGATTGCCTTAGTCGCATGCAGATTTAGCCCAGAGGGTGCTTTAGCAGCAGGAATTCAATCTTTCACAGGCACATTTCATTTGTGAATGAATGTTCCTACTTGCCTTAGACTACCAAAGAGAAAGCAGACAAAGGAAATGCTGTATACATCATTTCGTGCTACGGTTGAAAAAAATATGTGTCTGCCTAGATGGCGCGCCTAAATTTTTAATGAGCCAATATAAAAATATTAAATGTGATGAACTTTTTTAAAGTAACCTTAAAAACCTTTTACTAAATAATTAACAATACTTACTATGAAAAGATAATTCTCAAGCCCTATATCTTAGCATATTTCAATCTGAAACTAATTACTATACCATATGAAGAATAAAAATCAAAAATCAATTGATTATCAGGGTTATTAACGGTGAGAGAAATTATCGTGAGACAACCCACATGGCTAAGTTGTATAGAGGGTTACATACTGTATATCCGAAACTTCTAAACCCGAATATTATTTTACCGAAAACTAATCGATTTTCTTTAATTGCCATAATATTGTTTCACCGAAATTTCAAATACCATATTCTTACATTCCAGATTATCGATTTACTTTTTTTTTCTTTACTATCATTATGATTAACCACTAGAACGGATTCCCACAGAATCAAAAACCAGATATACCTTAATTCCGCAATATTGCTTTTCCGAATAATCACTATTCCAAAAAATCATTTTCCATACATTTGAAATACAGATGTATTGAATGATACCTACTGCTATGAATAATTTTGCAGGCATATTTTATGTAAATAGTAAACCCCGCCCCCCGTCCCGTATATGTAGCAAGCATGCAAGCAAGCTGCAAGCAAGCAAGTATGGCATATAGGCATGCATCAGGCATTTAGGTGCTCGCTCCGCTGCGCTACGCTCGCTCGTTTTATACATAATCTAACCTAACCTAACCTAACTAAATGTGAACTAATTTTTCTTTGTCTGCAGGGGGCTTTCGCCCCCCGACCCCCCCGACATGCAACCAAGCATGCAAACAAGCAAGCAACTATACATACAAACAGGCATGCATCCGCGTTTTATTTATAAAAATTTTCTAACATAAATAATATCTAGTTAAAGAGATTTAAGATTTGTAAGACTATAGATAAAGTTACTTACCTTTGGAATAATGAGATTTTAGTAAAAGATACAGTTGGTAAAAGCAAAAAATTCATATTAATAATCTGGTTTTAGTTTTTCTGGGAAGTGATACTTCTAGAAAATGTATTTATGTACTAATGAAGTTGTGGAAATTAAAGCATTTGTGATACGTAAATTCTGTGAACCGTTTTCTGAATGTTGAAATTCGGATTTAAGATATTCGAATCTTCGAAATGTTACCTGTATAGAGCCATATCACAGTTTCCTCGTACAAAATGGTTATAGGCCTGCCCCTCTGAAGTAGGTGACCATCCCATCTCTGTGGCATCGACAAGTGTTTGTGTCGAAAATTAAATTTTTAAATTATTTAATTGTATTTAAGATAGTTTCCGAAAGAATTCACACTGAAAGGAACTCCGTTTATTAAGGATAAGATATACTATAAAAGGAATATTGAGTTTTACAAATATTTCGAGAGTATAATAAAGTATTTTGTTTCAACGGTTTTTTCAGGCCAGTATTTTTCTCTATTTTACACATTTATAACATTAAAACAATACCTCAGTATAACTAAGTACTGCATTAATAAGTTATATTTCTTCTTATCTTCTTATATTTTCCTAGATATACTCTTATCATAAAATATAACCTTAAATTAGTCAATAAGTTATCTATTAAATAAAACCTAGTTACACAATATCAAGTACCATTAGCTTAGAAATAGTTAAAATGCCTACTCGCAGTGAAACTATTAGTAATTTAGAAAAGAAGTTAAATTCAGCCCTTTTAGAATTAAAAAAATCAAAAGAAAATACCATAAAATTGTTAGAAGAACGTGAGGATAGTGAGCAAGAAATTAACAATATTATTAAAACCAATTCTTGTTTAAGGAAACAACTTGTTGATATGGATGCAGAGCTACAAGATAGCATAGCCCAAAGGATGGCCCTGCAAAGAGATGTTAGTTTGCACCAAGATAGCTATGATTTTCATGAAGCAGCACTTAAAGAGATACAATTGTTAAAAACACAACTAGCAGGAGCTGAATTAGAACTTCATACATTAAGGAGCAACAAATCTGAGGAGAACTCAATTATGCTACAGCACATGTATGATAGTATTATTCATATGCCAACTATAGACTTAACTACTCCGGTAAAGGAAGAAAAACCCCTACCTATTGTGAACATAAAAGGTTCAAAAAAGTTAAAAAAGTACCTTAAACTTAAAAGAATTGTAAGGAATCATGTTAAAAAACTTAATAAACTAAGGTGTAGTCAACATCATGAGATGAAGTTTAAGTTAAATAGGTTAGAACAACTATGTAGTGATTATGAACTTTCTCTAGACAATAATAAAGTTAAAATTAGCCATGACAGTAATAGGATTATAGAATTAGAAAAATCTCTTCAAGATATAACATTAAAGTATCATAATAGTCACTTAGAGATGCAAAGCTACATAGAAGGATTAGAAGAAATTATAGAGTTAAGTAAAGAAAATATAAAAACCGTAGAAACGCTATCTGGTTTTTGCAATAAGTGTGACAGTGTAAGTACTGTCATAAATGATGTATCTCCTGAAAATAGAAATAATATGGTTAAGCCCACTTTTGCCTACAATAGAAGTGTGTCGACTCAGAGGACTTTAGTCTTCTCCGATTCTCTTGGTGTTAACATTGGCCATCATTTAAACAAAGAATTAGACCAATGTATCTTAAATACTTGTATGCCCGGAGCAAGTTACTCTCAAATAATAAATTCTATTTTAAAAGAACAATATGACTCGAATACTACTTTAGTTATTTTAATAGGTTCAAGTAATAAGGTGAATCCAAGTGACTTAAAGAAATCATTTGAGAGGTTAGTTAATTTAAATGTTAGAAAAATAATTATAAGTGACTTCCTATATTCCAAGCATCTTAGCTATAAGGTTAACACTAGGATATATAAATTAAATATGTTACTATATAATTTGACTTTGGGATATAGGCAAAAAATTGTTAATTTTAATATAAATAATTATATTAAGAAATCATTAATGACTAAGAGTACCTTGAAAGTACCTGATTATTGTAAAAAACGTCTAGCTAGGTTACTAGCTAGTAATATAGTATACAATAATGTTATTAATTTGAATAACATAACAATTTCAACTGACTTGGATGCAGTTATTAGTACAAGTACTAATGTATCTGCAAATTTAGCTTTAAACTAGGTAGTAAGACAAAGGAAAAGGCATATATTTCACTAGTTCATCAGAACATACAGAGCCTTTCCTGCAAATTATTAGAATTAGAGTTATTCGTTAATAAGTACAATGTTAAAATACTTTGTTTGACAGAACACTGGTTAAAAACAGAACAAATGAAGTTTAGTTTAAAGAATTACACGGTGGGCAGTTGTTTTAACAGAGAGTCCATAATGTGTGGGGGTAGTATGATACTATTATATGTAGACATTAAATTTAAAGAAAGAAAAGACATCTGTAGACTCTCTGTTGAACAACATGTAGAAATCTCATGCATTGAATTGAGCAAGTATATAATTTTGTGTGTATATCGCCCACCCAAAGGTAACTATGACATCTTTGAAGCAGCGATGGAGGATGCTTTGGGGATGGCTTCCCGCAGCTCCAGAGAGGTTGTAGTTTGTGGGGATTTCAATGTTGACTTATTAGGTGAGGGTCTAGTAAAGGAGAGAATCTTAACATTTTTTCAATCATTTAATCTTCTAAATGTATTTAATGAGCCAACCCGAATTACCTCGACCTCTGCAACATGTTTAGATAATATTTATTGCAATTGTGACTACTCTGGTCACTTCCTTTTTGATAGCATTACCTCAGACCACAAGGGACAATTCATAAATTTAGAATTTACTATTGAAAAGAAAAAGTCAATTGTATGTAGACAGATAACTGAAAAAAAACTTAGCTTATTTGAAAATAATATTAGGTCTAGCATCAGCCCCCCAATGAGAAGCAGTGAAACATTAGAGAATTGTCTTTCTTTCATCAATGAGCTAAAAACAGAATTTAACAAAATCTTTAAAACTAAGGTAATACTATGTAATACAAAATGCTCTTTTGCTGAATGGGCCACCGCTGGAATTAGAATAAGTAGAGATCACCTATATAACATTTATAGAGAAAAGTCCTATAACTTCAACCAAGATTTTATTATTTATGTCAGAAATTATTCAAAAATTTTCAAAAAAGTTTGTGGTGAAGCTAAATCTAGATGCATAAAACATAAAATTAAGAATTCTTCTAACAAGAGTAAGACTGTCTGGAAAATAATTAACAGTGAAACTGGAAAACTAAAGTCCCCGCATGATCTCAATTTATTATTAGATAATGAACTGATACAGTCAAGATCACAAATTGCTGACATTTTTGAAAATCATTTTATAAATACCCCCACTCAGACAACAGAGAAATTAAATTCATGTCCCCAAAAAGCTCTTGAGTTGTTGGAACAAAATGTTACCAAAACAACAGCACAGTTTTCTTTCAAGTATGTTGACAGTAATGATATAATTAAAAATTTTAAAACCATTAATCTTAAAAAAACCGAAGACATAACAGGAATGTCAGTTTTCGTCATAAACAGAATAATAAATATAATCGCTCCCCATTTAACGATACTTTTTAATAAATGTATAGATATAGGAGAATTTCCAGACTGTATGAAGTTAAGTAGGCTCATCCCACTACATAAATCAGGAGATAGTCAGGACTTTACCAACTATAGGCCTATTTCTATTTTACCAGTTCTCAGTAAGGTTTTCGAGAAAATCATGTCCAACCAAATGCTTTCATATTTCAATAAAAATAATATATTCCATGACGAGCAATATGGTTTTACTAAAGGTAGGTCTACTGTAGATGCAGGAGTGTCACTAATGAAACATATTTTTAATTCATGGGAAAACTCCCGGGATGCGTTAGGTATATTTTGTGACCTCACAAAAGCTTTTGATTGTGTAAAAAAGGAAATAGCGTTGACTAAACTTAAATATTACGGTTTTGACGAGCAAGCACTGAAATTAATGGCATCATATCTTGATAAAAGAACTTTAAAGGTAGATATTAATGGAACCACGTCGAAAGGATCGGTAATAGAGATGGGCGTTCCTCAAGGTTCTATACTTGGCCCATTACTGTTTCTGATTTATATTAATGATTTACCATTTATGGTACAAAAGTATTCTGAGATAGTTATGTTTGCAGATGACACATCTTTAATATTTAATGTAGCGAGATCCTCTACATCTCTTGACGACGTAAATAAAGCTATCTCACTGGTATTGCATTGGTTTACTGTAAATAACCTGGTTCTGAATGCCAAAAAAACTAAATGTATTAAATTTACTTTACCGAATGTTAGGCAAGTTGACGCCAATATTGTTATTGACAGTGAAAAAGTAGAATTAGTGAAAGAGACAAAATTCCTAGGGATAATAATCGATTCTAAGTTGCAATGGGGACCCCATATACTAACACTTTCTAAAAGGCTGAGCTCAGCAGCGTATGCCGTGCGTAAGATTAGAGAAATAGCAGACATAGAAACAGCTCGCATTGTTTATTTCAGTTATTTTCATAGTATTATGTCGTACGGTATTTTATTATGGGGTAAAGCGGCTGATGTTCATAAAGTTTTTGTCTTACAAAAGCGAGCTATCCGATCTATTTACATGTTAAAGTCGAGGTATTCGTTGCGCGAAAAATTTAAAGATATTGGCATTTTAACTGTCCCTTGCCAATACATATTTGAGAATTTAATGTATGCCAAAAAGAATATAGGCCAATTTAGTAAAGTTAGTGATAGGCATACTGTTAACACTCGGAATAAGGAGAAACTTAACGTACCGAAGTGGAGACTTAATAAAGTAAGTAACTCCTTTATGGGACTATCCCTGAAAATGTTCAATAAACTCCCTTCTGACATATTGGAATTGCCTGTGGCATCTTTTAAAAAGGCAATTAAAGCCATGCTTTTAAAGAAATCTTACTACAGTGTTCAAGATTTTTTAAACGACAAGGACCCAACGCGCACATGACCATGTCCGTAAAGCTATAAATCTTCCCTCGTTATTCCTAGGAATAATTGTCTGGTGAGGATTTTTCTTCTCACGTTATGTGATTGGTTTTTGTGATGGACAATTTATTTTAATTATGTCAAACTAGCGTTTGGTTTGGTCGCATAGAAAATCTTTTGTAAAGTAAAAACATGTTTATAAACTGAAATTGTACAAACCATATTTTGAAAAAATGAAAAAATGTGAATGTAAAGAGTTTCTTTGTTGCTTCTTCTCTTTACGAACACCTTCCGAAGCAACGGATTAACGATTAATTTAAAACTTTGACGTTCAAAAAATGTTAGTATTTAACTTTATTTTGAAAAATAAACTTTTTGACTTTTTTTTTTTTTTGATCGGGAATATACGGCATGAACATTTGAGTTTTTGGGCCTAAATATGTAAGTCTCGAACAATATCTTGCCTTACTATAGTAGACTACCAGTGAATACTGAATGACAGAAGGACGAGCTTAGCCGTGGCATTTGCTAAGTGCCCGCACACATTTACAATGTTTTCTCTAAACACGTTGTCCGCAATTAATCTTTTTTTGTGTGCGTGAGAAATAACCTTTGCTCTGTTACAATGGAGATTATGTTGGATCTTCTTCACAAAGCCCACACAGGGTTAACATTATTGAAAGTGGCATCCGTTTTTTGTGAACAGTGAAATATGATACGAAAAGCGCGTACTTGTTACGGATCTCACGAATATTGTTATTGGAAGCAAGAAATGTGAATACGTGTTTTGTTTATGAGACTTTTTGCGTAAATATTTTTGCTGAAAGTCGTAAAAATATATGCAAAAATATGTAGTGTTGAGTTGTTGTTATTACAATATTAAAATACGATTTAACGATGATTCCATTTAATATGCAAATGGGAGGTTCTAGTCTTTTTGTACTCACGACACCTAGATAAATCTCCTCATTGGGATAGCCATTTCTACGTACTTTAAAAATTTAAACGAGATATAATTAAATTTCATATTTTATTATTTTATATCTTTACATCCATATTCGTACCAGTGTTTAGTTCCATTTGGCTATAATTAAGGACGGCTATAATATGAGAGTAAGGGTTAATGGTTTAAAATCATTCTTTATATTATTTTTGCAGCAATAATAAATTTCATGCTCAAGTATGATCACGCATTGATCTGACATTTATTTCACACTAGTGGATCGTCTCAGCTTCGCACAGGTAGCGTTGTTTTTTTAAATATCTGAGGTTTCTTTTTTCAGTCACTGCTCAAGCATTGTGAAATTCAGCGCAATGTTTTCAATTTATTAAATTTTTAGCACTCCCTAAACAGTGTAGTTTGGTGATTTCAAATGCGCTTTGATGAACGGTTCAGTAAATACTGAACCGGAAATCCGTTTAATAGCAAATTTTTAAATAAAACGCTATGAAGTATTTATAACAATTTAAAAAATTTATCATTACGTGATTTAGGATGCAACTACTCGCGCCATCTAGTATGTTATATGTAAATTAGTAAAGATTTGGTTTTGATCACGGGCGCGATGGCTTATTTTATGTATAATTTCGGTGTTTGTCTACCGATTTCTATGATATTTTTTTATTGAATAGGTAATAATGTTACCTTTTTTAAATTTGGGATGAGTGAGACGTTTAGAAACGTAAGAGTAAACAAATATAATCAGAATGATCCGAACTGCTAAGCTATCAGGAATTACACGTGTTATTCTGAGTCAACCGTAAAATGATTTTTTTTTAGATAATTTTATGAAGAATATTTCCGTCACACATGATTTCTATGTAAGTTTAACCATTGAGGCTGCACACGCGACGGAAGCTTAAACAATGGAGTAACTTCTCCCGTTTTCCCAAAATTTCCCAAAATTCCCCTTTACTACTCTGCTGGAAAGTATACAAAAAAATGCGCAGGTGAATGAAGAATAATTGTACCAAGTTTCGTTAAAATCCGTCGAGTAGTTTTTGTTTCCATAAGGAACATACAAACCGACAGACAGACAGACAGACAAAAATTTTACTGATTGCATTTTTGGCATCAGTATCGATCCCTAATCACCACCTGATGGTTATTTTGAAAATATATTTCATGTACAGAATTGACCTCTCTACAGATTTATTATAAGTATAGATTAAAGAATAACCAAATTATAGCACTGAAATGCATTCAACAAGAAGCACTTTAATTAAAATGTTGTCGGTCGACACAATTCGGTTGCACACTGATTTAATATAAATGTCGACATGAAACTTCCACCATCTGCTTTAAAACACGTTAAGCTTCTTTCCTGTATCATTCGTTTCATGAATATTTCACTATTTTAAACAATTTAATTTGCATTATTTCAATGTTTTGCGGAACTATATTTGCATTAATATAAATATATGTTTATTGTTGCTGTGTAGTGCCGGCTTAGAATAGCACTACCCCATTTCTTCCGGCGTGGGTGTACGTAAGAGGCGACTAACGGTATTGGGGGCTTTTAAAGGATTTTTGGGCGATGCGGTTGGAAACCCATCACCAACAAGCTTTATTTTACCATCTTTTCCCCACAGAAGTTTCCAAAAGTGGCTGAGAAATTTCTTATTCCTTGGCTCTGGCTACCCCTTCTAAACCGTATATGTATATGTATGTGTATGTATGTATGTTGTACCAAATTCAGGCTGACCTATCAATGTATAGAAAGCATTATAGAAGTAAAACTTGGCATATCACACAAAAAAATGAAAATATTTGTAGGTAGACCTATAAATAAACGAAAACTTGACATTCCCACATATGCAACATTTCATCAAGCTACTGATCTAATTTTCTTTGTTAGTCTGAGATGTAGAGAACTAAGCATTATTATGTAACGAACATATTACTAAATTAAAGTCAGTACCTAAAATCCCCTAATTACTTGTGATAAGAGATATTCTGATGAGAGAGAGGCTGAGCATGATGGTGTTCTGTTTCCCACGCTGATGTATGGTAGTGAATGTTGGGCATGGCAGAAGAAGCATGAAAGTAGAGTTAATGCAGCGGAAATGAGATCCCTCCGAAGTATTTGTAATGTAAAGTTGTGTGATAGAGTGAGAAATAGTGCGAATCGTGAACGAGTAAGTGTGAAAGATGAAATAGTAGTAGAAAAAGGAATGTTAAGGTGGCTTGGGCACATAGAGAGGATGGAGATGGAAGCGAAAGAGATATATAGAGCCAACGTGGATGGTATTGTATGTAGAAGGCGGCCTTGCAAAAACGTTTCTAGACCAGATATAAAACGTTCTTATAAAAGTAACGTTCTTATAAAAGTGGGGCGGGGTCCAAAGTGTGAAAAATAAAAGAGCATGTATGAGAAGAATAATCGTACTAAGTGGCGATCGATACTCTGCCTACCCCAGTGGAATAAGTAAGAAAGTAAATTATATTATCTCGGCGATACAACATACAAGAAAAAAACATAGATTCCAATTCATCACATAAACAAATGCCCCTAGAGAGATTCGATCCCGCAACCATGAAAGAAAGTAATGAAAATATGCCAAATCGCCATTTCATAGCTTATGCAGATCAAGAGCCAGATTGGTTCCATACATTTTTTATTACATAAACATTAACGTTCAATTTATCCCCAAAGTGGTTGGCAGAGGTACCAATACTTCTGAACTCTCATGGCAGCGCCATCTAGGGTCCAGAGAAGGTACCCATATTTTGCTTGGACAGTGTACGCACGTCATAGGGGGCAGGCCTATCGCCATTTCGTACGAACACACTCATATTTTACAAGTACAACTTAGCTATGTGGGTTTCCTTACGATGTTTTCCCTCACCGTTAACAACTATGATTCATAAAATACACATACGTATTTAGAAAAGATAAATTGGTGTAGGCCCGTCCTGGGATTTGAACTCACGCCCCTTTTGTTTTCGGACGGGTGTTCTGCCCATTATTGGGCTATCATGTAATTTTTTATTAAGCCAAATATAAAAATTTCACGTATGTTGTGAATATATTTATTATTTTTTACCTATGATGTTTACTTTGTAACAGCTAATGCTACAGCGCTGAAACGGTCAGTCATTTTATCAAATGAAAATCGCTTTTAAAATGTTTTCATTTGCAATATCAAACAGAATTTAGTAAATTTTCATAATACTTACGCAAGAAAATTTTTATTTAGAATAGTTTTAAGACACTCAAAAGTACTTATAACGGTGTAAAACAGCATAACATTCTATAAATAAAAAATAAAATAAAATAATCATTTATTTCAAAATAAAAAGATAAATCTTTGTTTTTTGAACGTCAAATTTTAACTTAATACTAAGTTTACTTCGGATTCGGAAGGTGTTTTGTTGAGAGAAGAACCCGTAAGAAACTCGTCAACACACATCTTTTTTTAACGTCCATTACAATTTTGGTGTTAGCCCGGAAACATCCTGCACAGAGCCCTGATGACACCAAGCCACTTCATCATTAATGTAATCATTGACATTGTAATAGGCTTTCGAACTAAGATTTCTTTTAACTGCTGCTTTGAATTTTGTTTCTGTTAAATTTAAAATGTCCTCAGGTATTTTATTATACATTTTTACGCATAACCCCATGAAAGATGTATTTACTTACTCTTACTCCAATTGCTGTGTAGTATCGGCTTAGAATAGCACTACCCCATTTCTTCCGGTGGGTGTACGTAAGAGGCGACTAACGGTATTGGGGCTTTTAAAGAATTTTTGGGCGATGCGGTTGGAGACCCATCACCAACAACCTTTATTTTACCAACTCAACTTTCCAAAAGTGGCTAAGAAATATCTAATTCCTTAGCTCTGGCTACCCCTTCTAGGGATTTACAGCCGTGAGTATATGTATGTATGTATATTACTTGTTCAATTGTATTAAGATGTAGATAAAAATATAATTAACGATAAACCATCTAACCTATATCAACCTACATACGTTTTACGGAGTTAATTCAATAAACAAATACTCACGGTTAGAAATCCCAAATAGGGATAGCCTGGGCCTTGCAATTAATAATTGCTCAGTCTCTTTTGGATGTTAGTCGGAGAAAAATTAGTAAAAGTAAAGTATCGTTGGTGATGGGACTAAGATGACATCATGTGTTTCATGTCTTTAATTGGTGCTTTTTAAGTGATGTTTGGGCGATGTGGTTGGAGACCTGTCACTTAAAACATTTATTATTACCATCTTTTCCCCAATCAACTTCCAAAAGTAGCTGAGGAATTTCTCATTTCAAAGCTCTGGCTACCCCATTAGCGATTTATAGCCGTGAGTATATGTATGTATATATGTCTTTAATGTTAATTTTTTTTGCAGCACGAAATATTGGTGTTACGGTTACGGTGCCGAAATTAAATATAGTAATTTGTAGTATAGTATTAATATGCCGCAAGAATTGATTAAAATATGTTCTCTTTACAGTACTTTGTTATATATTTAAATTACCTACCTACCCAATACCTTAACATAAATAAATATCAACTTACCGGTACGTACGTAACCATAAAGTTCCGGCTTGCCAGCCATGGGTGTCGTAAAAGTTAAAGCGTCGTTAGCTAGCGTTTGGAGATTTTTAAGTGGTTTTTATTTCAATATTTTATTTCTACCATCTTAAATTTCAAAAGTAACATAGAATTTCAAAGCAGTAAAAAATTATTAACACCATCTGTACGAAGAAACTATCATGATTATACTATATAATAGTCCAAATCAAAATTCATAGCTTTCAGGAAGGGATTGTATTATACGCTGCCAATTGTATTTCTTACGAAAACCGTATTGTTTATAAATAATGCTTTTTCGTTACAGTTTTTCTTTTCTTTTGCACTGTGTTCAACTCTTTTTGTACAATATTTATTATCACATTCATTGTGAATGCAAAATTAAACACAACAGTAACATAATTAATAATAATATAAATAAGTTCGATCCCCGCCGGTGTCCAAATTTTCCTTTACTTTATTTATAGGTATATGGGCATTTTGTAAGTGATTTGTCTGAAATAAATAATTTTATAATTATAAGTTTTCTCATGTCTTTTTCACACTCACCTCTCCCATGGCCGAAAAAGAAAATAAAAAAAAGGGACAGGTGTTGTTTTGTGACACTCCCCGAAGAAATAACAGTCGGTCGGAGTCAGGTACTCTGGTTCAAGAACCGACGGACGATCCGAGCCGTATCGAGCAGCACCTCCTTCTGTATTTGTGCTGAAACTGACACGCCACAGAAATTCAACCGCCTCCAGATAATCGCGAGGCTGGTTGCAATTAACCTGTTCACGGACAAAACAATTGGGATAATGTCTGTGGAGGTCACATTCCAGAGGCCGGTGATCACGTGAGCCAGATCGAGATACTTCAAACACTTCTCAGTTTCGGCTTTCACGAGACCCACGTCATGAGGGATAGTGACATCCACTAGAAACACCCTTGACTGTGACCGTTCCCATATCATGATATCAGGCTTATTCGCTGGAATAGTCCTGTCCGTGATAACGGATCGGTCTCAATAGATTTTGGCACGGTCATGTCGGTCATATGGCAGGCTCTGTTGCAAGAGTCCGTTTTTCAGACCAAGCTCCTGATGTAGGATTTTGGCTGCTTGGTTGTGTCTGTGCAAGTACTCATTATAGTATTAAGTATTATTATTAAAATAAAAAAATGTCCGTAAGAAGTTGCTACGAAATTAAGTTGACTTATTCTCAATGAATGGTGGCAAGACTTGACGCATAGACTTAAATATATACTACTTACTCACTAATACTTGCTGTCAGCTTGAAATAGCACTACCCCTTTTCTTACCATGGGTGATCGGAAGATGCAACTAAGAGTATCGGGGCTTTTTAAGTGGTTTTTGGTTGATGCTGTTGGAGACTCATATATATATATAAACATTTATTTTGTAATATTTTCCTTACTTAACTTCCAAAAGTCGCTAAATAATTTTCTGTTTCTGAAGCTATGGCTACCCCTTTTAGGGATTAATAGCCATAAGTACTTACTAACTCTTCTTGGTCTAACCTAAAGAAATGGACTCGATAAGTTCAAAAACTATCAAAGTCCCGATAATTTTCTAACAACTTAAAAACATCGACAAAGATAACCGATTGAAAGGACAAATCGGAAAGCAGTTTGATATTCCACTATTCACTAAAAACGCAGAAATAGGAAAACTGATGAAACGCTGCCAATGTTTTTATTGAATGCAAACTAAAGCTGCATTTTGCATAAGTTCATACATATGTATGGAGTGCCTTCGACGCGGCCGGCTGTATGCAAATAAAAGAATACCAGGAAAAAATATGAAGGCGAAATTTAACTAACAATTTGTAGGTTGTTAATTTTTGCCTCCGTCGCTGCTTTTATGAAGAATATTAGAATAAAAGAGAAATAGAAAGAAATTACATTTTCGGATCACTTTTCTTGTTTAAAATTTAATGACTTTGTTAAAATAACAATCGCAATAGTATATTTATGACTACTAAAAGAAATTTCCCTAAAAATATGATATAGTGTTGGATTGTTTACCTCATAATGAGACCATAGAGAGAGTGCTCAAAAAAGAAAGCTTCCGAAGTATGAAAAATAAAAGACCATGTATCAGAAGATTGATGGATGTCGCTATGTAGTGTCGGCTTAGAATAGCACTACCCCATTTCTTCCGGTGGGTGTACGTAAGAGGCGACTAACGATATTGGGGCTTTTTAAGGGATTTTTAAGGAAAACCCATCACCAACAACCTTTATTTTACAATCCTTTCTCCACGCAACTTCCAAAAGTGGCTGAAGAAAATTTTTATTCCTTAGCTCTGGCTACCCCTTCTAGGGATTTATAGCCGTGAGTTTATGTATGTATGTATGTATGATGGATGTGAACAAAGCTGGTTTTTCAGGATCGCTCACAGTGGTGATCGATAGTCTCTGCCTACCCCGATGGAAGCTAAAACCGTGAGTATATATATGTATGTTAAATAGGTATAGGTAGGAGTTCATTTATATGCTGTGGTTAATAATTACTTTGCTGATCATTCCAATCGATTTATTAATTTGTAGTAATTAATATGTTTTTGTTTTTTTCTTGTAAATATGTAATGGACAGTCGGTTAGTAATGAATTCTTGTTTCATGAATACACACAATTGTATCAAATCAACTATTAGTTTGTTACTTTTAGGAGTTTAATCAGGAAAAGATAATAAAATAAATAAAAACGCCGTGTAGTGTCGGCATAGAATAACACTACCCCATTTCTACCCGTGGGGGATTATAAAGTAAAGGGGCTACTTAAGTGATTTTTGGACGATATGGTTAGAGACAAAAACATTTATTTATTACTAGTGGATCAGCCCAACTTTGCACGGGTAGCGTAGTTTTAAAAATATTTGAGGTTTCTTTAATTACTGCTCAACCTTTGTGAAATTTAGAGCAACTTATAGCACTACACTGAATAGTGTAGCTTTGTGATTGTGAAAGCGCTTTAATGAACGCTCAGTATCTCCGAAAATACAAACATGCAAACAATCAGATTTACAAACTTTTCATACATCATACATATACTCCCGCGCCCTGATTACGTATCTTTTGCAACAACTATTGTGTCGCAAGTTTCAATATTGTCGTATTATTGAATAGGTAATAATGTACACTTTTTTAAATGAGAGATGAATGAGAGAACTATAAACTAAGAGTGAACCAATATAATCAGAATGCTCCGAACTGCTAAGCTATCAGGAGTTACACGTGTTATTGTAAGTCAACCATATAAGATAGACATATGCTGTTGAACGATATTTTTTAGACAATTTTGTGTGGAATATTTCCGTCTTACATGATTTCTATGTAACTATAACCATTAAAGCAGCCCACGCGACGGAAGCTTAAAAAATGAAGTAATTTTCTCCTCTTTCCTAAATTTCCCAAAATTCCCCTTCACTACTCTACTGAAAAGTATACTATAACCTGCCCAGAAGTATAAAGAATAATTCTACATAGTTTCGTCAAAATCCGTCGAGCAGTTTTTGTTTCCATAAGGAGCATACAAACCGACAGACAGACAAAAATTTTAGTGATTGCATTTTTGACATCAGTATCGATCACTAATCACCCCTGATAGTTATTTTGAAAATATATTTAATGTACAGAATTGACCTCTCTACAGATTTATAATAAGTATAGATTACTATCTTTTCCCCAATTAACTTCCAAAAGTGGCTGAGGAATTTCTCATTCCAAAGCTCTGGCTACCCCGTTAAGGTATTTATAGCCGTGAGTTTACGTATGTATGTAATAAATAAAAATCACTTAAAAACTTCATCGGGTTTTTACTGTCCAGCATTAAACCAGTATTACGCAGAAAACACAATATTGGCAAAAATCGAACTGGAAGTCAAATATGCAGTGCTTTTTCAGCAAATTTTCCAATTACTTTAGTAACAAAACCTGTTCATTCTTAGTAGTTTGTTAAAATCGTTTCTGGTGTGCAACACATGCCAGTTGGTGGAGCAACTACTGGGAAAACTTAAAACTGTAAATTAAGCTCGAAAGTACGTTTGGGGACTTACAACAAAAGGTTTGTTTAACCTTCTCTATTTCGCAGGAATTCCCAAGAAAATTGTGGAATTGTTAGAATGTTTTACAATATTTTAGATTGCGCTGTTACCCTTTAACCGCTGTATAATCTTGCAAAAAAATGTGCCCCTAGCGCCAATCACGTATTTTCAAGGTCAACTATAGTGTTGTGCACCATTCACAAATTTTATATTTTTTTTTCTTGATTTTAAGAGTAAAATTACACGTTTTACGAAAATCTAATGCTTTTTTATAAGTCATTAACCTTATAATAAAAATTACCCGAATAAAAAGCTATAAGCATTGATAGAGTATAGTTCATAATTCTACTAAATACGTCTTTGGGAATCCCTATTGTTGCATTTATACAACCTCGGCGCTAAAATTAGAGATAAACAATAGCGTAGATAGTGCGGAAAGTGAAATTATTTCCGGTTATCGATGTTATTCATCGAATATGAATACATGCAGATTGTTTATGATAAAGGGTAATAGAAAGTAAAGTTTTCTTGTTTAAAAAAACAGTATGGTCAATGACTGGGCATTTAATTGCCACTGCTTTAACGAACATTGTTGTGCTAGTCTCCAAAATAGGTGAGTGTGTTAATTTTCTCTATATATTAAAAAATATCAATTTTATTTGCTTTATGCCAACTAAATATAGATACAATGTTGTGTTTAACGTCTAAAAATAATAATTCTCATTATTTTTTGCAGGTTCTAAGCGTTCGAGATTGGAATTAAACGACGATGTAAATACCCAGGATCTGTTTGAAAAACAGTTCCATGCAGAGTCGAAAACCAGTGACATTCGTGCACCGAACGCAAGGCCACAATGTGAGAATAACAACGTTTGGTGCCGACCAAAGAAACGAGCAATTCACTCATCTAATTCTTGAAGAGCTAAATAAAGTATATAGCTCCGTGTTTGCGTAGCCGGGCTTATGTAAAAATATTAAACTTTTTAAACACACTGAAAAATTGTCACACACAAGACATTGATTTAACGGAAACTGAAAAAAATTAACTTACAGGTAAAAATAAATAAACATAATATTTTATTAATAAAACACTTTAATTATTCAATCATGGGTTTTCTTTTACATTCTTCCACCACTAGGCTTTCTGTGAAATTCTGTGATGCAATTTTCTAAACATAAATAAGTGTTACACTGTTTGCACATATATCTAATATTTTGGTTTATTTTTCAGAGCGCAAACTCTGCAACGCTGTCTTTTCTTATTTGGTATGGTCACAGAAAAATGTTTGAGAACATCATTTGGTAAAAAGCGACAGGGGTCATTCTGAGCGCTACGCGATGTCGAAGGCACCGGTTCATAGTCGTGTATTTTGTTTTTACTAACGATTTGCCGTATAACTGCCAGCTGAAATTCACAAAATGGTTTTCTGGGACAATTATTAATAACTTTGTATGTGTAAAATGCATTCAACATAGACATGTCGATTATACGAAGTGCTAGTTTTAAATACCATCGTCTTGTTTTCCTTATGCACGATAAAGTACTCATCATCATGTCTGCGGTGTCAACCACTCCCATATTATTAGTATAATCAAGTACACATTCAGGTTTCAATTTTGGCAGACCAGTAGCTCTGTCTTCCTTATTTGACGGTAATAATTTAGCATCATGCATGGTGCTAATCATGGTTACCGCTTTTTTATCCTGCCATTTTAAAGTCATTAAAGGAGGAGAATAGCGAGCATCAACTTCTCCTTTAGACAACTTATTAAATTTAGGCATGCCTTTTCTATTTTTCTTAACTGTACCGCATGCATGCGTTCCGTTATCTTTCAAATAACGGAATAACTTAGGACTCGAGTACCAGTTATCCACAAAAAGTTGCCTGTTGGTGTTAAAGTATTCCTTAAGGAGAGCAACCACTACTGACCCGCTCACCCCCAAATCAGGAATCTGCTCAATATCCGTTTCCGTTCCACAATAGACAATAAAGCCCAATATATATCCCGTTTTAACATCGCACAATACGAACAGTTTTATTCCAAAGCGATTTCTTTTTTTAGGCAAGTATTGCTTGAGTACAAGACGGCCTTTGAAAGGGACGATACTCTCGTCGATACATAATTTATGGTGCGGTGTTAAACCGCTTTTAAATTTATATCGTGCATGATTTATGACAAATTGCAGTTTATGTAATCTTGGTAATCCGGTGCTGACGGAAAAAACATCAGTGAAATGCATCATAGCCAAAATTAAACAACATTTATTTCTGTTCATGGTCTTATGAAAGATTGGTGAGCTCAGTAGTGGATCCGTGGACCAATGTTCTTCAATAGATATCCTTTTATTCCTGGTAAATAACATTGTTACCGCCAAGAACAAATAAATGTCTTTCGCATCAACGTCACGCCAAGCATGGGTTCTCGAATGTTCTCGTATATCGACACGTCGAACGTAAAATTGGTAATACCTGTTGGTACACCTGACTATCTCAGCCACCAAACCATCATCGACGAAGTATTCGAAAAAGTCTAGTTCATTAGATTCGGTCGAAAGGTTTATTTCTGATAAAAATACCAACGTGAAAATCATTAAATGGTTGTACGATTGGCATCTTTTCCGTTTCAGTCCAATGGAATTCATTGTCACCGCTTTCCTAAAAAATAAAAAACAACATTTAGTGAGTTGTAAAAAATAAAAGGAATTGTATTTATAGAATTATTAGAATCAATCAAATTTGGGTACATACCTCCTCCTCTTCTAACTCATTATCGGTCACAAATTCTTCTACATCTTCCTTGTAACCTTCTAAAATCCTTATTAATTCCTCTGCACTCGACATTTTGCGATTCAAACACGGCCACAAGACCCAATGAAATAAAATAAGTACCCACTATTTCATTTATAATTCTTAACAAATAAAACAGATGTACCCTCACTATTATCATTATGAGTTCGCTTATGACGTCACAAGCGGTTGCATATGTACAACTCCGGCGCTGGACTTCTTTGATAACGTTAAAGTACTAGGGTTGTTACTAAAATACAATTTAGTAAAAATCATCTATCTAATTGTTATATGAATCTACCTTAAATCATGTTCGGTTTTAGATATTATAATTAGAAATAGGTTCACACAGCAACAAGCATTGAATTACTTTTTAATTCTGAATGCCTAACCTATTTGTATATTATTTGAGTAAACTAAAGTTTGCATTAAGAGTAATAAATAAACTAATGTGCTACATCACTACTGTTGTATTTATACAACTCTGGCGGTACAGGTTAAGGTCAAACCTGCATTTTGCGATGGGTTTTATGAATTTTTTTCACCGTTAATTTGGTGCTTTGCATAAGTGGGTTTAGGGAAAAGGAAAGAAATTCCTTGAATGGCAACGGTGGTCTTTATTTTATTATGAAACTGCTCCTACGTAAATAAAAATATGTTTAAAAATAACTTTGGAGACTTAAGTTGCAAATTTACAACTGCGGTGCTAGGGGCTCAGAAATGATAAGTTGCTTATATACAACTGCGGCGGGTAATGGGTTAAAACATTTTCGTATCAGATAGTTGAATTTAATTGACGACACATCCGTGGTCGTGTGGATAGGTGACTAGCTTCTCGGCCCGGAGGTGTATGTGATGAACAAAAATATTTTATTTATATTAAGGAGGTGTATTATCAACTTGAAAATCAATTTAAAATATTTTTATTATATCGTGGGTAGTTGTTTTACCCTGTAGTTTCTAAACGTATGACTGTTTTATGCTCACGTAATATAATATTACCAAGTAAAAACTTAACTCTTTACGGACATTGTCTTTTTAAGAAATCCCTTAGAATTTATTACATTTACAAGATGCATCTAAATTTCTTACTGAACGTATTTTTTTACGTCTATTATATTATTAATTTGGTTGAGATCTTACTTGATGCAAATTAAAACGTTACCTCTTGAACTTAGACTTTTCGATTAGTGATCAAAATGTTTAAAAAATAAAGTTATCTAAAACAAAAAGTTATTTTTTATTATCTAGAGCAACTTTTATGCAATCATCCTGATTATAGCGTAAACATACCGCAATTAGCGTTGTCAAAATAATTTAGAAGCTAATTGGCAACAAAGCGATACGTGTTGGCTCCTAACTTAATAATATCCATTAGTTTGAAACGAGTTGCAACTTGTCCAAACTGAACTTAGTCAAAGGGATTCGGCTAATTTGATTTCGGTGTTCGTCGGCCACAGAGGGAGGATGTGTCTGTTCAACAGTAACCTACTTGTTAAGGGGAATATGTTGGTATTCAGTTAGGTTATTGTTTTGTTAGCAACTTAGTTAAACGTTCCGTATAGAGCCGTTTATATTTAGCTATTAATGTTTGATGTTATTTATTTTGTAGGTACTTGTAATTTTTTTTGGAGTGGTTTATTAGTTTTAAGGGTAGACAATATGTAGCTACACAACTACATATGTATGTATGTATGTTATAAATATGTTCAGCGCTGAAAATAGTGAAATTGTAAGAACACAATTGTAAAAATACAGATATACACTAGAAGAGTCGTGTTGTGAAACATAAATGAAGTCAAAACAATGCGTACAATTGACACATTAGAACAAGACGTCTCGCGCTAGTTTGTTACGTTAAGATATACGAAGCGGCGTTCTATTTAGCCCTAGCTCCATGAATAAACCATCAGTCGAATGTAGAAACTATGTTACGTGAAATGTGTTGACGATGCCAACTGCTCCGCTTTTAAGATAAGCGGGATTTTCATAAGTCATTTCGTGGGGATGAGGTTTAGTTTTGAAGTTGACAGTAAAATTTGATAGATTTGAATAGTATTTCAAGAAAATCTTTTATCGACAAACGATAATCATAATGTACACAGCATATTAAATTCAATGATTTCTGCATTGTATATTTTTAATAACTGGCGACAAGTTGAATTGTACAAGTTATTGTATGTCATTATTTTTTATTTTTCTCTGCTAATAAGGAAAATGTGGATTAATAAACGTATCCACCTACACGTATGATGGTAATCCCAAAAGGTGAGCCAGAGGATTAAAACATGCAAGGATTGTTTGTGATTATTTTCCAAACCAATAGCTAAATAAATACTTAAAAGCTCTGGATTCCGAATTCACCTCGTTCGACTCCCACAGGAAAAGATGGGGTAGAACAATTCTATGTTGGCATTAAACAGCTAAAATATATTAAATATTTAACAGTGCCAAGGTAGTGAATAAAAGAGACTTGAAAGCAAGCAACACAGTCAATAAGCTCTAACAGCAATGACATGATTGAAACATTCTCTTTTTATAATTTGCAATAAGATAGCCTTTGCTGTCTTCAAACATAGAAAGTGTGAACATTTATTAAACTAAGAAAAAGAAAGTATTTTTGATGAAACATACAATTGATGATGATCTTGTGTTTTAGATCTTTTTTATTTCTACATAATGTATACTCTGAAATTGAAATGGTTCAGTCCGATTTCCAGTCAGTTTTAGCTTGCCTTGCTTTGAAGAACACTGTCTTTTATAAAATTAATGTTATGAATAGAACAAGTGATTGGTAAATGGGATGGAAAATCATGATAAATATTTAATTTTTAATTATCATTATATTCATTAATTTAATGGCGGTTGGAGACCCATCATCAACAACCTTTATTTTACTATCTTTTGCCCACGCAACTTCCAAAAGTGGCTGAGGAATTTCTGATTCCTTAGCTCTGGCTATCCCTTCTAGGGATTTATAATAATAATAATAATAATTTATTTATTTAATAAAGTAACATTGACTCATTATGTTAGTAGTACTTATTTTAAGATGTTAGTAGGTCTACAAAAAAAAATATATAATATATTCACAAATTAAATAAAAAAAATTAAAAAAAAAATTAAATTACCTAATTAACTGACACTCGGATCAATGTCACGGTATACCAGTCGATACAGCGTAACAATGACCCAAGTACCGACAATCTAACCTATCAGCTTTAACGTTTAGAATGCTGTTGGTGCTGCCCCGCACTTGCCGCACCAGGGACGCGCATCGTTTGCGCATTGTCGCGTAAAAACAATCTACTCTCGCGTCCGCGAACATCCCTGATGCGCTACAGAACCGTGGCAGCCCCAACAGCTGTCTAAACGCATTATTATATTGTACTCGGAGAGCGCTATACGAGCTTTGAGTATATCTCGCCCACAGGCTGCACGTGTAAAATGATGTGCAGTATGCTCTAAAGAGCGTAAGCTTGACCTGTACCAAACCACGCGCAAACCTGCGCGCCAGCATATTCGCTCTCACCGACAACGCTCTCCTTTCCCTTTCAATGTCCTCATCATCTTTGAGGTCGGGCGTCAGTATGTGGCCTAGGTATTTAAAGGAAAATACGCGACTTAAAATTTTTCCGTATAACTTAACAGGTGGTACTTTATTTAGGCGCTGATTCCCGGCCTCAAAGACCATGACATTGCTCTTTTTTACATTGTAAATCAAGCCGTGAGTGTCAGCGTACTTCTCGCAGATAGTGGTAAGCTGTCTTAACCCACAAACAGATGCACTCAGCAGCACCATGTCATCCGCGTAACTAATGTTATTAAAACTGACGCCATCGATATGACATCCAACCCTGGTGCTACTGAGCTCTCCTATCAGGTCATTGACGTACAGGTTAAAAAGTGACGGTGAACTCAACCCCCCTTGTCTCACTCCGCACTCCAACCTATATGCGCGGGACAACGCACCTTCCCATTTTACATTATTTACTTTGTTTTGGTACCAGAATTTAAGCATATTTATAATGTCATTAGGAAGCTTTGCTTGTTCGAGCTTTTTCCACAATAGGTCATAAAAAACCAGGTCAAAAGCCTTGGAAAGATCTAGAAAGCAGGCGTATACCGGAGTAGTAGTTGATAGCATGCTTAAGACTCAGAACCGCAGTCTCCGTTGACAGTCCAGGTCTGAAACCAAACTGGTTATCATGCGGTGCGTAATATTTATTAAGCTGTGTATTAAGCATGCTATCAAACACCTTAGAAATAACTGTTGCCAAAGAAATCGGTCTGTAGTTGTTTTTGTCCGATATGTCACCCGTTTTGTTTTTCACTATTGGGATAACAACCGTTTGCAACATGTCACTAGGTAAATAGCTATGACTCAGACAAAAATTAAATAACAAGAATAATACTCGAGGAAGGTGAGCTCCAGCATATTTAAGATGTTCAATACTGAGCCCGTCGTGGCCAGGGGATTTCCCCCCACTCATGGATTTAATTGTGCGCGAAATCTCTTTGACGGTACAAGTTACTTCCCTCCGCTCTACGGGCTCAACATTCAGCATCGCCTGCGAACTTCCCAAGGTGGACTTAACAGAAAAGTGGTCCATAAACAAGTTGGCAATATCCTCTGGATCACTCACCCCATCGACACTCACGGGGAGACCAGGCCTACACTGCAATTTGTTTGTGTGTTTCCAAAACGAACGAAAATCATTTTTTACATGATGTGAGGCTAATATATCCATTTTTATTTGGTTTTCATTATCCTGACACCATTTCAAACGAGACTTAAAAATTCTTCTCGTATCGCTCATACTCTTATATAATTTACCTGAATTGGGCTTTCCGTTCCATACCCACAAGAAAAAGGCACGCCTGGCTTCCCGATGAGAATCAGAAACATGGCGGTTCCGGGAACAGACCCGTGCTTCACCTCGTTGTTTCACCCAGGTGAAGCACGGGGCATAACCTAGTCCCGTGTTTCACCTGGGTGCAGCACGGGGTATGCACTGGTCCCCATGCTCCAACCAGAAATTTATCGTAATACATAATGTAAATAAAAATAGGTTCTATTCACTTGAACTTATTAATTATTACTTATTATAACTAGGTTTTTCAGATTACGAGCATCATAGATTGATCATGACTGTACAAAAATAATATTGGTTGGAGCACGGGGACTAGTGAATACCCCGTGTTGCACCTGGGTGAAACACGGGACTCTGTTATGCCCCGTGCTTCACCTGGGTGAAATAACGAGGTGAAGCACGGGTCTGTCCCCGCGGTTCCATCCTACAACCCTTTTCTTTTTTATTTGTATCTGACACCCACGACTTACAGTTGATGACCTACTTAGAGCTGTAACAATATTTGAGTACAAACTGTCTATTATTATTTTATGTTCAGCATTATTACACGTCTTATCTGTACAATTTCTTAGCTCATATGGAAAGTCAATGAGTCTAAGCTTTTCGTGACACTCTTTACGATAGGAAACTATCTGTTCTTCACTCCTAACTCCCCACATGACCTCGTTATTAAGTACATAATTTTTAAATAATTTTGGCAATACTACAATGAGATCACATTCTATCACTAACGGAAAGTGGTCTGACCACAGCACGTCATACATAACATACACATTCCGCACTGACTTCGCCGCGGCTCCAGTAACAACACAGTGGTCGAGCCAGCGTTTAGATCCGTGTGCTTCACTTATAAATGTGTACGTCCCAGATGAAATGCCTAAGTACTCAATGTCAATACACGACCACTGTTGTTCCGTGCAAAAGTTAATAAGTTCATTATAAAAGTTTTGGAAGGGGTGCGCATTGTAATCGCCCAATATATACACACTATCTATACTGCAACTATCTATAATAGCACTCACCGAACTTAAGACATCCGTATATTCCGTTAAATTTTTCAGTGAACCCGTGGGCATATAAACACTAAACACTAAAATAGTTTTATCCCGTAAACAAATTTTTATTGCACAAACACGTGGGTTATTGCACTGTATAGTGATCACATTCTGAAAAACACTACGCCTCCACGCGAGAGCCACGCCTCCGTGCGGCCGCCCGCGTAGCACCCCGGCCGCCAGGTCCACCGCCGACACCCCCGTGCTGCTGAACTCATCGCTTATTGTGTTTAAGAACGGTATGTCATCAGGTAGAAGCCAAGTTTCTTGTAAGGCTATAATATCACAAGACTTGCACAAGTCGCGTACAGCATCTACAGACCTTACCACATTTTTACAATTAAAAGTGACAAATTTGTAATTAACTTTATCCATCAAGTGGTTTTCTTAAGGCCGTTACCTGAAACAGGCATTACACTGTCATTTCTTAATTTAAAATGGACAAATCGTCGGAAAATTATCCCTTCAGGCCACAATGATTCATCCAAGAAAAGAGAAACTTTACTTTGTGCAACAATAAACTTATAGGCATTGTAATCACAAACACGCCTCATGGAAATTTTTTCTAAAGCCACTTTTTGCTTCGTTTTGTTAAAAATGTAATCTTCAATATCTAATTCAGATGTATTTTTATGAACGTTGGTAATAAAAAGTGGTATATTTCTCTCTGCTGCGCGAAATTTTTCATTTGTTTCTACGATTACAGTTCCCGTTTCGCTTTCAAGACGTTTTTATAGCCGTGAGTATATGTATCTATGTATGTATGTAAGTAATGAGTATGTCCCCAAAAATTAAAGCCAAGAACAAAGAGCCTTAATATAAAAAATAAAGCAATATAACTATCGCTATACTGCCATTGTATGAGTCAGAAAAATCTTGAATTTTTGATAAATGTATGTGTGCTTTTTGGGTACTGAGTATAGGCGTCCGAAGTATTAAGAATAAAATAGCATGTATGAAAATATTGATGCATATAAACGAAGCTAGAGAGGTTTACTAGAAGGGCAAGCATAAGCGCTATTTTATCGACACGATAACGGTTACAATGAGATGGCAGTATACGATACTTAGTAAGTGCGTAAGAGATGGCTGCTTTATCCCACGCGACAACTAGTTTAAACACCGCTCGTACTAGCCGGGCAGGAACGTACAAAGTGGCGATCAATAGTCTCTGCCTACCCCAATGGGCAATAATGACGTAAATATTTGTATGTATGTATTTTCTTCAACTTTGAAGTGTAGAATTTTGAGATTTATATAATTTTCGACCTACTACTTTATATAATCCTACAAAAGTGTTGTAAGCAAATATGAAAACGTAAACCAAAAATCTGGATTCTATGCAGGTTTTCTTTTAAGGGGTAAAGTTAAATCCTTATCCAATTGTTAAATTACAAGACAAATGAATAGCTTTTAAATTTTGTTCGAAGACACAACGGCATTAGTGTTTTAAACAATTTACAAGCAGTTAACTGCGATTTAATGAAACTTCTAGTTTTTTCCATTCTTGTTCGCAAATTCAATTTCTATCACTTTATTAAGGAAGACCTAGTCAATGTATTTGTTTAAAATTTTGTGCAAATTGCAAGATTCAATTCGAAGCGGCGAGTAAATTAAATAACTTAAACTAAACACTTTTCAATTGAATTTCCAAGAAAATCGCTCTTGTTAAGAAAATGCAATCAGTTGAGTAGTTAAACTACTAAATAAGGACTAGCAGAATAAATTGTCGTGGGTCTTCAAGACCCTCCCATTTATTTAAATTTAAATACAATAATTTACATATCTGCTAACATAAATCTATTAAACCCTGGAAGGGGGCATCAGAAAAATAAATATTTCCGCCATTTTCGAAAGTTGAGTTACATGTAGATATGTAGGTATATGCTATATACTGCTTCCCTTCACAAACAATTCTTATTTTTAAAATTCTTTGCCAGTTGGACTTTTAAAAATGTTTGAAGATTCACAAAGTCTGAGGATATTACACCTTTTAATAACAGTGAGTAAAGACAGATAGATAGAAGTAAAGTACATTGTAATGGAATTCCACTGTCACAGTTAATTTGTTGACACGACAACAGTCTAGCTTGCGAAATATTTTAGTCTAAAACCTTTAATAAATAGGCCAGAAATCTTGCAGAAAAATGACTCTTTAAGCCATATTATCAAAATCAAACATGTGTTTTTCTTAAATCAAATATCCTACCAAATCCTTAACGTTCCTCATTAATACTCGTAATTAAAGAAGCTGTCTGAAAAAATGACTAAAGTTGAAATAGGAAACAATCGAAGTAGAAAGTTTCATTACGAAAATAATTAAGTAAATGGACTTGGTTCGAGACCTCAATCCAAAGTTGTAAGTAACTTTAGTTCGCAGAGTTACCTCAGAACGTTTTGCTACCTATCGCTCTGGGTCCGAGTTCTCTTCTTTTATTGATAAACTTTGATTTGTTGTTTTATAGATAAACTTTTGCGGGGTTTTTTTTCTAATTAATCCGTCTAAGTCAATGGACGAAGTTACACCAAATAATAAGATAAACTCCCATTTATTGCAGTCATTATTATTGTTTCATTTACTAACGCAACTCAATAGGCTATTAAAGAAGCTCTTAAAAACTTAACAGAACACTTCACTGTAGTGGAAAAATTATTACAACTTATTTATGTTATGACCAGTTTTCCAATAAGTTACGGTTTAAAGTTTTAGTTCAAACATAGTGTTTATCATATTTTTGACTTCAACCAAAATTTAACAGTTTAGGGTTGCCGCAAGTGATGATATTTACAAACAGAAATATTGAGCAAAAATTGCTTTAAATTGTCATGAATTTCACAAAAGCTATCTGCTTTTACTGCATATAACATTTATATTACTGATTTCCTGGAAACTATTCTTAACTTTGGCAATGTTACTTATTATTATGCAGGAGAATTTGCCGTGTAGTGTCTGCTTAAAATAGCACTACCCCATTTCTTCCGGTGGATGTACGTAAAAAGCGACTAACAATATTGGGGCTTTCAAGGGATTTTTGGGCGATACGATTGGAGACCCATCATCAACAACCTTTATAAACTTTCTTTTCCCCTCTCAAATTTCCAAAAGTGGCTGAGGAATTTCTGATTCTTTAGTTCTGGCTACTCCTTCTTGGGATTTATAGCCGTGAGTATATGTATGTTAGTATTATTAGATTACAATTCGGAGGAGTTTGGTGAAAAACACTGTGTTTTACATACATACATACATACATATACTCACGCCGTTAATTCCCATTGGGGTAGGCAGAGACTATCGATCGCCACTTTGTACGATCCTGGCAAACCTCTCTTGCTTCGTCTACATCCATCAATCTTTTCATACATGTTTTACATTTATAAAAAATATATTGTTTGATGTTCTGGCAAAGTGGCACACACTCAAGCGTACGAAAAGTTATACCCACTCTAAAAGTTACTATTTCCAGAGGCCGTATTGCTTAGTAATATTTGATATTGGTCAAAAAATCAATATCACTGCAATTAAAAATTTAGGTCTTAGTGACAAATAAATTTAATAAGACTCCTATAACAACACAACTACCAAAATCAATAAAACAAACAAAATCGAAAAAATGTTCATTCGTCATGCCCATTGATCTGTCTACTAAGTCATGCCCGTGCAAAGTTATCGAAAACAACATCAAGCTTTTTGCCAATAACAATAAATAGCGTATTTTGTTTACATCAATGTGTGTTCATTGGTTATTAAAGCGAGAACAAAGGCAGTATCGGCAATGATACGCAATATTCAGACGTAACAATGACAGTTACTGTTGATAGTCGATGGTAATGATGCTACGACTGCGAGCGGATATACAATCAGGAGTTCTCATTCTTTGCCTAATTTTTGTATTATTTTTTTACCAAGATGTCAGGTTTCACTTATAAAATCCCCGAGTCGCCTCTTACGATCATCCATGGGAAGAAATAGGTGAATGCGATTCTAAGCCTACACTACGCAAAAAAATATTAATCTCTCAGTGATATTTACGCAACACATTTGTATTTTTAATACACAAATAATTTCATTCTTTAAATGTAATTAGCCTATCAACCGACGGAAAAACGGTTTATTAAGAAATTAATTGTATAACTCTGTACACCAAATGCTTCCTATAAATATAATTTATTACTACTCTATGATATTTGCCTAACAGCTGTAGCTCCTTCTATTGAGTTTGGGGCTGTTTTCTTTCAATTCTTATTGCAAGCAACAGCAATATCATTATTCTAAGGGCCTTTTGAAATACTCAATAAGAATCATTAGTATTGTTATTGAGAATCAATTATATTCACGGGTATTACAATTACAGCTGTGATTAAAAGTGACCAATGTAAGGAGTAACATTTACTGACTATTTAGTTTAATATAGTTTCTATCTATAGGTATTGTTCTCAATACGAGTATAAATTTGAAAACAAAAAGCTTGGGATGATTCAACTTTAATACACATACTAAAATATGCTCACACAACTATATACTTTTTTAAAGGCTTCTCAAAATAAAGGTCTTGTTTTTAGGAATAATTGTAAAATTAAAATTAAAACAAAGCTGCATTTATAACGGAGTGAACAGATTTTTTGAGACCAGAAGTCATTTATATGTTATATTATGTGATAATTTAAAATGGGTAAGCAATTTCTACGTTAAATTTTGTCTTGTTGCCTTTACCCGGCCAACTAGCACTCGACAAGGTGATTTAGTCATATGGTCTATGACCGAATCGCCCAGTTCAGCCTATAGTTAACCTGTGGACCTATAAGTTTAGCAAAAACTAATTCAAATAATAACTTATGATAGACAAGCAATTTCAATTCATTACATAAATACTATCATATGGAGCTGAAAATTTTATTTTCAACATTGACAACCCTAATATTTTGCCATGAACAAGAAAAATTCAACATTTTATTGCCCTTAATCAGAAAACATTGGCGCCATACAAATATTTAAGATTTACTATTATCAAATAATGTGACTATCGTAATCAAAAATCATTCACAGGTATTTAAAGTGTTTTAAAAATTAGACAATCATAAGAATTATTACGCATTTTACATCATCCTGATACAATACTATATCTCATATTTAAATATTTCAGTGGTCTAACTAAGTAGACAGTGAATGATTAAAATTATTTTTGTATAAAATATCCCACCAAAAACATTTTCATGTAAAATGTTGCCAAAACGAGCCCATATGACTCGCACGGTTAAAAAGTTATCAGATCTCATGTAGAGCCAAGCTTCTAACACTACACGCCCTAACTCTACAAGGCCTAACTTCACAAACTCTACACCTTAGTCAAAATATGTGGCTTGGCCATTTCGCTACATTCACATCGGCTTAAGGTGAAAAATTAATTCACTGTTCTTCACTTTTGTGTATATGTTACGGCTAATAGCCGAAGTGCGGCTGCACCTAGGTTTAGCCAGCTAGTCACATTTAGCCAGGGTTGGTTAGCTTAGGTTAGGTTAGGTTAGGCTATGTATAAAACGAGCGAGCGAAGCGCAGCGGAGCGAGCACTCTTAAATGCATAATCTGTATTTTAAATATATGGAAAATGTTTTATATAAATAGTATTATTCTTATTCAATATTTTCAACATAACATAAGGCTGCACCTAGTTTTAGCCGGCTAAACCTAGGTGCAGCCGCACTTCGGCTATTAGCCGTAACATATATATATATATTTATATTCGCTCTGAGCGACGGGGGCGTATACCCGAGGACGCGGGTTCGATTCCCGCCTGTGTCGATTTTTTTCTTTCCTTTATTTACACTTTATTTATTTATTTATTTATTTATTTAAATAAGGCACACCGGCAGTTTACACAACAGACATAATAGTTGTTATTTTACATAAATAAAAATTTAGTTGTGAAAACCCTTAAAGGCGTACACGACATTGTTTAATTATATTACCTTAACTACAACACTGACTAAACATATAATTATACTGTAACAATATATAAAACATGAAAAAAGTTTATAACAAAGTTAAAACTAGCGATGCAAAACAGGATTAACAAAATTAACATGGCAATTATTAGTATTTCTGACAAATTTTTTTCTTAAACAAACTAAAGGAGTCATGAAAGATGTCAATGTCTTAACTTAATACTTTATTTATTAATCTCTAGCTTCGTTTACATCCATCCATTTTATACATTTTACCTATTGATATGTATAGGAAAATAAAGTTTTACGATAACTCTTTTTCAAAAATTGATTTCACCTATTAAGTAACAAATTTATCCCAGACACCAGTTGTATATTGAGCCAATGAATATAAAAATATAAACTTTTATTGGAGCAGTTAAATATTTTATCGCGTAATAATTTAAATTTTATACACCTTTTGCTAATGCAATAACAGTAATTTGTTCTGTTATTATATTTCAGCTATAAAAGTTTACATCAAATTGTTACTACCTACCTACTATAAAGATAATGATTCTCATTTATTTTTATAACATATGTATATGAAATAGTGTTAGCTCAGCAGGTAGCACACCGCTTATCGTACAGATCATCATCTTTCATTTCGAGTTCAAATCCCGGGTCGGGCCAACACCATTTCATATATATATATGAAATAGTGTTAGCTCAGCAGGTAGCACACCGCTAATCGTACAGATCATCATCTTTGATTTCGGGTTCAAATCCCGGGTCGGGCCAACACCATTTCATATATATATATATATATATGATATAGTGTAAGCTCAGCAGGTAGCACACCGCTTATCGTACAGATCATCATCTTTGATTTCGGGTTCAAATCCCGGGTCGGGCCGCCAACACCATTTCATATATATATATATATATATTTCTTCCAAGCCAATTATTCTGCAAGTTGTTAGCAAAGTAGAATATTCATACGTTCGCCTAAGAAATTTGAGCTTTGCCTACACCAGTTTGTCTTTTTTCAAAGACATATGTGAGTATAATTTATTTTGGATAGTAACAGTGTTAGAGTTAGGAAACCCATATCGCTGAGTTGTACTTACTTACCGAGTGACTTATTCTCTTGATAGGAAGTAAGCCAGTTGGTGGTTTCGATTAATAAAACTATAAAAAATAATTGCTGTGTAGTGCCGGCTCAGAATAGCACTACCCAATTTCTTCCAGTGGGTGTACATAAGAGGTGACTAACGGTTTTGGGGCTTTTAAGGGATTTTAGGGCGATGCGGTTGGAGACCCATCACCAACAACCTTTTCTTTCACCATCTCTTCCCCACGAAACTTCCAAAAGTGGCTGAGAAATGTTTTATTCCCTAGCTGTGGCTACCCTTCTTAGGGATTTATAGCCGTGAGTAGTAAATTATAAATCAGGCCATGCTCGTTCCCACACGAGGTTATAATTCAACACTACCTTGATAAATTAGTAAACCCGATTTATTCGTATCCTGGTTTCTTTTCATTACAGTATTTCTACTAGGCTATAATAGTATACTTTAATTCATAGTATATTTTTTTATCCAGACTTTTTCTATAAAAAGTCGCTGTGAGTTAAAGACTTGTGAATAGTACTTTTTTGTTAAATTGTATTGTTATTTTGGTTTATTTTTCTTGATGCGTAGATATTTTGGCTCACTGGGTGTTTATATAAAAAAACAGAATTGCTTTAACATTGCCTAAAAATCAAGTATTGCGGTAAAATTATTTAAATTAAAACAAATTAAACCCGATATTTCTTCCAAGCCAATTATTCTGCAAGTTGTTAGCAAAGTAGAAAATTCATACGTTCGCCTAAGAAATTGGAGCTTTGATTATTCGAACGTATAATTTGAAAAGATGGAAACGAAAACGAATTCCGGTACCAATTTACCTTAAAACACAATAGAAATGGAATGCTTTCAAAATATGCGTCGGCAATAAGAATAAAAGGTTCGAATAAAATTGACAAAGAGAATGTTGGTATAATGAACCCAGTTTTGTATAGATTTATCAAAAATCTTTAGACCCTAAGACGTGAACTGTGATGGAATCATAATATTGTACTAAGTTAAACTTAAATATTTTAAGTAATTTATTTTGAGCTTTAGGCAGTCAATATACTGAGACGAATAATAATAATAATAGTGAGAAATATAGTAAATTATACCGCAAATTCACAAATCAATCGTCATAGCCGAGTATTAAGATCGACCTTTTGCAGGTTCAAATCCTGAGTTGGGCCGACGCCAATGACCTTTTTTTTAAGTCATATGTGGTTATTTTGTCACAGTTTACAGGAGGCAAAACATTGTGAGGAAACCCATATAGCTAAATTGTTCTTCTAGTCATCAAAAACGTATTCAAAAAGGCTAGTGTCCGTACTCTGAAGAATAAAAGAGCATGTATGAAATGATTGATGAGTGTAGTCGAAGCTCGAGAGGTGAATGAGGATCGTACGAAGTGGTGAAATGTATGCTATAATCAGTAGAACAATATTATAGCACGAAATGTGATTGTTGTGTAGCGTCGGCTAAGAATTACCCCATTTTTCCCGTGGGTGATCGTAAGAGGCGTAAGGGTATCGAGGCTTTTTATGTGATTTTTGGACAATGCGGTTGAAGACCCACCACCACATATTTATTTTACTATCTTTTCCCCACTTAACTTCCAAAAGTGGCTAGAAATTTTCTGATTCTGAAGCTATGACTCACATTTTCAGAGATCTATAGTCGTGAGTATATGTATGTATGTGTGAAATGTTATAAACAAAAATGAGTGTTGTTCTTCATCCACAGTTGTACTCAAAAGTATAATGATTACAGTTTGATATAAATGTAATAGCACTGTTTTTTGAATACTCAAATGTAATAGGATACGAAGCATCATAAATGATTTCTGACAAGTCACTTAATATGCATCATCTCTCAGCGTACCCGAACCATTCATGAAATATTAACGCTCATGAATAAGTATGGATAATGCAAATTTGATAGGGGTTCGATAGGATTACCTTCAACAGTATACAATATCAAAACGAACGTACTTCACTATGCACTTTGCACAAGGGGTTGGCAGAGAAAACTAGATATTGCCAACTAATTTAAAAATATAATTTATTAAAAAGATAATCGATACGAAAAACACTTTGGACACATATTTATTAAAAGTTAACTTAAGTCTATACCCACCTTACGCACAAAAACACACAGTTTATAAATGACAAACAAACATAAATACATCCATATTCTCACGCCGTTAGTTCCTAATGGGTTTTTTCCTATTTTTGTCGGTTTTAAATAACAAGAACTGATTTTGATAAGCAACTTGCTAAAAAACATTATCCTACCCACTGTTTTATTGAAGGAAGTTAGCTTGTTGATAAAAAAATATAAATTGCAAGGGACGGAAAAGCTCTGCCTCCCTCTTTTTGGGATTTACAGCCGTGAGCTTATGAATATGTTTTTTATATTTCTGTTAAGTTCCTTTTATAATAAAAATTTTTACTTTTTCACCCTTAGCGTTTTACAGTTCACTATTCAACTACATATTGTCAATAGTTAAGGATGGATATTGCTGTGACATACAGACAGACAGTGTTAGTCTGACATGACGAAACTAGAAGAGTTCAATTGTCGCTGTTCGACTACGAAACCGTTGGACGAACGAACGAACGTTGAACCGAAATGTTGTATTATTGTAAATGCATTAAAAAGATAATAGCCCTTTCTTAAAAGCTCCATTCAGTTTCTTTGCAAAATCCTTTCAACAAAACCCGATTCATATTTTCCATTTCAGCGGTGCGTCCCGGACTCAGCAAAAAGTTGGTATTATTATTCACATAACACGCCTGAAATAAGTGAGGCTTATATAGAGTGGCGTCATATTTAATGTAATATGTAAGAAATAAAATGGATTCAATAATAAAAAGAGCGTTCGTTTTTGCTCCGATTCTTGTTTTATGGTAATACCTATGTATTAATATCAAATTACATTTAAATTCAGCTGGTGAAAATAAAACTGAGCTGCTAAGATGTAAGCCTGTTGTACATATACTCACGGCTATAAATCCCATGAAGGGGTAGGCAGAGCTAGGAATTTAGAAATTCCTCAGCCACTTTTGGAAGTTGCTTGTGGAAAAGATGGTAAAATAAAGGTTTTTGGTGATGGGTCTCCAACCGCATCGCCCAAAAATCTCTTAATAGCCCTAATACCGTTAGTCGCCTCTTACGTACACCCACCGGAAGAAATGGGGTAGTGCTATTCTAAGCCGGCACTACACAGCCTGTTGTATTATAAACAAATTGAAATGGGGGTCTAAAATAGCAAAAGCCCACATTTTCAGACGGGTTCCGTAAGACGTAAGTTTTTGGGGCCTTTTAAGGGAGTATTGGGCAATATGGCAAAGGACCCATCACCAGTCATCCTTATATATATAGTATATTTTATATTATATTACATTTTATATATATTTTATATTACAGTATATTATAAAAGTATATTTTTTTATCCAGACTTTTTCTATAAAAAGTCGCTGTGAGTTAAAGACTTGTGAATAGTACTTTTTTGTTAAATTGTATTGTTATTTTGGTTTATTTTTCTTGATGCGTAGATATTTTGGCTCACTGGGTGTTTATATAAAAAAACAGAATTGCTTTAACATTGCCTAAAAATAAAGTATTGCGGTAAAATTATTTAAATTAAAACAAATTAAACCCGATATTTCTTCCAAGCCAATTATTCTGCAAGTTGTTAGCAAAGTAGAAAATTCATACGTTCGCCTAAGAAATTGGAGCTTTGATTATTCGAACGTATAATTTGAAAAGATGGAAACGAAAACGAATTCCGGTACCAATTTACCTTAAAACACAATAGAAATGGAATGCTTTCAAAATATGCGTCGGCAATAAGAATAAAAGGTTCGAATAAAATTGACAAAGAGAATGTTGGTATAATGAACCCAGTTTTGTATAGATTTATCAAAAATCTTTAGACCCTAAGACGTGAACTGTGATGGAATCATAATATTGTACTAAGTTAAACTTAAATATTTTAAGTAATTTATTTTGAGCTTTAGGCAGTCAATATACTGAGACGAATAATAATAATAATAGTGAGAAATATAGTAAATTATACCGCAAATTCACAAATCAATCGTCATAGCCGAGTATTAAGATCGACCTTTTGCAGGTTCAAATCCTGAGTTGGGCCGACGCCAATGACCTTTTTTTTAAGTCATATGTGGTTATTTTGTCACAGTTTACAGGAGGCAAAACATTGTGAGGAAACCCATATAGCTAAATTGTTCTTCTAGTCATCAAAAACGTATTCAAAAAGGCTAGTGTCCGTACTCTGAAGAATAAAAGAGCATGTATGAAATGATTGATGAGTGTAGTCGAAGCTCGAGAGGTGAATGAGGATCGTACGAAGTGGTGAAATGTATGCTATTATCAGTAGAACAATATTATAGCACGAAATGTGATTGTTGTGTAGCGTCGGCTAAGAATTACCCCATTTTTCCCGTGGGTGATCGTAAGAGGCGTAAGGGTATCGGGGCTTTTTATGTGATTTTTATGAGACCCACCACCACATATTTATTTTACTATCTTTTCCCCACTTAACTTCCAAAAGTGGCTAGAAATTTTCTGATTCTGAAGCTATGACTCACATTTTCAGAGATCTATAGTCGTGAGTATATGTATGTATGTGTGAAATGTTATAAACAAAAATGAGTGTTGTTCTTCATCCACAGTTGTACTCAAAAGTATAATGATTACAGTTTGATATAAATGTAATAGCACTGTTTTTTGAATACTCAAATGTAATAGGATACGAAGCATCATAAATGATTTCTGACAAGTCACTTAATATGCATCATCTCTCAGCGTACCCGAACCATTCATGAAATATTAACGCTCATGAATAAGTATGGATAATGCAAATTTGATAGGGGTTCGATAGGATTACCTTCAACAGTATACAATATCAAAACGAACGTACTTCACTATGCACTTTGCACAAGGGGTTGGCAGAGAAAACTAGATATTGCCAACTAATTTAAAAATAAAATTTATTAAAAAGATAATCGATACGAAAAACACTTTGGACACATATTTATTAAAAGTTAACTTAAGTCTATACCCACCTTACGCACAAAAACACACAGTTTATAAATGACAAACAAACATAAATACATCCATATTCTCACGCCGTTAGTTCCTAATGGGTTTTTTCCTATTTTTGTCGGTTTTAAATAACAAGAACTGATTTTGATAAGCAACTTGCTAAAAAACATTATCCTACCCACTGTTTTATTGAAGGAAGTTAGCTTGTTGATAAAAAAATATAAATTGCAAGGGACGGAAAAGCTCTGCCTCCCTCTTTTTGGGATTTACAGCCGTGAGCTTATGAATATGTTTTTTATATTTCTGTTAAGTTCCTTTTATAATAAAAATTTTTACTTTTTCACCCTTAGCGTTTTACAGTTCACTATTCAACTACATATTGTCAATAGTTAAGGATGGATATTGCTGTGACATACAGACAGACAGTGTTAGTCTGACATGACGAAACTAGAAGAGTTCAATTGTCGCTGTTCGACTACGAAACCGTTGGACGAACGAACGAACGTTGAACCGAAATGTTGTATTATTGTAAATGCATTAAAAAGATAATAGCCCTTTCTTAAAAGCTCCATTCAGTTTCTTTGCAAAATCCTTTCAACAAAACCCGATTCATATTTTCCATTTCAGCGGTGCGTCCCGGACTCAGCAAAAAGTTGGTATTATTATTCACATAACACGCCTGAAATAAGTGAGGCTTATATAGAGTGGCGTCATATTTAATGTAATATGTAAGAAATAAAATGGATTCAATAATAAAAAGAGCGTTCGTTTTTGCTCCGATTCTTGTTTTATGGTAATACCTATGTATTAATATCAAATTACATTTAAATTCAGCTGGTGAAAATAAAACTGAGCTGCTAAGATGTAAGCCTGTTGTACATATACTCACGGCTATAAATCCCATGAAGGGGTAGGCAGAGCTAGGAATTTAGAAATTCCTCAGCCACTTTTGGAAGTTGCTTGTGGAAAAGATGGTAAAATAAAGGTTTTTGGTGATGGGTCTCCAACCGCATCGCCCAAAAATCTCTTAATAGCCCTAATACCGTTAGTCGCCTCTTACGTACACCCACCGGAAGAAATGGGGTAGTGCTATTCTAAGCCGGCACTACACAGCCTGTTGTATTATAAACAAATTGAAATGGGGGTCTAAAATAGCAAAAGCCCACATTTTCAGACGGGTTCCGTAAGACGTAAGTTTTTGGGGCCTTTTAAGGGAGTATTGGGCAATATGGCAAAGGACCCATCACCAGTCATCCTTATATATATAGTATATTTTATATTATATTACATTTTATATATATTTTATATTACAGTATATTATAAAAGTATATTTTTTTATCCAGACTTTTTCTATAAAAAGTCGCTGTGAGTTAAAGACTTGTGAATAGTACTTTTTTGTTAAATTGTATTGTTATTTTGGTTTATTTTTCTTGATGCGTAGATATTTTGGCTCACTGGGTGTTTATATAAAAAAACAGAATTGCTTTAACATTGCCTAAAAATAAAGTATTGCGGTAAAATTATTTAAATTAAAACAAATTAAACCCGATATTTCTTCCAAGCCAATTATTCTGCAAGTTGTTAGCAAAGTAGAAAATTCATACGTTCGCCTAAGAAATTGGAGCTTTGATTATTCGAACGTATAATTTGAAAAGATGGAAACGAAAACGAATTCCGGTACCAATTTACCTTAAAACACAATAGAAATGGAATGCTTTCAAAATATGCGTCGGCAATAAGAATAAAAGGTTCGAATAAAATTGACAAAGAGAATGTTGGTATAATGAACCCAGTTTTGTATAGATTTATCAAAAATCTTTAGACCCTAAGACGTGAACTGTGATGGAATCATAATATTGTACTAAGTTAAACTTAAATATTTTAAGTAATTTATTTTGAGCTTTAGGCAGTCAATATACTGAGACGAATAATAATAATAATAGTGAGAAATATAGTAAATTATACCGCAAATTCACAAATCAATCGTCATAGCCGAGTATTAAGATCGACCTTTTGCAGGTTCAAATCCTGAGTTGGGCCGACGCCAATGACCTTTTTTTTAAGTCATATGTGGTTATTTTGTCACAGTTTACAGGAGGCAAAACATTGTGAGGAAACCCATATAGCTAAATTGTTCTTCTAGTCATCAAAAACGTATTCAAAAAGGCTAGTGTCCGTACTCTGAAGAATAAAAGAGCATGTATGAAATGATTGATGAGTGTAGTCGAAGCTCGAGAGGTGAATGAGGATCGTACGAAGTGGTGAAATGTATGCTATTATCAGTAGAACAATATTATAGCACGAAATGTGATTGTTGTGTAGCGTCGGCTAAGAATTACCCCATTTTTCCCGTGGGTGATCGTAAGAGGCGTAAGGGTATCGGGGCTTTTTATGTGATTTTTATGAGACCCACCACCACATATTTATTTTACTATCTTTTCCCCACTTAACTTCCAAAAGTGGCTAGAAATTTTCTGATTCTGAAGCTATGACTCACATTTTCAGAGATCTATAGTCGTGAGTATATGTATGTATGTGTGAAATGTTATAAACAAAAATGAGTGTTGTTCTTCATCCACAGTTGTACTCAAAAGTATAATGATTACAGTTTGATATAAATGTAATAGCACTATTTTTTGAATAATCAAATGTAATAGAATACGAAGCATCAAAAATGATTTCTGACAAGTCACTTAATATGCATCATCTCTCAGCGTACCCGAACCATTCATGAAATATTAACGCTCATGAATAAGTATGGATAATGCAAATTTGATAGGGGTTCGATAGGATTACCTTCAACAGTATACAATATCAAAACGAACGTACTTCACTATGCACTTTGCACAAGGGGTTGGCAGAGAAAACTAGATATTGCCAACTAATTTAAAAATATAATTTATTAAAAAGATAATCGATACGAAAAACACTTTGGACACATATTTATTAAAAGTTAACTTAAGTCTATACCCACCTTACGCACAAAAACACACAGTTTATAAATGACAAACAAACATAAATACATCCATATTCTCACGCCGTTAGTTCCTAATGGGTTTTTTCCTATTTTTGTCGGTTTTAAATAACAAGAACTGATTTTGATAAGCAACTTGCTAAAAAACATTATCCTACCCACTGTTTTATTGAAGGAAGTTAGCTTGTTGATAAAAAAATATAAATTGCAAGGGACGGAAAAGCTCTGCCTCCCTCTTTTTGGGATTTACAGCCGTGAGCTTATGAATATGTTTTTTATATTTCTGTTAAGTTCCTTTTATAATAAAAATTTTTACTTTTTCACCCTTAGCGTTTTACAGTTCACTATTCAACTACATATTGTCAATAGTTAAGGATGGATATTGCTGTGACATACAGACAGACAGTGTTAGTCTGACATGACGAAACTAGAAGAGTTCAATTGTCGCTGTTCGACTACGAAACCGTTGGACGAACGAACGAACGTTGAACCGAAATGTTGTATTATTGTAAATGCATTAAAAAGATAATAGCCCTTTCTTAAAAGCTCCATTCAGTTTCTTTGCAAAATCCTTTCAACAAAACCCGATTCATATTTTCCATTTCAGCGGTGCGTCCCGGACTCAGCAAAAAGTTGGTATTATTATTCACATAACACGCCTGAAATAAGTGAGGCTTATATAGAGTGGCGTCATATTTAATGTAATATGTAAGAAATAAAATGGATTCAATAATAAAAAGAGCGTTCGTTTTTGCTCCGATTCTTGTTTTATGGTAATACCTATGTATTAATATCAAATTACATTTAAATTCAGCTGGTGAAAATAAAACTGAGCTGCTAAGATGTAAGCCTGTTGTACATATACTCACGGCTATAAATCCCATGAAGGGGTAGGCAGAGCTAGGAATTTAGAAATTCCTCAGCCACTTTTGGAAGTTGCTTGTGGAAAAGATGGTAAAATAAAGGTTTTTGGTGATGGGTCTCCAACCGCATCGCCCAAAAATCTCTTAATAGCCCTAATACCGTTAGTCGCCTCTTACGTACACCCACCGGAAGAAATGGGGTAGTGCTATTCTAAGCCGGCACTACACAGCCTGTTGTATTATAAACAAATTGAAATGGGGGTCTAAAATAGCAAAAGCCCACATTTTCAGACGGGTTCCGTAAGACGTAAGTTTTTGGGGCCTTTTAAGGGAGTATTGGGCAATATGGCAAAGGACCCATCACCAGTCATCCTTATATATATAGTATATTTTATATTATATTACATTTTATATATATTTTATATTACAGTATATTATAAAAGTATATTTTTTTATCCAGACTTTTTCTATAAAAAGTCGCTGTGAGTTAAAGACTTGTGAATAGTACTTTTTTGTTAAATTGTATTGTTATTTTGGTTTATTTTTCTTGATGCGTAGATATTTTGGCTCACTGGGTGTTTATATAAAAAAACAGAATTGCTTTAACATTGCCTAAAAATCAAGTATTGCGGTAAAATTATTTAAATTAAAACAAATTAAACCCGATATTTCTTCCAAGCCAATTATTCTGCAAGTTGTTAGCAAAGTAGAAAATTCATACGTTCGCCTAAGAAATTGGAGCTTTGATTATTCGAACGTATAATTTGAAAAGATGGAAACGAAAACGAATTCCGGTACCAATTTACCTTAAAACACAATAGAAATGGAATGCTTTCAAAATATGCGTCGGCAATAAGAATAAAAGGTTCGAATAAAATTGACAAAGAGAATGTTGGTATAATGAACCCAGTTTTGTATAGATTTATCAAAAATCTTTAGACCCTAAGACGTGAACTGTGATGGAATCATAATATTGTACTAAGTTAAACTTAAATATTTTAAGTAATTTATTTTGAGCTTTAGGCAGTCAATATACTGAGACGAATAATAATAATAATAGTGAGAAATATAGTAAATTATACCGCAAATTCACAAATCAATCGTCATAGCCGAGTATTAAGATCGACCTTTTGCAGGTTCAAATCCTGAGTTGGGCCGACGCCAATGACCTTTTTTTTAAGTCATATGTGGTTATTTTGTCACAGTTTACAGGAGGCAAAACATTGTGAGGAAACCCATATAGCTAAATTGTTCTTCTAGTCATCAAAAACGTATTCAAAAAGGCTAGTGTCCGTACTCTGAAGAATAAAAGAGCATGTATGAAATGATTGATGAGTGTAGTCGAAGCTCGAGAGGTGAATGAGGATCGTACGAAGTGGTGAAATGTATGCTATTATCAGTAGAACAATATTATAGCACGAAATGTGATTGTTGTGTAGCGTCGGCTAAGAATTACCCCATTTTTCCCGTGGGTGATCGTAAGAGGCGTAAGGGTATCGGGGCTTTTTATGTGATTTTTATGAGACCCACCACCACATATTTATTTTACTATCTTTTCCCCACTTAACTTCCAAAAGTGGCTAGAAATTTTCTGATTCTGAAGCTATGACTCACATTTTCAGAGATCTATAGTCGTGAGTATATGTATGTATGTGTGAAATGTTATAAACAAAAATGAGTGTTGTTCTTCATCCACAGTTGTACTCAAAAGTATAATGATTACAGTTTGATATAAATGTAATAGCACTGTTTTTTGAATACTCAAATGTAATAGGATACGAAGCATCATAAATGATTTCTGACAAGTCACTTAATATGCATCATCTCTCAGCGTACCCGAACCATTCATGAAATATTAACGCTCATGAATAAGTATGGATAATGCAAATTTGATAGGGGTTCGATAGGATTACCTTCAACAGTATACAATATCAAAACGAACGTACTTCACTATGCACTTTGCACAAGGGGTTGGCAGAGAAAACTAGATATTGCCAACTAATTTAAAAATAAAATTTATTAAAAAGATAATCGATACGAAAAACACTTTGGACACATATTTATTAAAAGTTAACTTAAGTCTATACCCACCTTACGCACAAAAACACACAGTTTATAAATGACAAACAAACATAAATACATCCATATTCTCACGCCGTTAGTTCCTAATGGGTTTAGGCAGACACAATCAATCGCCACTTTGTACGATCCTGGCAAACTTCTCTAGCTTCGTTCACATCCATCAACCTTTTCATTCATGCTCTTTTATACTTCATTATTTCGAAAACCTTCCTTTTTTATATAAATGACGAAGTAACAACAATAAAACAGCCTAACCATTTTTTTTCCTATTTTTGTCGGTTTTAAATAACAAGAACTGATTTTGATAAGCAACTTGCTAAAAAACATTATCCTACCCACTGTTTTATTGAAGGAAGTTAGCTTGTTGATAAAAAAATATAAATTGCAAGGGACGGAAAAGCTCTGCCTCCCTCTTTTTGGGATTTACAGCCGTGAGCTTATGAATATGTATATTATTTTTCTGTTAAGTTTCTTTTTTAATAAAAAATTTTACTTTTTCACCGTAAGCGTTTTACAGTTCACTATTCAACTACATATTGTCAATAGTTAAGGATGGATATTGCTGTGACATACAGACAGACAGTGTTAGTCTGACATGACGAAACTAGAAGAGTTCAATTGTTGCTGTTCGACTACGAAACCGTTGAACGAACAAACGAACGTTGAACCGAAATGTTGTATTATTGTAAATGCATTAAAAAGATAATAGCCCTTTCTTAAAAGCTCTATTCAGTTTCTTTTCAAAATCCTTTCAACAAAACCCAATTCATATTTTCCATTTCAGCGGTGCGTCCCGGGCTCAGCAAAAAGTTGGTATTATTATTCACATAACACGCCTGAAATAAGTGAGGCTTATATAGAGTGGCGTCATATTTAATGTAATATGTAAGAAATAAAATGGATTCAATAATAAAAAGAGAGTTCGTTTTTGCTCCGATTCTTGTTTTATGGTAATACCTATGTATAAATCTCAAATTACATTTAAATTCAGCTGGTGAAAATGAAACTGAGCTACTAAGATGTAAGCCTGTTGTACATATACTCATGGCTATAAATCCCATGAAGGGGTAGCCAGAGCTAGGGAATTAGAAATTCCTCAGCCACTTTTGGAAGTTGCGTGGGGAAAAGATGGTGAAATTAAGGTTTTTGGTGATGGGTCTCCAACCGCATCGCCCAAAAATCCCTTAAAAGCCCTAATACCGTTAGTCGCCTCTTACGTACACCCACCGGAAGAAATGCGGTAGTGCTATTCTAAGCCGGCACTACACAGCCTGTTGTAATATAAACAAATTGAAACGGGGGTCTAAAATAGCAAAAACCCATATTTTCAGACGGGTTTCGTAAGACGTAAGTTTTGGAGTATTGGGCGATATGGCAAGGGAAAGGGACCCATCACCAGTCATCCTTTATTTTACTAAATTTTCTTGGTCTGGTAATATTAACTGTTGTCAGTTGGTGTCTGGCTTTCGTACTAATATAATCTTAAATCATTAGTTGGTATGAAGATTTTTGGGCGAAGTGGTTGGAGACCCATCACCAAAAACATTTATTTTACAATCTCACAAGTGGCTGAAGAATTTTCTGGTTTGAAACTCTGGCTGCTCCTTTTAGGGATTTATAGCCGTGAGTGTATGAATATAATGACACCTTTTTTTTGAGATTAATTAAATAAAAATCATAATGAAATCAAAACTATTTGCACCATATATTTATTTTGAGTAATTAATTACCATAAGTAGGGTGGGTCGGTAAACGTTTCTCTCAGTTTTTGTGAGAATTCAAATATTTCGAAACATCACTGGACACAATTACATTATTTAAATTACTCTCGGTAAGTTCGTAGCTGTTTGACGTGGTACATACATATTCACGGCCATAAATCCCAAAAAAGGGTAGCCAGAGATACATAGCTAGAAACTCCTCAGCCGCATTTGTAAGTTGACAGGGGACAATATAGTAAGAATAGAGTATCGTTGGTCCAGGCTATAAATCCCAAGAAAGAGTAGCCAGAGCTAGAAACTCCTCAGCCATATTAGGGAGTTCAAAGAAAACAAGTTAAAAAGTGGTAAAAATAAAGTATCCTTGGTGATGGGTCTCAATGGGTAAAAAGCCCCAAACCCTTAGTCGCCTCTAAGACACCCGTGGTTAGAAAGGGGTAGTGACATACTAAGCCGGCACTTCACAGCAAACGTTTTTCGTGATACCGTAGTACAAATCAATGATGGCTGACTGTGTGCATAAAACTAATTGTATGTGTGTGACATGTACCCCGAGCAGAAGTGCACGTAGTTGGGGTTAATTGAGACAAGTGTTACCATTTCAATTTATTAATATAAACAATCTTGCAATGCGAAATACATAGCTATTACTTCTTAGGTTGCAGATTCCGTCTATCAAAAATATTAATGCCATTAATGCCACTGTGCTATTGGTATGCCTTTTGTACGACCCATTATTCTGCATAATAACAAAGATATATAAAAGGTATGTTATTTACATACACGCATTTTATCTATCGTGATTGTTTTTCTACCTAATTTTTATAAACTGTAGCTTCAAAGGCTAAGTTGCAGCAGCACGGTGTACCTCAGTTGGTCGAAAAGTATATTTTGACGTTGACTAATTAAATGAGAAAAGATAGAACAATTCCTAGCGATTTTTGAGATATCAGAAACTGCGACCATCATTTATCAAGTAGGAAAACGTATAAGCGCGACTTTCTAGTCTATATTAAGAGGTACGGTAACTTTACCATTTAAAAATAAGAAAATAGACAAAACTACAAAATTCTTGTTTTTGGCTTAACAGAGTTCTAAATTAAACATAATTGGTGATATATTTGTTACGCTTTGAGGCACTATTCAACTAGACTTGGACACTTTCTTAATGAGAGAAAAAACAAATGAACAATATAAGTTGTGCGCTTCATTTAGTAAGTAACTTAGGGCTTCTTGCTGAATAATGAAAAAATTCGCATCGCATCGCATCCCACTTTTATGTACAAGCCTTAAGTCGATGTCTTCTTCTAAGGTTTGTATTTTGCAAAATGTGAACAAAAAAATATATAGTGAATGTTGATGCTTATTCTGGAACAGTCAATTTTGCAAACGAATTGACATACATACATATACTCACGACTATAAATCCCTAGAATGGTAGCCAGAGCTAGGGAATCATAAAATTCCTCAGCCACTTTTAGAAGTGCGTGGGGAAAGGATGGTAAAATAAAAGGTTGTTGGTGATGGGTCTCCAACCGCATCGCCCAAAAATCCCTTAAAAGCCCCAATACCGTTAGTTGTCTCTTACGTACACCCACCGGAAGAAATGGGGTAGTGCTATTCTAAGCCGACATACAGCAAAAACGAATTGACCTTTTGACATTAATTTCACTTAGAACGAACTTTCAAAAGAAGGTGATTCTCAATTGGACCTTTTTTCATCTAATTGAGTACAACAAGTACTCCATCAACATACAAAAGTGGTTTAAGGTTGTTTTTTTACAAAAACCTGACATACTATTCTAGGGATGTGTATCCGTTGGAATAGGAGTATAGGTAAGAACTACAATCTTATAAATACGTCTTGGTCAGTCGTGTTTACTGTCTACAAGTATTTTTTCTGTACCTAGTTTTTAACGCTTCTCTTTTAATCAAACCGAAGACTATAGTAGTAAATGTATTATTTTTTGTATGGAAATTCCTATCTTAACAACATTAAAAAAAGTACGTTTACTTTACACTTTTACGGAACTATACCTCAGAAATAGTAAGATTCTCTAGTGACGGGATACACGCACATCTAAATTAGCCACGAACGTCCAACCCAAAGGCTTATACGCAATCTCATTTGTCTTACTTAATGTAACTTTCTGAAACCAAGTAGCCTTTCTTGGATATTTCTATTGATTTTGTATTTCTGTTACGACTCTTGAGAGTAAAAATGTGTCAGCGTGTAAGAATATTGTAATGAAGAGGTTATTTTGCTTTTGATTTTGGCGAAAACTTGTGAACTATATTAATATTATAGTAATAATATTAATATAGTTCTTTGGAATGATGTGTATGTGTATGGAGTATGCATACCAAATCTTTTTGTCGCACCCGTTTTTCCCGTTTATATCAATACAGAGGCGGTACACTAGCAATTAAGACTCATCTATTAACGTTGAGTGCACAAAATGGGACTCACTGATGATCATCAAAATTCTTAGGGTATTTCCTAATGCCCTAGAAAGCTGAAATGTTGTATGTAAGCTAGTATTAGCACACAAACAACAAAAAATTTATAAGACTTGTAACTTTCATCCCCAACCCCTTAAACTAGGGGTTGGGAGTTTGTTTAAGACATGTAATTTTCAATTTTGACGCTAGAGGTCTAATCTGATCTAAAACTTGATGCCCCCAGGTTTATATATGTATAGGTACTCCTAGTTAAAAAATATGTAATGTTACAAACAACTTACAAAAAGAAATGAAATCCCACCAAAAACATTTTCATGTAAAATATTGCCCAGACGAGCCCATATGACTCGAACGGTCAAAAAGTTATCAGATATCATGTAGAGCCAAGCTTCTAATACTACACGCCCTAACTCTACAAGACCTAACTACACAAACTCTACACTTTAGTCAAAATATGTGGCTTGGCCGTTCGTTACTACAAGAACTAATGTATATGTTACGGCTAATAGCCGAAGTGCGGCTGCACCTAGGTTTAGCCGGCTAAAACTAGGTGCAGCCTTATGTTATGTTGAAAATATTGAATAAGAATAATACTATTTATATAAAACATTTTCCATATATTTAAAATACAGATTATGCATTTAAGAGTGCTCGCTCCGCTGCGCTTCGCTCGCTCGTTTTATACATAGCCTAACCTAACCTAACCTAAGCTAACCAACCCTGGCTAAATGTGACTAGCTGGCTAAACCTAGGTGCAGCCGCACTTCGGCTATTAGCCGTAACATAGTTACGAAGTGCGGCTAAAACTAGGTGCAGCCTTATGTTATGTTGAAAATATTGAATAAGAATAATACTATTTATATAAAACATTTTCCATATATTTAAAATACAGATTATGCATTTAAGAGTGCTCGCTCCGCTGCGCTTCGCTCGCTCGTTTTATACATAGCCTAACCTAACCTAACCTAAGCTAACCAACCCTGGCTAAATGTGACTAGCTGGCTAAACCTAGGTGCAGCCGCACTTCGGCTATTAGCCGTAACATATATATATATCACAGATCTGTATTTGAATAGATAACGCAAGTGTCATTTCTTGTATAGAAACCATGCGTGCCATTATTTTTCCACCTACTGTGACGTCACATGAGCAATTTAGTGATGGGAACTCCCCGTCAGCGCGTAAACGATTCAATCGATTATATTCGAGTGCATCGACAGACGAATGATAAATTGACAGAAGAATGATAAATCTAGAATTACACGTGTTTTTTAATAACGCTATTTTCTCATGGTCTCATTTTTATTCTGAGCAACTCTTCCTACATTATTTTCCTCCACCACTACATCTTCTCGGAGAACAACGATCTAAATCAGTGAGTTAATGAGTCAGTTAGTCAGTGAGTAGTTCAGTAGCCTTTATTATTGTAATAACTTGTCCTGATTGATAACCTACCTAATTAACTAGTTTTAATAATTTGTTCTCGGAAAGTTACAAAATGATTTGAAAAAACCTTGAGAAGAAATTATATCTACAAAAAGAAAAGCCAGTAGAAGGCGCTATGACAAAATATAATACAACCCAGAACTAATTCGGATTTGAAATGATGATTTTAAAATTGATTTTTCATTTTCTATCATTATCTGGGCATTTTTATATGAGGACTTCATTACTCGACTTTTATTACAAGTATACCTACAAAATGTGCCTGAATGAAAACGGCACACTTGCTAAGATAAAGACCGCCAAGATACTGGCCCGAGTAATCACATCTTACAACTCCAATTCCCTTCTAATTAATGTTTATCTATACCTCAGTCTTTCTGTTAGAGAAACTCACACACAATATCGTAAGACACGATTAAAAGGCAATTATACTCAGTTGAAAGCCATTTTGTTTATATAAATAAAAACTTAATTAATTCATATATTTATGGCCATAAATCCAAAAAAAGGTAGCCAGAGCTTCAGAACTAGCTGAAGCCATCTCACGACTCACATCTCTCACCAACACCTCAGTCACATTGAGAAGTTAATGGGGGATAAGTTAGTAGAAATAAAGTATCGTTGGTAATGGGTCTCCAACCGCATCACCCAAAAACCATCATAAAAATGACAAATTGAACCCTGAAAATATTTAATATAAATTTAATATATTATGGCTGATGTATTGTTTCATTTTAATTGACATGGAATATTAATATATTTGTTGTAAAAATCTATGCTAAGTATATCATTTAATAATATTCATTAACTATTTTTTAGAATATTATACCCATTTAAATAAATCGTATTCAATAGTTACTAAAATCTTCATCATACATATTGTTATCATACTTAATACATAAATTATTTAATTTTCTTTCCAATAAAGCTAATATTATCAACTGTATTTCTTTTGTAACAGTATCGTAGAATCAAAGCTCAATAAAACTACCAAATACACAACGTATTTCATACGTGTATGGCTGGACAATAATAGTGAAACAGTAGATTTAGGGGTATAAACACATTTCACACGAAGTCAAGGGGCCGTTAAATCTCAAATGTGAGAAGACATTAAGAGCGTTAAGCACTCAACGGATTGCGATGTGAATAATGGCTAAGAAATAGCCAGAGAGAGGGATGGATTTGGGATTGAAAGAAAAATTTTTGTGACTGAATATCCCGACTTTTTTCATATGTTTGTCATATGTGGTGTCATAAATCACGTAGAATTTCTATCACTGTGTGAGCAGTGGTCATTTTTGAATTTTGTCTCATGTGCTAGGGGGTAGGCCTATCGCGGTTTTGGTATAGATCATACGCCTAGATAGTGTCGCGTTTTTATCGCATCGCTCTTGGTGCATGCCGCAGAACATCACAGGATGCCGCCACATATACAAAGGATCGACAAACTATACTAATACACCGTCATAGAAAATACAGTATTACAAGTACCACTTAGCCATGTGCTTTTCTTATGATGTTTTCCATGATAGTTAACCACCATAGTTTATTAATTTAAATTCATAGAATTTAGTACATACCTATTAAAAAAAATCAGTTTGAGAGGTTTTGGACTCACCACTCAAATAACATTATTGTTTTTTTATTATTTTAATGGTGTAGTAATAAAAACAGAACGAGTATGTTGACTTGGTATAAAATTTAGTATTTATAATTATCAGTTGCAATTGCATGGGAGGCGATGAATATTAAATTTTAACGTCATTGTCATTGGCATCCTTATACAAGTGACGTATGATAAAACGAATTTATTGAAAGCTTCGCAATATATGTTTTTACTGTTGTTTGTTAAGTGTTATAGTTAGCTTTTTTTGTTGTAATAGTTTGGTTATTTTGTCTGCTAAGTATATATTTTTCCTTTTGTTGAACGAGGTGACTGGGTAAAGGACTTTAAAGATATTTTTTTGGGATGCTGTTAGAGATCCATCACCAACCATTCATTATTATTTTTTATTATTCTATCTCTCATGGATACAACCTTCTTTTTCTCTTCTTTTATCAACTTGTATTTTTTTTTATTTACTTCTATGCTTTTAGTTTCTGAAATCAATCATATTTTTTCCGAATCCGTCCTAAAAACATCTACGTTTTTAGCTGTGGTTCAGGATAGACCCGTAACTTAGAAGTCATTCGCCACGTAATGGCTGCTACGTGCTTTTGTAAACGACACGTCAGGAATATTGACGTACGTAGCTTTACTTAGATAATAGCGATTAACTGTTGTTTGGATGCAAAAAATATCTTAAATTTTTATGGTAATATTTTATCTTTTTAACTATATTATGATTTACACCATAAAGATTTTTTATTACAGTAATATTTGGAAATATTGTACTGTCACATAAAAGCAGACATACAGACTTAATAATCCATGAATAAAAAATCTCAATGTTCTGGTTAGTAACTTCTTTTTAAAATTGTACATTTCCATTATCCAAAAAGGCAGGCGATTGAAGTATGACGAATAAAAGAGGCTGTATGAAAAGTCTGATTATCGTAAATGAAGCTAGAGAGGTTTGCCAGAATTGTACAAAATTGCGATCGATAGAGTATGCTTACCGCAATAGAAACTAACGGTGTAAGTATATTTATGTATGTACATTTCCAATTAACTGAAATAGATATTTCCATTAATTCTGGTAAACAAAAATTTTTTGGTAAATCAGCTAATAATATAAATATTCTTATGAGAACTGTAAGTATGTTAATGTTTTAAGTTTTCATGGAACAATGATGGTCGTTTAAGTAATAGACTTTTTTAAAAAAAGAACGTTTGATTCAGCGTGATCAACATTTCATTTATCGAATTCGTCTAATTTCGTTCGTCGAAACTTTAATAGAAACTTTTTAGATATACATTTGTAATGTACACTTTTAGGCTGCGTCCCCAGTAGGCAAACTGTTAGCCGCCGACAGAGTGAGCCGCAAATTTGCAGCGAACTGAAATTTGAGTTAGCTGCAGACTCAAATCAATTTTCGTGCGTCGCAAGCAAACTGTAAGAGTTTAGCCGACCGACTGAATTATCACTTTACTTTTGTTGTAATCAGTTTGCAGCAAACGGAGTCACTACGCCCGGCGAACAACCAATCGCCGCCGCCGACTGGAACCGGTTTTGGTGGGAGTCAGCCGCTCACTAAGGTAGTCGGCGCGCGTAACGCTGCAAACTGCGTACAGTGAGTGCAAAACTAGCAAACTGTGAACACTCCATTTGAAATATATGGAAGGGCGTACTAAACCGATACGCCGCTAACTTAGTCGGCGGCTAACAGTTTGCCTACTGGGGACGCAGCCTTAGAGTATTTCAACTCATCTAAACTTTCATAGTTTTATTTCATTCAAATAATGTTGACCAAGAGCATCTAGGAAGTTTATTTTATATGATTTCAATTTAAAACAGTTGCCCCGACCGTCGCATTAGAGTACTAGGCAAACATAGAAAATATGAAAGTCCATTTCACAGAGCATCTAATAGAAACCATATCGTATCTGAAGTCCGCTTGGCGAGGAAATGTTTTTATTTCTACTTATTTGCTGTGGCATCCTAGTATCATAAATTCATTGCATTTATTCATAAAAATAACATTAATTTGAGTTATTCACTTTGAAAGTTTCGCACTGATACTTGTTGTGCATATAACTTAGTTTTTTTAGCCATTCTTGTTTCTTATTTACTACTTTGATATTTGGGTGAAAATTAAAAGTTGGAAATGATTATTCAAGATTCGATCTCACCCGCGACATTGTCAGCATTTTACAACTTATTTTTATTTACTGATATTGACCGTTTAATGTACCGAAATAGCACTTAACCCTTACTAACTTCTACATATTCTAAACATTTGGATCATAATAATAAACTTACAAACTTATAAGTTAGACACGAAACCGTGAGTTTTACAGTTTGAGTAATTTTAATCTATGCAATTTCACAACTGAAAGAGTTAAAAATGAATGTCAAGCACACATTTCACCGCCAACATAGTATAGCAGATCTCAGCCAAAAAGTCTCTGTACATATTATCTAAAGTAAATATTTTAAGCTGAGAAGTACGTGCTTAAGATGAGTTTATTACTCCGAAAAAATAATTGACTAAGATTCATTCCTTAATTTTCCGCGTATCACCCTTCCATAGACACCAAACTTATGATGGCAGTATCAGGAAAACATCAACCGCATTTGAACATTCCAATCACGTCCTATACAGCTCCACATAGCATCAACGTTGCCTCGTAGACAAGAAATTGGCTCCTTTACGGCCTCGTCGCGTAGATTTTATGTTTTTACTAAGCCGGTGGTTACTATGGATAATATTCTACTAAAAAATGTTATAAATATATTACAAGCATACATATACTTACCGCTATTACAGTCGGAAATGTACCCCCTCTTACTAGAGCTTCTGAATTACGAATTTCGTACCTTCTTTTGAAAGTTTAGTGGCTACAAGATTGTAAACTAAGAAAATGAAATCCTCAATTCACCACCAACGTCACCTGCGGGAAGAATTGCTTAGGTTTTTTTAAACTGACACTCTACACCATGGCAAATAAATGTATGATATCGAATAGTGTTCAAATAAAAGCACACGCAGCTGAAACTTCAGATATGGTCTTTAAAATATAACCGATCGAACTCAAACCTCAAACGTTCACGCCGTTTGTTCCCTAAGCGCTTTTTCTTACATAACTTTTTACCACCTATCATCGGAGGTCCGAAAATTCTCCATAAAAAATTCAGTCCTACTTTATATATTACAAAATAAAATCATTGAATTTCATTATATTACTAATTATACATTTTTTATTTACTCAAATTTAATAAGCATTTCAATATATAGACATAATATTCATAAATGTATTTTATACTAATATATAGAAAATAATAATTTGAATCATTTGTGGTTTTATCTATATTTGCTTGCTTGTTGGATGCTTGCTCGCTTGGATACATGAAAGGGGGGTGCAGGGGGGCGGAGCCCTCCTCTATGGGGGGAGTCGGATGGCGAAAGCCCCCTGCAGGCGAAGAAAAGTTAGGTTACATTTAGCTAGGTTAGGTTAGGTTTTGTATTAAATACATAATCTGTTTTTTAAATACATGGAAAATTATTTTATCGAAATAATATTATTCTTCTTCAATATTTTCAACATAGCAGACACTATAATCCTAGTAAGAGTATTATTAATTAGAACAATATGATCATTGTATCTTATGAAGAAAAAAGTTCTTGAAAACAATTATAGTTTCAACAAAAATTTTGGTAGTAACATGACTACTAAAAAACTTATAATCACTAACTGTTATGACCTCCGTTGCTAGTATGAAAAATGTATGAATAAAATAAAATATGACAAATAAACTTAGGAAGAGTGGTTATTATGAACACAAATCGCTAGAAAGACAACGAATATGATTTAGAATTTTACGTGAGCCAATATGGACCCCCCCCCCCCCGAAGGGTATTTAAAGCATGAACGTCAGAGGTACTGTACTTCTAAACATCAAGTGACATTGTCACCTGGTGTTAGTAGTATCGTCGTTTTTGCTTTGACAGTGTGCTCACGATATAGTAACATTAATTACAAAGCTTTTTGAATAAAAATTGTAGGATTATGTAAAAGCCATATTAATTAGTAGCTTTTCGGTTAAGTTTGTTTAAAAAGTAAAAATATCATTGTATGAACACAGTTTTATCCCATCGTTGTTGGATTCAACACTTTAATATTTGTTACGCGTTTTTTGAAAGTTTCATTTTCTCGAGTCATGTTTTCCTTATGTTGTATATGTCGTAGGATGATTTGATGTTTAGGTTTTTTGCAAAAAACCTCGGGATTTTGCAAAAATCCGGATAATTAGACAACGGTTATAATATTTTCTAATCTTACTAGGTTTTTTGCAAAAAAACTAGTTGGTTTAGTAAGAATGTACTTCTTTAATGCTGATTGGCTGATTTCTGATTGCTCGCCTCCACTTATTCTGATTGGTTCGTCATTTTGGTATTGAGACATTATAGCTAGAGTTATAAAGGGTAAGAAATGACGATACTTATTAGATACTAGGAATTAAATATTTTTCTTAACTATTTTGTTGGATAGCCCAGTGGGTAGAACACTCGGTTATCGTGCAAACGACTAGTGTTCAAATCCTGGGTCGGGCCTACACCAATTTGTCTTTTCTAAAGACATATGTGTGGTTAATTTATCATGGTTGTTAACGGTGAGGGAAAACATCGTGAGGAAACCCACATGGCTGAGTTGTACTTAGTCATGTGACAGTGTATTCGTACAAAACGGCGATAGGCCTGCTCCCTATCACGTGAGTACACTGTCCTTGCAAAACGTGGGTACTCTGAACACCAGGTGACAAAGTCACGTGATGTTCAGAAGTATTAGTACCTCTGCCAACCCCTTCGGGGATATTCGGCGTGAACGTTTATGTTATTATGTTATGTTATTATTATTTTGTTGGAGTAAAATTACAATCACGTTCGGACATATTATATACAGATCAAGTTACCCCAAACTAAGTAACACTTGTATTATGGAATACTAACTCAGCGATATATTTAATATAATATAATACACATATACTCATCACATAAATGTTGCTCTCAGCGGGAATCAAACCCGCAACCTCCAGACCGAAAAGCTGGTCACCTATCCACTCGGCAACGGACGTCTTCAATATAGGTAGGAACAATAAAGTAAGTACCTTTTAAATTGTGGTATTGAGGTATTGTAGCTAGAGTTATAAAGGGAAATAATAATACTATTTTTATACTTAGAAACTTTTTGTTACTAAAATTTAAATAACAATCAAATTAAATGTAGGTAGGAACAATGAAGTAAGTACGTCTTAATTAACAACCAATCAGAGATGACGTGCTTATGGGGCACTGCAATCAACCAATCAGTGTACGGTATTCATAAAAACTGACATTTTGTTTCGGAGTCATACTAAAACAACTAGTTTTTTTGCAAAAAACCTAGTAAGATTAGAAAATATTATAACCATTGGCTAATTATCCGGACTTTTGCAAAATCCCTAGGATTTTTGCAAAAAACCTAAACATCAAATCATCCTACGACATATACAATTGGCTTTGCATTTAGAATAACGAACATTTTGTAAGAAAATATATAATATAGAGGATGTTTGTTTTTCAGTTCGAAGCATCATAACAATACCACATTTTAAGAGCATCAATGCCCTTTGTCTCTTGATACAATGGAAGAAATGAGTTAGTGCTATTTTAAGCCAACATAAAACACCGAAAACTAACTGATAAATACCAAATATAACTTAAAATTGACCCCACTATTCTTTCTTAGAGTTTGTTGTATAATGATAAAACGATACCATTTTTTTTGTGAGATACTTAATAAGCCTCATTCACCTTCTACCACCTATAGAGGATGCTGCGTAGAGTTGGTTTAAAATAGCACTAATCTCTGCCCTGCGGGCGTCGTAAGAGGTGACTTCTTGGGTGATGTAGCTTACAGCTCATAACCAAATCTTTATTTAACACACTTTTCTTCACTTAACTTTCAAACGTAGCTGAGGAATTTTCAATTTTAAAGCTCTGGCTACCCATTTGTAACCACCAGTATTGAAGAGAGGTAAAAAATATGCGATTCAATAAATACCATGACATTTGTATTTACTTTCATATTAATAGCATTTGGCACAAAACCTCGCCCTGCGACCTTTAAAAGAAATAGTGTACAGTTGGCGTTCTACCAAAACCATTGAGTGATAGCTCGTTAGGGATGCCAAATTGTATGGAACACTCTCTTTGGTATTGCTTTTTTACTGAGTTCTTATCTAATTCACAGATCAGTGATTATTTTTACTAAATGTAAATCAAATAAGTACATACATAAATCATAAAATGGGATAGCTAGAGCCGCGGATAAAAAAAAACTTATCAATATGTACCTTTACCTGTGTATTATTGGTTTCGAATAGCACTACTCCATTTCTTCCCGTGGATGGTCACAAGAGCAGACTAAGGTTATTGGGACTTCAAAAGTGATCTTTGGGCGATGCGGTTGGAGACACATCACAAACAACCTTTATTTTACAATATTTTGGCCCTAAGACTTCCGAAAGTGGCTGAAGGATAAGAATTCTGAAACTATGGCTACCCTTTTTCTAGAGATAAATAGCCATAGAGTAGGGTATCTGCGTCATAGGCTGATGTTTTACCTAATTCACTAGCACAGTAATCAAATGAGAATATTTACAAAAGAAAATAATTCCATAATCAGAATTATATTAAAACACCGAATATCCATCACTTAGGTAAACGCTATCCCAAAGTAGTCCCTGAACAACGAAACCTTGCTTTTAATTACTCATAACTTATTAAATTAACGTTCAGTAATTTACTTAAACCGTACAAGAGCATTGCGACCAATTCATTCGACGCCCAACTTCTATGATTTCCCAGAGGTCCTGAAAATTAGCAGAACCTAATCTTAGTGTTTTCAACTTTTGTTTGATGCTTTTGAACAAGTTTATAGTCGATTTTTAGGTTTAAAAAAAACATAAAAAAAAGGAAAAAAATACGCATTACTTTCAAAACATTACATTTGTGTTTTTGAAACAGTGTATTGGTTATTTTTATTTTACTATCTGCTTCATCTGCACATAGAAAGCTTTTTGTTTAAATTTATTATACGATGTTTTCCCTCATCTTTAACATTTTTCGCAATATAACGTATTTATTAAGATAAAACCAGTGTCATTTGCCTGTTTCCAGATTTTACCTATAAATATCTGCATCTGAGGCTGTTCCTTTTTATCTTCTTTTGAACTTGTTCTTCTGACCACTAGTCCTTATTGTATTTTTATCGATCCGGTGTGCTAAGTTCGTATCAATTTCAGGATAATTTTCTAAACTTAAACGGGGCGGTAGTATAGTTTTTATACGGATTTTTGGGTCACGATCCTGTGGTGGCGGTCAGATCAGAATATCATCAAATCATTCTGTGCATATTTTAACTTTATACTCAACTCAAACTCAAACGTTCACGCCGTATCCCCGAAAGGGTTGCCAGAGATACTAAAACTTTTGAACATCACGTGACTTTGTCACCTGATGTTCAGAGTACCCACGTTTTGCTTGGATACTGTACTCACGTGATAGGGATTTGGTACGAATACACCTCATCGTCTTCTCGATAAGCGGTATTCTACACACTGAGCTATCGCTGTTGCTGTTATCTTTATACTTCCTTTTCTTAATAAATCAATGTCAAGTTGGGATCGCAATAACTTTTTGATCATTTAAAATAAGGGAATAATGCTTTGAATCAATAATTTTGAGACTAAGAAGTTAACTCATATCATCCTAGTGTTCCATTTTTCAAACGGTTACTTTTTTATATTTTTACTCTTATTTTGAATGCGTCTCAAAAAATTTGTTTTTATGTTGTTATTGCCGACATTTCTAGCTGTGAGTTGAATAAATATACAATAAACTTCGCGCGGTTTCATCAATCTACAAAACATTATTTATCTGGAAGTTTGGAGTGAAATTTATGGCAAACAAAAAAACGTAAGTAATTATGATATATAAATAATACTTCTGATGAATTGGGGTTTATAAACATGCTATAGTATTGTTATATCATATCATAATACGTGCTTAGAAAAAAAAATACTTGTTTGTAAGAAATAGTAAATTTTATGAACCGTTCCATTATTGGAGCAGTAGGAACATAAACTCCGATAATTTCTATACATCCAGATTTTGACTTTATTATTCTTGCCTCGTAATTATAATCTTTTTTATTGCAGATTGAATTTGAATAAGATAATTTATCTAATGGAAGACGATAGCGACTTTTTTGCGGCTGATATTTTCTTTACACCTCCTGATAATTGGCAAAATAGCGAAGACAGCGATGACAGCGGTGACGAAGAGTATGCCTGTACAAATAATTTGTCAAACATCATTTATGGGCACAAGCTGAACTCCGTTAAAATTGTTTCCGTGACACCACATGGTCTCAAGCTGAGACTCGGATTGAGCTAAGCAGAAGGTGAAAACACAAATTGTTTTGTGTGTATATTGTTATTTTTCATGCCTTAACAATACTATTTCTTTCTTTTTTTAATATGCTTCGAATTACACTATTAAAAGACATAATTCATAATCATAGCCTCTAAATTTGACTACGCGATGCTTTTTGTGTCCAAAAACTAATTGGGTAAGATTCAATGTAGTAATGATAAATTATTTTTACTTAACACAATACATTCGATTAGCCTTCAGGTTTTTCCATTTGACGTGTAATTTGTCCTAAATATTATCAGAGATTGTTGAAAAAGAGCTGTCTCATCATTCCTCTTGCTAACAACAGAACCTCTTAGTCATGATAAGTCATCCTGTGAGTACAATGGAATTCATTTATTGGCTGCGCTAACTATTTACTACGAGTTTTGGAGATATAATCAATGACCATTACGAATCAATGAATATTTCTTATCTACCTATCGAAATCTTATATATTAAATTCACGTTTCACAGTGTTTGTCACCTATCTCCTTCGAAACGGCTGAACCGGTTTAGATGAAATTTGGCAAACATATTTGGTAGGTCCGTTTGTCCATTATTTCCATTGAAAGCTTAGCGATATAAAAAGCCAACACACAGTTTATGTTGGAAGCGTACTCTTTACAGAATCATATAATTTAAACGAATGTTTAAAATTGTAGTTGTACATGTATATTACTAAATGCCTAATTACTGCATTCACACAATTTCAAACCAACACTTACTACATCAAACGAAAAAGAAAAGCAAAATAAATGAATACTTCCTACTTACTTACTCTACTTTACGTAGCTAAGTAGAGTTGAATCTTATGACTCAGTAGCCGCATGTGATACAAGCACATAAAATTACCCAAAGCCTTCAGCAAAGTTTTCTGTTACATGTGTAGGTTTTATTATTAAATATAATAATAAAAAACCTATTTGCATGTTACAAATATAAGTTAAAAAACTAAAACGCAACTACGCAAATATTAAAGACCCTGAAGTTTTCAGCGAATAACTAATCGTAATAATACCAGGTCATAGGCCTCGTTATTTCTGTTTGTTATATTTAATTATTTTAAAAATAATAATATCACTATGGCTTATAATTGAAACAACTATTGATTTTCGGATATTTTAATCGCGTGTTATTACATTATTTTTAAAGCCCGACGTTTCGAAAACTTTTCAGTTATCATGGTCACGGGAAGACTGAGGTGTTGTTTGTCATTATACAGTACTATAAAATTATTAATACTAACTACCTTCACAAAATTTTAAGTTACATTTGCGTTTAAAGTTTTCGAAACGTCGGGCTTTAAAAATAATGTAATAACACGCGATTAAAATATCCGAAAATCAATAGTTGTTTCAATTATAATGTGCAATCGTGAAAATCTTAGAAAAAACTATCGCTATGGCTTGTTTAAGGCGCTTCTAACAATAATCTATATTTGTCTAATCTTTTTTAAAAATTAAACTGGAATAGATGTGTATACACACATTTACGCCGGTCCTACTCATAACCCATACTATCTATATGAACATTGGTATATTATTACCTACATGAGTATATAGATACTCATCATCCTTTTTGCTTCGCCACTGTCAGGTAAAATACGCAACGTATTATTTGTAACCAAAATATTTCTACAAATGGTTTTGCTTCATAACTTGCTTATATTAAATCTTTAGTAAATACAATGGCAACACAACAGGGCTTGCTTCCTTTTACAATTTTTTTTTGGCATAAAATTTACCATGTATAAGATCTCCACAAGCCAATTAATTTAAATCTGTTTAGCTTTGACCTTTTCACTATAAATGCAAATATTTTTTTGTATCTTAGGGCAACTTTTTTATTGGAACATATTATGGTTTTTAAAATAAATAAAATATTTTGAGCTTCCACATTTTATGTCTAAATTTTAAAGTTCAACTGCAGGACCGACAATAATTCATGTTGAAGTGCAGAGCAATATGAAATAAAATAATTTATAGCTGTCTGAATCGTAAAACGTTTGACAAGAACTGCTGAATTGCTTCGTTGAAAAACCAACTCTAGTTTTTTTTTATTCCAGTCATAAATACTATTAATACTCCTTCTGTTGAAAATGCTTAAAGAAAAATTATGAGCACTTTTAAAATTTAAAAAACCGTTTTTCATTATATTTTATGCGCAATAATAAGTAGTAGTTGCAAATACTCACAATTATTAACTGAAGGTGTTATTTAATACGTTTTAATTTACGGAAGTTCAAAATTAGAGGAAGAGGAGAACAAAAGGAACGAGCACGTATGAGAATAATAACGAATGTAAAGGAAAATTTACAAGATATATTTGTGAATGTTATGCAAAGTGGCTATCGATAGTTTCTGCCAACAACAATGGGAAAAATGAGCGTTAGAACAAGTAAGTGAGCTTTTAATAACGTTCTCTGTTCTTCGTGAGTTAAAAATAGGTAAAACTTTAGTTTTATTCTTTCATCAGAGTGATTAAGTGGTATATGTATATATTTGTATTTATTTTACTATATAAGAATATATATAATTTATTTATATATATGTGTTGTGTTTAGTTAAGTTTGGTTTTGCATACTGATTATCATTTATTTCTAGTTAAGAGTTGTGAACTTGTTTTTCCTCACCATAAAGGTTGACTGGAAGAAATCGCGTTAAGGCGATAAGTCCGCCTTTGTGTACTAAGTTTTTATGTTCTGTACTTTTGTAAAATACATTATATCTATTCTGTATGCAATAAAGTGTTCAAATAAAATAAATTATAGATACTGCTAAACATTCTGAAGAATGTAGTTGATAGTACGTTTTGTTAGCCATATTTGTCACACTTGTGGTTAAATTACAAATTTATATATACGTATATCCTCGAAGGGGTTAGCAGAGATGCTAATACTTCTGGACATCTCGTGTCATTGTCACCTGCTGATCAGAGTACACGCGTTTTGCTTGGGCAGTGTATACACTTGATAGGGGGTAGGCCATGACTCAGCCATGCGGGTTTCCTCACGACGTCTTCCCTCGCCATTACAAATCATGATAAATTGATTACATATATGTCTTTAGAAAAGACAAATTTGCGTAGGCCCAACCCGTGATTTGAACCATCGTCGTTTGCGCGAAAGGCGATATTCTACCCACTGACCTATCACGGTTGCTCCATTTTATTAAAACATAATCTGGACGAGTAACTTCAGACCAAAACTTTCTTTTCTAAAGTACTAAACAGGAACTGAACGCAGATAAATAGCTACAATTTGTGGCTAATTGAATGAAAGACTTGCTGAGTCGGTCACTGACTCAGAAATGAGACCGTATATTTAAGTTCGTTAACGTTTCCTTGTTGGCGAAATTTGTTGCTACTATCTTGTGATATCGATACACCAGCTGCATTTTATATAATTGCATTGCATTTAATTTGATATAATTTCGTTGCATTTAATGAAACTGAATTCTTTTGCTGTGTAGTGTCCGCCTAGAATAGCACTACCCCATTTCTTCCGGTGGGTGTACGTAAAAGGCGACTAACGGTATCGGGGCTTTTAAGGGATTTTTGGGCGATGCGGTTGGAGACCCATCACCAACAACCTTTATCTCACCATCTTTTCCCCACTCAACTTTCCAAAAGTGGCTAAGGAATTTTTAATTTCCTTAGCTCTGGCTACCAATTCTTGGGATTAATAGCCGTGAGTATATGTATGTATGTATGTATCTTTTAATTTTTTTTGATCACAGAAACACGATGGCTTTAGAATTAATATTTTTTTCGAATACTTTGGCAGTCAAATATTAAACAATGATGCAAAATTTGACTTGGTTTGTTTAGCCAATTGCGACATATGTTTAATTGATACTGTCATTTTGATTGCCAAGTGATTGTTCATCGAGTATTTTGATACACCATATAGACATAGAAAAACCTTTAGCTGGGTTATTGATCACTTGTTGGTCACAAGTTTTAGTTAAAATAGAGAAATAGTAAAAATAGAGAAAGTGGACTTCATGTCACATCAAAGGTGAAGGGAAGGCTAAGAACAGAGAAGAATGGCTACTACTACATAGACCAGAGCATACCTTTTAAAATCAAGAAGAAGAAAAAAAATAGTAGAATAGAATTTGTTATTCAAGGTAAGTATTATAAGTTTTAAATTAAACTTAAAAAAAAACAACTCAAACTTCAGCTATTAATAAATACTTTCAGACCAATATAGTTTAAATTCTTACATAACTTTTTATCCTGATAATCCTATTTTATAACTTTAATTATCGGACTGTTGCTTTTATTGACCTACGAATAATTGTCTCAATTCATATATTGGTGTTTTCTGTATGTATGTGGTATATCGTCAATAGAATATATCCCATTAAAAAATTGAGCAGCCTTAGCTATTTTCAGGATCTTTTAATAGATAATTAAATAAAATAAATATTTAAAAATCGATAAAAATAAGTAAAATAAAGGATAGTCCAAGTAATTTCCTTCCAGCCTCATCGTCTAACAATGACTTCAGAGCCCTACAATTCTAAGTTATCTCGTACAACATACATATAATATACTCACGCTGCTAGTTCCCATTGGGGTGGGCAGAGACTATCGATTGCCATTTGTTTTTACTCTCTATTCTCTAACTCCATTTACATCCATGAATCTTTTGATACAAACTCTTATAAACATACATATATATACTCACGGCTATAAATCCCTTAACGGGGTAGCCAGAGTTTTGGAATGAGAAATTCCTCAGCCACTTTTGGAAGTTAATTGGGGAAGAGATGGTAATAATAAACGTTTTTGGTGACGGGTCTCCAACCACATCGCCCAAAAATCACTTAAAAAGCCCCTATACCCTTAGTCGCTTCTTACGATCACCCACGGGTAGAAATTGGGTAGTGTTATTCTAAGCCGACACTACACGGCTAAACTCTTCTATTCTTTATACTTTAGACACCTGACTTTTTAAGCACACTCTCTATTAATTGGTCCAAATGTGTCCTCCGAGGTCCTCGTCTTTTTCACCAATTTACTATTATCCATCCCCTCCACATGCCCAAACCCTCTTACCATTCTTTTTCTATCTTTTTAACAATATCATCTTTCACATCGCACCTTTCACGAATCATGGTATTTCTTACTCGCTCACATAACCTTACGTTGCAAACTTTTCTGAGGTACCTCATCTCTGCTGCATTCACTCTACTCTTAGGTTTCTTCTGCCACTTAAAAAAATACTGCCGTGCATTCCAGTACAATATCCATGAAAATAAAAAAAAACTTACTGTAATAAAATTCAGTCTCAAACTTAAAACATAACGTCGTCACTTTATATGTTTGAAATGTGGTAGAGGCAGGTTTATCGTTACTTTGTACGTATACACGATGATATACCTAAGTTTAACTCTCCCGTTGTAAATCGTAATATTCTTAATAACTACAAATATGAAACATGTTTAGCATACTTAATCTATAAAAACAACAAAATGTAATAAGCCCTAACACAGAATACGAACTAACGCCCCTATGAACTAAAACATAGTTAAACGGAAAAACAAGCTTTTGAAGCACAACAAATAGCGAAAAATAATATCCAATATAAGCTGAAAATTATGAAAAAGCGTAAAGCGCTCTGTGCCACATTTCGTATATCGAGCATCCCACGTTTTTGACGATGTTGTGCTTCAAAGTGTGTTAGCTATAAAAATTAAATAGTACCACTTCAGGAGCATATTCAACTGAAAACAATTTTAGTAATCGCGTAACATACGAACAAAAAAGCTTAATTGAATAAAACAATTTTATTGTGGCTGAAGGTCATAAAGCGTGAAACTTGTATTTGTTAAGTATTCATGTTGTTTGAATATGCAATCACATCATTTATAAAATTGATCGTTGAACACATAACAGTTATTGCACCCTCCAATTTACCTATGCGTTGCAATCAAATTACATTCGAAAGCGAACAAAACAAAAGTCAAATTGTAAACAACCCACTAGGGATCGTGTTTTGCTATCGGGATTGCTGCAAAGTAATTGCATTTCTATTTACACAGATAACAAACAAACTTTTAGCAATAAAAAACTAGCATTCAAGCGATCAAGACTACTATATTAGGAAGAAATCGAATTAATATTCATACACACATACATACATATACTCACGGCTATAAATCCCTTGAAGGGGTAGCCAGAGTAAGGAAATAAGAAATACATAAGCCACTTTTGGAAGTTGCGAAGGGAAAAGATGGTGAAATAAAGTGATTAATATTCATCATATAAATCCCTAAAAAGGATAGCTAGAAATTTAGTATATTTATTCATTACCTTAGCATTTTCTAAGATTTTCACGATTGCACATTATAATTGAAACAACTATTGATTTTCGGATATTTTAATCGCGTGGAATTACATTATTTTTAAAGCCCGACGTTTCGAAAACTTTTCAGTTATCATGGTCACGGGAAGACTGAGGTGTTATACTAACTACGTTCACAAAATTTTAAGTTACATTTGCGTTTAATATTTGCTATGTACAAAAAGAGCTAATGTTATCTGGAGTCTTGCTAGTGTTCTTCCCTTTCTTTCTTTCATCAGCTACTTTTGGAAGTTTAGCGGTGGAAAGATTGTGTTGCTGGTGTTGGATCTCCAGCCACATCGTCAGAAGCCGCTTAAAAAGCTCCAACACGATACAATAAAAACATTTATAAAATATTATGAGTATGTTATTACAGGTTATGCTCGTCGAGTCTATAAAGTATATCAGTAAAATTTAATTGCCTATTAAATCAAATCACTACTTTTTTTTACTTAATGCATGAGAACATGCAAAAAACTATTTTCGTCTATGCGTTTATTGGTTTCGGCATAAACTTCAACAGTTAAACTGACTTTGATCGGGATTGGCAGATGAATGAAATAATAGACGGTACTTAAAGTACTTGCTGTTAAATAAACAATTATAATCACAGCCCATGCATATTCCCACTGAGGGGTTTTTAATTGACTTTATATTTAAGCCGCCTAAAAACCAGCTAAATCTTTAAACTCAATCAAAGGGAAACCCCGTAAAGAAAAGCCTATTAAAAGTTATTTTTACCCTTTATAGCTTAAAAAGGAAAGCCTCACAAAATTACCCTCTCGCAAGGGGTTTTAAAAGGGAAACCCTCTTATGTGTTGGGTAATCTGCATTATATTAAATACTAGCTTTTTGCCCCGCGACTTCGTCCGCGTGGACTTCATTTTTTGCATCCAGTTTACATAATACCAAAATACCGAAACACTGTCTCAACTTCTGTTTTTTATATTTATAATCCCGCGGGCCTTGTAAATGACATAAAGGACATTGAGGCTTTTTAAGTGATTGTTGGGCGATGCAGTTTGTGACCCATCACTAACAACCTTTATTAACCTATCTTTTATCAATATATTTCCAAAATTGGATGAAGAATCTCCGAAGCTATGGCTACCCTTTTATGGAATTTATGGTTGTTAGCATATATTCATGAATGATTGATAGATGGATTTCATAAATTCAATCGCACCAAGTTTTATTATAAAATGTAAAAAAACTCTATATTAACTTTCATTTGCTATATCAACCCGTTAGGGGTTGAGTTCCAAAAATTCCTTTTCAATTGTTCATAAGAATCATGAAACAAATATACCAAGTTTTTATGTTCAGAAATGAGAATATCTTTAGTAAGTACAGATACGGATAGTAGTTTGGCGCTGCGGCGACGGCCCGGTGCTTTCGGGGATCCATTACCGTACCATTAAGCTTCTAAATTTTGATTTTTATATTAGTTTACAATATTTTACGTTGTTTTAAACGATACACAGCGCCATCTCCAATGCATTTAGTAAGCAAACAATATTTTTGATTTCCCATGGGAACATATTTTTTCCGGGATAAAAAGTACCCTATTATTTAATTTAGACTTTTAACTACACGTCTGAAAAATTTCAAAGCAATCGGTTCAGTATTTACGGCGTGAAAGCGGAACAAACAAACAAACAAACTCACTTTCCCATTTATAATATTAGTATGGATTCCAATCTTATATATATTCCAACCCTCTTGTCAAATGGAAATAGATAGACACATTAGCTATTAATGAGTAAAAGTGAAGCACCTTTTTGTTGCACACGCATAAAGTTTATTTAGTGTTATAATTACAACGGCGTCTTTGGAATATTGATTGTAAGTCTTTTTTTTTAATATAATTAAAATGTCATATGATTTTCTGAACGACAAAAAAATATTTTACTTTCTTTATTTATTAAGGTCTCCACATAGTACTTGATTTTGTTGTTGTACTCGTAGTTTTAAGGAACATCAGGGTAATGGAGCATTTAATACAAACATTTTATTATTTAGCGTTAGTATTACTCTGAATCCAAAAATGCTTGTTTTGAATATGAATGATTATCGTGTGATCTTTGTGCGTTAAGTTAAGAAAACATAATGAGGAAAGCTACATGGCTAAGTTGTTCTGAGTCACTTGACTGTGTATCGGTACAAAACGGCGTTAACCATATCCGTATCACAAAGATGCACTGGTTAGGTTACAAAAAAAACGATTGAGTTTTAAAAAAAAGTACTTTCTTTACTCATAAATAAAAGATGTTATTAAAGGAAAGAAAAATTTCGACACTGGCGGGGCAGTGTCGAAATTTTTCTTTCCTTTAATAACATCTTTTATTTATGAGTAATAATCCCCACATGAGGAATTCATGTCAAAAAACATTAAATTAAGTACTTTCTATTATTTGATTCAAATAAAAGGCACAGGAAATAAGCAACCATTTTACAAACATATGATGGCCACTGTGGCTAACAAAACCACATATGTAAATAGTATTGGTTAGGAACTGTTGTGGTTGAGTCAGTTTGACTTTAGTGAACATGTTTGCCATTAGTAAAATTATGTTCCCCAATTAGATTACAAAATAAGTATGAAAGCGTTATTTTATTTGAATATCTTAGTATGTTAGTGAAAAATATAATGACATCTCATGATCATTCATAACAATGTGGAGACAGAAACGAAAATATGGTTTAAAAGTATTCAAAAAAAGAGGACTGCCCGCAATACTTTTTCAAATTTCAACGTAGATATGAATAGAAATAAGGTGGAGAATAACATAATTTAGTGCACAGGGATGTTTAATCAAAGCAAGCGATACATAAAATAGACTATGCTGGTCACTGGATAGTGGTCACTGGTTGATGAATTCATATCAAAACATGTAAGTCTTATTTTTAGCAAATTTATTAAAGTAACTGAAGTTACACAGGTATACAATTAAGTAATATTAACTGTGAGTAAGTAACTAAAGAAAAAAAAACGGTCAATTGCGAGTTGGCCTCGCGCAACGAAGACGGAACCTTCGTTGTGCGTACCACAAACCTGTAGGTGTATAAGTAAAAAATCACCAATTACGACATTTATCAAAATCTTTTTTAATACATGATGTAACCAAAAATTTACAGATGTCGTAATTTTTATCTCATCTGTACTATAAGATGTCACTGCGTACAAGATTCTTAGTTCACGGGAAATACCCTGTAGGTTTTGATTTCCGTGGGGATTTCGAAAATTTGCGGCCTAAATGACTGAATCTTTTGATTGCGTTGCTGATTGATTTGAGTTTGATTTTTTACAGTTTCTGGGAACAGCAGACCTGAGTCTTATAAAGCATGAATATTAGTTCAAAAGCTCCACGCGTTCTTAAAAAAAACGGTCTTGACAGACAGACGGCTAACTGTTTTGAGGTACGGATCTCCAAAAAAAGTATTCACGAAGTAAATTTTAAGAATCGTTTCGTCGAGCAGGCAATATTCGGTAAAACGTTTGACGCCCGAGCAAATTCTATAAGGATTTTTATTGACTACAAACTCTACAAATACTTTTGATTCTCTATATATTATTGACAGTTGCCGAATCAATACTACACTATCAGAGTAACTAGTGACAACACATTGTCGTCTTCATACTGAGATCATATCAATTATTATCTTCCATCCATTGTATCGAGTACAAAGGAAGCAAATGGCGTAACAGTTGTTTGGGAGACGTATTCGTACTAATACAAAGGTAGCTGTATTTTATTAAACAGTATTCTCAATTGTAGATGTTAAAAATATATTTCTCTATTCACTGTGTCCTGAAAAAAAGGCCGGTTATAATTGGAATGAATAGAAATGTGGTTGTTTCTAGTTTAAATTTATTAATTATTAACTTATTAAGAGATTTTAATTGAATGTTTCCATAGTCTGGCACATGTATAAGATTAATCTGTGTGATAATAATAAACGTTCGTTTGATTGATTGTGTTATAATTATAAATTTCCGGCAAATATAGAATGTTTGATTCAAAACACAGTGCTTGTATATCAAAAATCTACCCAATTTCAAAAATTCAAGGTTCACGAGTAAGTTCATTAATTTGAACCTACAAACAGCCTCTTATTATAATTAACAGTAAACGGTACCAATTGTAATAGACCAAAGTCTAATTTAGTGTCCAAATTTAATAGCACCAATGTCGTAATTGACAACGGAACGTCAGTGATAAGCCACATGATGATCAGTAGCAATATCGTGTTTACAAATTTGCTCACACAGGTCAATTAAAATAAGGTCAGGTAAAATTGCTGTGTAGTGTCGACTTACAATAGCACTACCCCAACTTTTCCGGTGGGTGTACGTAAGAGGCGACTAACGGTATTAGGGCTTTAAGGGATTTTTGGGCGATGCGGTTGGAGACCCATCACTAACAACCTTTATTCCACCATCTTTTCCCCACGAACCTTCCAAAAGTGGCTGAGAAATTTCTGATTCCTAGCTCTGGCGACCCCTTCTAAGGATTCATAGCCGTGAGTATATGAATGTATGTAAAACAGGTCAAATAAAAAAATATTAAAAAATAAAAATATAATTTACACAGTAGTAGCGATAAGCATGCCTACTATCAAGGGAATATATTGTCCAAGCAAAACATGGGTACTCTGAACATCAGATGACAAAAATGATACAAAATGATCAGGAAAATTATTAAGTACCCGTACCACCCTTCAATATAACGGTTCAATAATTACAAGAGAATAAGAATTACAAGATCTAATTCTGTGAAAACCAAATTTCGACCGAAACAACATAATCAATACTTCTAACTGAATCACAGAAAAGTTACGAACAAATATTTGGCATGAAATTATAGGCACAACCTTATTCGAATTCCGAGGTTTCAATTTGATTTCGTAACAAGCAACAGCCAAATTCTATACACAATTTACAACACAATGCGATGTTTTGTTTATTCACCTTAATTGGCAAGCTTAACGAACCGCAAGCACTAACTGAGGTGGCAATTATATTTTTATTATAGTACTTTTGTGTAAACATATACTTTTAACGACATATGTGGAACATCGTCGGAATGTTTTAAGGTTAAAAATGAACACGTTCTTACTGAACAATATAATGTTATAAATACGGTAGTAATAAAACGAGTGACTAAATTAGGTTTTGAAGTTACAAAATTAATTAATTTAGGTTACTTATTTAATTCGTGATGTCACGAATTGAGCGACCGACTGCAAGTAACAGAAATCAACAGAACAGCAACTTACAAACATTAATCTGAATTACTTAAAAAACAAAATGAGAAGGTATAAACCTTATAAAACATTGAAGCGACCTAATATTTGTTTGAGTGTCAACGTTATGTCTTCGTGTCAAATACAAAAACCTTAGCTTACGAAGAATTATTTGATTACCATCGGACAGTCACACACACAGTCAGACACAGTCGAATCGAATCGTGAACCGACGACTTAGTCAAGGTCACGGGAAGCCGATGGATGAAAGCAGCACAGAAACAGTCGTTGTGGAGATCTTTGGGGGAGGCCTATGCCCAGAAGGTCTGATCTTCACGCGGAGAACGATTATTAGGATACTTATCTCTTCTACCTTTATAAAGATTTACTTCTATCCTCTCGCACACAACAAATATTCGGATTTAGACATTTTGATATGTAAAGAACAATAAATAAAATTAATTAAGGAGCCAATATTGGCGCTTTCTATTCGATGACACCAACGACAACTACGGAGGTATCGTTTGATTTGTCGAATATCGCTATGTATTCTCATATATCAGAAATATCAAAATACGAATATTCGGTCGTGTGAGCGAGACAGAAATAAATTTTAATATGGGTTAGAAGATATAAGTATGCATATTATCGTTCTCCATGTGACGAGTTGACCCTCTTCTTGGACGTCTATTGGCTGATGATGAGTTAGGTTACATTCATTTATAGTTATATGTATAAAATGTAACTAATATGCGGTAACATATTGCGATTCCCACATATTTTTTTTACTTATGAAATAATACAACAGAAAAGAAATGTACACCAACAAATACTATAAACCTGTTAAAAATACTGGAAATCCATTAATCTTGAACAAAGTAACATAGTAACTCGTTGTTTACCTACCACTAATACTTATAGCAGCGTAGAAACCCGTGGTGAGAGGATTTTATGATTCTGCCAACGATGTAGCTTCGAAAGAGGATGTCACATTATTCCATCTAGAATAATTGTTAACATTTATTATCAAAAAATTACCTTCCTTAATGATTATCGGAAAACTCTACCTGCATACGGAACAAGGAATGGGGTTTAAAGTTAATATTTTCTTTATAGTTAACATTTATTTTAACGACCTGTGTATATCACTACTTCCCAAAAAGACCACCACAACCAACGCTCCTGAGGTTTTCCATTCCATCAATGATTATATAAATTACAATAAGTCTTTGCATTGAAGGTTCTATCACCGAAGTAGTTTTCATACTATATTTCTGAATTATTATTTCTGAGTTATTTAGAACTCTTTTCAAGTATATAATCCTCGTTGTTCGGTACAAATGAACATTCATCAATGTCATACACCTAAAACAGATAACTAACAGAGTGATGTATGAATCTAAGCCGCTATGTGGCAGCCTGTAATATTTTTTTACCACAAATTGCGAATATTTGGAAATATAAGGGTTTTAAATGCACATACATAAGAGCAATTTTATTGGTAATCTTGTTTTATAAAACTACTTTGTAATTACTTAAATAAAACTGGACTAATTTGAATGTGTAGATTTAGGTATTAAATATATATACTCACGCCTATGAATCCTAAGTAGACGTAGTCTGAGCTTAGACCTAGAAATTTCTTAGCCGCATTTGGGAGTTGATAGGGGAAAAGAAGGTAGATATAATCGTTAGTGATGGGTCTCCAACCGCATCGCCCAATAACCATAGTCCCTTAGTCACCTTTTACGACACCCGTGGGTAGAAAAGGGTGACATATATTACATTCTAAGCCGGTACTACGCAGCAAAAAATATTATCTGATAGTCTCTTAGTCGCCTCTTACGACACCCGTGGGTAGAAAAGGGTGACTTATATTAACATTCTAAGCCGGTACTACGCAGCAAGAAATATTCTCTTGTCTTCTCATAGTCCCTTGGTCACCTCTTATGACACCCGTGGGTAGAAAAGGGTGACAAACATTACATTCTATGCCGGCACTACGAAGCAAGAAATATTCTCTTGTCTTCTCATAGTCCCTTGGTCACCTCTTATGACACCCGTGGGTAGAAAAGGGTGACAAACATTACATTCTATGCCGGCACTACGAAGCAAGAAATATTGTCATTTATCAAAACTAATATGTACTATAACAATAACTAGAAAGTTGGCTATCCAATGGCGTTTTGTCATGCATGATGGTTTTGGCTCGCCGTTAAATAATAAAATTAATTATACGTCTTCATTTTCTACAAAATAGAAAAAACTTAAAAACTAGGTATATAATTTATTTTTGCCCATAGAAACCTTTTTTATTGAGTGCTGTTTCTATTTGATTCCTAGTTAATTTGATGTTGTAATTTTAGTTACAGCCATTTATCGAAAAATATAATGTTCCATTTACACAGTTTTACGGTGTAAATGTTAAAAATTTAGGTGTAATAAATGGTTTTCATAAGGATTTTGTTTCTTGTCTGTTGTTATCACGCTGATAGGGACATTGAATTTGTGTGAGTTTGTAAACGTAAACGGCGAACGACGGATGAAAACATCATGAGGATACCCACATGGCTGAGTTTTACATAGTCTTGTGACAGTGTTTTTGTACAAAACGGTGATAGGCTGGCTCCCTATCACATGAGTACACTGTCCAAGCAAAACGTGGGTGCTTTGAACACCAGGTGACGATGTCAGGTGATATTCAGAAGTATTAGTACCTCTGCCAACCCCTTCGGGAATATATGGCGTGAATAATTTAGTTTGAGTTGAGTTGAGATTTGAAAAGATGTAATATCTGTGTAACATTGCCCTGAATATATATAACATATATACTCACAGCTATAAATCCCTAAAAGAGGTAGCCAGAGCTGAGAAATTAGAAATTCCTCAGCCACTTTTGGAAGTTGAATGGGGAAAAGATGGTAGAATAAAGGTTGTTGGTAATGGGTCTCCAACCGCATCGCCCAAAAATCCCTTAAAAAGCCCCAATACCGTTAGTCCCCTCTTACGTACACCCACCGGTAGAAATGGGGTAGTGCTATTCTAAGCCGACACTACACAGCTAATGTATATATAATCAGTGCTAAAACTTTTAATCATTATCAGATATGTGATATTTGTGCGGTTTGAGCTGCCAGAGCTTTTGTATTCTCATTAACCATTTTTTTTTTTTTTTAATCTTTTATTTGTAAGCTTTACATCTTAAAGATTAAGTCAGCTTATTCTAATTACATTTAAGTGTTAGATCCATTAACAATAATTTCAGTAGCTAAATGTGTACAATGTATTACTTGTTTTCTTAAATATAGTGAATTTATGATATAACTAATAATTCTACTACCGTTTTTACAATTAAAATTTGAACTAAATGTTTCATGAAACATAAACATTAAATCGTATCTATGGCAATAGGTATCAACGAGTAGCTCTTCTCTAAGAGAAGAATTAATTTTACATTCCATCAATAAATGTAAGAGATCTTCTTCCTTCTGACACACAACACAATTAGGGCTCTCTGATTTGCGCATCAAGTAATTAAATTTGTTCAAAGGAATATGACCTGATCGTAGTCTGAAACAAATGACTAAATCTCTTCGATTTATCTTCACTGAAGAAAACCACGGAAATTGCGAAGGTTGGCTAACTAAAGTTCTATACCATATTCCCTTTTCTCTCGAGGTAGTAGTGAAAAAGTTTGTCCATCGATCGTAAATATTTCTTTTAATGAGTGGAATATAATCAGAAAAGTGTGATATAACGTGAAGAGGAATCCCATCGGTCTGAGCTTCATTGGCAAGCTTGTCAGCGATCTCGTTCCCAGGGATTCCCACATGAGAGGGAACCCATTGAATACAGACTTCGATCCCATTACGTATCATTCGCTTGATACATTTAATAATAAGATAAGCCTCACTTCTACCTAGTTTTCCCTTAGTGCAAGCAATAAGATGATACAAACTACTCTTTGAGTCAGTGATGATAACGACTTTTGAATAATCAGTTGATTCTAAATAATGCAAAGCTTCGGCAATAGCCAAAAGCTCTAAGCCCATTATAGGTATATATGAGTTACTTATACAAAATTTTGCACTTATTCCGGCAGTCTGATCAAAAAATGAGCAACCACCAAAGTCATCCGTTTTTGATCCATCCGTGAAAATAATCGCGTAGTCAGAATAAAGATCTTTTAGTAGTTTAACACTGACACGTTTAAGTACTAGAGGGGAATACTTAAATTTAGATTGAGTAATGGATTTGATGTCGGTAAAAATTATGGAGTCCAAATTAATAGTAGAAATTAAAAAGGGAAGTTGGTGTGACGGCCAAGTCGGCGAATTATCAATTTTAAGTTCTTTATATTTATTATAACTTTGACACAGAAGAGGCAGTCTGTCCTTTCGCCAGTAGGACGTTCCTGAATTTATAATTTGCTGAAATTCTAACAAGCGGATACTACAATAATCACGAAACCTTGATGATATTTTTAAAAAATATTTATCGCTTAAAAATTCCCTACGTACAAACAAAGGCGGAACGCTTAGTTCGCTTTGCATGACATAAGCTGGCGTCGATCGTATGAAACCTCCACAAAGCCTTAAACATTGGTTTTGGATGACATCAAGTTTTTGAAGTAACCTTGTGCTTGCGTTTCCAAATAGAAGACTTCCATAATCTAGTCTACTTCTGACTATGCTTATATAGAGTCGTCGCAAGTGTATAGGATGTATACCATGATATGAACCACTAACGCAACTGAGTATATTTATATAACGTGTACACTTTTGTGAGATTTCGTTAATATGCTTAGTCCAATTAAAACGAGTATCAACCCAAATACCCAAAAATTTAATACAGTCCATGATTTCCAAATCATAATTGTTTACTTTAACTGAAATGCAAGGTATTTTATATTTTCGTGAAATAATACATAACTTTGTTTTGGCCAGGGAGATTTCTAAACCCAGTTCTTCTATAAGTGTGGAAAATTTGCATAAAGCATCTTGTGTTACTTCAGCACAAACAGCAATATTTTTGTTTATGCAGTAAAATGCAAAATCATCAGCATATTGAGATATTCGGACACCGTTATTTATAGAATTGCAAATCTTAATTGTTGCTATATTAAAAAGAACAGGGGACATCGGATCACCTTGAGCTAATCCTCGGCGAGAAACCCTCATCAACTCAGTTCCATTACTGAGATAGTACACTAAAAAACGTTCTTTTAAAAATTCTCTAACATACCTACAAAGAAATATATCTACACCGAAATCAATTAAGCACTCAATCAACGAATCTATTATTACATTATTGTAGGCGTCGCTGATATCCGCAAAACCGCACAAAACAAATTCTTTTTTTGATAGTGCTATTTCTGTGTCAATTACAAAACGTGACAAGTTATCGTAACAAGAGAAACCACGGCGAAAACCTAATGTGCATTCATTAAACAATTTATTGTTTTCAAAAAAATACTCAAGACGTCTAGAAACAAGAACATTAAATAATTTACATAAACAACTAATCAGGGAAATTGGTCTGAATTTTGTTGTATTATTTTCTCTTTTGGGGATCGCTATTACTTTTATTTTTCGCCACTGATTGGGAATAGAACCTGTTTGGTATATTAAATTGTATATGTGCAACAAAACTTTTTTAGCGTTAAGCGGTAAATTATACACCATTGAATATACAATAGCATCAATTCCCGCCGAGGTATCCTTTCTATTTAAAACTGACATCAACTCCGCCATTGTGAAAAGTGTGGCTGAAAAGGAGGATAGGACCTGGCCAAAGTTATGTGGGGGTAAGTCAAAACCATCTGGGGTAAGCTTAGTTAAAAAATTAACAGCTTCACTTTCACATAAGGGTTTCGTCTGGCTATATCCTCCTTTCATCCATCGAAGTTTTCGCCACATTTCCGTACTGGTAGTCTGAGCGTTAACACTAGCACAGAATTTTTGCCATGATTTCCTCTTTGCATCTCTAATTAATTTCCTGGCCACAACTATTTTCTCTTTTAGAATCATATATTTTTCAAGAGTTCGATTTTTACGAAATAATTTTAGTGCAAGCCTCCTCTCAGCAACAGCTTTTGATAAGTTTTGATTCCACCACGGTTTAGGTTTAAACTTAGAATATTGATCCAAATTGGGTTTAATATATGGAATACTTACCTCAGCTGATTCATTAATTATTGATATTAATTGGTTATAACTGTCCTGAGTATTTGTGTGATAAGTAAAATCATTACATTTACTTTCTATCTCAGTTTTATATTTAGTCCAGTCAGCCTTTTTAATATTTCTTTTGTTGTAATGATATATCGTGTGAGAATCTTTAATTTTAATGCAAATTATAAAGTGATCACTTCCTAATGTTTCATTCGTAACTAACCATTTGCAATCCAACACCAAATCTGAGCTTGCAAAAGTAATATCGGGTGCTGAGTAAACTATTCGATTTTCTATTTTAGCCATGCGAGTAGGCGTTCCGTCATTTAAATAAACATAACCATAATCAGAGCTACTTTCAGCCACCAACCGACCGCGCCTATCCGTCTGGTAAGACCAAGCTACATGATGAGCATTAAAATCGCCCGCAATAAGCGTTTTTTCATTAAAACAGCTAAAAAGAGCGTCATAATGATTTTTACTTATTTGCAATCCTCCGCGAGAATATACACTAATTACGTACTGTAAGTTATTACTGTTTATTAGTTCTATACACAAAATGTCGATTCCACTGATTGATAATGAAACCGGTTTCAATCGGGCTGCCAACGTCTTATGTACAAATATAGCTAGGCCCCTACATCCATCGTCATGATCCATTCTAAAGCAGTTATACCCTGCAAGTACAATATTTTTTTCTTTAGATAGCCAAGTCTCCGATAAAATACAAATATGAATGTTTTCCTTAAATAATATTGTTTCCAAATCATCTCGTTTAGGTAATAAACTACGACAATTCCATTGAACAATGTTAATTCCTATACATTTACTCAAAGGTGTGTTTAAGCTCATTATTTCAAGTTAATAAAAAAGAAAGAAAAAAATAATGAATATAAATTAATAAAATAGGGTTATTTTACAGTTTTCAGTTTGGTCACTAATCGAGTCATCCTATTTTTTAAAGAACGATTAGACACCATAGGTATAAGGTCTTTGAGCATATCTATGAGCGGGTCTATTTGTTCAGTATATTGAAAAGTTATTTCACGAATGTCCTTAACTCCGTAGGTATTTTCTAAGTACGCTTTGATTTCGGCCGCGTTCAAGGGGTAGTTTTTTTGTGTATTCAGAATATGTTGGTCGATAGGTTTCCAATAAGCTGATTGTTGATTCAGAGATTTTCTTAGTTTTTTTGTTCCAACTTTCTCAAAATTCATATCAGTGCTAGATTGGGATATATCACTATCATCCCCGTCCTCCATTGCCGCGGCAATGCTGTCGCGACGCAAAGCGGCTAAGGGAACCTCCTCAGTGGGACTGTCACTGGTAGATCCGGTTGGGGGATGAGGACGTTTGAAATGCGTTGTCTTTTTCGGTTCGGAGCGGCCTGCCATAGGTTCGTGTTCATCCAATGTGTATTGATTTTCAACCGATTCGGGACATTTTTGGGCTAAATGACCTTCTTTTTTACATAAAAAGCAGGTCATTGTATCCGAAGACAAATAAACCCAGTAGGTTGTATCCTCATAATCTATTTGCAGTCTTTCTGGCAACAGGGTGAAATCTTCTGGCGACACAATCATTTGGCGTCTGAAGCTTAAAATATGGTTAAACCCTGGGTCACTGAGTCCTGCACGTAAAAATGATATTGGAGATAGGGCTTTGATTTTTAGTTCTTCTAACTTCTTCTCAATTACATTATGTGGAATAATTGGGCATACGTTCGATAATATGACTCGCTTATTTCGACTTATCAATGGTCTTATTAGTAATTCAGTGCCCGATACTTTCACAGACTTATGTTGATCCACCAACTCATCGGCTATCAGTTTCGTGGCTAAGAAAATACAAACACGGTTATTCGATATTCGTGAAAGAAAACGAATCATTTTTGGATCTATCACTTTGCTCAGAGCTAGAGCGTATTCCTTGATTTGTACATTTTCAATTGAATCCAACACAATAGCCTGGTCTTTTGTAGGAAACATTAATGTTTGAGTAACAGTTGCGTAACTGTGGGTAGGAGTATTCGTTGGGTTAGTCATCTTGTCCCTGTAGTCAGAGACAAAACGTTATGGAATAACACGCGCGACGCGTCGATGCTGTAGATTAGCACTCGTAATAAAGTAGAACGCGATAAACACGTGCACCGCTATCAGTTGCACATGAATCACTGTCATTAACCATTCTCATCAGACAAAACCGCTTTAAAATAATTGAACCTAAATTTGCATCCGTTAATTTACATACATTCTGTTTTAGAAATTTACGAAATATTTTTTTTTAATTTATAACTACTGTGACGGCATTTGCTTACTTGATTTTGCAACTGATTGACAAAAACCTAAGTGTTAACGTGCAAGCGACTAGTGTTCAAATCCCGGGTCGGGTCTTCACCAATTGGTCTTTTCTAAAGACATAAGTGTGGTTTATTTATCATGGTTGTTAACGGTGAGGGAAAAAATCGTGAGGAAACCCACATGGATGAGTTGTACTTAGTCATGCGACAGTGTATTCGTACAAAACGGCGATAAGCCTGCCCCTAATCACTGTCCGTGCAAAACGTCGGTACACTGAACACCAGTTGACAAAGTCAAGTGATGTTCAGAAGTATTAGTACCTCTGCCAACCCCCTCGGGGATATTCGGCTAGAACGTTTTTGTTATGTATGTATCTATGGACTAGGTTCCACCGATTCAACGATTGAATCGGTTTCAACTAACGAGGTATCAAAAGATTCGCTTCTATCAAGATAAATCTAGAATAAAGTTCACCCCTTAGTCGCCAATTACGATTCCGACGTGAAAATGTGGATAAGTGGTATATTAACTTTCAGTAAATAACTTGTTAAAAAAATAAATTGTGACAAAATACTTATTTACGATCAAAGTAAAAGGGCTTGACAAGTAGAACACATATTGAATTCTAAGATGAGAATTAAACGGAATGCGAATTAATATATTGGTGTTTTTAAGATAAATATACTGAAAGCTAAAAAAAAAATATAAAACAAATTAGTCGTGGGCATTATAAACATAGGCATTGACTAGAATATGTTCAATGCCTATGTTTATAATGCCCACGACTAATTTGTTTTCTATTATTTTGTGATATATTATGTATAATTGGGATGGATCTCCAACCGCATCGCCCAAAAATCCCTTAAAAAGCCCCAATACCATTAGTCACCTCTTACGTACACCCACCGGAAAAATTGGGGTAGTGCTATTGTAGCTGTGTAGTGTAGGCTTAGAATAGCACTACCACATGTCTTCCGGTGGGTGTACGTAAGAGGCAACTAACGGTATTGGGGCATTTTAAGGGATTTTTCGGCGATGCGGTTGGAGACCCATCACCAACAACCTTTATTTTTACCACCTTTTCCCCACGCAACTTCCAAAAGTGGCTGAGGGATTTCGAATTCCTTAGCTCTGGCTACCCCTTCTAGGGATTTATAGCCGTGAGTATATGTATGTATGTATGCTATTGTAAGTCGACACTACACAGCAATTTTACCTGGCCTAATTTTAATTGACCGGTGTGAGCAATTTCGTTAACACGAATCCCACCAAAAACATTTTCATGTAAAATGTTGCCAAGACGAGCCCATATGACTCGCACTGTCAAAAAGTTATCAGATCTCATGTAGAGCCAAGCTTCTAACACTACACGCCCTAACTCTACAAGGCCTAACTTCACAAACTCTACACCTTAGTCAAAATATGTGGCTTGGCCATTTCGCTACATTCACATCGGCGTAAGGTGAAAAATCAATTCACTGTTCATTACTTTTGTGTCATACAATAGTTCTTGTAGTAACGAACGGCCAAGCCACATATTTTGACTAAGGTGTAGAGTTTGTGAAGTTAGGCCTTGTAGAGTTAGGGCGTTTAGTGTTAGAAGCTTGGCTCTACATGAGATCTGATAACTTTTTGACAGTGCGAGTCATATGGGCTCGTCTTGGCAACATTTTACATGAAAATGTTTTTGGTGGGATTTCATTTCTTTTTGTAAGTTGTTTGTAACAATATTTTTTTTATCTTTTTCTTCTTTTTTTGGGGTGTATTTCTTGCACATCAGAGACGCCTTTTTTATAGCCCACTCTCTATCTTTGCCTTTTTTCTTTGTTGATTCACTGTTTATAATAAGTGATAGATCAGATACTGTCGATATGTCTCAATATATGTCGATTAATTTTTTTTTATTTTTTTTATAACAAGGAGTACCTATACATATATATATCTGAGGGCACCAAGTTTTAGATTATTATTAGATTAGACCTCTAGCGTCATCAAAATTATTTTTTTTTAACTACTGGTCTCATACAAACTCCCATCCCCTAGTTTAAGGGGTTGGAGGATGAAAGTTAGAAGTTTTATAATTTTTTTGTTGTTTGTGTGCTAATACTAGCTTACATACAAAATTTCAGCTTTCTAGGACATTAGGAAATACCTTAATAATTTTGATGATCATCAGTGAGTCAGTGACGAAATCAGCGTTTTTAGATATAAATAAAATCTGAAGTATAAAAGCTAATGTAATTAAAACTTAATGTTCAATAAGTCCGCTATTGACAATATATCCCGAAAATTTTGTTGATCTAGCATAACCCAAACCCAAGTTATGAGGGTTCAAAAAAACGACGAAGCGCTTCGAGAAAAGGTAGGTAGTGCCCGTGCGCTTCGCTTGGCTCGTCTTGGCGGGGGCACTACCGTGCCCCCAGATATTGCTACTGATCATCATGTGGCTTATCACTGACGTTCCGTTGTCAATTACGACATTGGTGCTATTAAATTTGAACACAAAATTAAACATTGGACTATAACAATTGGTACCGTTTACGGTTAATTATAATAAGAGACTGTATGTAGGTTCAAATTAATGAACTTACTAGTGAACCTTGAATTTTTGAAATTGGGTAGATTTTTGATATTCAAGCACTGTGTTTTGAATCTAACATTCTATTTTTGCCGGAAATTTGTAATTATAACACAATCAATAAAACGCACGTGTGCACAACGTTTATTAATATAAAACAGATTAATCTTATACATGTGCCAGATTCTATTGAAACTAATTCCTAATTCTATGGAAACATTCAATTCACATCTCTGAATAAGTTAATACGAGTAATTAATAAATTTAAACTAGAAACAACCACATTTCTTTTCATGCCAATTATAACCGGCCTTTTTTTCAGGACACAGTGAATAAGGAAAGATGCTAGAAGGGGTACTGCTATTCTAAGCCGAAACTACACAGCACTTAATACCTATATTGATAAGATGGATAAAAACTATGTTATCCGCCATTTCGTAGCGGCGGCTATCTTGAATTTACAGTGATATTGAATAAACATAATTGTATTGATCCCAAAATCCAAAATGTATACTTAATTTCATACTAATCGGTTGACGGAAGGAGGTGAAAGTTAATAGTGAATTTGACCAGACAATAAAACTAACATAACCCATTACGCTTAATAAAATAAAACCGTATAAAAACGTTTCTATTCACCACAGATAAAAAAATAAAGTCAGCTAGCTCCATCTGTGTTTTGCCTCTGTAACTGAATTGTATTTTTTTGTGTGTATAAAGTTCTCTGCGTGGTTTTAATTGGCTTGAATTTATATAGATGGCGCTCTGTGTTCTGTGTTTCATAGCACGATTCAAAAAAATGTACAACCCCTGTTTTTGAACTGTTCCTAAAGTTTGATGATCTTGGGAAGTTATGTGTAGCTACATCGGTATTTTTAAATGAAACTTGCTTTTAAACTATTTTTAAATGCTTATTTAATAAACTAACATAACATAACATAACATAAACGTTCACGCCGAATATCCCCGAAGGGGTTGGCAGAGGTACTAATACTTCTGAACATCACGTGACTTTGTCACCTGGTGTTCAGAGTACCCACGTTTTGCACGGACAGTGTACTCACGTGATAGGGGGCAGGCCTATCGCCGTTTTGTACGAATACACTGTCACATGACTGAGTACAACTCAGCCATGTGGGTTTCCTCACGATGTTTTCCCTCACCGTTAGCAACCATGATAAATTAACCACACATATGACTTTAGAAAAGACAAATTGGTGTAGGCCCGTCCCAGGATTGGAACTCACGCCCTTCTGTTTTTCGGGCGGGTGTTCTTACCCACTGGACTATCATGTTGCTCATAATATCCAGTAAGTAAGCACTATCATGTAAACTAACACAACAATAAATATCAAATATTTATAATGAGAATCAGACTTTTGCTCTGATGACATAATTTTTGGAGTGACCCACCAACTATTTGATACAAATAAAACGTGTTTGCTATTTTTTTTAATATAAAAACCCTTCCTTAATTTGAGTTTTATGTTAAGTTTTTATCCTGTTTTATTTACTTTTAACGCATTTTTCCCTAATTTATACATAACATTTCCATTTATTTGCACAATAGTTCTGTCAAAGAATTTACGAAATCCTGACTTATCAGTTTGCTGACGGCTCAAATAGTAGATTTTAACCACTATTTCAAAACTAAGCATTATAAATAGCAAGACTGACATAATACAATCAAGTAGCCATTTAGTTTGCGCTAGTGGAGTCAACGTCTTCAAAGAACTGGATGTGTTTTAAGCTTAAGCGCCTGTAAGTCACTTTTGAAAGTCAGTTTGGTTTGCTCATTTCTTTCTAATGGTGGGAATTACTTTTTCAGGGATATTCAATTTGACTGAGGTGCTCATAAGGTTCCAAAAACCAATAAAATATATTACTTTTCTCTGATCTTTTGAGGGGAAAAATATATATTTGTCTGGAACCAAACAGAGGTGACGGTCAGTTTGCTGACGTCAAGTATAGGCTGACAAACCAAGTGGCCAAACTGACGCCATTAAGATGAGCTTACATGAATGCAAAATACTTATTTTGAGTTTTTCTTTATAGATTTATATTACGTATGGTTTATAAAATTATCAAATAATAAACAATTTTCTTACATTCTATTACTTTTTTTGTAATAAATTATATGTTTGGTAATCAAATATAGTTTATGTAAGTAATTTCTTGAAATATATATATTGCTGTGTAGTGTCGGCTTAGAATAGCACTACCCCATTTCTATCCATGCTTTGGAATGAGAAATTTTTCAGCCACTTTTGGGAGTTGATTGGGGAAAAGATGGAAATAATCAATAAATGTTTTTAGTGACGGGTTTCCAACCACATCGCCCAAAAATCACTTAAGAAGCCCCTATACCCTTAGTCGCCTCTTACGATCACCCACGTTATTCTAAGCCGACACTACACGGCAAACATATTTTAATTTAATAAAAACATCCTTTTCGCAAATCGTTCTAAGGGTGCAGTGGGTGCTTCACTCCAACACTTTTAAATTGTATCAAATTGTTGGTGGGACACTCAAAAAATTATGTCATCACAGCGAAAATATATGTTTTTTTACTACTGATTCTTATTAAAATTATTTGATATCTATAGTAGTGTTAGTTAATTAAATAAACTTTCATTTAAAGACACTTCTGCAATAAAATGTAGCTACATATAACTTCCCAAAATCATCAAACTTTTGGGATAGTACAAAAACGAGGGTTTTACATTTATTTGAAACGTGCCAAAAATTGAACACGGTTAATATGAATTCATCGTATAGATGGCATTATATTTTATTTTTATTATATTTATGGACTAACCCCATTCAATCACAAATAAAACCTATAGCATTATTATTAATAAAAGTAAAATTTGTTTAGTTTTAGTAAAGAAATAAATGTAACGGATTATAAAAGTTTCTATTCACATCGCATTATTTTTATAGACAGCTAGCTCTATCTGTGATTTGGCTCAGTAACTGTATTGTAAACTTAGTCTCAACAACTTCGCTTGGCATGAAATTGAATAGATGGCGCTCTGTGTTCAGTGGCTATAGCATTATATATATGTATGTACTGTACACGCAAAGCTCAAATTGCATACGTCCCTTTATAAAAATATCGTTTACATAGAGAAGTTTGAGTTATTTTGCATTATTTTGTTGTATTCTGCACCTAATTAAAACATTTAGTTTTGAACAGGCAGGGTGAAATGGAAATTTTAGAAAATATTTAAGGAACATACATATTTATTAGGTCTTTACCTACGAAATTGCTGGTTTGTATGAAAAAATTTAAATGAATTTTTTTCTTGTATTTTTTAATTGTATTAATCGAAGTAATCACCCATGCAATCAATGCATCTTTGCCAACGCAGTGGCAGTTTATTGATGCCCTTCTTGAAGAAATCAGCTGGACGGGAGGCAACAAATTCTTCAAAGGCATTTTGTACTGCCTCTCGGGTATTAAATTTTTTTCCCGCCAAGAAGTTATCCAAATTCTGGAAAAAGTACAAGTCTGTAGGCGCAAGGTCTGGTGAGTACGGTGCATGATGGAGAGCTTCCAACCCCAGTTCTTGCAACTTGGAGACCATCTGCTGTGCAGTATGAGGTCGCGCGTTGTCGTGCAGGAGCAGCGGAGACGAGCGATTGACCAATGCTGGTTGGAGATGTGCCAGCTTCTCCATCATTGTGTTCAGTTCTTCACAGTACACATCTGCAGTAATGCTCACCCCGTTTGGTAAGAAGCTGTGATGAATCACACCGGGGCGCTAGACCACCAAACAGTGACCATCACTTTTCTAGGGGTAAGTTTTCGTTGAGGGCACTGTTTAGGTGCTGAACCAGGATTCAACCAACTTGCTGAGCGCTTGCGGTTGTCAAACAGAATCCATTTTTCGTCGCAGGTAACAATGCGGTTCAAAATTCCTTCATTTGTGTGTCTGTTGAGCAGTGCAAGGCACGTCTCGACGCGTTCTTCGCGCTGGCGATCATTGAGTTCGTGGGGCACCCATTTGTCAAGCTTTTTTACCTTGCCAATTTGACGCAAATGGACCAATATTGTTTTGACGCTAACGTCGAAAGCTGCTGCTAATTCCGCCGTAGATTGTGTATCATCAGCTTCCACAATCGCCTTTAATTCGTCATTGTCGACCAAAGTCTTCGGACGACCACGAGGTTCATTTTTCAGGTCGAAATTTCCAGAACGGAAGCGAGCAAACCAATAACAGGCGGTGCGTTGGTTTGTAGTGTTAGCTCCGTAAACGTCATTGATGTTGTGTGCCGCTTGTGCCGCGTTGCTGCCACGACGGTACTCATATTCCATAATTACTCGAATTTTTAACGTATCCATGATGACGAAAAAGATTGAAATGCGATGAAAACGTAACACTAATCAATAAACAAATGACTACTTTTGGAAAAAGAATTCCATGTTTTTAAAATTAAATTAATTTAAAATTAGAATTCTTAGTCAAACAAAAAATACTTGATTTGAAATGGCCAGTACTGCAGAACGGCAATTTCATAGGTAAAGACCTATTATTTATTTACTTATCTATTTACTTTTCCAACAGAGAATATATTAATACAATTTCCAAAAAACAAGATTATACATAATAACAACAATTAATGAGGTATGCACCATTTATAGGCTGTAACGTTATTTCTAACTCCTGGGATGTTGTACCCAGAAGCTAGAAATAACTAAAAAAAAAAGGAAAAGGAAGGATAGAAAATAAATGTAAGATATATACGTCACAACAATTTTTATTTTAAATAAAATATCCTAACAAAAACCTAAACACAAAACTTATAATATATGTATTAAAAACAACTCAGCTTTAGCGTGGCTCAGCTCCTGCTGCGATGGGTGATCTTAACTGGAGCAGCTCGTGTCCAGCAGGTGCCTGCGCCAGCAAGGACTGTTAAACGTGACTGGCAAGGGGGCTGCGACTCCGGAAACACCGTCGGTAAAGGCAGCTCGAAGACAAAGGGGCTGCGACTCCAGGGAGCTCGATGACAAAGGGGCTGCGACTCTAGGAAGCCCGTCGATAAAGGCAGCTGAAGAAGGGCCTGCGGCTCCGTGAAGCTTACTTCAAAAAAAATAAAGGGGGCAGCTCGAGAATAAGGGGCTGCTTTTCCAGACGGGTATGAATAAAATCAGTCCAGAATATCTCACGTTCTTTTAATTTCTTCCAAAATAATGATGAATATCGACTTCGGTAATGGGTCTTTAGTGTCCAATTCCAATATTTGTTTCAGAATGATCCACCCATCGCCCCAGGAGCTGAATATATACCACCATCTGCAAACGAGCATGACAAATTTAAAATTTTGAAATAACAAATATTCCTTAAAAGAGGTATCAAAGAAAGTAGTCTAAATTGCAAGGAGAGATTTTAATGATTTAGGATTATATATTAGAAAACAAATTAAGGGAAGACAATAAATTAGGAACATTATCTATCCACTTACAATATTAAACAATACATTCACATTAAAATTTAACAAAAATTTAGAAAATAAATTAAATAAATTATAAGTCTACAACCTAACACTAGCAGCCTTCTTGCAGAAAACTAATGGCTCACAGCCAATTTTTTTATTTTTTTATTTATATATTCCAAAAAACATAATCATTACAGGCATAAACCTAATGCGATAACATTTTAAATTAAATTTTAACATATTAAATTTATGGTACTCTCTTACTAATTGTAACATAGATATTTCAAGGCAACGATTGTGAAGTCACCCAGATGACATGAAAAAACATCCACATCTTCTGCAATTTCCCGCAAAGCCACTAGTGCTCTGACCAGAGGGCACTGCTGCAATAAATTAGTGCGCGACTGTGGTAAGGCAAAAATTTTTCCCTGTCGTCGTCTCAGCGTTCCATTCGGTACTTTCAAATTTATTTGACCCAGTATAAAAGAATTTGGAATGATACCCCGCATAACTTTCAATAAATATAAAATTAGATTTAAATCCCTTCTAACTTGTAGTGTATTATAACCAACCATCCCTAAAACAAATTTTGTTGGATACATAAGCGGGTAATAGGGATAGACCCTATACATTTTAAAATAAAGAAATCTTAAGAATTTATTTTGTATTTTCTCCACCATGAGACTATATTTAGTTTCATGTGGAGCCCAAATAACTGCGTTAAATTCAAGTTTACTCCTAACCAATGCATTATATAGAGCTTTTATTGCTTCTATATTCGTAAAGCCGCGTGCTGTACGAAGCACAAAACCTAACATTTTAAAAGCAGCCTTACATATTCCTACAATGTGACTATGAAAACAAAGGTCAGATGTAACTATTACTCCTAAATCTCTCACTTCTTGGACTTTAGTTAGTGGAATTCCATTTATATTATATGTATATTGAAACGGTCCCCGTTGTCTACTGAAAGTAATAGTCGAGCACTTTTTTATATTAAATTCTAACTTGTTCGTTGTACACCATTTGACAATCCTGTCAATATCATTCTGTAGGTGTTCGCAGTCGATTTCACTCTCGATTGGGAGTAACAATTTCACATCGTCCGCAAAAATAAGGCACCTTGCATGTTGAAGCACTTTTGGTAAGTCATTGATCATAACGAGGAACTCCAACGGACCAAGGTTACTACCCTGACTTACGCCTGAGTTTGTAAGGTACTCGTCAGATTTAAAACCACCATAGTCCACATATTGACGTCTATTTCTGAGGTAACTCGCCATAAGTTTAAGAGAATGCGGTGTGAAACCGAATTCAGCTAGTTTCCCTAGGAGTATGTCACCATCGACTGTATCAAATGCCTTTTTGATGTCAAAGTATGCCGCATCTACTCTCTTACCCGCATCTACGTAAGGCGTTACAAAAGTCATAAGGTTGAGCAAATTTGTAGCCGTACTATGAGCTGGTCTAAAACCGTGTTGGCTATCAGTCAGTTGACCACCAATCGCCACATAAATATTTCTATGCAGCGCTGATTCAAATACCTTGGCGAAAGATGATAGTACAGCCACAGGACGAAAATTGCTAACTTCTGAACTAAGCTTGTCTTTAGGTACGGGTACTACCCTAGTTACTTTCCAACAGTCTGGAATCACAGCTTCGGTAAGACACAAATTAAAAATAAATGATAGTGGCTCCTCCAGTACTGCTCGACAATCTCTCACTATAAAGGCAGGTATTCCGTCCGGGCCGGCTGACGTCTTGGCCGGCAGCCGCGCCAGCGCCGCGCGCACCTCGTCGCGGCTGAGCGCGGTGAGATGCACGCGCGCCGCCGCGCCCGCCGCCGCCACGTCCGCCGCCATCGCTTCCGAAACCCTGAGCTGAGGTTTTTGTTTTGCATATACAGACCTAAAAAAACTCGGACAATTCATGTACCGTTTCCTCATTAGAGAGTGCTATTCCATTTTTGGTAATCAATATACTGTTAGAGTTAAGTTTTTTTTGTTTTAATGTATGACCAAAACAATTTAGGTTCTTTAGATAGTACGAACTGTATTTTATTTTCATAATTTTGAGACGCCGTAATTAAATCCTTTTTAAGCTGCGATCTCATTCTTGAAAAGTTTTTCATAATCACATTGCAAACCTGTCTTTTTATACAATTTATGTAACTTATATTTATACGCAATGTCGCGTTTTATCTCAGGAGTGTACCACTCAGGATATGAGTACCTGCGGCAACCCGAGTCACGCTTTTTCTGTGGAACACAGTCATTTAATACGGAGTTTAGTATATTGTAAAAGTTACCTAGTGCCTCTTCTGAATTTTGTCCTATGTATACTTTTTCCCAATCTGTCATTAATAATGTTGAGTATAGTAATGAGAAATTGGCTTTTCTAAAGTTCCATTCTCTTTTATCTAAGTCTTTGTTTTTGTAGTCATTACTATTATTAAACTGACGTCGAGACAACGACACCGAAGCCCTACTATTATCATCCATACTACTTTTGCAAACAGGACTTAAACAAATCTCTAAGGGTGGGTGGTGTGCATCTATATTCACTAATGGTTCCTCGGATAACGTGACACTCTGACATATGTTACTATTTGTCGAACCAATAACTAAATCAAGGCAGCGGCCATTCTTGTTTAGTATCCTATTCTCCTGACTGACTCCACAATACGCTAAAAAATATTCATAATAATTCAATATATCAACTGAGCTAGAGTACAAATTAAAATCCCCCAATATTACTAATTTATCTCTAAATTTAGAACACAGCTGCTCTAATATATCAAAAAGTTTTAAATAGTGAAAATCGCTACTTTTCGGCGGTATATATACAACTGCTATACAATACAAATGTCGATTATTTTGATATACCCGCGCTACCAATATTTCAAACGCGAAATCATCCGCACTGACCTCGCCCGGCAGCTCCACTCGACGCAACTCGTATTCGGGTGTGGCCACTAACATTACTCCCCCTAGTTTTCTTCCGTCGTTTCTGTCACACCTTAAAATGCAATACCCAGCTGGAATTAACTCCGCGTCAAATATTGATTCATTGCAGCTTGTTTCTGTTAGTGCAAATAAACTTGCTGATGCTGTCAGAAGATTTGTATTGAATTCTCCTAGCTTAGTTCGTAATCCTCTTACATTTTGATAAAACACAAATGTGGTCTTAATTGGCTTATTCTTTCGTCCTGGGTTTTCGAAACCACACCCATTCGGCTAATTTTACGTCGACTGGCCATTTGTCGGGATCACACACGTCATCATAATTGGACTCTGGCATTCCGATTCTGTAGGATGTATAATCTCTTTCTGTTTTAGGTTTTATCTTTTCTATTCTAATCTCTCGCTCTTTCCCTATAATTTTTTCAATGTGTTCCCTGACTTTATCATCTGTCGTAGAGTTTTTTAACCCCCAGATGTGTAAGTACTTTTTTTGTTCAACCCCCTCAAGCTCCATAGTTGCAGTAGCTCCTCCTTTAATAATGGTAGTCTTTTTAATATTATTATTTTTCTTCCCTTTTAATACCTTGACCCAACCGTCTCTATGCGTTGACTCATTATAATGTCTTTGTGAAGAAATTTTACTAGTCTCTTCACTCGTTTTCCTGGCCACAGCCGCATAACTGACGTCACTCGCGATTTCGCCCCGCTGCTGTTTCTGTGATTGTGAAGGCGCGCGCGCCTCTTCATGGAATAATCGCGCCGCCGCCGCCGCCGCCACCGCCTCCGACGATTGTGATTTCAGGTTCAGTGATGTTCCCGCTCTCTCTGCCGCCGCGCGTGTCGGTCTTTTATTCAATGATGTGTACGCTTTATCGGGTTTTAAGCATGGTTCATCACCGGTTTTCATATTTTCCTTAGGAATCTGTTTCGATAATTCTATCTGTAACCGACATACCTCCGCTTGTAAACGTTGGCATTCCTTTCGTGTAGCATCTAACTCTGTACTCAGGCGTATGTTTTCTACTGACCGCGAAGTGTCTAGGCAATCTGATATTTTTTTCAACAGCTTTGCTTCCATGGATTCTAGTTTAGTTTCTATTGCATCATTTACAATACCGACAATACTATCATGTGTCAGTGTCGCCTTCTTCCATATGGGATTTGTACTACCGCTAGAACTGCAACCATGTTGCTCTGGGGTAGTAGGTACCTCCTCACAGGACATATTGGATGTCAAATCTAGACTTGCCACCATGCTATCTGGCCGTGTTCCTCTAACCGGCGTATCATCTGTCACCACAATGCGTCGGGTGATGTTAAGGCAATCATGACATTGGTACCTCTTCACTTCCTCGGGATGTTCCCTGAACTGGGTCGGCGTGATGTTCAGACAGCCATAGTGGAAGCTTCCTTTGCAAGAAATACATTTGATTAGCTCCAATGCATCCACCGCCCGTTTACAAACCAAACAGTTCATCCCGTCTGACCGTTAAGTTTACAATTTCCTTTTAAACTAGTATTTTACGTTGTCTTCATTTTCACGTATTACCACTAGCATAATAGTCACTTTGTTACACTTTAACACACTGTAACATATACGTAATATTATGAAAAATTAAATTATTTATCAGATAATTTTCAATAGTGTTTACTAAGTAACGGGTAAGTTGAGATTTTGAAATAAAGAAAATAATTATCTGACAGTAAACAAATATTGTCAAAATGGTTATTTTCGAGAAAAATCTGGAAGTGATTGAACATAGGATCAAAGATAAATGAGTTGAGAGTACTCTACTAAAGCTTATGAAAACAATCTATTTTGTGTAAAAATACGACAGTGTAGTGAAAATGGTGTGTGTGTTCAAAATGTGTCGTGCAATATAAATGTGTATTACATAGTGTGAAATAATAAAAAAATGTGTGTAAAACGTGGTTTACATTAAATTCCCTAAATCCTTTTCAGAATAAGTGTCTGATAAAAAGGTAAGTCGAACATCATGAACTGTTCCACATCTTACATACATAACACAAAATGTACATTACAAGGCAGAACACATAATTTATTAGGTGTGACATATAATTGTTTTTTTTTAATCATATACTTAGTTCTAAACTTAAATCTAACAGATATAAGTTTAGTACTAAGTATATGAACACATAGAGAGGATGGATACCTCTCTATGTGTTTGGGCATCTCAACATTCCTTTTTCTATCTTTCTTACAATATCATCTTTCACACCGCACTTTATCGCACCGTCACAAATAACACTATTTCTCACTCGGTCACATATTCTAACATTACACATTTATTACATACACAACATAAACGTTTACGCTGAATATCCCCGAAAGGGTTGGCAGAGGTACTAATACTTTTGAACATCACGTGACTTTGTCACCTGGTGTTCAGAGTACCCACGTTTTGCATGTATAGTGTACTCACGTGATAGGGACCAGGCCTATCGCTGTTTTGTACCAATACACGGTCACATGATATTTATACAACTTACTTATACAACTTGACTTATTACAACTCAGCCAAGTGGGTTTCCTCACGACCCGGGATTGTAACACTAGTCGTTTGCACGATAACCGGTGTTCTACCTATTGAGCTATCACGCTGTTATTATACACATTTATTATTTATTATAATTCCCAACCTATTATATCAATAATCAATAATCAATAAATTTTATTAAGCATGAAGTTTACAATGGTACATCGGACTCCCCTTTTAAGTTATAAAACCTGTGTAAGGGGAGACCACTCTTTCGGAGACAATACAATTTTGTGCTTAATACAATAAAACTAATACAATAAAACTAAAACTAAAGTGTCTTTATTTATTATATACTACTTTTTTTATATACTTGAGCACAAACCATCCTTTCAAAAGCCAATAGTGGAAGTTACGTGAGAAAAAGATTGTAAAACAAATATTCTTTCTGTTGCAATCTTATCGCATCACCCAAATATCATTATAAAGCTCCAATACCTTCAGTCGACTCTGACAAACAACCACGGGAAGAAATAGGGTAGGGTTTTTCTAACAAAGTGAGTGCTAATATTATGCCGACAATAAACAGCAAACAGCATAAAAATATACAACAAATACATTACAGAAGCAGTAATTAGCTCATGCAGCCCTTAAATAAATATAAGTATATTTTATATACGGGACTCTGCAATATTAATAGTCGAAACGATTAAATAACCTAATTTCATACATTCTTAATCTGATTTTGGCGCAAGCTGCTAAATTGTACCGCATTTTGGAATCTACCTGAGCTCTTTACGGGTTTCAGAATAATTATTTTTTTACAAATAAAATAGTTAAAAAGTTAAGCTGCTTAGTCAAGCAGTATTTTTTTATACCAAAGGGTTTAATATTTCACAATCAGTTAACACAATCCAATTTGCAAGATTTATGAGAATGTTGATATTATAAAACAGCATACATGCATATTCTCACAGCCATAAATCCCAAAAGGCGGCAGCAAAAGCTTCAGAGCTAGAAACTCCTCAGCCACATTTGGAAGTTTATAGGGGACATGGTGGTAGAAATAAATATCGTTGGCGATGGGTCTCCAACCGCTTCGCCTAAAAACCACTTTATACAGCCCAATATATAAAGGGTAGGAACGACATTCTTAACCGGCACTACACGGCATCACATCACAACTGTTACACATCACAACAAATATATTTTTGGTGGGGTAGTAGATTGAGAAACAATATCCCCAAAAACCTGTATATTATATATCATATTTTCTGAAATTTATGTGCGGTAAAAAATATATTCTAGGATCGAAATGCGGGTGTTTAAATAACCTGTCTCTATCGTACGACGGCAGTTGCTAATCTGATACTTATAATTCTCTAAGCCCATGATCTCTCAGTTTTATTCTTTTATATATAAAGTATTTTCTTAAAATTTATTTAAGGAATAAATTTGAGCATAGTTTCCTATTATGCATTTGGTAGTTTTAATTATGGTTATAATTATAAGATTCATATAATCCTATTGAAGTTCATTTCCCTATACAAAATCTCCTTCAATTTATTTCACAAGTATCCTATTAATATTATAAATGTGAAAGTTTAGATGTTTAGATGTTTGTTTGTTTGAGGTAAAAAGGCTTTTCAGTTACAGAATGTATATGAATGAAATTTAGCAGAATGCTAGATAATGACCCAAATCATAACATAAGATATTTTTTATCCTGGAAAAATATGACCAATAAAATATTCACTCCAGATTGAACTAAGAGTACCGGAAAAAACGCCTAAAGTTTTGCATAAGCTTTGCAGTACGAAGTCTGTTGGGTCAGCTAGTGATTCTATAAATTATACTTTGAATAACCTTATAAATCCTTAACATGTCTTGAGCACGCAACTCGTAGGGGATAAAAAAAGGTTCTATTTTAAACGAAATATTATTACATATACATACATATGCTCAGGCCATTAGTTCCCATTTGATTAGGCAGACACCATCGATCGCCACATTATACGATCCTGGCAAAGCTCTTTTACTTCGTTTACATCCATCAATATTTTCAAACATGCTCTTTTATTATTCTCTGTGTAAATTAGACAAAACACAATGCGTGGATACTCGAAATTTTATTTATATAACGTCGGCAGGTTAGATCGGCGTAGATTCATGATTCCTCAATCACAAATCAGACACAGAAATAAATAATCACAGCGTTAATCAACTTCGCCACTATTCACAAATTAACTGAGTACAAAATATATTGCGTTAACACCGATTAGAAACGTATGACGGTTCCGAGCACAACCGATCCACTCTTTGTCCATCCTCAGAATGCTCCTTGCTCGAACTCCATCAGAGGGCGCACGATTACCTCGTGACCACGCCCTTCCGCTTCTTACCACTTAGTCAACTGAGTCAAATCAGCAACTCTTTTAGGTATTACCGACACGTAGTCAATTTAGTAACTGTATTAGGTGCCGCCGACATGTAGTCAAATGAGCAACCATATTAGGTGCCGCCGACACGGCCATCCTGACAAGACACACGTCCTCGTGTGTTACTCGGCATCTGAAACAATATCAGATGGCAATACCACTTGTCCAAAATACTGACTTCCTCAATGAGGATTGTTCAATTTCAAAACAAAAAATACTTTATTACTTAAATGCTTTTCAGGAACTCACACACAAAAAGTTATTACAACAATCCTCACTAAAGAAAAGTCACTAATAAGTGTTCGCATTTATGGTTCATAGAGTGATCAAACAAACAGATCATCCCAGTGATCAAACAGTCAGATCATCCCAGTGATCAAACAAACAGATCATCCCAGTGATCAAACAAACAGATCATCCCAGTGATCAAACAAACAGATCATCCCAGTGATCAAACAGTCAGGTCATCCCAGTGACCTAAACTCATATCATTAACGGTCATCCCAGTGACCTAAACTCATATCATTAACGGTCATCCCAGTGACCTAAACTCATATCATTAACGGTCATCCCAGTGACAGCGAAAATCAGAGTTGGTCATCCCAGTGACCCCAAAACACATCTTCAGCGGTCATCCCAGTGACCCTGAAACACATCTTTAGTGGTCATCCCAGTGACCCTAAAACACATCTTCAGCGGTCATCCCAGTGACCCTAAAACACATCTTTAGCGGTCATCCCAGTGACCCTAAAACCCCTATATTCATGTGTGGTCATGTGTCATCTCAGTGACCACTACAATTTAACAAATGTCTCACAAAAGAAAGTTTATACCTACTGACAGAACTGAGAAAATTAATAAATTTCACTCAACTCATTCAATAAGGATTCAGAACACAACGGGTCAAACCTCTCTGGCCATTTTCTTAAACGATCATGGTTATGGCTATATTTTTACAGCCTGTTGTTACTGTCCAAAACCGATAAAGTGTACCTATCTCCTTCTTAAACTTCTACTACTCTAAAGGGACCCTTATGCAGTGCGTCTGAATTTGTCTGATTTTGTTCTTCGTTTTTGCATTAATACAAAATCACCAACAGAAAACCTAGTGAATTTAGCTTTGTGCTTATCAAAACCCTCAATAGATTGATCGGTACTCGAAACGGGAATCAAATGAAATCCACTTGCACAATCAAAGAGTAAAAAGAAATTCGCGCCGTTCAATCGTGCAGTTAAATCTGATGTGAAAGATACAGGAAACCAATCGGACACTGAATTACTATTTAGTTCGCGATAGTCTACGCACATGCTATCGATACCATCACTTTTCTTTACTAATAATAACGCAGGGCTAGAGAATGGAGAACAACTGGGCCTAATTATGTTAGCTTGTAAAAGTTTATTGACCTTAGCTCTTATCACCCGCCGTTCATCCGGCGTGAACGAATTTTCATTAACAAGTATAGTGTAAAAAACCAACAATAAGGTAACTTTCTATTTCTAAAATACCCAGCAACTCGCTTTTTGCAGCGTCACTAACATCGCATCAACTTGTGCTAAATTTATTTCAGATGCTATGTTTACTTGAGAACTGTATTCAACATTTAACTTTTCGAGCGTTAAATTTAAGGTAGACATATTTATGGCAAAGCCTAGCGCTAAAACTTCTCTACTTAGCATTATGTACCTGACATATCTTGCAAAACGTGGAGTAAAAACTCAATTCTAAAATCACAGACCTTAACCTTACACAACATTTATACTGTGCTAAACGTACTACTCAAGCTTATGACATTAAAATTAATAACATTGTTTTTACGTTTTCCACAAACTTTGACGCAACAACTAACGAGCATTCGGCTCCGGAATCATAATAAAAAATAAAACGCTCACCAGAATGAGTCAGTGCACCTGAAGGTACACTGCAATCGTCGACTCTGTTCGACGCGAGTACTGGTACCTGAACCTCCGGCGTTGTGGCGGTAGCGCTCGTGCACCGGCTCGCAACGTGGCGCGGCTCCACACTTGAAGCACACCAATGGCTTGATGTGTTAGCTCCTGAATGCTGAGAACTAGCTGTTATTGAGTATGACGTCGCAGTTTTCCCGCTGACTGGCTGAGACAAGTAGCGGTGTTTAGGTTGTATCTTACATACATCGGCTTTGTGTCGAACTTTTGCACTGCTGTAACATTGTGATAACCAACTAGATGCAGATCCTTTTACCGCGCGGCTTATCGCCACGACGAGGATTCCATCCTGCAGTGGATGGAACCGAATCCGTAGTTGCACACCAGGAACTCGGAGTTAAATTCCGGTAGAGTAACTTTATCACTGGACACTGTAAGAGGTTTTAACGCTCCAATAAGAGCTAACATATTTTGATTTTGCACTTCAAATAAACTTTTCCATTTATTGTCACTTTCTTTATATTACGATTTACGAAATCGGCGTTGGGGAGATCCCGCTTCTGATAACGTCGGCAGGTTAGATCGGCGTAGATTCATGATTCCTCAATCACAAATCAGACACAGAAATAAATAATCACAGCGTTAATCAACTTCGCCACTATTCACAAATTAACTGAGTACAAAATATATTGCGTTAACACCGATTAGAAACGTATGACGGTTCCGAGCACAACCGATCCACTCTTTGTCCATCCTCAGAATGCTCCTTGCTCGAACTCCATCAGAGGGCGCACGATTACCTCGTGACCACGCCCTTCCACTTCTTACCACTTAGTCAACTGAGTCAAATCAGCAACTCTTTTAGGTATTACCGACACGTAGTCAATTTAGTAACTGTATTAGGTGCCGCCGACATGTAGTCAAATGAGCAACCATATTAGGTGCCGCCGACATATATTTATAATAAATATATTAAAACAGAAGTTTCCTGGTGACTCAATCTAATATTTATAAGCCGAACCATTATTTGTATCTTCAATATTATACATTGAATAAAACATTTCAGAAAATTTGGTTTTAGAACAGTAATATGACGTTTGACGACGGCCTTATTCCTAGTGATTAGGAGGCTTTTATCAGGCTGTAGATACTTTGAGAGGTCCCAAGTTAATCTCTCAAATTCAAGAGTTCAGTCACACTTTATATCCTCTTAAGGGAGGTAGATCTGCTAAAATTTCGGAACATAAGACATTTTTGTGAGATTTTTGTCACTTGGTGTTCAGAGTTACTTTATTTTGCTTTGGTAGTATATTCATCTAATCAAAGGTAGGCTTATTACCGCTTGTTCAAATACAAATCATAATTAAGAGGAAAATTTATAAAATGGGAGTTTGTATTTTAGTCTAAGATGTTATTAGAGCGAAGCTTTGCATTAGGCTTGTCACAAAACTCCTCCTAAACCGTCAATCCAATGACCACTAAATTTGACACGGTGGTCAAAGCCATGTTTTAATGAAGATAAAATTCAGATAGATGTTGCCATTGCAGAATAATTTATCCTTCAAAGTCTCCCATGTAATTCTATGGAAAGCGTTCATAGAATTTTTCAGTCACTTCTATCACTGTAGCTACACTTTGAACTTCAGGTATTAAGCAGATACAAGCACACTGTAACCAGCTCAATTTGGTCAATTATTTAGCAGGCAGTAAATTTTTGTACATGTATTGGATGTTTAGTCCAGTGGATAGAACACCCGCCCGAAAACAGAAGGGCGTGAGTTCCAATCCTGGGTCGGGCCTACACCAATTTGTCTTTTCTAAAGTCATATGTGTGGTTAATTTATCATGGTTGTTAACGGTGAGGGAAAACATCGTGAGGAAACCCACATGGCTGAGTTTGTACTTAGTCATGTGACAGTGTATTCGTACAAAACGGCGATAGGCCTGCCCCCTATCACGTGAGTACACTGTCCATGCAAAACGTGGGTACTCTGAACACCAGGTGACAAAGTCACGTGATGTTCAGAAGTATTAGTACCTCTGCCAACCCCTTCGGGGATATTCGGCGTGAACGTTTATGTTATGTTATGTATGTTATGTATTGGATGTATGTACTTCAGGTATGTTAACAATAACTTCAATCACTTTCTTATATTCAAATAAATAGAATGCCAAACTTTTTTAATCGCCAGCAACATAATGTGCAACAGACCCATAAAGTCAGTTTGAAGGCAAATTAAAAGTACTCTACTCTCTTGAAAATATCCAATACATGAAGTTTATTTTGTAGAGATAAAAAACCGTCGACTTGCTTGCCCTACCGAGTACTCGACAATCACTAGCCACTTTGCTCCAAATTGGCATCGTGAAGCATTCATTCTCACTTAGTTTATTTGCTAATTTTATACGAGCTTTCCGCTCATGACAACACCCTTTAGACTACATTTTTATGTAAAACAAATCGTGCGTTTTTTTTTAATAACTGCTCATGGCTATGTGGATTGATTAGTTTCACGTTTTGTATTTCGGCAAGCTTTGGAAGTGGTTCTTCAAATAACTTCTGATCCATACATTCCATTGCAGCCCAGAGTCATCTTCGTTCATTCGTTTCATCTTCGAGACATCCCCGTCCTCTTTTAAATTCAGCAAACCAATTGAATACTGTTGCTTGGGAACAAGCAAACTCACCAAAAGTAGAAGCCAAAAGTTCAAAACATTCTTGAGGCTTTTAAACTTTTTTAAAGTCATAATAAATCATAGCGCGAAAATCACGTCGACTGAGCTCCATTGTTGCAAGTGAATTCCCGCCAGATTGTCGGAAAAATGATGCTCATTCAAATAAAAAAAAATAAAAAAAATGTGTTCTATATTCAAATATGTCAATATAAAAACCAGCCTATAAGATGGTGCATAGCTTGCCAGTGTTAATTAAATGAGAAAAGAGTATCTTACTTCTATTGGCATGCCCCTCGTTATCCTTTTTTATCCATTATCCTTTAGAATACAGATCAATGAGAAAGACGGACAGAGAAACAGTGAAATTTTAGCTTAACCTGGTTTTATCTTCAAGTACGAGTTATTCTCTCATATGGTCGGTATTTTTCTTCTGCTATTTGATTAAGTCGAGGTCTGGCTTATATTTTTGGAATTTCGTAGCCAAGTGTAAAACAACCAACCCTAGAACCTTTGGTTGATTACTTTAGCAAATTTATGTTAAGAAATTAAATTCAGTAGAGTTGTCAATTAGAAAAAATAATAATTCGGTATGTTTGTAACACGACTTCACTATTTCTCACTATTGCTCGTTGACGTAAATCTTAAAAAGGGGTAGTCAGGGTTTAGAAATTAGTTTTTTTTAATTCAACTCCTTTTTGGTCTGTATAATTGTTACATAAGTTATAAATAAAATGTGCAACCTCTGCAAACTCCATAAACTCCAACACGTTTTATAATAAGGTTTCTGCCACGTTAGCAGCGAAGTAATAGGACGGTTTATCATCGCAATAAAACTGTATCCCGGAAGTATAGTAAAAACTCAATGAATAAGATATATCAGTCTAAAAAGCGTTGATTCTAATGTATTTTCACTGTCATAAAGAATTCTAATAATTTCTTTTGTATAATTTACGTTTTAATATTAGAAGATAAAAAAAAGTAAAATTCTATAGGATTTGCAATTTTATATAATAATTATTTTAATATTGCAAATAACGTTAGTTCAAAAAACTTTATTATAATACTGTAATTTATTGACCTTTTCATTCAAAGATTATCTGAAAGTTAATTCTAATCTAAATTTTAGTGATTAGACCACCAATTGTACTTTTATTACTGAATTTGTATGTGTGTGTATGTTGACTTTTTTTGGATGTGCTGTTTAGTGTTTTTTTATTCTATTCTTTTATATTATTGTATTGTATTTTATTTGTTTTATTATTGATGTACGTCGAATACGCGGTGTTCAGTAAAACTGTTTTGTTTTTGTAATACCGTGTTATATCCAAATTTGTATGTTTTTAGTCAAAATATATAAATAATTTTTTTTTTTTAAAAAATAGAAATTTGCTGTGAAGTGTCGGCTTAAATAGCACTTCTCCTTTACTAACTGTGGGTATTCTATATTAAAGAAGGTGTTAGGCGATGCGGTTGGACACTTATCAATAACCCTAATTTTATTCTCTGTTATCCATTCAATTTGCAAAATTGGCAGAATAATTTCCTATTCTGAAGTTCAGGCTACCACTTAAAGGGATATATCCGTGATTATATGTTTGTTTAAGTAGCTGCTTTAAATCATTTAATTTTAGTAATATAATATCATTTTGTTATTACCGAAGAAAAAAACATGTTTGAAAAGAGTTGTCCTGAAACTTTGACTATAGACACTATAGACAAAGCGATGTTACGTCATCCATTTTAAAAAGAGAAGCCCTTATTTAAGTTCTTATATGTTAAAAAGAGACACAAATCTTTATTGTCATGTCTATCGCGTAACTCATTTTGTTGATGTCACACTTTTAAATTGTGACAAACAAAGCGTCGACTTGTGAGCGATTTTGGTTTTCTTTTGATTTTGAGAAAGATTTTATTCATTTGTAAATTGTTATTGTGATAAAAGAGACTCCATTAGTTAAACTTATTATTTAGTAAGGTATGGTTGGGTATAGCGTGCTTGGCTGCGGAAGCCGCAGCGAAAAACACATCGAAGGATTGACTTTCCACAAGTGAGTGAGTTTTTTAATGTTTTTCTACAGATAAATACATAATAAATACATTGCGCGATCAGAAAATAAGTGATTCAAATGTTAATTACGTTGAACTAGATTACTAGCATTTTCTTTAGTTATTTTGAGCAATTTTTTAATAGTATAACCAAAAAATATGCAGTATCTCCGTGTTGCCATAATTCACGTTTTCATCCTACCCTGTCGTTAGGGTAAAATTTTCAAATTAGTAAACTGATGTTAATGAGTTATGAATTTCGTCGCGCTATAGCGACGCTGAATGATTTCCAATTGTTATCTACGGAATTAGTAAGTAATAAATTTGTTATATTTATTTAATTTCTTCGTATTCATTACAGTTTTCCTAAAGACCCGAATCTACGAGAAAAATGGATTGCGGCCACTGGAAGATGCAATTGGAAATCAACCAAAGTTTTGAGGCATACTATAAAATTGAAAGGCACCTCGTTTTTGTCCAAAGACTAAGCTTTGGCTCAGATGGTCGCAGTTGTTTTGAAAAAGAATTTAGGTAAAAGAATATTTCCGACATTAAACGACCACATCAGAGAGCAAAATCCGTTCGAAACCCACCTTGTGCTGTTAATAAAGGCCATAGCTTTAAAATACTTAGATGTACGAATACATCATCTTTTGAAAAATGTGACTGAAATAGACGAATGAATTCGAAATTTTCACACAAAACTGATTTTGTTTAAAGGTCAATAGTAAATAATGCAATAAAACTCATGTACAAAATAGTGCTGTCTTTTATTTTTCAAAATACAAACATAGACCCCACTATACCCATGATGACCCGTATGATATTTACATAACTTGCACTTATGGAACAGCTGTTTTTTTTTGTCCAGTAACAAAGTTAGTCCCGTACAAAAATTTATTCGTAATCATGGGAAGATTCATCCCTGATAGTTAGTACAATGCTTTAGATTTCACGGTGTATTAAACATCAGTATAAATGGTAAAATTAAACAAAAAAGATTGTATAATACTAGGAGCAAGTATGTATAATTATATGATTTCAGGAAATAATATAGTAAACAGTAAACCTTTAATTAAACAATAAATTGACGTAATCAATTTTAAATTAAAAAGTAGCTTTTAGAATGGTGATTATAGTATTTTGGGGTAATTGTTTTCTAGTGATCGCAACATTACAGGGAAAAATATTGCTATCTAAAAGAGGTACGCTCCCGTTGTATTATGACTCTGTCTATAGTGTTCATAGTCAAAGTCCTGAAACTATTCTCAAAAAAAAAAACAAAAACATAGCAATGTGGCATCGATAGGAACGAAAGGATTTAAATTAACTCGACTTGGCAATTGTTATTTAAATTTTGATTAAGATATCAATAAAACATATACTCATGCCGTAATTTCCTATCGGGGTAGTCAGAGACTATCGATCGCTACTTTGTACGATCCTGGCAAAATTTTGAGCTTCGTCTACATTCATCAATCATCGTCAATTACAATGCAAAAGGTAAATTAGTAAATTTAAATTCATAAACCAGAGAGAACAATTCGCCTTTTCAAAAATCATTCAGGAATTTGGGTAATGTCCTTTCATGAATCATTCATCTTTACCCATTTTAAATGTCATTAACGGCTGCTGCACAGAATCAAATAACGTAGAAAAAATTGAGCTAAAATTATGGTACAAATAAATGTTGGAAAATGGAGCTTTATTAAATGGTTTTTGGGCATTGCGGTTGAAGACCCATAACCAACGATACGTAGTTTCTGCCATCTACTCCCCTATCAACTTCCAAAAAGGAGTTTCTAGCTCTAATGAAAATAGGCAGAGGCCTACCCCTTTTTTGGGATTTATAATCGTGAGTTTATGTATGAATATATTTTGGAAAAATACCTTCCAGGACTTAATGTCTAAAACTATCAAGATTGGAATCAACCAAACCTTTTTTGATTAATCTTTATTCGAGCGAGATATTTGTGACTGAAACGTAAAGTTTCTTTTGTCTTTCTTATTTTTGCGAACGGAAATTGTTACGGAACTACAAATATCTTCAATAGTTTGGATTGCTGATACCCTTGGTGCTATTTTACTACTTAATCAAACACCGACAATGGCTGATTGATAAGTGTTTGAAATTACAAGAAAAGAAAAATAAACAATCTAGATATCTATACATACGTACACACATACATATACTCACGGCTATAATTCCCTAAACAGGGTAGCCAGAGCTTTGGAATGAGAAATTCCTCAACCACTTTTGGAAGTTGAGTGGGGAAAAGATGGTAATAATAAATGTTTTTCGTGACGGGTCTCCAACCACATCGCCCAAAAATCACTTGAAAAGCATTTATACCCTAAGTCGCCTCTTACGATCACCCACGGGTAGAAATGGGGTAGTGTTATTCTAAGCCGACACTACACAGCAATATATCCATATAGATGCAAAAAATATGAGCTTAAGTTTGTTATACCAAATTAAACGCACTAAATGCATATAAATGTTTAGTACAGTAGTACAGATTATGCCAATAAAATCTAACAATAAAGTAAACAAATAACAATTAAAAATAAATATTTAAATACACTGTGACGTGGCTGTGACCGTAGCCGTACCTCCATGTTCTCGTGGTTAGAAAGAAAGAAGATAGAAAAATAATTTATTTGGCAAAAAAAAATATTACAATGTTTGAGTAACAACAAATTAAAAACATATATCATATTGCCAAATTTGTTCTGGCTCAGCATATGTGCCTCAGCCGCGTGTCTCGCAGGACACGTCAGCTGCTGCACGCTGGTTTTCAGCCAGCACAGTTAGCCAGACAACATTAAAAAAACATAAAGCTCTATGTAGCGTACGAGTATATACTTATATCAACAAAACAACTCTTTTATTTATACAGTCTAAATACATTAAGAAAAAAAAATGTGAAATTGAAATTAGTTCAAATATTAAACATAAAAACACAATTGTTAAGTTTTATAACTCAGCAATATCTCCGGTTAGGCGCTTAGCTTCAAGTTCGGAGGTCGCAGGTTCGATACCCTGAAGGGGGCTTAACTAATTTCATATGTAAGATTTAACCCAGTTTGGAAGAATATTGTAGTCTTGAATCACCTGATTATCCGAAAATTAAGACGATTCCGTGCTTCGGAGCGCAAGTTAAGCCGTCGGTCCCGGCTACTATCACGGTAGTAGTTGTTAGTCTGCCAACCCGCAATTGGCCAGCGTGGTGAACAAAGGCCAAATCACCCTTTGTAGGGTAGGCTCGAGCCCCTTGGTGGGTACATTTATGGGCTGTGAGATATTTAAACCCAGCAATACATTTCAGTTAATTTTCTATAATTATTCTAAACAATCAAAGCTAAATAAGAATTAAAGATAGACTTTTTAACATCAACATGAGATAAATCAAGAAATATCAATATTTGTCATCCCTGAAAATGTTCAACAAACTTCCTTCGGACATATTAAAATTGCCTGTGGCATCTTTTAAAAAGGCAATTAAAGCCATGCTTTTAAAGAAATCTTACTACAGTGTTCAAGATTTTTTAAACGACAAGGACCCAACGCGCACATGACCATGTCCGTGAATATATATACACATATTTATAAACTGAAATTGTACAAACCATATTTTGAAAAAATGAAAAAATGTGAATGTAAAGAGTTTCTTTGTTGCTTCTTCTCTTTACGAAAACCTTCCGAAGCAACGGATTAACGATTAATTTAAAACTTTAACGTTCAAAAAATGTTAGTATTTAACTTTATTTTGAAAAATAAACTTTTTGACTTTTTTTTTTGACTTTTTTGTTATACTAATCATTTAATAATCTATTTTTTTTTCTCTATATAAGTCAGTGATTTATAAATAATAAGACATAAACGTTCACGCCGTTTATCCCCGAAGGGGTTGGCAGAGGTACCAATACTCCTGAACTGACATGGCAAGCGCCATCTAGTTTCCAGAGAAGGTACCCACGTTTTGCTTAGACAGTGTACTCACGTAATAGGGGGCAGGCCTATCGCCGTTTTGTACGAATACACTGTCACATGACTAAGTACAACTCAGCCATGTGGGTTTCCTCACGATGTTTTCCCTCACCGTTAGCAACCATGATAAATTAACCACACATATGACTTTAGAAAAGACAAATTGGTGTAGGCCCGTCCCAGGATTGGAACTCACGCCCTTCGGTTCTTCGGGCGGGTGTTCTACCCACTGGACTATCAAGTCAGTGTTGTTCCTGGTTATCACTTCTTAAACATCCGATACAATCCGAATAAGTCAGTTTAAGGTTCTAATATAGTTTAATCTAGCTCCTAAGTATTCGGATGAGTAATCAAAAAATTTCGTAACCGCACCATCAATTTAAAAATATCTCAAATATTTTGACGAAACCCGGAATAGTCATTAATCAAACCACAAGGTTAAGATTATTATGCAGATAAATTTGAATTCACCGCATCCTTAATATCTGTAAACAGAAGTGTTCTTAATATACGCAATAGAAGTTTATGGTAGAGACGCATTGAGCTTGAAAATGTTTACAACATAGAAATACTCTGTTTTTGACCAATGTCTTATTTTATGATTAAAACAGTAAGGTTTGCCTGGGTATACTAATTAGTCTCTTATTTTACGCGTGGATGGATGGGTCACTTTGCCTCTTTAGTACTAGTATACATTTTATCGAAATGTTGTGATGTCATGCAATATGTACTATTAGCTATTGCTATTTGCTATTGAACATCAATGCCATAACATAATTTATAACCTAATAATACACTTTATTGAACACCAAAACAATACACGGACGAATACAGGAGGTAGAGATTACGCATGAATTTTGAGAATGGGTGGCGCAGAAATAAAAGGCATAAATAATAATGAAAAGATACGTCAACAATACACATATATAATACAAACATAATATATATGTCGTAGGATGATTTGATGTTTAGGTTTATTGCAAAAAACCTAGGAATTTAGCAAAAACCCGGATAATTAGACAACAGTTAAAATATTTTTTATTCTACTAGGATTTTTGCAAAAAAACTAGTAGGTTTAGTATGACTCCGAAACAAAATGTCAGTTTCTATGAATACTGTACACTGATTGGTCGATTGCAGTGCCCCATAAACACGTCATCTCAGATTGGTTGTTAATTAAGACGTACTTACTTCATTGTTCCTGCCTAAATTTAATGTGATAGTTATTATAATTTTAGGTCCAAAAAGTTCCTAAGTATAAAAATAGTATTGTCATTTCCCTTTAAAACTCTAGCTATAGTATTGTCATTTCCCTTTATAACTCTAGCTTAGTACCTCAATACTACAATTTAAAACATACTTACTTTGTTGTTCCTATCTATATTGACGACATCCGTGGCCGAGTGGATATGTGACTAGCTTTTCAGTCTGTAGGTTGCGGGTTTGATCCCCGCTAAGAGCAACATTTATGTGATGAGCATATATGTGTATTATATTATATAGTATAGATTAATTATAAAGCTGAGTTAGTATCCCATAATACAAGTGTTACTTAGTTTGGGGTAACTTGATCTGTGTATATGTCCGAACGTGATTTTAATTTTACTCCAACAAAAGAGTAAAGAAACAAATTAAATTCCTAGTATCAAATAAGTATTGCCCTTTATAACTCTAGCTATGATAACTCAATACCACAATGACGAACAATCAGAATAAGAGTAGGCGAGCAATCAGAAAGCAGCCAATCAGCATTAAAGAAGTACAACCTTACTAAACCCACTTGTTTTTTTGCAAAAAAACCTAGTAAGATTAACAAATATAATGAACGTTATCTAATTATCCGGGTTTTTGCAAAATCCCTAGGTTTTTTGCTAAAAACCTAAACATCAAATCTTTCTACGACGTATACAATACATTTGAATATACATATGCATAAATAAATAAAAAACAGTCAAATATAAGTAAATACAATGTATGATAATAATAACTGTATCAAAACTAGAATACAAAAAATGCTACGATAGTGACAAGTAGTAATTCCTAAGAAGGTTTTTAAATGTGGCTAAAGATTTAGCTTGTCTCAGCTCAACAGAAATATTCTTTAAAACAAGTTTATATTTTAATCGTGGCCAGATTTAAGTGCTTTCTTTTTACTTGTAGTGCTTGTAATCTACGAGCGCACGTCGCCTTTATTTGTACTTGTAATTATAAATACACAACTTTGTTAATGTGCGTATAATTGTTTTAGAAGTACAGTTACGAGTCAAATTCCAAAAGTGAAAGAAAACGCAAAGTAATTAAAAATAAATATAAAATAACAACAACATAATGAAATATTGCGACAATGATTTTGAGTTCATTACAAATGTCAATGACAGTGAAAATGATGACAGTGATAGTGTAGAAGTTTTTCATAAAGGTAGTGATACAAGTTATTTTATTACTGACAAGATTTTTATTTTGTGTTTCGTAAAGGTATTTTTTTGGATTAAAGTTTTTTTGTGTTAATTTTAAGTTTACATGTGTATATATTATATATTATATAAATAAATTAGAAGTTACTATGAACAATTATTTTACTAATCCTAATAAATTAAATATAAAATATGGGTGTAATCTGTAACTTGAATTAATTCATTTATATTTGCTAACCGTACGCACGGTCCATTCACCTCTCACGCCTATGTATCTTATATATACAGTTGAATATATTTATTTAAACCATTTTTTGTTCGTATTAATTTGTATTAAGATCTAATACTCATATTTTATATAGATGTGTAGTGTCGGCTTAGAAAAGCACTACCCCATTTCTTGCGGTGGGTGTACGTAAGGAGCGACTAACGGTATTGGGGCTTTTAAGGGATTTTTGGGCGATGCGGGTCAAGACCCATCACCAACAACATTGATCTTACCATCTTTTCCCAACTTAACTTTCCAAAGTGACTGAGGAATTTCTAATTCCTTAGCTCTGGCTACCCCTTCTAGGGATTTATAGCCGTGTGTATGTATGTATATTGTATGCACACATATTTTTTGTATTTGTTACTTTCGTATTTCAAAAATTAGAGTTAACCACTTCAGTAAATTCAATTCAATTGCCGTGTATTGTCGGTTTAGAAATGCACTACCCCATTTCTACCCGTGGGTGATCGTAAGAGGCGACTAAGGGTATAGAGGCTTTTTAAGTGATTTTTGGGCGATGTGCTTGGAGACCCGTCACCAAAAACATTTATTAATACCATGTTTTCCCCAATCAACTTCCAAAAGTGGCTTAGGAATTTATCATTCCAAAGCTCTGGCTACCTCGTTAAGGGATTTATAGCCGTGAGTATATGTATGTATATTAATTCAATCTTTCTAACTAACGATTTAATAAAAAAGAAGGTTTTAGTTTGAGAAAACATGATTTCATTTTAAAGATTCATGTCCGGATAAAACAATATGTTTATTTTTTATTTAGTTTTATATATCTTAGACCTATTTTTTCTCCTAGAATTTGAAGCAGTGTATAGTTAATATCTATATATTAATTTTCAAGCACGTGGCCTCAGTAGTTTCAAAATTTACTGTGATACACGGAGAAATAGACAGAAATTCATGATAAAACTAATAGGGTTTAATTTTTTGCAATTTAGCTACGAAACCCAAAAAGGAGATTGCTTCCCGTTATGAAACCGCCACTCACTGCAAATCAAATAATGTAAAAGAGTCTAAAGGAGTGAGATAGTTAATTAGTTTCATGGACTGTTGAAATACATTAGAATTAATTTGAATTTACTAACTTTATTTACTCGTGTCATGAAATCCTTAATGTCTGGTCAATATTTTGTTGAATAATGGTATGGTACTTCTAGCAACATGATTTGTTAATTTATACTCTAGATATTATATTTAGGAAGGTTTATTTTAATTATGTTAGAAAAATCTTCCCATACTTACGACGACGATATTAGGAAAAGTTTGTGTACATGAATAGGATATATGTAAGTATAGTAGCCAAAGGGATATATAGACGCAATGTGTCATAATATAGGCCATATATATCTAAAAAAAGGTAGCAAGTAGGTTGATTGCGAGTTTAATCTAATAGTTAACTTTTTCGTAAGTAACAGGTGTTAAAGATACACATAAATGTACCAACCGTGATAGCCCAGAGGGTAGAACACTCGGTTATCGTGCAAGCGACTAGTGTTCAAATCCTGGCTCGGGCCTACACCAATTTGTCTTTTCTAAAGACATATGTGTGGTTAATTTATCATGGTTGTTAACGGTGAGGGAAAATATCGTGAGGAAACCCACATGGCTGAGTTGTACTTAGTCATGTGACAGTGTATCCGTACAAAACGGCGATAGGCCTGCCCCCCATCACGTGAGTACACTGTCCATGCAAAACGTGGGTACTCTGAACACCAGGTGACAAAGTCACGTGATGTTCAGAAGTATTAGTACCTCTGCCAACCCCTTCGGGGATATTCGGCGTGAACGTTTATGTTTTTATTATGTTATGTTATGTATAAATGTATTGTTTTCGCTCAAATGTATGGAACTCGATCATTTAGATCGTAAACGACGAACGACGACGACGATATTAGGAAAAGGTTGTGTACATGAATAGGATATATGTAAGTAGAGTAGCGAAAGGGATGTATAGACGCAATGTGTCATAATTTATTAAATGAGAGTGGGATAGTCCATAAAAGAGTCCGATAGAAATCGTTTTAAACAAAAATGCGGGAGCAATTTCGTACGACTGCCCGCAATCATCGCGCGCTCTCGAATGATTCAGCAACTGAAATTTTTGTAGTGGAATAACAAGCTTCTGCGGCAGTAACTGTGAAGGACGTCTGAATTCAGCAACGACAAAGTGTAATGGTACAAACTCTTAATTGGTATGCACGTCATAACCTTGAGTATACTACGCTGGGCTCGTTCCAATCTTAAAGTGCTAACAAACGATCGAACATGTACGGCGCGCACCAGTGTTCGTGGTACGGGCCGTACCAAAAACGAACGTGTGTAGCGTGGTTCGCCGCACATAATTATTATTAATATTGGTGCGGGCTGGTTCGAAGCGCTTGCGGTGCACGGTGCGATGGTGCGCGCCGTACATGTTCGATCGTCTGTAGGCTAGAGCGCACCGCACAGTGCGATGGTGCGCGCCGTACTCGTACGTATTAAGTGCTAACAGTAAAAAAAGTTTTTTACAGCCTTGACAACATAACTAATTTTAATTGTACATTATAGGATTCTAAAAAAAATCGCTTTTTTAAATATACATATTGATAAAGTATTCTGTATCAATGTATAAAAACAAATGTAAATACAATGTAATATATGGTTATATTTGTCGAACTCAATGAACTCTCGTTAACAACTTATTCGTTTCAATTATGATGTTTGAAACAAAATTTCATTTGCCAGAAAATTATACCTTTCTACAATTTTAATTAATCCGTACTTTGATCTTTTTGGATTACATTCAATGAACGTTATTTTGCAAAAAGTTAGATGCTAATGAATAATATACAAAAATGCTCATGATGATTCGTAAATTATTCTCAAACAAGGTAAATATATATAGCCTAGCAATATAATGTTCTACATACAATTAGAGATTAAATTCCTAGTGGCTAAAAATACAATACGTAAGATTTAATCCAGCTTGATAGAACTTTTCTGGCTGCACTACCGAATTCTTTGCAGATCAGGATGTTCTACGGGGCACTTTCAACGCCGGATTGGGCTGCTAATCGTAGTGACCGTAGTAGAGTTTGAGATCCTATATGGAGTTTAAATGTTTATGGGTTATCAGAATTCACTCACTCTCCACTTACTGAATTAATAGTAACAATAATAAAAAATAAATACACGGACATACCTATTTAGCACAGATTAAGTTAGTATTACTTAGTAAATTTGTATAATGGAATGCTTACTAAATGATATATTTGACATCAACGAATAATTGAAATTGACATTTACCATCGCGCGGGTTTTTAAATATTTTTAAAAATATTTAATTTACAAGGAGAGAAAATTCAACCCGAAGGAAGTGAAAATAACCATCTGATTGCGTTATACAAGTATTTTCGAACAGGAAAAGTAAAAGGATTGTATCATATTTTTCAACATTATAAATTTAAAAATTTTCATTTAAATTGCAACAAACGAAGTATCTGACAGTTGCCAAGCAACGGGAAGAAGAAAAAACATTACCATAACAACCAAAAAGGGAAATCAAAGCTGATTGGATGTTGAAGAATGCTGGTGCAGAAAGCAGCATGTAGTGTCAAGTGTTTTTTTTATGAGATAGTGACGCAATGTCATGCGGCATCAGACTATGTTTATTTTCATTTTTATAAAATGATTATTGTTTTGATACATTAATTTTATATTTATGGTCATACCAACTAGCAATAATGTGCCCAGTTCGCAGATCACGGCTACGGAAAATTTCAGTGTCGACTCAACAACATTAATATGTCCCCATTGTAGTCAACCACGGTCTTTTAAGGGGAAGAGGGGTCTAAACATACACATTTCGAAATGCCACCGTCTAACAACAAAGAACTCACCCTCTCCGCAACCTTCGTCATCCACGCACCCAATCAATGTATCAGTTTCGTCAGATACATTACTTTGGGAAAAAATATCTTTATGGAAATCGTCCATCCCCATAATTAAACGGATTCCTCGAGGAGCTAGAGCTTGTGTTGCCAAATCCTTAGCCCAGACAGTAAAGGCCGTGGTTGAAAATAATGATTTTGAAAGTTGGCAAAGTTTTTTCGGTTTTTCATATGCAGTTTTAGCCATAAATAGAAATGAAAAGGATCGAAATATATCACTGACACACAAAATAAAGAGCAAATGTGTGTATCCGATTCCAGAGCCTATACTTCAAAATTCAAAATTAATTACAAATAAAAATATTAATTATAATATTAAAAAAATTGAGACTAAATTAGGAGATGGGGACATAAAAGGGGCTGCACAAATGCTTTTTTCAAGCGACGCTGTAGCCCCTGATGACCAAGAGACTTTGGAGTCTTTGAGAGCAAAACATCCACTCTCATCAGAGATGTCCAGGACGCCTGATGCTCCCGATTATACCGCTCACCCACCAGAAGCCACTCCAGCCGAGGTTCTCATTGCTATATCTTCTTTCAGAAACGGTTCTGCTGGCGGCCTCGATGGACTGACTCCTCAGCATTTCAAAGATTTATTGAGTGTTTCCGTCGGGGAAGCCGGCAGAATTCTTTTGGATGAGATAACGCAGTTAGTTAATCTCTGCCTGAGTGGTAAAGTATCTCAAACCATCACAGATCTTTTATACGGGGCGAGTCTGTGTGCTTTGAAAAAGAAAGACGGAGGTATCAGGCCAATCGCTGTGGGAAACACTATCCGCCGGCTGGTATCCAAAATATGCTGTAAGCATGTAACGGACATAAAAAACTACTTCCAACCTGTTCAACTAGGTTTCGGAACCAGCGGCGGCTGTGAAGCCGCTGTTCACAGTGTTCGTGCTTTCCTGCAGCATTGCCGAAGTGACGTTCTGTTGAAAGTGGATGTAAAGAATGCTTTCTACTCAGTTGATAGAGCCGCCTTGCTGGCTGCAGTCAAAGAACAAACTCCAGCTTTATACAATTACCTTTGGCAATGCTATAGCAAACCTACTAATTTGATCTACCGTGGAAAATTATTAAATTCATGTGTCGGTTGCCAGCAAGGTGACCCTCTGGGCCCAGCTATATTCAGTTTGGCTATACACCTACACATCAAAAACTTAGCCTCCAAGTTTAATGTGTGGTACCTGGATGACGGCACCATTGGAGGCGAGGCAAAACAAGTTATAAACGATTTGAAAACAATAATAGAAGAATTCAAAAAAATTGGTCTAGATTTGAATTATGAAAAGTGTGAACTGTATTTTGGCCCCGATTTAAACAAAGAAACTGTTACAGAAATGCAATCAAAATTCAATTCATTAGCCCCAGGTATCAAAATTTTAAATTCGGCTTCGCTTCGCCTCCTAGGTGCCCCAGTTCTGGATGATTCTATTCCAAAATTTATAGCAGAAAAAATTTCTAAATTTCAGGAATCATCTTCTTTATTGGCACAACTTAACCCTCATGTAGCATATTGGTACGATTTGTTTATTTATTTACTATTGATTTAAGGCTGGCTGCTCATTAATGATTGCTCACTGAAATCTAATTTCTTTTTGTTCGTTTAAGTGTTGAGTTATTTTTTTCTTAACTCCCAGTAGCACAGTTACAACGAGTGGTTTAAGGTTAGGTAAACTAACTGTTTATGTCGGACTTAGTATGTAAGTAACAGGCGGTACCAGAAAACCAGCTCCCCAGCAGTGTCCTGCGGATAATGTTGGGAACCTAGCTGAGGTACTTTGCCTTTTTGTTGCCATCTTTTCTTTTTAAATTGTAATGTTTGTATATGTTGTTATTGTGTTTGGTAACAAATAAATATCTTTTATCTTTTATCTTTATCTTATCATATACAATAATAAAGTATTGTTTGTTTGTTCCAAAATTTACTTATGTACTGAGATGTTCTGGTTTATGGAGGCAAATCTCAGTCCTTTCGGACATAGACAACGTGATTAAAAACACTTTGATCAAAATTCTCAACATTTCCTTAAATGAACGCTGCTGGACACAAGCCACGCTCCCAATACGGTACGGTGGTATTGGCATCCGCAGCGTTTCAAGTATAGCCTTACCAGCTTTCTTGTCATCTGGTTTTGCCAATTACAATCTTTTCTTAAGCATCATTAGTAAAGCTTTAAGTTCGGCAGAGATCATCGATCTCACAGATGCTAAGAAAGTTTGGATGGATATAGTTGGTCCTACTGTCAATGTTCCCATCAGTCTGGCATCTCAGAGGCAATGGGACGAGCCCCTCTGCTGTCAAGTTCAAGCAAATCTTCTTAGTTCAGCTCTTGACTTGGCGGAGCGGGCGCGTCTCTTGGCTTGCTGTGAGCCAGATTCTGGGCATTGGTTGAGAGCATTACCATCGAGCAACCTTGGCACATTGCTAGACAGAGGCTCCTTTTCTTTAGCTATGGGTCTGCGATTAGGCACCAAAATAAATGAGAGACATCGCTGCCGCTGTGGAGTATTTGTCGATCAGTTGGGGCACCATGGATTATCATGTCGTCGTAGTGCTGGTCGCATACCTCGCCATGCTGCAATCAATGATATTATCAGACGGGCCCTTACCACTGTCAACATACCAGCAATCCTGGAGCCATCAGGTTTGCTGCGGGACGATGGTAAGAGACCAGACGGAATGTCATTGATTCCATGGAAGAATGGGAGGACGCTGGTGTGGGACGCTACCTGCGTCGACACGCTAGCGCCGTCTCATTTGTCGGGGTCTGCATCTAAAGCTGGCACTGCGGCAGCTGAAGCTGAGGGTCTGAAGAGGCGCAAATATAGCGATTTAGCTGAGGAGCATTACTTCTCAGCTTTTGCTGTAGAGACTCTCGGTCCGTGGGGCCCAGATGCGCGTCGTTTTTTCAAAGAAATTTCGACGCGCCTGATCGAGAAATACGGAGATCCGAGGGCTGGCGCATTCTTCGCTCAAAGAATCAGCTTAGCGATATAAAGGGGTAATGCAGCCAGCCTTCTCGGAACCCTGCCACCAGGCGGCAGCGATTTCGAGAGTATTTTTTATATAATTTAATGTAGGTTAGGTTTTTCATATATTATAATTTTATTTTATTTTTTACCTGTATATATAGTTAAATGTGTAAATATATGTTAATTTATTGAATATGAATACATCAACATGTGATTTGAATGTAAAAATATTATATTTTTAAGTAAGATATAAGTTAGTCCTAAAATTCAAATAAGTTGAATGGATATGATTTAAAATAATATAATATAATACACATACCAATAACATCCGCGGCTAAGAAACAATAATTTTACTTATCACACAAATATTGCTCTCAGCAGGGATCGAACTTTCAACATCCGGACGTTAGTCACCTATCCATTCGACCAGGGACGTCGTCGAATTAATTATTCGATATCTTCTAGTTACCACTGAATAATAAATTATTCTGATAGGTGTGCAGTGTACCTACACTGGTTTCTGTAAAGGACTTTATTGTACACCAACCGTCTTGTTTTATGAAACCAATATGTTTGAAACCCGACCACTTAGACCACAAACCTATTGTAAATTTGTTGTTAACTATTGTAGTTTTCCCACTGTCCTCCATTATACTATTTTTTAATTATATTCTTTATTTATTAGTATTAAAGTCCTTGAACTTAATCATTTATTCGAATTAGTCTTTGAATAATATTTTTTATTAATGGTTGTCCATTTTGAAGAAAAATAATATTTAATAACGAGTGTACCCTGCGTCAGCATTGATGACTGCTTGAAGTCGGTCTCCCATCGCATTAACCATGTTTGAATATATATTTGTACCTATGAAAGAATACTAAACCTCATTTGCGTGGTTCTTTAAATTTTCAGTGGTTCTCACATCTGAAGGGTCCCAGTTTTGGACCATAAGGCCCCACAAATTATTGATTCGGTTAATATCTGGACTTTTTGAGGGCATCTTTGTAAGATCAAGGTCATTTTGCTCACCAATCCATTGCTGCACTATTCTCGCATATGTATGGACGAATTGTCTTGAACGAATTTCTAAAGCATGCATGAGCTGTTGGAACAAGTACCTGATCAAATATGTCTAAATACCCGTGACTATTCAATTGACCGCTAATCTTCATGAGTTCGCCCGGTGCGGCCACCGACATCCATCCCAATAGCCGATAGAAATTTAACCGTTTCTGCGATTGGGAAGAACATTACCGTCTGCATAGCGGCTATGGTTATATGCAGCATATGTGCTTGTGTTGACGAATCGTCGATATCTTACGTCCTCTACTGTTAGTCTTGAATGGCGGAGGTCTACTTTGGTCGGCCAAATGACACATGCTTTGGAATAACGCCTTCATCAGCCCATCTTTGTTTCCATAAATAAACTGTTTGTTCTCAGAAATTGATATATTGTATTATTTCTGACGTCCATAGAAGTGATAATTTTGGCGGTAAATTGTCGTAATTTATATTAAATTTTTCTTACCGTAACACCCATTTCGTCAGCTATATCGGACACCGATATACCATCCTCACATAATGCAACAATCTTGTGTTTCAAATGATCGCTTACACGATACATTTTCTCATAGCTTTCTTGATTGCAAAACCGAAAGAAACAGTAAGTCTAATGGAATTAAAAATCTGAAAATTACATTATTTAAAATAGAGTTATTCCCAGCTAAAGAGTTTTAGAATAGTCATTGTTATACTACTTGAAGCGTCAAGTGGCTGGGTAATTACATTAAGAGTCGGAGCTTGACATATATATATACTCACGGCTATATTTCCCTAGAAGCGGTAACCAGAGCTAAGGAATTATAAATTACTCCGCCACTTTTGGAAGTTGAGTGGGGAAGAGATGGTAAAAATAAAGGTTTTTGGTGATGGGTTTTCAACCGCATTGCCCAAAAATCCAGTCAAAGCCCCAATACACTTAGTCGCCTCTTACGACATCCATGGGTAGAAAGGGGTAGCGACATTCTAAGCCGGCACTACACGGCAAATAAAATCAATTTGTGTTTGGAGTTTGAACATGCAAATAAAAATAATGTATAGGGAATTCTGGTTTTTTCTGTATTTTGATTATCATGTGGATATACAATTATGGCTAATAGTGTGTATACATATTTTCAACTTTATAGTGTTTCTAAGTTTGTGCTTTGATAAATGAGGACATATTATTGTAACTGTTGTATACATAGTTATCTATTGGATTGAATCAGGCGTTACTTTGCGGAAATCCATGGCAATACTAATATTAATAAATTCCTTCGCTTAATTCCGCTAAATACTAAGTATAAAGTCACTCGGTGGTCAGCTGCCGAACTGTCTACTGCTCGACAATGACTCGTTTTGAGTCGAAACGCGTCGCATGTTTGTGGTTGCCTGTGGTTTTCGCTTGCGAGTGTGTTTGTGGTGCATTGTCTGCTTTTCGATTTCTTGTAAGTGGGAGGGCGGGCGGTGCACAGTGCATGTTGCATGAAGACTGCAGGTATTTAGCGGAATTAAGCGAAGAAATTTATTAATATTCGCATTTACATAGTTATCTCTCAAACGGTGGATACTAATTTATGTACATTTCTATGTTGCCGAACTTATGATTACTTACATGACTACGCTTTTTGTCACTCTGTGGTGTATACTTTTCTTTGACCTTGACTGTACCTAAATGAATCATAATACTCTTAATGCATAATGGCTAATGGCTTATGTCCAAACTAATTCAATTGATCGCTAATACTATGACTAAGCAAGGATTTTGTCTTCGCAGGATAAGGCGAAGCTGGGGAATATGCGTGGTGTGTGTCTAGCTAGCTACATCCAACATAAACATGGGGAACGTTTTTTATAGAAATTAAACTTCAACTTCAGTACGTAATGAGTCGCTACGCGTTTCACTTGCCCGTGACATTACAACAATAGATTAGGTGAGGTATCTATAGAACATAATCATAATTATATTATTTATTATATTAAATAAAAACAAAAACAAAGTATATTACTTTTTCAAAGAAGTGCATGCTTATCAATCTATCTATCTAATAAGACTGTACCGAGGTCAAAACTGGACATTGAAGAAAAAATAATATAAACCGGTGAAATATGTTTAATTTTCGACAATGAAGCCAAATTTGCGCTTTTTGAAATAATGACTGTCTGTCTGTCTTTCTGTCTGTATGTCCGGTCATAACGGTAATTTTAACAGACGGATCTTGATCAAATTTAATATGAATGTAGCTTATACACCTGGCCAACATACAGAATATCATTTATCCCGAATTTCGCAAGCGTTTCCACAGGAGCGTCAAAAAACTATAACCTTCGAAACCAAATCGTTACTTATGTATATATTTTCTACTAGATGGCGGGAGTAGTTGCTTTCTACATCGCGGTATGAATTCTTCTTTTCTTTGTTATAAATACTTCAGTTCAGACTTATCCGACTTAGCATAGGTACACTCCTTTGCCTCGCCACAAGTCACAAGTCACGGTGACGCCGCACAGGCCGCAGGGCCAGCAGCACCAAAACCGGGGGAATTAGTCAGTAAGAGTCTGACATACCCCCGTCGCTCTCTCGAGAGGCGGGGTACCCATGAGGATTTCCCCCCGGTATACAAACGAAAAAAAAAATAAAAAAATATATGACTGATCGAAGTCCGCCGGGTCAGTTAGTTTGTAAGTGTTAACATACATTACATTACAAACCAATTTTAGAATTGCCAGCTATGACTGAACGGCTACAAACTTTAACACAATTACCAACGGTCAGTGCAGGGTGCAGCACCGGGCCACCACCGTAGCGCCAAACTATCTAACTATCCATTTATACTTACTAAACATTGTAAGCTTATAATAATGAGTGTGCTATGATTGGCTATTATACTGTATAATTTATACTATTTATAATTGATAAACTGTATAGTTTTATTGTGTAATCATATTGTTTACCTATTTAATAAGTATTAGTGGTGTCGTGTATGAATAATGAGATACTAGTTTGACTTTACTTCAAAACAGCTCACGCTGATTAAAATAATGATTGTAATTAAATCCATAATTTTGGTAAATACTCATTTCTAAAATGTTATTATTTATTTATAAATGAGCTGTGATAATGATTATGTAGATTTGAGTGGAGTATTATTAATGAGACTGTCAGTTGATTTAAATCAACTGACAGTCAACTGACTTAAGGTTAGGTAAGGTATAAATATACGATCTCTGTTTTTGCGGGGGCAATTGTCAGTAGTCCGTTGTATCGGCAAGTGGTTGTGAAAGATGAAATTATACGAAGTGTACCGCTATTTTGGGTTTTATTTCAAAACCTCCACACTCCCTGAAGTTGACCCTACAACTCAGAAGTGAGGATAGGCGAAAAATATCACGTTTTTCGTACTGCGCCTACGTAAGTACCCTGTTCTTTTTTTTTGTGTTTGCGTAATTAGAATCCTTGGTATGGTGAAATTGCCTTCTTCTTTATAAAATAGCATCCATAAACAGTCGTAAATAATAAAGTCTATTTCAATTGAAGGCAAGAAAGTATTTTAAAAGAATTTTCATTTATTCTCAAAAACATAGGGGCGATACATAAGAGTGTTAATCTGTTACATACTTGAGCCTGATATCTAGTCCTTTTTTTCCCGATAGCTCAGATTGTTTTTTTTTTCAAAGCTATTATCGAATCTCTGATTATCGAATAATATTGAAATGTTGGATCGATATACAGTATAGTGAATTTTCTAAAACATTTTTCGTTTATGATTGTGAGTACACGTGCGAAAACAGTACACTTTGAAATTATGACATATGGCATTACAACATCTGTTTAAAGCATTACATGTGATGCTACGATCTAACAATTCCTACTATCAGGCGTGTGGTGTTGTGTAATTAATTAAATATTTCGTGTAATGGGAATATAAATATATCACATGAGGTAGAATAGCAGTGTTATAGGTAGTTATAGAATTACGTGAGCAAGTAAGACGGGATTAGAGAAGAAATGTATCCATTACTTTTTAAATATTTATACGTTTTTGAATAAAGTTATTTTGTCATCATACTTTTACTCGCGTTTATTTAACTCAAGTGTGGTCCAGGCTTAGGACTAGCAATGTGCATGGATTCATTTGATGTTTACAAAGATTCGAAATGTATGTCAAGATAACACGATTTTAAATATCAAACAATTATCAAAATCAATCGATAAATTATATTGAACTTGATTTTAGAAATAAATTGAATGTCCCGGTGCTAATCCAAAATTATGAAAACTTAATGCATTAATTGTAAACCTAGAAAACTACAATTTGATTTTAATGTAGTAAGAGTTTTAGTTACACTGAATTAAATAAAATACATGCCTGAGACGAATGTTGACGGGATTCATCGATGTTAACCGAACTCTTTGAATACAATTTAAAACTTTTTGCTATTATAATTAAAACAACTATTGACTTTAGGATATTTTTATTGCTATCGTTTTAAGTATCACTTTCATTTGCTTACCCATACGTTCGTTACCGATCAATCACGCAGCATCACACTGCAGTGCTCTATGGTAGTGTAATGGAATGAAATGTAAGGCCATGCTAAGTGTGATGTTTGGAACGGTCGAGTAATGTGTAATGTATCAGTACGCGTCCGAGCGATATTACGTGTGATGCATTGCTCGCATTGCTTACACCATGCCTGGTTGTGAGTATCCAGGTTGTTTTTTTATATTTTGTACAACTCAACTGCAAACTTACCATAGGTTTACTACAAATTACTACTACTACTGCTACTAAAATTTTAACAAACCTGTAAGTTTAAAAAAATAAAATAGAAAAATATTGAGGCCTTTTATGTTTATAAATCTAGTTTTGGAACATAATACGAAGGAACACATAGTTGTTTTAATACTCATCATGATGCATAATATCTTAATTATTTATTTTAAATTTGAGATAGTCACCCGCTTATTGTAGTGTCTTCATATTATTCACGTAAGAGGTAAAAACGTCAAAATCAAAATATTCTTTATTAAACCAAGTAGGTATTATACATTTTCTTCGGTCCCCTGTAAAGCTGTACAAAGCGTGTGTAAGATAATACCGTGAGTCCGTAAGAGAATTACATGACCAAGGATTAATAAAGTAACTGTTTAAATATAAGTTTGCAATACAAAGTAAGAATTAAACATTTTGAAACTTTTAACAACTACCTTCTAATAAAATAGTCAGCCGTACATTTGTTATCAGTGAAATATTTAAGTTACATTTGCGAAGGTCGCCTTACATTTCAATAAAAGAAAATTGGATTTGCGTTATACTAATTGTTAGGCCCATTGAGATCAAAGAAACTAAAGTATGTGTACTGAGGGTTGGCTTGATTGTTTACTAAGCTGAAATTTGTCAGTTTCAGTTCTCCACCATGGATCGAGAAGAGAGCAGGAGTCGTAGCCTCAGTTACGATAGATTGAGCGCAGAATTGGCATGGAGGTGCCAAAAAAAAAAAAAAAAAAGCCAGTCAACACGGAGGTGTTGGAGATGACAGGAAGCGCTATGCTGAACGACCGTGGGTATTACGGGAGCGTGGTACCGAGGTCAATCGACAACCGTGGGTATTACGGGAGCGTGATACCGAGGTAAATCGACCGTGGGTATTACGGGAGCGTGATACCGAGGTCAATCGAGGTGAACAGGTGAACAACGAATAGTCCAATAACAGCGGAGAGGTCTCTTCGTAAGCCGGTTCGGCGTACACGAGAGCGTTCGCCTAGCGCGAGGACGAGAAAATAGCAGGGAGCGATGTTCACAGCATTGTGCACGCAAACGCGAGGGTGGATACTATTCCCAAAATAAAATAGACAGTAACCGCAGCTCTTTGGTTGGGTCGCTTAGTTTGAAACGACGTAGGGTAAATGATAATGGATGAGCTATTGTTTATTTTGTCTGAGATGCTGGCTGAAAGAGTTCAGTACGGAGAATCGCTTGATCAATATTATTACGCCAAAAACAATCTACTAAATTAATGTAAAATTAATGGGCGGCAGGATGTAGATTGTCTGCTGCACGGTGTAGGGTAGGTGCGCAGGCAGCTGCTTAAACCCGAACAAGTTTTTAATTTCTTTAATACGGTTAAAGTTAGTCAATATGGTGAACATCTTGAATGATTCTCAAGGCGAAAAATTGATCGCAAATGTACTCTGCTTTTGCGATGGACAAGATGCTTCAAATTCAAATTTATTTACCGAAAAGGGCAAAATACAACTTGTAATTATTTAACTATATAAACTCAATTAATGCTAGGTAGATTTACAAATTCTTAATGTAAGGTTTTACGAATGTGTTTAATTGTAGCTCAATCTAAAATAATAATAATAGAAAACGATTTGAATTTTCGGGTAATTTTAAAAAGTTTGTTATATTTGTGTCTCCGGACTGGGCGAACCTGTTGGGCAGATGCCGGAATTTTCACTTTGTCGCGGAGGCCTTATTGATGTAATGATATTGAAACCAATATTTAATATTTACATCAAATGGGGACTACTACTGATTTAATAAATTGAATATTCTGTTTCGAAAATTGATCATAGTTACAATTTGTGAATGTATTGTTCCTGTTTTGTATACATTTTATATTTTTTTGCATTAATATTCAGTATTGCAAATTAATAAGATAGTGTATTTGAATATCAATAATAAAACTAAATTCCATTACTTAAATTAAATAATATCAACAATATCAAAGATAAATTATTATAATTATGACCGCCTTGTTCACCTGGTCTGGCTGGAAAAGTCTTCTCATTTGTCAGTTCATTGCAGCGAACAAAAAAAAAATATATACATACCAAGAAGGGTAATCCGAAGGATAAAAATGAAAAACAATGAAATAGCTCAAGTTCAGCTTTAGACCTGGAACTTGATAAATACTTAACTGACATCAAAGTAAATGGGGTAGCACTAAATTGCTGTGTAGAGGTTGTAAGTCACGCTCTATCATAAAACCTACTAAAGCCAGAGAGCTCAACTTTGATATGATAGTTCCAAAGGGTATACCTCTACTCAGGGCTATAGGTAGGGCTCTGATAAATCCCGTGAGCATTACAACTACAACGTAGAAGTTCAGAACGTAAAACGAACGATAAAGACGTACATCGGTGGAGACTATGTTTTATTTGTCATATAAACCAAATCAGCATCAAACATTCAATACTTTTCTTCTGAAGTTTTCTTAAATCTTAAGTAATTTTTAGCCAAAATCTTTAGTAGCTTTGAGATATCTTAACCATAATAGATATGCTGGTGTATAGGTGCATGGGTTGGTAGAGAGTGATAAACATCATAGCATAAACGTCAACAAGGGTATACCTCCTGCATACCTGTGATCCTCTCGCGGACACGATAGCTGCCTACAACGACTTAGGCATCAAGATGAACTGTCTGTGTGAATTATAATTGTCTTATTTTCGTTAATTCTGGTATTTAAGTCATAATCATTAGCACAGAATCTAAATCCATTGCATATCCTTCGGGAAATATTAAATTTTTAGCCATTCATGTCCAAATTAAGACTGTAATTATCACCATCTTATATGCTTTGCTTTGGATCCGAAATAAAAGATTTCGATGCAAATATATTATAAAACAAATAATAACTTCTATCATCACAATATATCAATTACGATAAAGTGTACGATACGGGCTAAAATGTCAAATACGTGAATTTTTATAGGGCTAGTATAGAATCCGCCACACTAGGGTCACCCACTCACACTTATTTAAGCACACCGTGTATTATTTTTGGATATCGCTGTCATCTTTGTCTTGTCAATCTATATACATAAGTGAAGCACAATTAATATATAATCTTAACATTGTTTCTGTACTTTAAAAGTGCCGCTCATCATAACTGTCAAGACTATAACTGTAGATTTTACCTCAAATCTTCGCCCTGCTTCCATTTGTTAAAAATATAATTAGAACCACGAGCAGGGGAAGGTAAAAATAAATTAAAATGGTATAAATCAAAATTATGTACATTTTACCATAGCTTAATATTTATTAGAGAAACAAACTGTACACAATATTTCAAGCAAGGATGACCTCTAAAGTTTCTACCAATAGTTATAGTATAGTATACTAATTTTGAAGTTGATATAGAAAATTGCAAATTAAAATAAGTATTTAAAACAAAATAATTGTACATCGGCTATGATATGGATAGTTTATAGAGATGAATTCGTTTGAAGGCATCAGATTGTCATCCCCACCAGACCAAGCGAATATAACAAGATTTTAAAAACATGTACATGTATAATTAATTATGATATTGTTATTATTAAGTATACCTAAATAAGATTCTTTGTCATATATGGTACTAATTTTGAAGTAGGTATATTTATATTTAAAAACTGGTAATAAACATCAAATACAAAAAGAAATATATATGTAAGATAATATATAAAGTTATCCATATTGAGGGAATATAAGGGTAATTTATGTTACAAAAGTTTATTCAGTAATAAATTCAGATGGTGTAATTTAAACACAAAAGTAACAATAATCAATCAGAGAATAAATCAGAAATCGCTCAGCGTAATAGTGTGCTATGCGCGCGATTTATTAATCTAGCAACTTAAGGTATCTGGTACGAAGTATATTGACTAGGTACAAGTCAGCATAGGTACTAAGACCAAGAGTGGACGGACAGTTTTTCCGGGAGCAGAATGCTCTTGAGTCAAATCAGAAACGGGAAACTCCTTTCTATTGGCCATATGAGTTAGTTATAGCAAATCACCGTGCAACTATTATTTTCCAAGGAAATTATTATTTTCGGTACACAATCAATAAGAGCTTATTTAGAACTAGCTTACCATTATCATAAAGCTTACTAAATAAAAGTCAAGGTAGGAAAAATTAATAAACCCTGTACATTAAATTATCATGGTCAGGCATATATAAATTTAAAAAAAGAAAAATTTTATATTATTAAAAAAAAAAAAAAAAACCTAACTTAAAATCTAAAAACTTCTTCCAGTTCCTCTTATCGGGAAAGGGTACCTAAGATGCTGGAAGCGTTACCGCGTTGTATGGCAAGATAAGATACATATATTGATGGATAAAAGTACTTAAAATACATACTTTAAAATAAATAAATTCATAATCTAAATAATTATATCATGAGAAAGTTTTAGGACTCGAACATTAAAGGTTGATCGGCTGATTCAACAAAGTCCAACTGTTTACAAAAGTATTTAAAATGAATAAATGCTCAATAAAAAAAGAAAAAATGTCATATTCGGAAAATGGGGTGCGGAATGTGAATCGGATTCTAGTATTGTAGGACGAACAGCTGAAGTTTAACCTTGATTACAAGTCCTATTATGGATGGTTTTCAATAAAATTAGTTGATCCCTAGTGTCCTTTGTACATCTTAAGGGTTTTAAAGTTAGAACGTCCAGTGGCTGATGATGATGATGATGATGATGATGAAGTTAGGAAGGTTGTCTAAATATGGAAATCTATAGTGAGGTGTTTAATACACTTATTTCGATTTTGTTGAAGCATTTTTATATAAACTTGATACATGGGGTCCCATACAGTATAATATATTTCCATAGCAACCACCATAGTAGTTCTGATTGTGACATTAAGGCTCGTACCGCGTCTTAAAAGCACTCCCTAATGACAGTCATACCTAGAAGGCAGTAATGATCTAAGCGATTTAAATAGTGAATAAATAAAAAAATATATATAAGAAAATCACATAAGTACGATATAATATATAAACAAATAATTAATAATTAAGTTATAACCTCACGAGTATGTGAGTTGTGAATCTGCCTATTCTTTTTACTAACGTATTGATCTCTCCATTGAAGAGTTGTCTGGAAGAGATAGTTTTAAGCCACCAATTGTGCTTCTGTTTAGCAGTGTAATCTTTGTAAAATGTTTTAACTGTGATGACTGCCTCCATGGCCTCGCGGTTGAGCGCTTGGTTTCGGGTGCGGAGGTCTCGAGTTCGATCCCCGGGGGGGTGATCACCTTACAAATTTGATTTGTAAGATTTGACCGAGTTTGGAGGGATATTGCAGGCTTGAATCACCTGACTATCCGAGAATTAAGATGATTCCGTGCTTCCGAGGGCACGTTGGGCCGTCGCTCCCGGCTACTGTTGCGGTGGTGGTCGTTGGTCTGCCAGCCCGCAATTGGCCGGCGTGGTGGACTGTGGCCAGATCGCCCTATGTAGGGTGGGCTGGAGCCCCTTGGTGGGGACATATATGGACTGTGAGGAGGAGGTACGTGATGAGTACCATTATGAGTTCTATTCTATTCTATATTTATGTGCTTAATGTTACAATTCGTATAAATAAAAAAATAAAAAAATACATTGTTAGTGTGTAATGTGTAGAATATGTAAATAAAAATATATATGTATATTGAATGTGTAAATAATATGTAAATGTCTGTAAAACTATGTGTATGATATGTGTGTGCATATATATGTATAAAAAGTTAATGCAATCGCAATTATGAAACATTAGTACGGATTAACACATTAGGACCTGTTAATTTTGAATCACTTGTTACCAGGATTTACAAGTTATTTCAAGAACTTACCTATGTATAAAAAAATATATAATATAATAAAGTTTTATTAATTCTTTAAAAATATTTCCAAAAGCGAAGGGACTCGCTTATAACAGGAAGGCCGAGCTGTAAGCTTATAATAATGAGTGTGCTATGATTGGCTATTATACTGTATAATTTATACTATTTATAATTGATAAACTGTATAGTTTTATTGTGTAATCATATTGTTTACCTATTTAATAAGTATTAGTGGTGTCGTGTATGAATAATGAGATACTAGTTTGACTTTACTTCAAAACAGCTCACGCTGATTAAAATAATGGTTGTAATTAAATCCATAATTTTGGTAAATACTCATTTCTAAAATGTTATTATTTATTTATAATTGAGCTGTGATAATGATTATGTAGATTTGAGTGGAGTATTATTAATGAGACTGTCAGTTGATTTAAATCAACTGACAGTCAACTGACTTAAGGTTAGGTAAGGTATAAATATACGATCTCTGTTTTTGCGGGGGCAATTGTCAGTAGTCCGTTGTATCGGCAAGTGGTTGTGAAAGATGAAATTATACGAAGTGTACCGCTATTTTGGGTTTTATTTCAAAACCTCCACACTCCCTGAAGTTGACCCTACAACATGTTCTCATTTTCGAACATAGTAACTTGGTACAAAATGGTTTATTTCATGATTCTTATGAACAATTAAAAAGGGTTTTTGAAATGACTGTTATAACCACTAAAAAAAGTAATATATGACAGTCATCTATCAATCATTCATGAGTATATACTAACGGCTATAAATCCAAAAAATGGTAGCCATAGCTTCAGAGATAGTAATTCTTTATCCACTTTTGTAAGTTAAATGGGGAAAAGGCATTCAAATGTGTCTCCAACTGCATCGCTCAACAATCACTGAAAAAGCCTCAATGTTCTTTATATCCTTTACAAAAACCGCGGGAATATAAATAAAAAAAAAAAACAGAAGTTAAGATAGTGTTTTGGTATTTTGGATGTAAACCAGATGCAAAAAATTTAGTCTACGCGGACGTAGTCGCGAGCAAAAAGCTAGTACTAAATAAAACAGTCGTCAGAGAAATGTTTTGAGCATTGTAACCATATGCTTTTGGACGCGAACAATACTTATTAATACTTATCAGCCATAATTCCAGGCTCCTATTTTCAGTTCCTCTTTGATTGATGAAAAAGTGAATGTGTTGCAAAGTGTACCGGAAATTGATTTCGTGTTTTCGTTGAGTGTACGGACGATCTTTTATTGAATATTTGATTGGAATTTGATGTATTGTGCGATGCAATGTTAAAAAACTTAAACAACAACAGGTTAGAAAATAAAAACAAGAACAAAATATGCGATGTAAAAGTTGGTGACAAATATGTGACAGGTTTGGTAAGGTGTGCATTGTCTTACATAACCTTTCAACTTTAGTCATCGGAGGTCTGAAAATATTTCACATAACATTTAACACTATTAAAAATAAAAAAAAAAACAAAATATGTCACAAATATATAAAAAAAAACATAATATTACTACTTATACACTTTGTATTTATTCCAATATTTGTTTTAATGTATTTGTTTATACTTATCATCGAAACTCATAATAATTTCATTAAATCACTATAACATCCAAAAGTGTGTTTTATTTCTTATATAAAAAAAACAATCATCTGAATTTTTAACCGACTTCAAAAATGGAGTGTCCTCAATTCGACTGTATATTTTTTTATTTTTTTTATGTTTGTTCCCCGATTACTTCGCCATTTATGAACCGATTTTGATCATAATTTTTCTATTAAAAAGAAGATACTCCCGCATTGGTACCATGATGAGGATATCAGGGTCTAATGATGGGATCCTGGAGAAATCGAGGGTAAACCTTAAATTTTATAGGCACATGTAACGCGTTTTACATATTTTCAGAAGTTAGATTGGTATTTGCTTCTGGAAATCATAATGTTATGCTGCTGAGCTGATGATGGAAGGTGTAGGTCCTCAATCACTAGGAGTTAGGAAATAGTTCATTCAACATTAATATATAGATTTATACTCCTCTTCGTAGCTTTTATGAAGGAAAGAACAGGTTCACTTTACATTTTTTTTGTTATGTTATTGTTACCGAGAAAGTACCATGAGACCTGGATCTGATGATGGAATCCCAGGAAATCGAGGGGACTGCCGAAACTCACAATGATGTGACAATGTATTTGTTCAAAACGCCGATAGGCCTGCCCTGTATTACGTGAGTACACTGTCCAAGCACATTGTGGGTACTCTGAACAACAGGTGACAAAGTCACATGATTTTTTTATGATCCTAGCAAACCTCTTTAGCTGCTTTAACCTCCATCAATCTTTTCATACATGCTCTTTTATTCTTCATACTTCGGACGCCGGGCTTTTTGAGCACATTCTCTTTCATTTACACTATATTTTTGCCGTGTAGTGTCAGCTTAGAACAGCACTACCCCGTTTCTACCGATGGGTGTACGTAAGAAGCGACTAACGGTATTGGGGCTTTTAAGGGATTTTTGGGCGATGCGGTTGGAGACCCATCACCAATAATCTGTAAAATAAAATAAAATAAATAAAAAATAAAATAATCATTTATTTCAAAATAAAAAGATAAATCTTTGTTTTTTGAACGTCAAATTTTAACTTAATACTAAGTTTACTTCGGATTCGGAAGGTGTTTTGTTGAGAGAAGAACCCGTAAGAAACTCGTCAACACACATCTTTTTTTAACGTCCATTACAATTTTGGTGTTAGCCCGGAAACATCCTGCACAGAGCCCTGATGACACCAAGCCACTTCATCATTAATGTAATCATTGACATTGTAATAGGCTTTCGAACTAAGATTTCTTTTAACTGCTGCTTTGAATTTTGTTTCTGTTAAATTTAAAATGTCCTCAGGTATTTTATTATACATTTTTACGCATAACCCCATGAAAGATGTATTTACTTTTGACAATCTGTATTTTGGTACTGATATTTTATTGTTGTCTCTCAGGTTTCGAATATGTCTGTCACAATTTTTCACAAAAGAGGCCTGATTCTTTCTTACATACATAATATTTTCATAAATATATTGACATGGCAGTGTCATTATATTTATTGTTTTAAACAATTCCCTCAGGGAATCTCGGGATCTCAAATTGTATATAGCTCTTATTGCTCTCTTTTGGAGAATAAATATGGAACCAGCATCAGCTGCTCTGCCCCAGAGTAAAATACCGTAAGACATTACACTATGAAAATAGCTGTAATAAACTAATCGAGCTGTCTGTACATCTGTCAAATGTCTTATTTTCCTAACGGCATATGCAGCACTACTTAGCCTGCCAGCTAGTGAGCTAATGTGGGGTCCCCATTGGAGCTTGGAGTCCAGAGTTATCCCTAAGAAAACTGTGTTATCCGAAAATACTAACTTTTCATTATTTAAAATTATTTCGTTATCAACGCACCTAACATTAGGTAATACAAATTTAATGCATTTGGTTTTTTTGCCATTCAGTACAAGATTATTGGAAGCAAACCATGTTTGAATCTGTGAAACCGTGTTATTCACCTCGTCAATATTCTGATTATTTCTTTCAACGTCAAATACCAAAGAAGTATCATCAGCAAATAACACTATCTCGGACATTTTCTCGACCATGAACGGCAAATCATTAATATAAACTAAAAATAAAAATGGGCCCAAAATAGAACCCTGCGGAACACCCATTTTTACATGAGTTCCAGGTGATATTGCATTATTGATTTGCACTTTCTGTATCCGATCCGAAAAGTAAGACTTTATTAATTTAAGTGCGTCACCTTGTATGCCATAATGTTCTAATTTAATAAAAAGGATTTCATGATCTGCACAATCAAATGCCTTCGTAAGATCGCAAAACAAACCAATAGCATCATTTTTGCGTTCCCACGAATCAAAAATGTGTTTCATTAAGGCAACGCCTGCATCGGTGGTAGAGCGGCCCTTCGTAAAGCCAAATTGTTTTGGATGAAACAATTTGTTTGAAGCGAAATGCAAAAGCATTTGATTGAACATTAGTTTTTCGAATATTTTACTTAAAACTGGCAGAATTGATATTGGTCTATAACCATCAGGACTAATTTTATCTCCTCCGGATTTAAGAAGTGGTACAATTTTACTATGCTTCATGAGATTTGGAAAGATTTTATTTCTTATACATTCATTAAATATATCTGCTAAATATGGAGCCAAAGTTACAATAAAATTATGGCAAACTTTCACTGACATACCCCAAATGTCTTCAGAACTTTTTAGTTTAAATGATTTAAAACATTTTTCGATATCTGTAGGGCTGACATCTTTAAAATAAAACAAAGTTTCGCACCTATCAACATTTTGTTGTAACAAGTGTTGAGCTTTTATAACCGATGTGTTTAAATATTCAGTTGTTTTTGATGGTATGTCAGTAAAATATTTTTCAAAAATACAAGCGATTTCCTCATTAGAGGTAGTCAGACCTTTATCAGATCGAACACAGAACTCCTGATCACATGGTTTACCTCGGCCTGTTTGGGTGTTGATAATATTCCACACTGTTTTAACTTTATTATCGGATGTTCGGATACGTCGGCTTAGGTATCTGGCTTTAGCCTCTTTACATACTTTATTAAATATTTTTGAGTATTTTTTTACATATTCACTCAATTCATTATTATTACTATAAGCTTTTTGATCATATAAATCGAAGAGTTTTTCTCTTGATCTATAAATACTTGGTGTTGCCCACTCACAAAACTTAAATTTACTGGTAATAGTTACATTTTTTACATTAAAAATTTCATTAAACTCATTTATCAGAACATTATAAAAGATATCATAGCTAGTATTTGAGTTTTTATTAATTGTATGTACATTACCATCTTTTCCCCACTCAATTTTCCAAAAGTGGCTGAGGAATTTCTAATTCCTTAGCTCTGGCTATCCCTGCTAGGGTTTTATAGCCGTGAGTATATGTATGTATGTATGTATGTTACACTATATTTAAGTACTAGTTTTGTGTGTGACTGCATAATCACACAATTTTATTTTGAGCTATGTTTATTTGGTTTAGAAAATTGCTTATCTGTTTAAATTTACAGAAGCGTGTTTGTATTACGACAACGTGATAGCTCAATGGGTAGAACATCGGTTATCGTGCAAACGACTAGTGCTCAAATCCCGGGTCGGGCCTACACCAATGTGTATTTTCTAAAGACATAAGTGTGGTTAATTTATCATGTTGTTAACGGTGAGGGAAAACATCGTGAGGAAACCCACATGGCTGAGATGTACTTAGTCATGTGATAGTGTATTCGTACAAAACGGCGATAGGCCTGCCCCCTATCACGTAAGTACACTGCTCATGCAAAACGTGGGTACTCTGAACACCAGGTGACAAAGTCACGTGTTGTTCAGAAGCATTAGTACCTCTTCCAACCCCTGCGGGGATATTCGGCGTTAACGTTTATGTTCATGTTAATGTTATGTGTTTTTGTATTGTGATATCACTTTTGTGATATTTAATAAATGATTTCTCTATTTATCACTGATCATCAACATCTATATACTGAAAGCTTTGGAACTTGTGACATCAGACGCATTTTTCTCATACACCTTTGTATCATCATGATCATCAGCCTATAGCCATCCACTGCTGGACATAGGCCTCCCCCAAAGATCTCCGCAACGACCGTCCCGTGCTGCTCTCATCCATCGGCTTCCCGCAATCTTGACCAAGTCGTCGGTCCACCTTGTGGGAGGCCTACTCACAATGCGTTGTCGGGTACGACCTTTGTTTAAAGCAATGAAACCTTTCAATGGGGACTAATTTGGTTTGGAATAAAGATAGGATAATTATATGTATGCTTTATATTATAATATATATACTCACGGCCATAAATCCCTAGATCGGTTTAGCCAGAGCTAAGGAATTAGAAATTCTTCAGCCACTTTTGGAAAGTTAAGTGGGGAAAAGATGGTAAAATAAAGGTTGTTGGTGACCAATCTCCAACCGCATCTACCAATAAATCCCTTAAAAGCCCCAATACCAATAGTCGCCTCTTACGCACACGTGGTACACGTTTTTCAGGTGGATGAAGAATTGGAGTAGTGCTATTCTATGCCGGCACTACACGGCAATGATAATATAGGATGAGTAAAAATCAATGACTCAAATGCTGTACAAAAATATAACGTTCACTGTTATCATCGAACAAGTTACAACAATACCTAATAAACAGTCAAAAACTTACTTGAATAAGTTCAAAATCAAGACAAGAAGTTCCGACGACAATTTAATTATCTTTTACCCTACACAAGGACAAGAGAAATAATTAGTTTTGAAGATGTTAAATGTCGAAATTCTAGGATTTGGTTTATCATAGATATAAACTTGTTGATAAAGCTGAACTCTAATTTCAAATTACTACTTAGGCTTCTTATCTTACCGTACAACTTGATTCTGTTACGAATGATTAAAAGGTAACAATAGTCACATTTTAAGCATCACATAGTAAAATCTATGAAAGACTGTCACTGTAAAAACTTTCAAATTTAATACACTGACAGCATTTTATTTATTGGGGCATTATTTACGGTAAGGTACTTATCCAGCCCAATTGGTTGACTGAATTTACGAAACGAAAGAAGAAGTAAAAACAAAATATAAGAAAACCTAATCACAACCCTATAACAACTCACTTAAATTTCAAGAACTAAATTTTTGTGCAGAATTCAGCTAAATTTTAGTATTGTTTTCAAAATGAACAAAGTGCCGGCATAACATAACATATCACGAGATACGCTTATCTTAGGATGTATCGGTAAGCGAATAAGAATTGGTGTATGGCCGATTTGGAACTTGAATCAATGCCACTCAGAATCATTATTACCATAAGAATAAAGGCGGATTTATACAGGGTAAGTAACTGACTCCGAATTCGAGTCAAGTCAGCGCTGACCCGAAAAAAACCCAATGTGAACTGTTTCAAGTCAGTACAGTGCGGTTGAAGTCAGCGCTGACTTAAATATTCGCATACGAATATTTAGAAGTCAGTCAGACTGACGCCGCTACTGACTTGCGCACTTACCCTGTATAAATCCGCCTTAATACAGGTTTATACTTGCTTAACACATACATACGTATACTCACGGCCGTAATTCCCAAAAAGGGGTAGCCAGAAAATCAGACCCAGATACTCCTAAGCCACATTAACAAGTTTAGTGGGGAACACATGGTAGAAGAAAGGTTGTTGGTGATGGGTATCCAGCCGCATCACCCAAAAAACCATTAAACAGCCCCAATTCCTTTGGTCGCCTCTTAAGTACACCCACAAGAACAAATGGGATAGTGCTATTCTTAACCACACACATAGCGTAATAATACTTAATCTTCAGATTAATTAAAATAAACTGTTTAGTATCGGCTTAAAATGGCGGTAACTTATTTCATCCCGCAGGCCAGGGGCATATAGGGTTTTTGAGTTTACTAAGTGGACATTTGGTGATATGGCTAAAGAACCATCGGCAGCCGTTCTCCATTTCACTACCTTTTTCTACTAAACTTACATAAATGGCTAAAAAAAAATTGAATTTAGAACTCAGACTACACTTTTTGCAATTCAAAACCATGAGTATATGTAGCTGTGTAGTGTCAGCTTAGAATAGCACTACCCCATTTCTTCCAGTGGGTGTACGTAAGAGGCGCCTGTATTGGGGTTTTTTAAGGGATTATTGGGCGATCCGGTTGGAGACCCATCACCAACAACCTTTATTCTACCATCTTTTCCCCACTCAACTTCCAAAAGTAGCTGAGAAATTTCTAATTTGCCGTGAGTATATGTATGTATGCATGTATTATATATATATATATATATATATATATATATAATACATGCATATTATATATATATATAGGTGTATATGATATGTATGATTTTGATGAGTATATGTCCGTTTGTAATCTTAAGTTCACTTGAACTTAAACCCTCACTCAATTTTTTCACTTTCACTTTCTGACGCCTCGTTGCCATAGCCTTGTTACAAAACAACATTTATTACTGTTCCTGTGTAACTATCGTTATATTATTTTTATAAAGCTCAGCTCAACTACATTCCACATGAAACACAAATTCAAATGTTGTTTCCTACGCCTCGTATTCTAGGATGTGTAATAAAAACTAATACAGCTTCACTCTCGTTTTGTATACACTATATATTGCTTTTATTTCCAGAAATTATAAATTGAACAACAGACATTATTCTTTATTCAATCTTTTTAGTCTTTTTCAACATCATATATATGTAATCCTTTCGTGACGAATGCTTTTATTATAGTAACAATGTTTAGAACAATTTTGCCCTTAACAGCTCGGCGTCAGATTACGGATATCTCGTACGTAATTAAACTGTTAAATGGTCTTACTGATTGCAGTGAACTTCTCTCTAAATTTAAAATCAGTGCTCCAACCAGGAATACTAGAAAACATACACCACTGGTCGAACCCAAAGTTAACACTAATTATAGAAAAAACTCTTTTGTTATTAGATCTACGCATAGCATAAACAATATTGACTTAGATGTTGACATATATAGTTCTAGTGCACATTCTATAGAAGAAGAAGAAGAAGAAAGACGTTTATTCGCCATGTGTGGCACAAAAAACATACAAACAAAAAGTAATAATATACATAATAACTATCAAAATAACTTAAAATTAACACAATATTAAATATGAAAAAAAGAGGAAAACAAACAACTTAACAAAAACAAACTAATTAATACTTATTCTAAGTCCTTTGCGCCACTGCAACAGCGAATTGGTACTGACTCAGCATTACGTTGTGAATCGTTTGACTCTCAACACTGATTTTCAGTCAGTACCATTGTAGAGTGACAACACAGGCATCACACTAATACACTTTATTATGTAGAACTTTTCAGCTGGACAAGGGACAGTAAATACACATACACATAAATAAATATAGAACATTATTTGCAAACAATTACAATAAAATACACGTATATGACAAAATTTCGATAATACATAAACATAACAGAAGAAATCTTGGCTGGAGGGTAAAATTATGCAAAATAATATATTGATATATTAGAGCAAACACCTACACGCTTCATTTTTCATTTTTCTATAATAAATAAATTTCAAAATATAATATAAACAATAATAAATGTATGCCAAATAAATAAATAATATAAATTTTACTGATGTGCCAGCAAAAACTCCTTCAGCTTACGCTTAAAGGTGTTCCCGCCGAACACATCCCGGATTGGTGGAGGAAGATCGTTCCAGCACTTGGACGCTGCAAACCTGAAAGAACCTCTAAAAGCTGCGGATCGGTGCATTGGCAAGATCGCCCTGACTTTGAACTGATAGCCACTGTTGGACCATTGCAGTTTTTTATACAAATAAGCCGGTGATTCTAGCCTAACAACTCCAAACAACAATGTGGCGAGGTGTAGTCGTCTCCGCGCTTGCATTTTTAGCAGCTTTGCATCGTCCAAGTACGGGGTAACGTGGGAGCGAGGAGGGATTTGAAAGCAAAAACGGGCACATGCGTTTTGCACTCGCTGTATCAATTTCTGTGTACGAGCCAGTATGCAACCCTCATAGACCACATCACAATAGTTTAATCTCGACAATATCAGCGATTCACAAAGGTAGATACGCAAATCCACACGCGTAAGGTAATCGCGTATATTATAAAGAACCTTGAGACGATAGAAGCAGTTACTCACTACTGATGAGATATGGTTTTCGAACCGTAGTTCCCCATCCATCAGCAGGCCAAGGTTGCGAACCTCCTCTACCCTCTCTAGTGGTTGGTCCCTGATAGCTACATCATGGTCCGCAAGAACTTCCAACGTATTATGAATTTGAGTCTTTGTTCCAAGGACCATAAATTTGCATTTGAGAGGATTAAGGGCTAAACAGTTTTTCTCAGACCAACTTACAATTCTATTTAAATCACTATTTAATTTCTCAACCGTTTCTGAAGTATTTCTCGGCAGACCAGACACATATATTTGGACATCATCGGCATAAATGTGATATCGGCTATTATTGATTTGATTAACCAGATCGGCGGTATAGACTATAAATAAAAGAGGTCCCAAAATCGAACCCTGCGGTACGCCTCTCGTAAGATGACTTTCAGAGGAGTTGCATATACTGCCATCTCTTTTTTTGCAACGCCACAAATTGTTTCCGGTCGGTGAGATAACTGTCAAACCAACGAACAGTATTGACATCAAAGCCATAGTACGACAACTTCGAAAGCGTCAGGGGTATGCACAAACAATCAAATGCTCTAGAAAAGTCCAACAACGCTAACAATGTACTAAATCCTTCATCCCTGTCATTCAAAATGTTATCAACAACATCAATTAGCGCTGTTGCGGTGGAATGACCCTTTCGAAAACCCGACTGGTGTTCCGGCAAAATTTTGTTCTTTTCTAGATATTCTGTCATCTGATTGCAAACCACCCTTTCCACTATCTTAGATGCGCATGGAAGGATACTTATTGCTCGCAAATCGGAAATAAGGATTGGGTTACTTTTTTTTGGAAGATCGGCTCTGGTGAATCAGTTCTTTGAAAGTTAATTTGTTTTATGCAATGTAATTGAAGATATATGTTTTTGTTATGTTTTGCTGCTTTGTCCATTTTTTACTTTTGTTTACCACGGTGATGTTAAATTTGTTTTACGTTTACTGTGCGCAAAATGCTTTATTGTGATTTATTATTGTATATATTTATCCATTTAGATAGTAATATGTGAAAACTTGTAATTGGCATTAAGTTATATATTTTGTTTTAGCTATTAAGATATTAGGCTGTAAGTTTTCCGAAGAAAAATAAATAAATAAATAAATAAACAAATTTCAGTTTAATCGGTCCATTAGTTGGAGCTGCGCGTTGATGGATCTTTTAGTCAGCCACTTTTGCCTCTTATGAATTAATATATAGATTTCTGTGTATTTCTAGTGTTGGCTTAGAGTAGCACTTTACTTTTTTTTCGTAGATGCTTAATCGATGCGACTAACGACTGATTTCTGAATTGAGTATTCCAACTGAAAACAACTTAAGTATCGTTCTGTCGCATTGAAATCTTAACAACTGAATGTGACATAAAGGATACTTAAGTCATTCTCAGCTTGAATACTCAGTTCAGAAATCGGGCGTAAGGACATTGGGGTGTTTTAATTGATTTCATTCCAAAAATGGCTGAGAAATTTCTTAGTCCGAAGCTCTGGCTACCCCTACTAATAATTTATAGCCTTGAGTATATGAATGTTATGTATGGATAGTTCTTTGAGCAGAAAAACTGTACCTGATGAATAGCTATAACAAACGAGTGTTTTAAGATCCGTTAGATCAAAGGTAAATGTAAATTATACAAAGATTACACTCACAAAGTTCTTAATTCGAGTGGAACTATTGTTAACACACATATCAGCGTTTGGCTTTCGAAACATTAAGTTTGAAAAGTTTTGATTCACATGCTTACAAAGAGAACAGTAGTTACGAATTAAATAATGAACAACCAGAAAAATACATTAAAATGCACTTAAAATACTCATAATTTGTATTTGCAAAATGAGAAAAGGTCAAGCAGTCTGAAAATTTGAGACTATATAAATTAAATTTATAAGGTACAAATTGATACTTTACAAAGCCTCGTACAGTTTCAGAACTGTACCCTTAACTATGGTAATAAGTACACTATACTTGGTAACTCATTCGAATAATTTAATGTTTTTTGACATGAATTCCTCATGTGGGGATTATTACCTTGAACGGTTAAAAAAGAAACAAAGGATAGAGAAATTTCGCGCTGGATGCCAACTGACACTGTAGCTCAGTTGGCAGAGCGACGGGGGCGTATACCCGAAGGTCGCGGGTTCGAACCCCGCCAGTGTCGAAATTTTTCTTTCCTTTAATAAGATCTTTTATTTATGAACTCATTCGAAAATTTATAAAATAAATAAATGCCATATGATCGTTAGATACTTAACAAATATTTATCTCTTCTCTTGTAAAGCTCGACATGTTAGCAGGATTTAAAAAAAAACTTTTTTTGTAAGGTCGAACTTAAGAACATGGCGTGAAATGAAACAGAAAATAAATTACCATTAACAAATAAGAGGTAGATTGAACAACCTTGATTTAGAAGAAAATACTATAAAAACATTATATTCACAGTACACTGACATAATAAAGGATTTAAAAATACTCTAGCTTTCTTATTTTGAGAACATTAAACAATATGTAATGGAAACATTTGTATAACATACCTTTGACTTAGAAATATATTACTACGTATAAATAAAAGCAAAACTGACTGATTAAAAATACTCATGATTGATATTCGAAAATATCTCTTTGAAGGTACTATTTCATTAATGTAAGAAAGTAATCAATATCGGGAATTCAATTCAATATCAATTTAAAATTAAGCAATATAATAGATGAGCTGTGATTTTAAAAGGGAAAAGTAAAGCGGAGTATTAAGATACAACATTATTACTTATTTGCAATTTTAAAGCACATTATTAGTTTCCGCTTAACCTAATTATGTTTTAATTTGATTATAAGTAGCTAACATTTTGGCCATAATTCATCTTCGCTGAAGATCGCAATGATCGGACTGTAGTAAGACGAACCGACGAAGTGTTATCACCGCGACGAATCAATGATGCCTGCTGTCCGTTTGATTCCCTGAGGAAAAAGATATTTTAATTGAATAATTCTTGATAATTCTATGTGGAAATCTATGTTATCAACTAAACCTGACTTGGATACAGAAAATTAGTATAAATAAGTACCTAGAAGTGAATTGGATAACGTTCGTCATTGTGATCGTATCTTATTGGAATTGGTATAACTATAAGCTACAAGTATTTTTTCTTATAGCTTGAATAATATTCCATATATTACTGCAGAAGGGATAAAAATGAGTTTCACTGTAGGTCAAAAGGTTATGACAACATACTTTATTCACAAGGCGGTGACAGACGTAAAATCACTTGGTGGGTCACTTGGTGTTAATAGACCTATTTTGCTTCAATAGTAAATAAATGCGACAGAGAGTAAAAGCTATTTATCACCCTCAATACCCTTGATATTGACATTTTGCACGTTTACAGAGTGTTTGAGGGTTGATATTATATCAATGAGGGTTATCTTATAAGCAGGTAGGCCACGTTTTTGTGGTGGAACTCCTCGCTTGACTGATTTCAACCAAATTTGGCACAGTGAATAAGTGGACATTGCAAAGTGTCGCATGTAAACATTGTGCATTTTGTGATCAAACCTACTATTGAGGAATAATCACTGAAAAACCCTCACCTTCTTTGCTCAGCTCAATTCATTTTAATCGTTATTTCCATTGAGGTCCTTGTTTAAAAAAATACACATTTAATGAATTTATTATCATATGTATTTATATGTTTGTTAGTTTATTATTATAACTAGATTTAACTATGACTGGATTGTTGTCTTGTTTGTGTAGATTAACGCATAGTTATCAGTTTCACCATGTTGTTGTACATCTATATCACATGACTCTAATTTATTGACCTCTCCATTCAAAGGTTGTCTGGAAGAGATCGCTTTTAGTGATAAGACCGCCAATTGTACTTTTGTTTATTCATTCTGTGTATTTGTAAATGTTTCTCCATATTTGATGTGCAATAAAAAGTTTTCTATTCTATTACCTTCAACAAATCTATATGATAATGAAACAAAAAATAAACTAATGAAATCTGATAGCAGAAATTTTACTCAAAAATCAACAAAAATATTCTAAAACCACATGTCACTTAAGAAGTAACTTGATTTACTAGGACTTGTATCTCTTATTTAAGGTTCAATTTGATAATAATTTATTTAAAACAATCATGCTGTACCTACATCTCATCATGGGAAGATAGGAAACTATAACATATGAATATAGCATCATTGTCACACACATACAGTCTAATGACCAAATAAGATTCAGCAATTTCAGTGTTCTCACTATATATTATATACTATTCTCATATTATATACTATCTTCAACGTTAACAACAATGACACAACATAACACTTCGTGTGCTAAACAACTCGTACTTAGTCTAAAATTTTGTGAATAGCAAATTATTCAGAACACTGTTCGATCCAATCGATTCCTTTGGGAATAAAACTCTTGTGTAAATCACCTGAAGCCATTGACACTGTAGCTCAATTGGCAGAGTGACGGAGGCGTATATCCGAAGGTCGCGGGTTTGATACCCGCCCCGGTGTAAAAATTTTTCTCCTTTATTTATCCTTTTTTTATTAGTAACTAGCTGTGCCCGCGACTTCGTTCGCGTGATTGTCGAGAACAAACAAACGTTAAACGACGTTTAGTTAAGAGTACATCACCTTTTTGAAATAAAATAAAGAACCAATGAAATCTAATGCGGACACTTATTGTGATGTAGGAACTATTGAGTATTTCATAATGATATTTAATTAATTACAGTAGCCATTATCCAGTTGAAATAATAAAATGTCGTAACTGTGTGTATCTCATTTGAATTAGTGTTTATTTAGATACAGTTACAGGGTTAGCCAAAGATTATGGATCGCTACCTTGTACGATCCTAGCAGAGCTGCATAATGCATCAATATATTTATAAAGCCCTTTTGTTTTTAACACTTCGGAATTTTGCTTATAGATCATATATCAATCCCGCCCGATTTCGGCCACAGCAACTTCTGGTATCCGGCTATTGAGAGTGTGTTCATGTGCTCTCATGTGACTGACATAGCCAATCTTTCCGACAAATGTTCTATGACGTATGTTGAAAAATCAGTAACCCCCCAATATATGGGTAGTTATTATTGATGGCCGCAGGTGGTCGGGCCTTGAGCTCATCAATCTTTGCTTCGAGCTCATCACGTCTTTTCCTTCCGAAAACAAATATTAACCGGTTGACAGGAAGGGGGTGAAATTTAAATTACTAAATTTCACTCAAAAAAGAATAAAACAAACAGGGTAAGCTAAATAAAACCGCTCAAAAAAGGTACTTTACTATTATTAGGGTTTACGGTTGTTGGTTGTACTATGATAATACATTGAAATAAATCGATTTATCAGTGGCATAATATGCACTGTAATAGCTGTGTAGTGTCGGCTTAGAATAGCACTACCCCATTTCTTCCGGTGGATGTACGTAAGAGGCGACTAACGGTATTGGGGTTTTTTAAGGGATTTTTGGGCGATGCGGTTAGAGACCCACCACCAACAACCTTGATTTTACCATCTTTTCCCCACTCTATTTTCCAAAAGTGGCTGAGGAATTTCTAATTCCTTAGCTCTGGCTACCCCTTCTAGGGATTTATAGTCGTGAGTATATGTATGTATAATATGCAAATATAACTAAATTAAGGTTAGTCACTAGGGTCACTACATCATTTTAGTGTTTAAAAAAGTAGAACTTAAAAGATGTCTTACGAGTATGTTTCTGGTGTTTAATACATACATACATACATATTCTCACGCCGTTAGTTCCCATAGGGGTAGCCAGAGACTATCAATCGCCACTTTTTACTTTACACTTTTTTTATTGCCAATGTGGAAGGTAATGTTAGTAGAGGACGACCTCGGAGGACACATTTGGATCAAATAGAAAACGTGCTCAAAAAGGCAGGTGTCCGCAGTATGAAGAATAAAAGAGCATGTATGAAAAGATTGATGGATGTAAACGAAGCCAGAGAGGTTTGGTGTTTAATGTAGACCAAAATTAAGTTTTTTATTATAAACGTTCACGAAAACTAGTTGTGAAGTGACGTGCATTTGAAGAATGGCTAAGAATTTCAAAATTCTGCTCACCAAATTGAATTTATTAATAGGCAGACTATTTACATAATATATTAATATTAATAAGCCTAATTTAAGAAACTAAGTAAAGATAATATTTAAAAGCATTTTAGTTATTTTCATAGTCGGCGAATTCACTTGACATTGGCAGCTTGTATTAATTTAGCCTTGCTTGTTTCCTGTAGCTTCTATTACTTTAACCGACTTTAAAATAAGGTGTTAAAAAGGCTAAAAAAATGCAAATTTTATTTTTGCTTTATTTTATTTTGGTTCTTTATTTTATTTTGGCACAACGCCATCTATCGAACTTTTGATTCCAACTATCAACATTAGTTCTATATTCAGACTTCAGATGTCGTTGCAAGTACTATACTGAATTGCGTAACGTAATATTTTTTTTCTTCAACTCACAAAACTAATCATATCTTTTGATAGAGTGAACCGATTTCGATGATACAAAAATTAAGTTTTACCTCAAGTTACGTTTAATTTTTGTATATAAACATTTTCAGCATTGAATTCGTGGATTTTACGTGATGTGCGCACAAACTAACATATAAACAGACAAACAGACAAAAATTGAAAAAATGATGGAAATGGGTTCTGTTACTTATCTGTTCACACGCTAACTATTTTTTTTTTTCAATTTCTTCAATGTACAAAAATGACTTTTCTACAGATTTATTATATGTTTAGATAATCCCCACATGAAGTTTCCATGAACAAAAACATTCAAATTATGACAAACATACATACATACTGTTCCGTACTGGAACAAATTAGTTTATAATTTTCTTTATTAGGTGTGCACAAGACAACAAAACATAGTTTACATACTTTTTAATTCACGTTAGAAATAGATTTATTTCATGTGGCTTATTTTCTCTAACACTACCTCGTTGATGCGGGAAACTGGCAACATTGACGTCTGACGTCTTACAACTACATCCGTTTCCGCAAGTTAGTCTTTTTTTTCTCAACACGCCGATGTGAGACACACGTTCGTATAAAAGTTACCAAATAAATTCCGAATCAAGTCTATTTCCCGAACAAAGTGAAAAAGGACTGAACCACATTTATCTATGGACCTATGGTGAAAAGTGTAAGCCTGCGCTGTGATTCATCAATAAACTCTCGAGAGTTCGAACGCCACCCCTGCCAGCCACGTGCCTGGTAAGTGTTTACTACTACTACTTAACCATTGCCCTCGTTTAGTGGCGATCCTACGGATTGGCCATCATACATTGATTTATTTAAGTCGTTAGTGCATAGCAACAGTGCCTACACGGATGCCGAGAAGCTTAGGTACTTAATACTTACTGTAAAGAACGAACCTTTTAATCTTATAAAATCCTTGCCGATTTCCGAAGATAATTACGCCATCGCTTTAGAAATATTAATTTCTCGTTATGAAAATAAGCGACTCATCGCGTCAAAACATCTCGATCGAATTCTCGACATCGAAAATTGCAGTGATAAATCGGTTCATAGCCTGCGTCGGCTACTTAACGTCTACCAAGAAAATATTAAGGCACTTGAAGCTATGCAGTTTCCCGTGGGCCAATGGAATTTCATACTTTTAAACATTTTACTACGTAAAATTCCAGTTGGTACTAGGAAGTGTTTTGAAAGATCGCTAGTGAAACCATCTTCTATTCCCGATGTAAACACATTGATCACATTTCTTGAAAAAGAAATTTCCGCTGACGAAATCATAAACATTTCCGTTGGTGGGCAGTCCATTTCACAACAAAATACAAAAGTGGGTAGTTCGCTATCAAGCCGCACTATCACGCAGCAGCGATCATTCAATGCATTAGCTGCAAACAATGTCGGCCTTCCTACTCGTCAAACAGACGAAAATCAACGTAGTTACAACGTAATTAAGAAGCAAACTTGTATATGCTGTGAAGCTCAACATTCGTTGACAAAATGTTCGAAGTTTTTAAATCTTACACCTCACGCGAGGTACAATTTAATTCAAAATAAAAGTATTTGTTATAATTGTTTAAATGTAGGTCACAATGTTATCAATTGCAAATCGAGTTATGTGTGTCGCTCGTGTCACAAAAGGCATCACAGTTTAATTCATTTGTCTAATCAAGCCTCGCCGGTAGTCAGTGACTCCGCTGTTATCACCCTCCCCCCTGCCAAGGTAGACCCAGTGCCGCCAACTCAGTCCGAGTCGAATTCTATTCATAATAATTGCGCTTCGAATTCCAATGCTCCTTCTATGCGAACTAGCACGGTGCTACTCTCGACCGCGCTCATCGATGTATGTGTTGGCTCTTCTATACTATCGACCGTTAGGTGTGTTGTGGACTCGGGAAGCCAGGCTTCCTTTATAACTGAGTCGTGCGCGCAAAGGTTAGGTTTAAATCGTAAGAAAATAAACATTCCAGTATATGGTATTGGTGATAGCGAACCAGTTAAACCAAAGGGTGTAATTTCGTGTTTAGTCAAACCCAAGGGTAAACAAAACCCTATAATTCAAGTAGAAGCTTTAATTCTACCAAAGTTGATGTCTCACATGCCGAGCGTACCACTTCCCCAGAAAGGGTGGACACATTTAACCAATTTGACCTTAGCTGACCCCGATTTTCGTACTCCACAACCCGTGGAAATGTTGTTAGGAGCGGATATACTATCCCATGTGTTATTAGGTAATATCGTTTCCGGTTTGCCTGGTTCTCCGATCGCTGTAAACAGTGTATTCGGTTATTTATTATTGGGTAAATTAAACTTAGATCCCGTGGTTTCGACTCCACCCCATGTGTGTTTTAGCTCATTCGACAATGACAATTTGCAAAGGTTCTGGGAGCTGGAGTCCCTTCCTGAGAAACGGAGTTACACTCCTGATGAAGAGTTATGTGAATCCCTTTTTCAAAGGACGCATACTCGCGATGGTATTACCGGCCGCTACGTCGTTTCTCTTCCGTTTAAACCCGATGCTCCGCCCCTCGGCGAGTCGCGGCAGACAGCCCTCGCGAGGCTTCATAAGCTCGAGTATAGGCTCGAACGTAATCCAACCCTCAAACGTGACTACCACGCGTGTATCCAAGAATATTTAGATTTAAACCACATGGAGCCCGTGACTAGTGATGCCGCCCTGGGCGCACACTATTATATTCCGCACCACTGCGTGGTTAAAGAGTCCAGTGAGACCACACGTACCCGCGTAGTATTTGATGCAGGGTGTAAATCATCCAACGGAGTATCCCTGAATCAAGTGCTACTCACTGGACCCAAGCTTCATCCCGACATTGTGGATATCCTTCTTAAGTTTCGTATTCATCTCATAGGGTTCACATCAGATTGTAAACAAATGTATAGAAATATAGGTATGTGTAAAGATCATCTGGATTACCAACGTATCCTCTGGCGGAGTTCACCTGCGGAACCTGTACAGGATTTTCGTCTTCGTACAGTCACCTTCGGAGTTAGCTCGTCCCCGTTCCTCGCTCTGCGTACTATTCAACAGTTAGCTCATGATGAAAGTCACCGGTTCCCGTTGGCTGCACCTGTACTCTTGGAATCTATATTTGTAGATGACGTGGTCGCGGGGGCCAATTCCAAGTCCGATGCCCTAGCGTTACAGCGTGAGCTTATTGGTATTTGTTCCTCGGCTGGGTTTGAATTAAGAAAGTGGCACAGCAACTCGCCGGCGATACTTGCCGCGGTTGAGTCGTCATCTCCTCATGGTGGGCGGCAGGAAACCGTCTCCGTTGCGCATCTCGAGAAGGATACACACACTAAAGTCCTAGGGTTACATTGGGATCCGCGAACTGATTGTTTTAAGTTTAATGTTCAGGTCAATTCTGAAAAATACACTAAACGGGCAATCCTTTCTGAAATAGCTAGGATTTACGATCCGCTAGGATTTTTGTCCCCTCTGACCTTATACGCAAAACATTTAATTCAATTGCTATGGGTAGCTAATATTGGTTGGGACGAAACCCCACCTATTGATATTATTAATTCATGGAGACTTTTTATTCAAGAGCTACCGATAATAAAATGTATTTCTTTTCCGCGTCACATTTTAGATAATACTTGTACCATACAGGTGCATGGATTTGCTGACGCGAGTGAAACCGCGTATGCCGGTTGTGTTTATCTTCGCTTAACAAGTAGTGACGGAGAAATTCGTACTTACCTCGTTATAGCTAAAACTCGTGTGGCCCCTTTACGGGTTCGTCTAACAATACCCCGCCTCGAATTAATGGCTGCCTTATTATTATCAAAATTAATAGACAAAGTTCTTTCAATCTACGGCAATCGGGTCGATATGGATAACGTGTATGCATGGTCTGATGCGTCGATCGTGCTAGCTTGGTTACACCAACCACCTCATACTTGGAAGACCTTCGTCTCCAACCGCACCAGTGATATCTTGTCTGTTGTGCCCGCATCTCGTTGGCGCCATGTCCGCTCTGCTGACAACCCCGCGGACGTGGCCTCGCGCGGCGCACTGCCCCACGCGCTACGCGCCCACCCCCTGTGGTATCACGGCCCAGCTTGGTTACAACGACCTTCTCATGCATGGCCGTCTTTCAATGAACAACAAATTTTTTAAGCGGCCATTGGTTAAACTGTGTCCGCTACCTATTGAATAGAGTACTTTATACATATTTCAATCATAGTCATAGGTTAGGTTATATTTTCTTTTATTTTGTTAAAAGTTATATACTTTTAAGGTGAGCGGGTTTATGTTCCGTACTGGAACAAATTAGTTTATAATTTTCTTTATTAGGTGTGCACAAGACAACAAAACATAGTTTACATACTTTTTAATTCACGTTAGAAATAGATTTATTTCATGTGGCTTATTTTCTCTAACACTACCTCGTTGATGCGGGAAACTGGCAACATTGACGTCTGACGTCTTACAACTACATCCGTTTCCGCAAGTTAGTCTTTTTTTTCTCAACACGCCGATGTGAGACACACGTTCGTATAAAAGTTACCAAATAAATTCCGAATCAAGTCTATTTCCCGAACAAAGTGAAAAAGGACTGAACCACATTTATCTATGGACCTATGGTGAAAAGTGTAAGCCTGCGCTGTGATTCATCAATAAACTCTCGAGAGTTCGAACGCCACCCCTGCCAGCCACGTGCCTGGTAAGTGTTTAAAGTTTAAATAAGTCACTCGCGGCTACACATACATATACTCACGGCTGTAAATCCCTACAAGGGGTAGCCAGAGCTGAGGAACTAGAAGTTCCTCAGCCACTTTTGGAAAGTAGAGTGGGGAAAAGATGGTAAAAATAAAGGTTTTTGGTGATGGGTCTCTAACCGCAGCGCCCAAAAATCCCTTAATAGCCCCAATACCGTTAGTCGCCTCTTACGTACACCCACCGGAAAAAATGGGGTAGTTCTATTTTAAGCCGACACTACACAGCACAAATTATGAGTGATGATAAAAAGTTGCTCAGAGAAACAAATTTGTCTAATGAATTTGTATTTTATCTAAATAGAACGTGCATTTGTAGAAAAAATGCAGTTATATCCATATTTTAACTAAAAGAACTCAATTATGCATAAATGAATAAATCACCTCAGAACTTACGTAACTTTACGAGAACTAAAAAAAATAATAATAGTTCATCGTTTTCTCAATAAAAATAGTAGTCCATATTTAAAAATGATTTCTGATACTCCTTTTACCAATAAGTCATCGCCATTAGCATGTCGGGCCAACAATAATGTTGGTAGGGTATCATTTTTAGTCATCAGGCAAATTTATACTCACGCTATAAATTTCCATTGGGATGGGCAAAAACTACTCATCAGACGAATCTCAAACGTTCACGCCGTATATCTCCGAAGGGGTTGGCAGAGCTATTAATACATCTGAACCTCACGTGGCATTGTCACCTTACCATTCAGAGTACCCACGTTTTGCTTGGACAGTTTACTCACGTAATAGAGTACAGGCCTATCGCCGTTTTATATGAATACACTGTGACATGACAAAGTACAACTTAGCCATGTGGGTTTCCTTACGATGTTTTCCCTCACCGTTAACAACAATGGTAAATTAACCAGACATTTGCGACCCGGGATTAGAACCCCTATCGTCAGCACGATAAGCGGTGTTCTACCCACTTAGCTATCAAGGTGTCGCAAAATCCTAGCTTTCAATTTACTTCCTTACATGTGATTGATCTACACTAAGAAGTTTTCCATTGGAAATTAATAATTACGAAAAAGCTTGTGTAAGACTGTTCAAAGTAGATATTTTTGTTTATATAACAAATTTTCATTGCTTAAAAACCGGAAAATAAAACATTCCAGCAAGCAATGTTTTGTTGTACTAATAAGTTGAGTGATTAAATGGAATGCTAAACCGTAAACAAAATGTCAGCTTACAAAACAAAGACTTGTAATTTTAATTTGCTCTTGTTCACAATTCCCAAGTTTGTGTTGTTAAAATGTCTCCAGGTAATTTTTTTGTACTCTTAGTTTTTTTGTCAAAATCATACTTTTATAAAAATAATTGTGGAAATGTTAGTGGATTTACATAAACAATGTAGACATTCAATTTATATTTTATTATTTATTCGTTTTTATACGAGTATTATACATATCAAAACGTCTTTCGAAATACGAAACAGATCGTTAGAACATCAAGCTGCGCTGTTAAGGAGTTCTATAGGCTATTTATCCTCATAATAAATGTACTAGGGGCTAATAGTGATTGTAGAAACCTTAAATTTTAATTAATTTACGTTAACATTGTTGGCGCGTTCCTTTTTGTTATACTGATATTACTGGTCAACAAAAATTTGTGACAAGGAAGGTGTTTACTAATTTTGAATAACCTACCTACCCTGATAAATAAACTATATTTACTTTGATTCTATCAAGTCTTGTTTTTGTGTTACAGCTACCATACTATAAAACACTATATACCTCTATATACTACTGGGCGAGGCTTCTGATATGAAAGAATCTTATAAAACTATTAAATTTATCTTGGAAAAGATAGAATATAACGAAACGAACTAAAAAGTTTGTCGAGATTTAAAAGGAATTGCCCTAATATTTGTGAGTGGGACAGCATAGACCGAAAAAGTCATTATGCTAAGAAAGACTGGCCAAAGTGACTGGTTAGTGCAGCCGAATGATATTTTTCTACCACCTCTACACATAAAACTTGGGCTCATGAAAATTTGTTAAGGGTATGGATTAGACTTGGGATGGCTTTTTATACTTAAAATAATAATAATCCTAAATTGAGTAAAAGATTAAATAAGGTGTATTTATTAGGCCTCAAATCAGGCAATTAATTAAAGATAACATGTTTTAAAAAAAAATAAGCGATTTGGAAAAATCAGCTTGGGAATCTTTCATGAAAGTGCTCAAAATTATCTCGGAAGCCACCGATCGAATGACTTTGACATAGTATTGTTAAGGAACTTTTATCTACATTAAGAATTTAGGGTGTAATATGTCGTTGAAAGAACATTTACTACATTCACATTTAGACTTCTTTCCAGAAAATCTCGGCGCCGCGCCGCCCGCCTTTAGCGATGAACATGGTGAAAGATTCAACCAAGGTATTTCTACTATAGAAAAAATATATTAGGGCAGGTAGAGTCCACGTACGCTGGCGAACTACTATTGGATATTACAACGAGACGTCCCTGAAGCAAAATATAGAAGAAAATCTTAAGGTTATCCCGATTTTATAATTGCAATATAGAGGAATAACTTCACTTGGTCAATAAATATTAGAATTTGCTAAAATATTTTAAAACCGAATTACAAAAAAAACGTATTTGGAACATTTTGATTTTATTATCTTTACCCTAGTTCGAAACATAACCAGACAAAAATGTTCATGTATACACAAAAACAGTTTTTTTTGTTGACCTGTGATAAATATTAGTGAACTAAGTAAATAATTTCAAAACTTTTGGTTTACTGACATTGACCTCAGTTAACCTCATCGGCCTTTTATGTGATACTGGGATGATTTTTTTCCCAGCTAGTAGCACTATGAGATTCTCAAAAAAAATGCTGATTCTTTTTTAAACTATTCTTTTAAATGGGATATATTAACTGATATGGTCATGTCATTATGTAATAATAAATAAAAATTTAAACTCTACCAAGTGGTTTAAATCTTTTTGTTCATGAAATCCTCATGTAGGGATTATTACTAATAAAAAATAGTTAAATGAAAGAAAAATATGTCGTAGTTTTTCTTTCCTTTATTTATCTTTTATTTACCAAGTAGCCCTTCAATGGGCAGATGGGCCATGAACTCTTTTAGAATTCTTGCCTCATCTGTCACGCGGGTATTATCCGCGGCGGGTGAAATCGGGCCAAGTTACGATGGTCAGTCAGCATTGTATATAAATAGAGAACGTCACTAAGACGCAATACAATCAACTGTGATTTACAATGTAAGAGCGGTGGACGGTGGTCACAATTAAACCTTAGAAGAGGATTAAGTGACCACGACATAATTATTATTGTTGAAGCGTTTCAACAGAAGCACGCTGACACTGGCTGAAAACATGGGAGAAGCCAGAGGCGCGTCACTTCAAGAGCCATGAAACAACAACGTATTAGCTGTCATTCATTAATGTATAAATACGCCGCTTCAGGCACTATTCAGCCTCTTTTTTATCTTATCTACCACTAGAAGACACAGAAGACGCGAAGTCATTTAGATTGTTCAATTAAATACTAAGCTAATTGTAACAGTTTCACAATAAACCCTAGTCGCAGCAAATCTGCCTTTTACTTCTGCAACCATCTGCATCACCAACCTTCAAGAGGCCCCTACAACGTGGGTCAACTTCGTGATCGAGCAGCAGGCGCACAAGCAGCTTGCTATCCATCATTTGGCGCCCGAACAGGGACTACCACAACCGCATGCGCACGGGGGAAGAGGAGGAGCTGAAGTCACGCCACGCTGCCGGTGAAGAAGCCAGGACAAGGGTTGGACACAGCAGCCATCCCGCCTGCTAGCATCTGACCGAGGAGAGTGTCGTGAGCCAATTCATTTCCTTTCTTTTCCTCACCGTATAGCCCCCTCAACACAAGTGAATACAGGGTAGATAAAATTAATTTAGTACACCTACCTCCAAGTTAAATCCCCTTTTATCTAGTTAATCCCCCTGTATTTTACAATAGTTTTTTAATAACTTCATTTAAATATAAAAATTCTAACCTCTAAATAGGTTATTTACTTAAAAAACATTAATTTTCCCAACAGGAAATAGGTTCCCAGCCGCATGGTTTCCATGATGACAAAGAGCTGAACTGATGACACATTTGTTATCATTGTTCATGCCAATCTGATCCATTGTTGCTGGGTTCCATGGTCCGCTGTAGGATATAGGCCTCTCACAATTACAATTATCTCACATTTACATATTGCATTCTTGTCTTCCGTCCCATTGGCATGAGCCACTTAATTTAGCAAACCACATGGTCATTCGCAACAGTCTGACCAACCAGAGGCATCACCTCTGCAGCCACTAAGTGCACATTGTGATCAACATACTTGCTTTACTCATCTACATTCAATCAGTGGAAGTAACAGCGCAGATATTGATAGGTTTGTCACATGCAGGATTAACCTCACATGTGCCGGCATACCACTAACCATAGTGGCCATTTAATTTGTTTTAAATATTTCTTTTTCACATTGCTTAGGTTCATGCCAGTCTCTGTGTCTTTCTTAAACTTAAGGGCAACAATTTCAAAGTGCATATACTCATTTGTGCTTAAACAATTTCAGCGATACATACACTGAACTCAACCAGAGGAGACAGCTAGCTGTATCACAAGTGGTTGACTACACTACGAGCAACTGCATATACAGCCTGTCGTTCCAGTGGCTTCACTTCATTTTTACAAGGAGCGTAAGCCAATTTTACGGTTTTAGTATTTAAATTCCCCATTTAACACACATTAACTCCAGGAACTTATTATTTACAAATACTTTACAATTTTTTACATTTAATTTATACATTTGTTGACTTATTTGATCATGACAGACAGTCAGTCAACTCTCAAACCAATGACTTCACAACACAGCAGAGGTTCTAGCCCTGCTAAAGTCATAAGTGAGGAATATACTGCACTCAGTTATAAACGCAGTTCCATCAAAGGGCAAATAACCCACTTTAAGAAATATTTATTTAATTTATTAGAGCATTGTGAATCCCATCCATTGTCATCAAGGGATGAACAGATGTTATCATTAAAGCTAGATAAGTTCTTGGAGTTAAACTCTCAATTTGAACACCTGCAATCACAAATGGAAGCTCTTAATTTTAGTAACCTAGATTATGAATTAGATGAAAGAGAAATCATATCAAATGAATTCTGTTCTTATATTGTGAAGGCACGAAATCTGCTCGGTGTCAACAAACCTGCAGACCAATTCCAAGATGCCACTGAAGGGTCAAAGGCCTCCCATCCATGCCACTGTAATGGTCAAGGCACAATGGGGTTTAGGCTACCTAAAATCACTATACCTAAGTTTGATGGTTCATACTTCAAATGGCTTGAATTCAGAGATACATTTGAATCATTAATTCACAATAATAATCACATTAAACCTATTCATAAATTTCATTACCTCTGCTCATACCTACAAGGTGAAGCAGCCAGGGTTATAGCAAATCTTGAGGTATCTGATTTCAATTATGTAGAAGCATGGAATATATTATGTGAAAGGTATAACAATACAAAACAATTAGTTAATAATCATCTTAGTGCACTTTTTAATCTCAAGGTTATGCAGAGTGAATCAGACAAGTCTCTTAGGTTCTTAAGTGACCACATCACTAAGAATGTTAGGGCCCTACAAACTTTAGGTCAACCAGTTCAACACTGGGATTCTATTTTAATTTATTTAGCTTCATCAAAGTTTGATCTAAATACTAATATCAAATGGGAAGAATACAAAGGCAATCTTCATTCAGAGTTGCCAACCTTTAATGACTTAAAAGAATTTTTAAAGATAAGAGCTGACATTTTAGAGACATTACCTTAAAGTAAGGTAAGGGTTAACACATCACAGGGTTCAAACAACAGTCATAATAATAATAATAGTCATGATTTAAAACACCATCATAGTAACAATCATATTAAACAAACAATAAATCCACCTCAAGCCTTAATTGTTTCCACTTCAGGTAAGGTAAGCGATGAGGCTAGCAATCCTCAATTGGCCTCACGTTTACCCAATGCCACTCTAGCATCAACAGTTACAACCAATACTAATTTCAAGTGCCCCGTTTGCAAGGGTAAACATTTACTGTTCCGATGCTTACGTTTCAGAAAGCTCACATTGGCTGACAGACGGAGTAGGGTCACTGGGCTTAAGGTTTGCACAAATTGCCTTCGGTCTGACCATATGGTTGCCAAGTGTCCCTATGGAGACTGTCGTAAGTGTGGTGGACGCCATCACACTCTGCTACACAGCTCTCCCCTTCTTCAAAATGATGTTGCTCCATCATCACATCCTGTCCCTTCAATGCCTCAGTCGCTTTCTCTCAGTCCTCCAGTTTCCCCTTCAGGGATCATTCGCTCCACTGCCATGATTGACATCATCAATCCCCAAAATGGTAAGGTGGAGACAGTCAGATGCCTGCTAGATAGCGGCTCTGACTACTCTTTTCTTTCCGCTGACTTAAGGAATCGCCTTAAGTTAGCTTCCACACCCTCAATACACAACAGTGTTGCAGGCGTTGGGGACACCTCTCTTAACCTGAGACCACATCAGTGCTCAGCGTTAATTCGTGCCCGCACTGGCACATACTCACATCTTCACACCTTTTTGGTGATGCCTTCCATAGCAAAAAGGCATTCTAATGAAGCCATTGATGTTTCAAATATCACTCTTCCCTCAGCTATCACATTAGCTGATCCTCAATTCAATCAACCACTAAAGGTTGATATTATGATTGGAGGCGATCTATTCTGGGATCTACTTGGCTCCGAAAGGCTCACCTTAGGTCCAGGCCTACCCATGCTGCATAATTCACAGCTAGGCTGGATTATAGCTGGCAAGATTTCCCATTCATTACCACAGAATTCACAAACTTGTGATTTTGTTAGTAGCAGTTCTTTTACTAAGTTAACTAGAACTCATAGACTAAAAACCAGACGTTTCTGTCCTCTCAGCCCACTCAAGGCACCAGATTACCGTCTTGGTGATACATACACCTTACCAAAACGAATCGGTTATTAATAACCTAAGTTGAATGAATTCATACACAACAAACATTCAACAATTGTTTATAGGTTAACTTTTAATTTAAATTTATTTACAAATATTTTATTTTATACAATACATATACACTTTACCAGCATCCTACACATGGATCATTCACATTGTTCACTATTTATGTCCTCCTTCTAGGTACAGTAAACAGCTGACTACCTAAAGGTCATTGACATCGAGGTAGTTGACCTTACAAGTTCATCGACTTTGAACTTTGGTATTATTATTTTTTAGATTCTTTTATCAAATGTATTTGAATCAGCGCGATGATCAATCACCATGGTCATCATCATCATCACTATGGTCATCATCATTTTCTTTATACTTTATTTTCTTTAGGGGAAAGCCCAGGAAAATATTTCATGCCAACGAACACATTTCGTTGCCATTAGTAACTTAACTATTTATTTTAAATTTAATTATTTCATTTGTGTAGTTGCTAGTGTTCATGATTTTTATTAATCTTACTCTGGCTTACGCATCCTTTCTTCAATAACAATTGAAGCACAGAGGCTGGCATTCAGCTAGCCCAATTTAATTTAATATATGGGTAACACCCACCTCACATATGAGGAACTATCTTCCCTTTTTTGCTCGGGTTGAGGTCATCCTAAACTTGACCTACCTCTCCCCTCTCTTCCTCCTCCCAAATGATTTGGCAGTTCTCACACCAAGGCACTTTCTCCTCGGCAGGTCACTCACCAAGCAAGAGCCACCAGACCTACCGCGACAACTGGAGAGATGTGGAAGTTCGATTGAAGACTAGTCTTCAATGGCCCCCCAGTATGTTGAAGCGTTTCAACAGAAGCACGCTGACACTGGCTGAAAACATGGGAGAAGCCAGAGGCGCGTCACTTCAAGAGCCATGAAACAACAACGTATTAGCTGTCATTCATTAATGTATAAATACGCCGCTTCAGGCACTATTCAGCCTCTTTTTTATCTTATCTACCACTAGAAGACACAGAAGACGCGAAGTCATTTAGATTGTTCAATTAAATACTAAGCTAATTGTAACAGTTTCACAATAAACCCTAGTCGCAGCAAATCTGCCTTTTACTTCTGCAACCATCTGCATCACCAACCTTCAAGAGGCCCCTACAACGTGGGTCAACTTCGTGATCGAGCAGCAGGCGCACAACAACCTGCTATCCATCAATTATTTAATTTATTTTTTCTTTATAATGATTAAATAATAAAAAAAACATAATTCAATCAACATTAAATCAAGAATATAATCCATTAATGAATCAGTTATTTTTGATTTCGTTACTCTCCCTAACATATCCACAAACTCTCAGACAAACACAATAGCATAAACTAAAACATTACACTACACATTGATTAGTAATAATCCCCACATGAGGTTTTCAGGAACAAAACATAATTATTACATCACATTACGAGTCATGTAGATTATTTTATCATAATTTGTTTATAAAATGTTTACACATTATGCTAATTATTTTATTATTATTTTCAACTCTTAATTCTGGTTACCCCATTTTGCGAATTATAACTGTTAAAAAGAAAGTTGTAGTTTTGAATGAAAAGGCCATGCGTTAATCCTATAATTATAATTACCTCTACTGATGATCATAAACGTTTCAGATTTTTATGTTATTGGAAATAAAAAAAAATAGTTAAGAACATAAATAAACATAAATAAAGTAAAGAAAAATTTCGACACCGAAATTTTAGAGAAATTTCCTTTCTTTATTTAGTAGTAATGAGGTTTTCATGAACAAAAACATTTAAATTACAAATATATATGCTTAACAACTTAACCTTGAACTAAATCAACAACGGTACGCTGTATTCAACACCACTTTTATTACTTAATACATTAGGGAACAAACTCGAATGTTTCTTAGGACAAAAGTAGCTTTACAAGAACGTCTATAAAAAACTTTTATGAGCCGCTAAAGCTTACTTGATTAATACGGCTGAGTAACTTTTGTTTGAGACTGAAACCACATTGGGTTGAAAGTCGTAATTAAAAGTGCAAATAAAAGCAAGGCTATCCTACAGTTTGTTCTAAAAACAAAGAGCTTTCTTCCTTATAAGACTTTTGTAAGAGACTCTAAAGTACGAGTTTTTTTCTATATGTGTGATGCGGGGCTTATTTATTAAGGTTACCAAAAGTCTCTTATTATACTATTCTTATTTTTCTTTTTATCTTTTTTAAAAAGTTTTGATTTCAAAGAACTTCTATTACTTTAGTACTTAGGGGGTCTTTTCTTCAAAATTCTAAGAGAATTTAAATATTACGGTTAACGCTTTTTCCAGTGCAAGGTTATATATCAAGATCAAACTTTTGAAATATGTATGTAATAGTATTTAATAGTCATTGTACAATATCTGCCTTCATGGTCTCGCGGCTAAGCGCTTGTCTTTAAATCCATTATTGGGGGGCTGTGAGCTGTGGGCTCCAGTTTCAGGTTCAATCTCTGGGGGAGGGTTTAAACTCACAATCCTAAGGGTTAACGTTTTTATATCCCTATAATTTTTACTGAGCCATAACGCATCTGTTTTAAATTTAGGTACACTATGATTTTTGTTTAGTTTCTTAATGATAAGTAATTGTAATTGTTTAGTAATGTGTTGAGTAGTATTTTACATTTAATAATAAATACATAAAGAATGCGGTTGGAGACCCATCACCAATAACCTTCATTATACTATCTTTCTCTCACTCAACTTCCAAACGTGGCTGAGGTATTTCTAATTGCTCAGCTCTGGTTACCCCTTCTAGGAATATATATCCGTGAGTACAAATATGTAATACAGACATATGATACAGCTAAAACTAGCCCCAAGTAATTACAAGCTCTGAAAGTCATTATTTCTAATATGGAATACCAACTCAAAATGTATGATATTATTTAATACACATATAATCAAGATTGTATTTAAAATAGATAAGAGAAAACTCGTTCCTAAGACTATCTATGTCATTTATGTGTTCATAGCATAATTTTCTCTTGTAAGTTTTGTAACACAAAACTGTACTCAAGACGAAGAAGTTAATTTCTAACAGAATTCCCCGTGCTCTATTCCTTACCTCACAAGTTCGAGCATTAATAGCGTGTAGGGGACTGAATACAAAACTAGGATGCTATATAAAACGTGCAGAGAAGTACAAAAAAAAACTAAAGAAATATTTGATTTTGTAATAGTAGGTTTTGTCCGACATAGAAAAAAATGTATGGTAATTATTTCTACTCGCAATGTAACGTGTCTTGATCATTGCCACTTCAGTTTCATATTTCCGCAATAAAATTATTCGTGATAAATATAAACGTTTTTTTATGGAAACATTTATTATTATAATTTTGTCATTACTACAAGAAAAAAATACCAAAACTAATCCTGAACTTAATGAAAGTCTCAATTAGTTACAGATTAAGAAATCTGAAGACGGTAAAATATATTTTCATAACAATTAGAACTTCATATTAGTGGCTCAATTTCTTTAGGAATAATTAGGTATTTAGCTAAGAGAAAATTAGTTCGTATTTTCAAACCTCACTGATATTAATTGGTTTATTGATCTATACAAATCTACGTTTTCAATTTTGGTTAATTATGTGGCTACATTCATATATACATATACTCACACCGTTAGTTCCCAGTAGGGTAGTTGTACGATCCTGGCAAACCTTTTTAGCTCCATTAACCTCCATGAATCTTTTTATTCTTCATACTTTTGATGCCAGCCTTTTTGAGCGAGTTCTAAGTTCGTCCTCTACTAACATTAATTATGTGGCTCTAGAAAGATAATGTTTCATAGATGATGAATTTTTGTGTGTATCTGCTTCATTACATAATTTTATATTGAGCTTTGTTTACCTGAGTTAGAAAATTGCTTTTTCTTTTATTTACAAAAGCGCGTTTGTTTTATGATATTGCTTTTTTGACGAATCTAAATAGTTACTCGGTTTTCTAACATGATTTCAAGTAATATGCACATGTTTTTAATCCAAAAATTAAAATGGAAAACCTTTTTGTGCGTCACATTATATAATTTAATTTACAAAATAATAATTCAGTTCTACACAGGTATAATTGGCGGTTATCACTAAAAGCAATCTCTTACAGACAACCTTTGGATAGTAAGGTCAATAAAATCATAAAGCCAATATAAAACCGTACTACATTACTAAGATGAAAAAAAAATACTTTCATTTGCTATCTTTTTTTATGTATCATGTAATTTGGCTTATAAGACTTATATAGAAAGCAATACCTGTCAGTATGTTTCTTTTTCTTCGGCCACAAATGGAAAGCCCCATATATTACTGGATTCACTAAGCTGTTTGACATTCCGAAGAAAAATATCCCAGACAAAAGGTCTTCGCTTTGCTGAAACAATAGAAAATATTAGGTTGAAACTTATGAGGTTTAGAACATAATTTGATATTCTTCTGTTTTTTATGCTCTACTTATATTAATGAAATGCCAAAAAGTTTAAAATAAAAAAGAGAGTTACTATAATCAAAAGTTTCACGAAGAAGAGGAAATAAGTTTTACGTATCAAGAAAAAAATTAAGACGAAAAACGAAGAAGAAAAATTTAGACATAGGCGGCCTGTTTCAATTTTTTTTTTCAATTTATTTATTAGTAATCCCCACAAGAGGCTTTCATAAAAAAAAAAAAAATCAAATTATGTGATAGGCGTTCTCAACATTTGCATTCTATCTGAAAAGTAGACAAGTGGCCTTGCGAATTTGTGAAAAATTCGTAGGTAGGGCACGCAAAACACTACTTGAAAGTGTAAAAAAAAACAAAGGACAGAAGAATTTCGCAATGGCAGTCATTGACACGGTATCTCAATTGACAGAGCAACGAGGGCGTATACCCTAGGTCGTGGGTTCGATTTCGGCTTGTGTCGAAATTTTTCTTTCCTTTATTTATCAAGTCAAGTATTGCTGATGCTTTATCAGATTTCTTCTAGTAACTTCCTAAATTGTCTTAGGAATGTTTTAACACAACACTACACTACCAATAACCGTCAGCATATTTATGTATAAATATTTGGAAGTCTGCTTAAAAATAAAAGATAAATATCAACAACGTGGCAGAGTAAATAGGTGAGTAAGTAGCATCTGGGTCCGAAGGTTGCGGGTTTCCCGCTGAGAGCAACATTTATGTGATGTGCATAAATTATTGTTTCTTAGTTCTCGATGTTATTTATATGTGTATTATATAATACTAGCTGACCCGACAGACTTCGTACTGTCAAATTTGCTTATGACAAAGCTTAAGGCGTTTTTTTTAGTTAATTTAATAAAACCTCAAAAATTGTAGCCTATGTGTTATTATGATGTATAAGCTATAGCCTATGTGTTATTCTGTTGTATAAGCTATATTGTGGTAAAGTTTCATTCAAATCCATTCAGTAGTTTTAACGTGAAAGAAAAACAAACATCCATACATCCATACTTACAAACTTTCGCCTTTATAATATTAATAGGATTAAATAAAGTGTTGAGTCAGTATCCCATAATACAAGTTCTACTTAGTCTGGGGCTAACTTTATCCGTGTATAATAATGTCCATATATAAACATATTTCTAACAAAAACTACTTACAGATTTATCCGGATTTAAAAATGTAAAAATAATCATCATAACGTAGTAGGGTGTCCACCATATTATGAATGTTGCGACAATCACAACTGACATTCTCAGGGACTTCATTTTCGCGCGATCAATTAATCTTCTTCTGTTCAGGTCGGGTGATAAGTATTTGATTTGTCCTCGCATTTCAGGTTTGAAAACCCTTTCGCTCTCTGCAAATTAAATGGATTTCGCTGTAGTTTTACGGGCTATGCTTTGTTCATTAGAAAAATAATATTTTGAAGGGCTGAAGGTCTACTCTGTACGCCGAAAACGATAATTAGAATACTTATCATTTCTACACATATTAATATTTAAAGCACTTATTAAATTCCTCGCACGATTAAATATTTGTATTTTGAAATTTTGATATATATAGAACAATATAAATATTGGCGCTTTCTTTTCGATGAAACCAGCGACAACTACGGAGGTATCGTTGGATTTGTCGAATATCACCATTTATTCTCATATATCAGAATTGTCAAGATACAAATGTTCGTTTTGTATGAGCGAGACAGAATTTTTTTTTATATTGGTAAGAAGATATATAAGTGTGCCTATTATCATTCTCGATGTAAATTGTTGACCCTCTGATTATGAGTTTGACTTTGTAAACGTAATTGTTAGTGAATATAAATGCATATACACTCGACCATAAATCCAGAAAAGTGGTAGCCAGAATTTCAGAGCTGGAAACTCCTCAGCCACAATTAGATGTTGATCGGGGACAAAATAGTAGAAATAAAGTATTCTTGGTGATGAGTCTCTCACCGCATTGCTCAAAAACCACTTTAAAATGCCCCTTGGTTGCCTCTTACGGCACCCGTGTGTAAAAAAGAGTGATGACATTCTTAACCTGCTTTATATGGCTAATATCCATTCTCAAATAGAGTAAAAATAGAATGAATATCCTAAAACAAACAATGCATTAGACTGAAACTACAAAACACAATTTTCTGCTGAACTGCAAAATTTATTATCCAAATTAATAATTATACTGATATATACATATTTATACTTAATTTACGATTCTGAATGTTGAAAAAACATAACATAACATAACATAAACGTTCACGCCGAATATCCCCGAAGGGGTTGGCAGAGGTACTAATACTTCTGAACATCACGTGACATTGTCACCTGGTGTTCGGAGTACCCACGTTTTGCATGGACAGTGTACTCACGTGATAGGGGGCAGGCCTATCGCCGTTTTTGTACGAATACACTGTCACATGACTAAGTACAACTCAGCCATGTGGGTTTCCTCACGATGTTTTCCCTCACCGTTAACAACCGTGATAAATTAACCACACATATGTCTTTAGAAAAGACAAATTGGTGTAGGCCCGACCCTGGATTTGAACACTAGTCGCTTGCACGTCAACCGAGTGTTCTACCCACTGAGCTATCACGTCGTCATTTCAATATTTTATTCCTATTAAGTATCTGTTTAAGTATTTTTTCCTCAGTAAAACTTTAGTTAGTAAGCAATCATTAAGATATTAATCGAAACCTGTAACATCTATTTCATGAAAGGATTGGTGAATACAAATTCTTATATACAAGAACACAGTTTTCAAATAGTATAAATTTAATGTTCTTAAACAACACAAATTAGGAAAGCCCCAGTACTTAAGAAAATTTTCCGTTAATTTTAACCAATGTATAAACTGGGTCAATTAAAGCAAGTTAAAGCTTTGTTGAATATGCTATAAAATTGGTTCAGTACGCCAAATGACTTAAAAGTCTTTTGAAGGTTCGACATCGTATATAAACGATATAACTTTAATTATTAGGGTTCCACACCATAAGGTAAAACGGGACCCTATTACTAGGCCTCCGCTGTCTGTCTGTCAGTCTGTCTTCAGACTGTATCTCATAAACTGTGATAGCTAGAAGCTGAAATTTTCACAAATTATGTATTTTGTTGCCGCTATAACAGTATATACTAAAATTAAAAGTGAATGTTAAAGGGTCTAAAACCAACGTAATATTCTGTATAGATGATATAACGGAACCTTTTGTGCGCAAGCCGACTCGCGATTGGCCGGTTTTATCGTAAAATTTTCATTGTTTAAAAATAACTTTTTACCTGACTAATTAAAATTTGTATAAAGTTCAAAGTTTTTGGACTTTCTGATTTTTTTTAATTATAAGCATAAATAGCATAAGCATAATAGCATAAACGTTCACGCCGTATATCCCCGAAGGGGTTGGCAGAGGTACTAATACTTCTGAACATCACGTGACTTTGTCACCTGGTGTTCAGAGTACCCACGTTTTGCATGGACAGTGTACTCACGTGACAGGGGGCAGGCCTATCACCGTTTTGTACGAATACACTGTCACATGACTCAGTACAACTCAGTCATGTGGGTTTCCTCACGATGTTTTCCCTCACCGTTAACAACCATGATAAATTAACCACACATATGTCTTTAGAAAAGACAAAGTGGTGTAGGCCCCGACCCGGGATTTGAACACTAGTCGCTTGCACGTTAACCGAGTGTTCTACCCACTGGGCTATCACGGCTGTTAAGCATAAATAATAATAATAATCATAAACATAAACGTTCACGCCGTATATCCCCAAAGGGGTTGGCAGAGGTACTAATACTTCTGAACATCACGTGACTTTGTCACCTGGTGTTCAGAGTACCCACGTTTTGCATGGACAGTGTACTCACGTGACAGGGGGCAGGCCTATCACCGTTTTGTACGAATACACTGTCACATGACTCAGTACAACTCAGTCATGTGGGTTTCCTCACGATGTTTTCCCTCACCGTTAACAACCATGATAAATTAACCACACATATGTCTTTAGAAAAGACAAATTGGTGTAGGCCTGACCCAGGATTTGAACACTAGTCGTTTGCACGATAACCGAGTGTTCTACCCACTGGGCTATCACGGTTGCTTAATTGTAAAATTAAATTAAAATGATTCACCATGTGGGGTTTCGGATAGAAGGAAAATATGATAATTTTATAAAAAAATCTTTTCCCTTACACAAAATTTCATATTTTAAATAATTTTATAAGTTTTTAAGGACCACATCTATTAACTGGCAATTGATAGATTGCCAATAGTAGACCAAATCCAGTGGAAAAAATGGCCTGAGTGTATGGATAGTCCATTAAAATAATAATAAAAAACAATGTTTTTGCATACATACATACATATTCTCACGCCGTTAGTTCCCATTGAGGTAGGCAGAGACTATCGATCGCCACCTTGTACGATCCTGGCAAACCTCTCTGGCTTCGTTTACATCCATCAATCTTTCCATACATGCTCTTTTATTCTTCATACTGCGGACACCTGCCTTTTTGAGCACATTTTCTATTTGATCCAAATGTGTCCTCCGAGGTCGTCCTCTACTAACATTACCTTCCACATTGGCTCTATATATCTCTTTCACCAATTTACTGTCATCCATCCTCTCTATGTGCCCAAACCATCTCAACATTCCTTTTTCTATTGCATAATTAGTAAAAACTCATGTAACGTATGATATATATAACTTACATTTCAAATTATTTTTGATCTAATCATAGATGTACTAAAAAACGTTAGGTAGGTTTTTTTACGAGGAAACCGGCACTTACGAGTGGTACCGATTGCGGCAGATGTATACACCAATAAATACATTTGAAATGGTAGAGAGATAGAACATCTCACAGCTAGCGCTAAAAAGAGATAAACATGTTTTCTCTGTACCGACGTGAAATATGACACAAAGACGACCGTTTGACAAAGGATAATTTAGATCAATACACACGATACACCTAATTTATTACAAATTATAATTAAAACTTTGTTAATCTATAATACTTACGAATAATATGTAACCCCAGTATTTGATTACTTTTTCTACTATAGTTTGTGCAAAATCTCATCACACACGACGGCATTCTCGATTATTTTGATTAACAAACACGCCAAAACGTGTACGATTGCGACGGGAGCTAGTGCACAACGACTAAAGTCAGATGAGTCATTTAGCTTGTTTTTTAAGTGCCACTAATGAGCGCGCATAACTTATCTGCGGTTTTTTAATAGTACGTCTATGGATCTAATATATAAAATTCACGTGTGAAGTGTTTGTCTCCAAACGGCTGAACCAATTTAATTAAAATTTTGCCCCAAAAAAATATATTTTATAACATAACATAACATAAACGTTCACGCCGAATATCCCCGAAGGGGTAAGCAGAGGTACTAATACTTCTGAACATCACGTGACTTTGTCACCTGGTGTTCAGAGTACCCACGTTTTGCATGGACAGTGTACTCACGTGATAGGGGGCAGGCCTATTGCCGTTTTGTACGAATACACTGTCACATGACTAAGTACAACTCGGCCATGTGGGTTTCTTCACGATGTTTTCCCTCACCGTTAACAACCATGATAAATTAACCACACATATGTCTTTAGAAAAGACAAATTGGTGTAGGCCCGACCCAGGATTTGAACACTAGTCGTATATTTTATAGACTTACCATAATTCATATGGCAAAGTAACGTTTGCCAAGTCAGCTAGTAATCCTATGATTAATAAGCTCTGATTACGCCTTTAAAGTTTGGATATGTTTTAATGTACAAACATTCATACATACATATGCTCACGGCTATAAATCCCTAAAAGGGGTAGCCAGAGCTAAGGAACTAGAAATTCCTCAGCTACTTTTGGAAAGTTAAGAGGGGAAAAGATGGTAAGGGTAAGGGTTGTTGGTGATGGGTCTCCAACCGCATCGCCCAACAATCCCTTAAAGGCCCCAATACCGTTAGTCGCCTCTTACGTACACCCACCGGAAAAAATGGGGTAGTGCTATTCTAAGCTTCCCTAGAAAATTCCTTTGTAGTAAACTAAGAAAATTTCATAACTACTCCCTCACTGGTACAACGATTTTCATCGTAACTTGTAAGACTATATAATGTTCGGGATGAATTTCATATGACGTAACGAGAATTTCTAGCTACATTACTTAACTTTGTGTATGCGTTTATTAAAGTTTAGTCACGTATATAAAATTGGTGTAATTATAACAAAAGTTTTGCTATTATGAAGCTAGGTGCTATGTGATGTTTAATTATATGGTCGTTTATAGTGTGGCGTGCAATCACGCAACTTTTATTACGATAAACGACACATAAAGTTACACAAAGAAGTATAATCTACGAATATTTAAGTCATTTTGAGTTTTAGTCAGAAAAAAGAACAGATTGAGCTTATATCGGAGATTTACGTTGCATTGTTGATTACAATTGGTAATATATGTTTAAATTTAAGGTTCTTAATTAAAACTGAAGACGCATGACGCAGATATACTTCAATTACTTTAACACTAAGTTTTTAAGTTGCCACAATTGGTTTTTTTTTCTTTTCAAATTTTACGGCGGTTTATTTATTAACTTTTTTTTGTATCTATTACGTTTTATTGTGAAACAAGCAATAACTTAAAAAAAAACTGTGGTAAAGAAGTATAATATTCTCTCTTAACAATAAATGTGTCCGAGGTTAATTAAAGATAGCTCAGAAATAATTATATTATCGCTGATTGTTGATGATGGTACACAGTTTGAATAAAATCGATCTGTTCTCAGTGGATCAAAAACAAGCTTCAAGGAGCCGGTTTCATACATACATACAGATGAAGATAAATATAAGCTTGTTTTAAATAAAGTACGCGCTTATTGAATCTGAGTGCTTTTCTTATTATCTTAGACATAATAACTATAATTATGATAGAATTATGTTAATCAATTTCAATCTGAAATTGTGAAGAACAAAAAAAAAACGAGAATGAAGATATGTTTGTTGTTACGTTCGGGGAATTCAAGAAACTAGGTTATTAGTCCAATTGTCAAGGGCTTGGTTTGATAGGAAATTTGTGGGTTCTATTTTTAGGTCGAACAAACAATGTTTAAAGACCAATATTGTGCTATATGTTGAGTTATATATGTTCGTTTTATTTGCAACGTATTTTAAATATGAAATTTATGAAAGGAGCGGCTAAGAATATGGGGTTTTTTTAAATGGTTTTTCAGCGATGCAGTTAGAGACCCGGGCCATCACCGACGAGACTTTATTTCTATCATCTTCTCAATTATTTATCTGTACTCCTTCCAATTTTGTATTACGCTGATACCTGTTATCTTGATTTAACGGAAGACCAGCTAAATAAATTAGAGCGCCTCCAAAACTTATGCATCACGTTTGTTTTTGGATTGCGTAAGTATGATCACGTGTCTGTTTATCGTTCTAAACGTAAGTGGCTTCCTATTCGCCTCCGCCGAAATGCGCATACTTTGTCTCTTCTTTACTCTATCTTTTTCAATCCTGCAACCCCTTTCTATCTTAAGGGCCTCCCCGCATTTTGCAGCTATTGCGCTTACTCTTACGTCAAATTTACTGTGAGTGACAGGGACGGAAAAATCGCGCGCGCAGGATAAATGTAGTTTATTTAGTTTTATTGAATAACTATAATGTTTAAATGAAAAGTTAAACATCAAAGTTACAGATCTTAAAGCTACGCATATATAGACACATAATGAGTTCACATGTATGTTATGCCAGTGGAGCCTATACGGTTTTTATGAAAACAAAGCATCTTCCAATTCAATTGTTTTCATCATATTTTTCAACAAATTATTAAAATGTTAAACATCAAATTTTAACACCATGAACTAATCACCAACATATATATTATTCATGTCATATCAATATCATCAAATCAGACTTTATAGAATTTTCAAACAATCAATATCAATTATATATTAATTATATTTCTAAAACGTATTTGTGTATTTTATTTATGTATTTGTATTACTTGTACATATAAAACATAATACATAACATAAAACATAAACGCCGAATATCCCCGAAGGGGTTGGCAGAGGTACTAATACTTCTGAACATCACGTGACTTTGTCACCTGGTGTTCAGAGTACCCACGTTTTGCATGGACAGTGTACTCACGTGATAGGGGGCAGGCCTATCGCCGTTTTGTACGAATACACTGTCACATGACTAAGTACAACTCAGCCATGTGGGTTTCCTCACGATATTTTCCCTCACCGTTAACAACCATGATAAATTAACCACACATATGTCTTTAGAAAAGACAAATTGGTGTAGGCCCGACCCGGGATTTGAACACTAGTCGCTTGCACGAGAACCGAGTGTTCTACCCACTGGGCTATCACGGTTGCTATAAAAGTATGTAGTTATGTATGTATGTGTGTTCATATGTGTGTAATAAGTATATTATTTTGTGTAATTAATATTTATGTTATTATTTATTATTTCAATTAAATAAGTTAGTTTTAAAGTAAGCTTGTTTTGTGATAGTTGAGATAACTAGTACCGATCTCACCTTCCAAAGGTTGTCTGGAAGAGATCGCTTTTAGCGATAAGACCGCCGATTGTGCCTCACTGTAAACTGTATCATAATTTCTTTTGTAAATATGTGTTTGATGTACAATAAAGAGTTGTTCTATTCGATTCTGTTCTATTTGTATCAGCTTTCAAATGATGCTGAGGAGTTACGAGCTCTTAAGCTCTGGCTACCCTTTTGTGTATATATCCTATTAATATTGATGATATGATGACGACAGCCGTGGCCGAGTGGATAGGTGACTAGCTTCTCGGTCCGGAGGTTGCGGGTTCGATCCCCGCTGAGGGAATCATTTATGTGATGAGCGTAAATGTTGTTTCTTAGTCTTGGATGTTATTTATATGTGTATTGTTTATATAATATTATTATTAAATATATCGTTGAGTTAGCATCCCATAATACAAGTCTCACTTAGTTTGGGGCTAACTTGATCTGTGTATAATATGTCCGTATTTATTTATTTATTTATTTATTATTTATATTATAAATGTGAAAGTTTAGATGTTTGAATGTTTGTGTGTTTGAGACAAAAAGGCTCCTCAAGTACATAAAATTGTATATGAATGAAATTTGACCAATGAAATATTCACGCCTGATTGAACTATAAGTACCGAAAAAAACGCTTTAAGCTTTGTTATAAGAAAATTTTACAGTACGATGTCTGTCGGGTCAGCTAGTGTTTGTATTTTATGTTAATTGTCGTCAGATTGGTAGTCAGTCCTAGAGTAGTGTTAGGTGTGTTACTGTCCGAGGGTGTGACCGAGTGTAACATTTTTTGTGCTTATAATAGTAAGATGGTATTCACTGAAGGTCATACAAGTTCACTCATTGACTCGTGCAAACTCTAACGATGTGGTGTATAATATGTATGAGAATATATCCGAAATGTTTTGGATACTATTTTTTTCAAAACATAGACTTGAGCATTAAGATACATGCATATTTAAATAAAGACACATTTTACAGCACAATTTTACAGTACAGACCAAATAGAAAAAAATGCTCCAAAAGGCAGGCGTCCGAATCATGTAGAATAAAAGAGCATGTATGAGAAGAGTGTAAACGAAGATGGGTGTAAACGAAGCTAGAGACGAGTGTCAGGATCGTACAAAGTGGCGATCGATTGTCTCTGCCCACCCCAATGGGAACTTATAGCGCAAGTATATGTATGTATGAATATTTAAATAACTTATGGTACTTTTACTTGTGTATTCTATATTTTTTTAAGAGAAGACGTTTAAATGTACTAATTTTAAAAATGTTTTCAACACACAATTAAGGATATTGTTACTAGAATGTAAGACTTTAAGGATGTCACAAATCATATAATGTTTAATACCAGTAGTGTGATGCAAACAAATTAATAAAATTTCCTTTGATGTCAAACAAGGTGGCTGGGCTAATAAATCAAAGACAAACCTAACCTTTTTTATCCTACTACCTTTTCCAAATATTCTGCCTGAGACAGGCAGCAGGAAAGTTTTGTGCGAACTATATATATTAGCGGGGAAAAGCGGAACATTATTATGTTGTATAGAATGTGTCATTGAGGAAAACTGTAAATATGAAGAAGAAGAAGAAGAAAGAAGAAAAAATTTTTATTCAAAAAGTAAGAACACACTTACAAAGTACTTATGACCTAAACATGATATAAATTAAAAAAAAAAAACACTACACTTAACACAAATACACTTACATCTTTAACAATATATTTTTTTAAAATTACATAACACGCAATATGTTCTGTTCTTACTAAAGAAATAGTCACTGGCTCAGGATATTTCTACCAGTACTGGGTACTAGTAACACTGATTTTCAGCCAGTGCCAAAATAATAATAAAAAATAAAAAACACAAACAAACAACAAGAGGGTAGCCGATAAACTAAGTACTAAAATATATTTATAAAATAAATTTTAAGGTAACATTCCATTTTTACAAACCACATCATTAAAAACAACAAAACCAACATGCCTACAATGAAATCTTCACAAAATAACTACAACGATGGTATAAAAATCACAGCCAAATGATAATTAGAAAAATAACACAATAACACTTTATAAATATGTACGATAAGATATTATAATCAGTATATTATTTTACATAAATAATAAGTATGTTATTCTTACATAACTATATAAAATAAAATACAACCTTAAACCAATTTAACATATATTTTCTAAGATTTTCACGATTGCACATTATAATTGAAACAACTTTTGATTTTCGGATATTTTATTAAGAAAACTCATCCACCAAAACCGTTACGATGCGTTCAAAATTTCTCAGCGAATTGAGTCCTTGTCTACTAATTTGGAATTGACTTTAACATCTTTGGATCATAAAACATGTCTTGATATAATAAACAAACGTGCTGATACTAAATTCAAACAAATGAACATCAATCACATAAAAAAGTTTGAAAGATTAATGACCAAAAACTTAAAATTGAACGCACCAAATCTCACTCAAGAAACCGACCAATCACGATCCGTTGTCAATTTATCAACACAAACATTAGACAAAAACACCATTGATGTACTAAGTAAAGGTTTAAATTTCGCCGTAACTCCAAGAAGAATACCTTATGAAGACATAATTTGCAATGTAGAACATTGTCTAATTCAAAATAACGTTCGTGAAGATGACAGGGAAGCAATTCGTCAGGACGTATCTTCGATACTACGGTTGAGCAAGCTTCCTAAACCTAACCTCACACGAGCTCAAAGATCTGCCCTTAAAAATTTAAAATCTAATGAAGACATAGTAGTTCTACGCGCGGATAAAGGTAATTCAACAGTAGTTATGGATACGTCTGAATATAAGAACAAAGTATCACAATTATTGTCAGATGACTCAACCTACCAAAAAGTCAAACGAGATCCCACGACTAAAATACTCAAACAAACATCTGATTTAATAAAAAGACATAGTGATACCCTAACGTTAGACTCGAAAGCCTTATTACCATCGTGTGTGAAACCTCCAAAACTGTATGGGTTACCCAAAATTCACAAAGTTGACCACCCGCTTCGTCCAATAGTAAGCCAAATTGACACACCAACATAAAAATTGGCAAAACATGTGGCAAAGATACTATCACCACTTCGAGGAAAAACTAAAGCCTTTGTGAAGAATTCCTATCAATTCATTAATGACATCAAGAACTTAAGTCTTAGTGATGAGGACATTATGGTCAGCTTTGATGTTCAGTCTCTTTACACCAGTTTACCAATACAAGACTGTATTGAAGTTGTCACAGAAAGGTTAACAAATGCTGACATACCTTTAGAATATGCAGAATTACTTAAGCACTGCCTTACAACTGGCTACTTACTTTGGGATAAGGAATTCTACATCCAGACTGATGGTGTGGCAATGGGATCCCCAGTCTCTCCTATTGTAGCCGATATATTCATGGAACGATTGGAGGAGATTGCACTAAAATCCTTCCCTGTCACTCCAAAGGTTTATAAGAGGTACGTAGATGATACTTTTGCAATCCTACCCAAAAACATAGTCTCTGCATTCTTAGACCATCTTAATTCCATTAACCCTAAGATCCAATTTACAATGGAATTAGAGACTAATAATAGTTTAGCCTTTCTAGATGTCCTCTTGATAAGGAATTCTGATAACTCAATTAGTCACACAGTTTATAGGAAACCCACCCACACTGATAGGTACCTCAATGGTGACTCACACCACCATCCATCTCAGTTAGCTACTGTTGGTAAAACTTTGTTTCAGAGAGCCAAACATCTTTGTGACGAACACCATCTTGCTGGAGAGCTCAGTTATGTGAAACAAGTTCTTCACAACAACAAGCTGAAATTGCCCCGCCAACGTCACCGCTCCTCCGATAAACCACCTACTGTTGAAAGACTCCCTGCAACTCTACCTTTTGTAAAGGGTGTAACAGACAAAATTAGTACTGTGTTACAGCGTGCTTCCATTAAGACCTACTTCAAGCCGCACCAAAAGATAAGTCAGTTTCTAAGACCTATCAAATGTCAGATCCCTTTACAAGATGCAGGCGTTTATAAACTAGACTGTGAGTGTGGTCTTTCATACATCGGCCAAACAAAGCGTAGTGTAGCAACTCGCGTTAGAGAACATATTGCTGATATGAAGAATAGGCGTCCTGGAAGATCTGCTTTGTGTGAACACACCTTCGATAAGCCAAACCACCACATGCGTTTTGACAAACCTACAATTCTAGCAAAAGAGAATCGATTGATACCTAGAATGATACGCGAGTCTATTGAAATAAAGAAACATCCAAACTTCAATAGAGATGATGGTTGGCAATTACCACCTGCTTGGAACCCGATCATTAGCACAACCAAGCGAGGGAAGAACACTAGCAAGACTCCAGATAACATTAGCTCTTTTTGTACATAGCAAATATTAAACGCAAATGTAACTTAAAATTTTGTGAAGGTAGTTAGTATTAATAATTTTATAGTACTGTATAATGACAAATAACACCTCAGTCTTCCCGTGACCATGATAACTGAAAAGTTTTCGAAACGTCGGGCTTTAAAAATAATGCAATAATACGCGATTAAAATATCCGAAAATCAAAAGTTGTTTCAATTTAACATATATTTTGATACGCTCACTTCACGATACAGGAGGTAGATAAGTGGGTTCAGCAGCAAGGCTAGAAGAGGTAGCGCTGGAGAGAGATCTTTGTAAGCTCAATAAATAAGTTTTGAACAAACGCCCAAAACTTTTCTTACTGGAGGAATCACGGATTGGCGGAGGGAGATCGTTCCAACACTTGGATGCAGCAAACCTAAAACTACCCCGAAAAGCAGCTAGTTTATGTTTGGGAAGATGAGTCCGAATTTTGTACAAATGAGGTTGATTGGACCACTTTAGTTTATTGTACAGATATGTAGGATTTTCGGTTTGTATGATACCAAACATCATTGTAGCTAGATGTGAATGTCTTCGAGACGTTAAATTTAATAAGTTTGCTGCATTCAAATATGGTGAGACGTGGGATCGTGAAGGAATACGGAAACAAAAACGTGCGCATGCGTTCTGAACCCGTTGGATAAGTCTTTTTGTCCGACCAAGAATGCATCCACCATAGACAACATCACAATAGTTTAGTCGAGACAATATAAGTGATTCACAAAGCTGAATACGCAAATTCTGGCTCAAGTAATCCCGAACATTGTACAGAACTTTGAGTCTATAGAAACAATTGCTTACTACTCGCAGGACATGGTTTTCGAATTTTAATTCCCCGTCCATGAGTAAGCCCAGATTCATTGCTTCCTCAACTCTGACTATTGCTCTACCCATAATAGATACATCGTGGTCAGCAAGACATTTTAACGTACTACAGATTTGATGCTTTGTCCCTAATACCATGTACTTAGACATTGTTGGGTTCAGTACCAAACAATGTTTTTCCGCCCATAAAGCAATCCGGTTTAGGTCTGCGTTCAAACTTTGCACAGTTGATGCTGTAAGCATGGGATGGTTTGAGGTATACAACTGTAAATCATCAGCGTAAATATGGTAGTCACAGTTTTGTATTGAAGATATAATATCAGCGCAATATAAAATAAATAGTAGAGGACCTAAAATTGATCCCTGAGGGACACCTCTACACAACTGCCGCAAAGAAGACCAACTAGTAGTTCCATCTTTATTGCGTAAACCAACCAACTGTCCCCTTTTAGAAAGGTAACTGTCAAACCATTTTACAGTAGTGTCATCAAACCCATAGTACCTCATCTTAGCTAGAAGAAGAGGAATACTCAAGCAATCAAAAGCTCTGGAGAAATCTAAAAGAACTAAGATAGTACTATTACCAATATCTCTGGAAAACAGTAAATTATCGACAACATCGAGTAGAGCTGTAGCTGTGGAACGACCCTTTCGAAGCCGCCGCGCGAGCGCAGGGCAGCTGGCCGCGGTACGTGCCGCAGACGGTAACCAGCGCACTGTGGGGAGCGCGACCCTCCTCACCCTCACGAAGCCACGTCTCGTTTATGGCAATTATATCAGCTTTTACACTAGTTATCATTGCAATTAACTCGTCATGGCCCGTGCCTAGAGAACCCGCGTTGTGTAAACTAACTTTCAAAAGTTTACTCTGAATCATGGTTGAAAGAAGGTAAATAAAATATAATTAGGATAAAATATGAATGTACACTTGATAGATAATATAATAAACAAAAACAGATTATTAATAATTAAATAATCATAAGGCGAAGTAAATATTAAATATAAAATGACTTGTTTACCACATACATGTAAAATTGGATAATAGTATGTAGATTTATTGTTTAAAAAAATATTATAGGCACACTTTTGCACGAATATTTTTCTTTTAGTTTGCGCATTAACGGAATTGAACTTAAGCAAACCCTCAAAATGTATAAAACTATTTAATACGTATTTAAAATATATAATAGAACCATTTTCTTTTGTAACAGTACCAAATAACCTATGACGTAAGTTAATATTGACAACAAATCGGGCACTACTTAAAAATATCATTAATGTCTGTATCCCTTCGTATAACCTTCGTAGGAGCACCATCAATCTGCCGCGCCAACACCCGCCCTTCCCGTGTCCACACGTACTTCCAGCCCGCAGCGCGAGCTCTCTCCCGCGCCTGCTGGAACAACTGGCGATTCGATCGTGTGAGTCTCTCATTCACATAGAAGAGCTGCGGCTCCCCTGGGATTCCGGTGTCAGCGGTGGTGGCTCCCCGGCGAACCCGCGCGGCTCGCAGCAGCCCGTCCCGCGCCGCGCGCCGCGCCAGCCGCACCACGATGACCCGCGGCCGCCCGCCGTCGTCCCGCTTCGCACCCATCCGCGTCGCACTCACCACATCTCGCTCGTCCAACTGCAGCCCGAGCTTAGCACTTAGCGCCGTAACTATGTGAGTAGTGTTCTCAGCGGCGACTTCCATAACGTTGGAGATCTGAACGTCGTTCGCAAGTAGGTCCTGATCCCGTTCCATCAGCTGTTCCTGGAGCTGACGAATCGTTTTCTCCATCTGTTGGGATGGAGCGGCTTTCACTTCTAATTGAGTCATCCTATGATCCAAATCATCAAAACGTTCGTCATACTTCTTCATAGCCGATCGTACGTCGTGAAGTTCCCTCTTGTAATCGGCTATCTCAGTCCTTAACATTCGAAGCTCTTCTTTAATGGAGCGAAGTTCTTCACACAATGTTGATTCCGACCCGATTTGTATACTTTTATGCACAGCGGAACTCACGGTTGTAATGCCCTTGACTGGCGTCTCCGTATTGTTGTCGCGCGGTGTATAGCGCGTACACTCCGGACATCTCCAAGTCTTTGGAACCTGTACCCCTGCCGCTACACTTACACAGTCGCGGTGATACTGTTTATTGCATCCCGAACAAGCAATACTATCCGTTCGCGACGTTTTCCGACTGCAAGCTCCACATTGTGTCATTTTGGTATGAATGGTTTACCCTTTCACGCAACGCAAGGTTGAAGATTATGTCGAACAAATATACTTAATAACAACTTTCGAAGAAAAATGAAGTGTGGGTAGTCGTTAATAAATATTTTTAGCTCACTAAGCAATGTTATCTTTTATTGTTTTTTTATGTACAATCGCTATCTGCACGCTAATACAAACACTCACACTATCACATAAGCTTATAATTTACAATGTTTTGTAACAACAATTCACTTTTTTAAACGGAAAGTATTTTTATTTGATTAAACTGAAACGGCCAATGTTATCGACTACCGACTACCGATGAATATAATAATATGTGTGCACCTTTATCGGAGTTTAAAAATCTAGGTAAGGCGATGCTAGAAACCAATTTCCTGCTGAATTTCCGATGTCACCTGCAGCCACTGCTGGACTCATATTTAAACTATGTTGAGAAAAAATCTAACCTTTATATTCAATTAATATTAAAGTCAAATTTGCTTGGTCCTAGCGTAAGAGATATGGGTTCTAGCATGGTATACCATCTCATACAAAATGTTTTTAGTTACCTCTACGCTCAATAGATGGAGTTGAGATATAGTCGACTTTTAAAATAAAAACTTAAAATGTCTAATAATCGTTTAAAAAGCCAAAAGACAATTAGATAAATATAACATGGTAATTTATTTTGTCACTTAATACCATAAAACATAAATAATTACAAATATAAGCAAAATATAAAAAAACTGTACTTTTGTTTTTATGAAATTGTATTCCTAAATGATTATTGTAAAACTACATCTATTTAACTAAAATGTTTAGTGATTTCAACTACTGACAATAGATGGCGTCAAAATGAGATGGTGTTTATTGATGTATCTTACTTGTTTTGATTTGCGTCCAAGTAATCGAATTGGTGATAATTGTCGACTTAAAATAACACTACCCCATTACTACTCGTGGGTGAGTGAGTTGCAAGAGGCGACTCACGGGGTATAGGGGCTTTTTAAGTGATTTTAATTTTTAACGACCTCGGCGTACACGTTTGGACCAAAAAGAGACTGTGCTTAAACAAGTGTCCCAAGTTTGTCAGGGTCGTACAAAGTGGCGATCGATAATCTCTAACTATCCCAATGTGAACTAACGGCGTGAGAATATGTATGTAATTTTAATTCCTGCCGCATCGCTCAAAAATAACCTTGTTCTATTTCTTATCACTATTTTTAAGCCGTGTAGTGTCGGCTTAGAATGACGATACCCCATTTCTTCCGGTGGGTAAACGTAAGAGGCGACTAACGGTATTGGGGCTTTTGGATTTTCGGAGGCCCATCACTAACGATAATTTGTTTATACCATTTTCTCCCCTATCAACTTTTAAACGTGACTGAAGAGTTTCTAGCTCTGAAGCTCTGGCTACCCCTTCATGGGATTTATAGCCATGTGTGTATGTTATTTTTATATCTGTTAGTACTTTGTTGTAGAAAGTTGTTTTTTAGTGTTAGTACCTCTGCCTGCACAACCGTCGGGATTTGCGGTGTGAACGTTTGAATTAATATTAATACTTACTTACTTACTTATACTCACGCCCAATGTTCCCATTGGGGTAGGCAGAGACTATCGATCGCCACTTTGTACGATCCAGGCAAATGACTTTTGCTTCTGTTACATTCATCATTCTTCTCATACATGCTCTTTTATTCTTCATACTTCGGACGCCGGCCTTTTTGAGCCATCCATATTAATATTAATAACTCAGTGATTAACTTTTTCGAAGCTTTGGCTACCCCTTCTAGGGATTTATAGTCGTAAGTATATTTATGAATGTAATAATGTTTTTTTTAAAACAGCCAGGTATACAGCATTTTGCATTATGATGAAACAATGAGATTTATATTTTCTGTTACTCCAACGGTATGAGAATTAATAATATGTATGTCAGTATGTGATGTGGCAAGATTGATAAATACTTTTTACAAATAGGATAAGTATTCTGTACTGTAGGTGTAGCGCGTAGGTACCTAGATAAAATAAAATAAGTAGTTAAATGACAACTTGGTAGCTCAGTGGGTAGAACACTGCTTATCTTGCAGACGACTAGTTTTCTAACCCTGGGACATTGTATTTGTACAAAACGGCGATGGGCCTGTCCCCTATCACGTGGGTACACTGTCCGAGCATAACGTGGGTACTCTGAACACCCGGTGACAATGTCACGTGAATATCAGAAGTATTGATACCACTGCCGACCCCGTTCGGGGATATTCGGCGTTAACGTTTGAGTTGGAGTGAAATGTCCGTATGATTGCAGTTGAAACCAGCTATAGATTTTTTTTTAATACTTCTCTAATAATACTTTCAACATTTTTAAATTATTAGCCGCTTTATGTGGAGAATAGATTATAAAAGAATCATTAATTATGGAAATGGGTTAACATTCGAGCCACATAACCCAGTAAAATTAATTATAATGTATTATAATATTAAATGATGTACCATTTTGAGCTGACATTTTAGTATAGTAATAACCAGAAGTTTGAATGCGACAAACCCACAGATGCTTGTGGAAGATACATTTTTTTAATTAAATGTTTGTGGTCTATCACCACATCGCCAACCAATCAATGAAATTAAACCCTCCAGCCACAAACTTTATTCTATGCCTCAAACTAAACAGCTCAAATCATTTAAATCTTTTTGTTCATGAAAACCTCATGTGGGGATTATAACTAATAAATAAAGAATAAATAAAGGAAAGAAAAATCTCAACACAAGCGCTCAATACCTCACTGACGGAATGATGCGGAGTAGTGCTATTATACGCCGCCACTACAGCGCGAATACGTCTTGCACGATGTTATTAAATAAATAAATGTGTTTATTCTGTTTATTTTAATTTAATAAACAGAATATCGTTCATTATTCACACATTTATTTTCGGCTATAAATCCCTAGAAGGGGGAGCCAGAGCTTAGGAATAAAAATTTCGTTCGCCACTTTTGGAACTTGTGTTGGGATGAGATTATAAAACAAAGATTTTTGATGGTGAAACCCCAACAGAATCGCCTTAAAATCACCCAAAAGCCCCAATACCTTTAGCCGTCTATTACGAACCATTACGGTAAGAAATGGGGTAGTGCTATTCTAAGCCGACACATAGCAGAGAAGAATATCGACAACGACACTACTCGTACGCAATTGGCCTTGTTGACGATTTTGTCCTTGACCATATTTGCAAATATGCAAATAAACATTTAGTGAAAGAAAGTAATAAAATCTGTCTCGCTCGTGTTACCGAGGCGCCCCCGCCCCGCGCGCCCCGCAGCCGCCATTTCCTAATATTAGCCGAGTTAAGATATCGGGCTTTGTTATCATTTGGTTTTTGTTTTTAGCGCCATCTAGCGAACAATAAAGAACTAGAAAATAGCCCGCCGAATAAGGGTATTTAAGCACATCACATTTCGTTGTATGGGATTGGGTATCTGTACTAGTATAGTATTATATTATCTGTGGTTCTAGTCATGAGTTAGACGTACACAAAATCGATTTTCAAACTACATGTGTGTTATTGATAAATAAAAGAAAATGTTGTTAAGGAATGAATGTATTGGTAGAATGTTTGCTAGGATTGTACAAATTGTGGGTTGATAGTACCCACTATAATATGAAATAATTAATGGGATAAATATATGTATGCCTCTATGTTGAAGATCAACGTAGATCAATATAACCTAGCTCCAGCCTACAATAATTGGTCTTCCCAAATAACATGTAACGTGTTTATACCATCCAATTATTCTTCCATATTGACGTTTAAAATTATTTTTGGTTGGAAATCCATCACCAAGAATATTTATTTCGCAATCCATTTCTCACTTAATTTCTAAAATAAGTTGAGGATTTTTCAATAATGAAGCTCTGACTATCCCTTATTTTAGGAGCCGTGAGAAAATGTATGGATGTTTAAATATCAAGGTTAGTATCGGTGCAAATAGCTCAGCCATGTAGCTAAGCTACTTTGAGTTTGTACAAAGCGGCGATAGGCCTGCCTTCCTATCACTTGATTGCGATCGCGAGGTAAAATCTTGGGAACTACTTAAAACTTCGAATACGGGGTGAAGTAAAAGAAAGAGACTGAATGCCACTGTTGTCGTGTGGTATTTAGAACAATTAGTTTCCCTTTCTAGTGACTGCCTCTGTGGTCTCGAGGTTAAGCGCTTGGTTTCAAGTACGGAGGTCTCGGGTGCAATTTTCAGAGGGTGAGACATTATTGAGCCGCTTTTGGAATTTCAGTCAGGAAAAAAATTGTAAAATAAAAATCCTTGGTTATGGGTTTCTAACTGGATGTCCCAATACCCTTAGTCGCCTCTAACGCACACCTACGGGAATGTATGTGGCAGTCCTATTCTAAGCAAACACTATACAGCACGCTTCAGCTCTATATCTTACTTATTTAAGCAGTGTAAGTATTTTTGCCATATAATCGGGACCGAACTACAAATTCACTGATATGATGAAAAGAGTGGTGTGAAAGATGATATTAAAAGTAAGATATAAAAAGGAGTGTTGAAATGGTTTGGGCACATAGGCAGGATGGACAATGATAAGAAATTTGTAAAAGGGATCTTTTGAGCTAATGTGGAAGGTAATGTTAGTAGAGGACGAAAACAGAAGACCCACTTACACCAAATTGAGAGTGCGCTCAAAAAGGCAGGCGAAAGTCCGAAGAATGAAGAATAATAGAGCACGTTAAAAAAAAATATGGATGTAAAAAAAGCTAGAGAGGTTCCTTAGGGTTGTACAAAGTGGTGATCGTTAGTCTCTGCCTACCCTAATGGGAACTAATGACGTGAGTATAAATTATGTTTTATAACGAAATAGAAACGATTATAGACGCAAAGGAAACAATTGCGCCATTCCATAAAATATAGTTAAACTAAATTGTTAATTACTTTGTTATCATAGTTAAAACTTCCATACTTTACTAATAGACTATACTATCTGCCTTTTCTAATGTTAACTAAGAGCGCGAGTTGGTGTATATATTTATGTATATTGCAAGTTGATGAGTGTGTAGTGTCTGCTTAGAATAGTAGTGCTTTTCCCCATGTCTACTTGTGAATGATTGTTAGAGGTGACTAAAGGTATTGGGGCGTTTTAAGTGGCTCTGGCTTTCCTTTTTAGGGATTTATAGCCGTGAAAATAGGTATGCTTGTATGTAGGTTCAATTAAAATTTTGGCGAATGTAATCTCAGCGTGCAATAAATGGTGTTTCTTTTGGAGGGTTCAGTAAGCGGCGCCTTAAGGTTTCAGGGATTTTAATGATGGCAGAGCAATCAAATTATCATGAGGTTAGGTATGTCATTCAGTTCCTGAGATGCCATAAACAGACCCCGACGCAAACTAGCTGATTCGTATCAAATGGCAGTTGTGTATCAGGGTTAGCAACTTTGATTTATTCGTTACATTGTTAACTCTTCAGCGGTTGAGAGGCACCCGGGCGCCTCTGTTGGAGCGTTGAGAGTTTGTTTATCTGGGAAGTTCGTTTACTAGGGATGTCAAGTGCGATGAAGACATTGGAAGAAGAATGAAAAAGGGTAATGGAGCACTGGACAGTCTAGTCAATCGGTTTTCGCTTATGTGTGGCGGTGAATATTGGGTGTGGCTGAAGAAGCATACAAGCAAAGTTAATGCAGTAGGAATGAGGTCCTCAGAAAAGTTTTTAATGTGAGGTTTTGTGATCTTGTGAGGAATGACGTGATTTGTGAAAGTTGTGGTTTATAAAAATAATAAAAAATAAAAATGTGCTCCAAAAGGCAGGTGTCCAAAGTACGAAGAATAAAAGAGTATGTATGAAATAAATAAATAAATACATACGGACATATTATACACAGATCAAGTTAGCCCCAAACTAAGTAAGACTTGTATTATGGGATACTAACTCAACGATATATTTAATATTATACAATACACATATAAATAACACCCAAGACTAAGAAACAACATTTACGCTCGTCACATAAATGATGCCCTCAGTGGGGATCGAACCCGCAACCTCCGGACCGAGAAGCTAGTCACCTATCCACTCGGCCACGGCTGTCGTCAAAGACTGATGGATGTGGATGTGAAGCTAGAGAGGTTTGTCAGGATCATACAAAGTGGCAATCGATAGTCTTTGCTTACCCCAATGGGAACTAACGGTGTGAGAATATGTATGTATGTTAATTTATTTCACAGTGCTCCTCTGAGAGGTTATTCGTGCACAAATAATATCCTTACAGAACCTTTTAAATTAAAAATAAATGACGATGACAACTTTAATTTATCTTAAAGAATAAGTTAGTAGATTTAAATAACAATATTTCTATTCATTAGTTTATTGTATGAAGCGATAACCCTTACGCACAAATACTACAATTTCGTTTAGTGCACTGCAATGTCCAGCCATAGAAGGGGCGAAGATAGGGGTCACCTAAAAAGAAAAGGGGAAATCACTATCATAAGAACGGGTGTCTTGACAGTCCACCTTTAACGCAAAGAGTCAAAACCTTCCGTGTGAAAGTGTATTAGATTAATATATTTTATACTTAAATATACTAACGGCAACAAATTTGAGTTAGAAACTAAATTTCTTCAGCCGCTTATTGCTTGGTATAAATAATAAATTTAACAATCCAAAGGTTGGGTTTTGATGTTTGATTGAAACACATACATTTTTGTTCGCGGACGCCATTAAAGGCGACTTGTGGTATTAAAACTTTGTAAGCAGTGGTTCACAACCTTTATTTTAAATCGCTTCCCCATTCCAATTTCAAAAGTGGCTGAGGTATTTCCAATTCTTATTATTATGATAGAATAAAGAATTGAAAGAATAAGTATGTAATAAATTTATAACGTAAGATTAGGCGTGATCGAGTGAGGAATAGTGTGGATTGTGAAAAGTGTGGCGTGAAAAATAATATTTATGAAATGGTTTTGGCACAAAAAGAAGAAGTAATAATAAAAGACATTTATGAAGCAAAATTTACATTAATGACAAATTAAAAAAAGGCACACCCAGTAAAAACAAATTGAAATAAAAAAAATAAAAAGGAAAACAATGATAAAAGGAGCACTCGTTTTAGCATAAACACCTAGCAATGAAATTAATGAAAAAATACTAATGAAAAATGCACAGGAAATAATGATATAATAGAAATAAAAAAAATATAATAATATATAAAAAAAAGCGTGTGGAGGATGGTGAGTTGGTGAAAGAGATTAACAGAACTAATGTGGAAGTTAATTTTAATAAGGCACTGATTTAAAAAGGCAGTTTTGGTACGAGTAAGTTAAAAATTATAAATGGCACGTTCAATAACTAGATCAGCAGTTAAAACTAAGCAGTAAAGTAAAAAAAAATGAGTAATAAAATATAATGAAGTGGATCAGTGAATATATAATTGAGTAGGAAAATAATTAAATGGGCGGTAAAAAATAATGAACGAGTGGTTACGCGTGGGCAGTAATAAATTGGAATTTTTCGGTAAGAAATCTCATTCTAAGAAATTCTATAAAGTAAGTAAGCATATAGGCATGCATTAGGCATTTAGGGCTTGCTCCGCTGCGCTATGCTTGCTCGTTTTTTACATAATCTAACCTAACCTAACCTAATTAAATGTGACTACCTAACTTTCCTTTGTCTGCAGGGGGCTTTCTGAACTCTGTGGGTACTCTGAATACCTGGTGACAAAGTCACGTGATGTTCAGAAGTATTAGTACCTCTGCCAACCCCTTCGGGGATATTCGGCGTGAACGTTTATGTTATGTTCTGTAATTTTAATAAAGAACAACTACGGAGAACATACCTAGACCTAGTAGAGTGTATGCTAAAAAAGGTAGGCGTCCAAAGATAGGGAATAAAAGACTATGTGTGAAAGGATAGGTTCACAAAGTTTAACCCTTCAGCGGTTAAGAGGTGCCCGGGCGCGTCTGTCGAAGCGCGCCACTTAAAACGTTATTTAACATAGTTATAAAGACTTGTTTTGCATGCTGTATTGTAGCCACCGGGATCGATGAATTATTTTAGCGAAAATGATAATTTAAACTTTTTTGAGTTGAGGAGCTCTATGCTTACCTCAATAAGAAATAATGACGTGGGTATCAAATTATTTTTATTGTGATTAATTTTATAATGGAATGAACCTAGTAAGAAAAACGGCAAGCAGTATTTGCTCGTTTCTCCTTACCTCTTGGGAGGAACTAAACAAAAATAATTATTATTTCTGCAATCTAAAAGCTGGAAATAGTGATGATGTTATTATTGACGTCGATAAATGTTCCAATCGAAATAATTCTTAATACCGAATAATTTTAGTGTTGTTTATTTTGATAGGAACCAAACTAAATAATTCAATTCAATTGTCAGATCGTGATTTATAAATTTAAACAATATTTTAACTTTACACACTGTACATAGAGTAATGGTTGTTTATAGGCTAGACTGTTTTGCGTAAATTAGCACTTAGATTTCGTTGAGAAAATATATAAATCACTAAGACTGGTAGGCATATATTTACAATTTGTATTTCAAGGTACTATAAATATATTGCTGTTCTCACAGTAGTACAGCAATATATTAACATAAGCTGAGTTAGATTAATTTATTTTACATGATTTCAGAGTGTTCAGTACTTAATTATAGGATTTCTCTTCGAAATATAATAACACTTTCGGGTGGCGTATATTTATTAGAATCTGTGGAAGCCTCGTTTTGGGATTTATAACCGTCAGTATACCGATATATTTATGTTAATTTTATGCTTTCGCTGAGGTATTTCGCTTAGAACAAAACGGTTCGTGCCTTTCACGCGCCATGTATAGACAGAAACTATTTATCCCCAGTTTTTTGGAAGCTAAAGAAAAATCAAGCATCATATATATTTACCAGTCTTCCCATACTTCATTTATAGCAACATGATAGCTCAATCGATAGAACACCGGTTATCGTGCAAACGACACTAGTCGGTTTTTTACACCAATTTGTTTTTGCTAAAGACAAATTAATAATGTGTGGTTAATTTATCATGGTTGTTAACGGTGAGGGAAAACATCGTGAGAAAACACTGTCCATGCATAACCTGGGTACTTTGAACACCAGGCGACAAAGTCACGCGATGTTCAGAAGTATTATTGCCTCTGCCAACCCCTTCGGGGATATTCGGCGTGAACATTTATGTTGTATTATGTAATATCATTTATACTTTGGACGCCTGCCTTTTTGAGCACTTTCTCGATTGGACCTAAATATTAACATAACTAATAAATATTAATAAAACATTATGTTGTTATAAATTTAAATATATTATCATTAGCCACTTCACCTTGGTAAACTTGCAGTATTATTTTTGTATGAAGCTGGTTATTTTTTTATTCGGGAATAATCTCATTTTGTTTGGCATTGTAGAACTTTGCATAGGAAAATACTTGAATACGTATATTTGTCAATTGAAAAAACCATCACAACAATCATGCCTTTGATTTACACATGCCTCCTTGCTTTTGTATTCCTGTACAATTTATCCAAATTAATATAAGTATGCAAACCCATGTGTTAGAAAATATTCTCTCTTGTTTATTTTAATAGTTATATACCGCTGAAACCTCTGTAAATGACAATCACTGTCCGTCCGCCTTATAAAATTATAATAGAATAGAATAGAATAGAATAACACTTTATTGCACATCAAACAGTTTACAGTGAGGTACAATTGGCGGTCTTATCGCTAAAAGCGATCTCTTCCAGACAACCTTTGGAAGGTGAGATCGATAAATTAATTATTTGGGTAGATGTGCAAAACAAGGCCCAAAGAAAAACATAATAAGATATTAAGCTTACTTAAAACTAACTTATTTAATTTAAATAACAATATGAATATTACATATTACAAAAAAATATAGATATGTAACGAATATGAACACATACATAAATAACTACATACTATTATATATACAAGCAATACAAATACCTAAATAAAATACAGTTCAGAAGTATTAGTACCTCTGCCAACCCCTTCGGGGATATTCGGCGTAAACGTTTATGTTTATGTTATGTAAATTCGGTAGTCTAAACGAAAAAGACATAAAGGCATTTATGATCAAAATTATTTTTATTGTATCCCTATATTTATTAAATGAAACTACTTATGTTTTATTAACTTTCACCAAGTAACCTTTGATATGTAATGGTAGAATTGAATAGAAGGCATCTATAATATTAACTTTATATGGCATTTTAAAATCCTTTCTCCAAAAATTTGATATTACCTAAATTTTGTAGTATGATATCATGATATCCAGAAAAAAAATCGCTTAGGCCATCAGAGTTATATTCGCGGCATTCTTAGTACAACACCAGTATTATATTGAACAAAAAACATGCAAACTTATTAAAATGCAAAACTTACGTGCAATAGTCCTTACAGTTGAAACATACGTAGATACCAATATAATTAATGGTATGATAAACATGAACACCAATGATAAAGTTGTGTAAGCCTGCTCTTGCCACCGCTCAGTATAAAATCCATGTGTGACACATTGATGGAACTCTTCTATAAATGGACCTTTTGCCACTCGAAATACTACTGCCTGTAACAAAAAGAGTTAATTGTATTAGGGAACAGTGTTTTATTTAAACACCTTCTTGTGCACACAGGAGTATTACACAAACAATATTTTACATCCCTACAGTCTAGATCATTACAGTGTACATAGAGGCGGACTTATCGCCTTAACGCGATTTCTTCCAGTCAACCTTTAAATTATGTATTGTTATTAGTGTGAGAATAAAAACATGTTACACTGCTTGTATGGAAACTTGACTAGATACACTTCATAAATTATCCAAATATAAAAAATAAATTTAATGATTGTATACTATTTAATCTCACCATATTGTCATGTTGCTGTTGTAAGTGAAAATTATAGAGTAATGGGTTTTTTCATAAAAAATGTGTTATTTTTTTTAAAATGATTTTGGGTATTGAATATAAACCGTAGTAATATTTTTTGTTGCTAGAGACCTAAGAAGAAATGAAGATTTTACTAAATAAAAGAGCCAGTCCTTACTCCAAAATTGAAGGAAATACAAATTACGTCATGGTTATCAGTTGTTTGATGCCCGTACATTTTTCTCCTATTTTCAATCAGATGATTCAAAAGCGAATTTCTAAAAATCTCTGAAATTGCTTTCTCCACCTCCGATCCCCTAGAGAAAATAATATGACATAAACGTTCACGCCGAATATCCCCGAAGAGGTTGGCAGAGGTACTAATACTTTTGAACATCACGTGACTTTGTCACCTGGTGTTCAGAGTACCCACGTTTTGCATGGACAGTGTACTCACGTGATAGGGGGCAGGCCTATCGCCGCTTTGTACGAATACACTGTCACATGACTAAGTACAACTCAGCCATTTGGGTTTCCTCACGATGTTTTCCCTCACCGTTAACAACTGTGATAAATTGACCACACATATGTCTTTAGAAAAGACAAATTGGCGTAAGCCCGACCCGGGATTTGAACACTAGTCGCTTGCACGATAGCCGGTGTTTTACCCATTGAGCTATCACGTCGTCGAGAGAAACGAGAAAATATAACTTTATTTTGCTTTATTATCCCAATTACGAATATTTAATCAAAATATTTCCTCTAACATCTATTGACATTAGTTTGTAACAAATCCTAGGCTATAAATCCCTTAAAGGGGGAGCCAGAGCTTTGGAATGAAAAATTCCTCAGCCACTTTTGGAAGTTGATTTGGGAAAAGATGGTTATAATAAATGTTAATGAATAAAGAATAAATAAAGGAAAGAAAAATTTCGACACAGGCGGGATTCGAACCCGCGACCTCGGGTATACGGAACGGCGACCTCGGTAATCTGGAAGTTTCTTAGATCCTTAGGAGTTGGAAAATCTCGTCAAGATTCAATCCCAAAAGACATTGACCTCAAGTTACTTAACAATCATTTTTCCTCATCTTCTGCCTTTGGATGTTTTCAAAAGGCTGAAACATCAAATTATCTTTCTGCACTTCCAACTCCGGATCATCCACCCTTTAATATGTGTCAATTCTCCGATTGTGATGTTAATAAGAACATTATATCTATTACATCAAACGCAGTAGGCGGTATTGCATTAGCCGTAAAATGATATTGCCTATCCTTGACATAATTGTTCCCGTTATCACCAAAATCTTTAACAATTCCATATCCTCAGGATCATTTACAACAATATGGAAAGAAGCCTAAGTTACCCCTATTCCTAAAAAAGTCAATCCTAAGTCCTTTTCTGAATATCGTCCTATATCTATCCTCCCTTTCCTTTCTAAAGTTTTTGAACGACTGGTAAATAGACAACTCAGTGACTTTCTCACTAAAAATGATCTCCTTAATCCTTTTCAATCTGGTTTCCGTCCTTCTCACAGTACTGTCACGGCTCTTGTCAAAATTACTGACGACATTCGTTTGGGGATGGATAAGGGTCTGCTGACTATCCTGGCATTGCTAGATTTCAGTAGTGCCTTCAACACAGTTGACTTCGAAATATTATTAGCTTTACTTCGTTCTCTTAACATATCTCCAACGGTGATTGACTGGTTTCGTAGTTATCTACTAGGACGACGGCAGCGTATTCGCATCGAGGAGTCTTACTCTCCCTGGTGCGAGTTAACTGCCGGTGTTCCACAAGGTGGTGTGTTGTCTCCTCTTTTATTTGCTATATTTATTAATAGTGTTTCTCTTCAACTAACTTCTTCCTACCACCTTTATGCAGATGATCTTCAGATTTACACACAGGCTAATTTTGACCAATTAAATATGTCCATAAACTTGATTAATGTTGATTTGGAGGAATTTTGAAATGGAGTGAAGCATATGGACTAAAAGTGAATCCAAATAAGACACAGATAATTATAGTCGGTAGTTCTCGAATTATTTCTAGGATCGACTATAAGTCACTACCGCCTATATTATTTGACGGAACATCAATTCCTTTTAGCCCTACAGTAAAAAACCTAGGGATAATGATAGACAGCACCTTATCTTGGGTGCCACAATTAGAAATGGTTAGCCGAAAGATGTTCGCTTCAGCGGGATCCCTCAGAAGGTTGCGTAATTTTCTTCCTACTGCTACTAAAACTGCGTCAGCTCAATCACTTCTCTTGCCCCTTCTTGACTATGCTGATACCTGCTAACTTGATATAACTGAAGAGCAACTTAATAAACTTGAGCGCCTCCAAAACTTTTGCATTAGGTTTATTTTTGGATTGAGGAAATATGATCATGTATCTGTATATCGCACTCAACTGAAATGGCTTCCTATTCGTCTCCGCCGGAATGCACACACACTTTCTCTCCTTTACTCTATTTTGTTCAATCCTGCCACCCCTTTCTATCTAAAAGAACGTTTTCAATTTCTCTCCTCTTCCCACGATCTTAATCTACGTTCTGAACATAATCTTCTATTAAGCATTCCCTCCCATTCAACCAATTACTATGGCTCCTCCTTCACTGTGCAGGCTGTTCAATTGTGGAACGCACTTCCGGTAGAGATTTGTCAGGCTAAATCCCAATCTATTTTCAAGGATATGGTAAAAAAGCACTACCTCACTGAAACGCTATAATACTGTTGCAAATTAAATTATATATATTAAGTATATAAATAAAAATATGTATCATAATATTTGTATGTACTTTTAATTTATTGTATCATAGTATTTATATGTTTGTTAATAGTTTATTATATTATACCTAGATTTAAGTATGACTGGATTGTTGTATTGTTTATGCAGATTAACGCATAGTCATCAGTTTCACCATGTTGTTGTACATCTATCTCACATGACTCTAATTTATTGACCTCTCCATTCAAAGGTTGTCAAGAAGAGATCGCTTTTAGTGATAAGACCGCCAATTGTACTTTTGTTAATTTATTCTGTGTATTTGTAATTGTTTTTCTTTATTTAATGTACAATAAAGAGTTTTCTATTCTATTCTATTCTATACGCCCCGTATACCCCGTATACGTATAAATTAGTAATAATCCCCACATGAGGTTTTCATGAACAAAAAGATTTAAATTATGTGATAGTTAGGCGTTTCCAACATTTGCATTCTATCTGAAAAGATAGACAAGTGGCCTTCCGAATTAGTAAAAAATTCGGAGGTCGGGAACGCAAACACTACTAAAACGTGTTAAAGAAATAAAGGATAGAAGAATTTCGCGCTGACAGCCATTGACACGGTAGCTCAATTGGCAAGAGCGACGGGGGCGTATACCCAAGGTCGCGGGTTCGAATCCCGCTTGTGTTGAAATTTTTCTTTCCTTTATTTATTCTTTATTTATTAGTAATAATCCCCACATGAGGTTTTCATGAAAAAAAAGATTTAAATAATAAAAAATGTTCTTGGTGACGGGTGGGGATTGCAATCCGGTATAATTTTCAATCCGGCCGGATCCGGTTGGATTTTAAAGTTACTTAGGGCCTATGATTGATAATGATTTTTTGTTTTGATAATAATACATATGAAGAAAAATAAAATACGTACATACATACATACATACATATTCTCACGCCGTTAGTTCCCATTGGGGTAGGCAGAGACTATCGATCGCCACTTTGTACGATCCTGGCAAACCTCTCTAGCTTCATTCACATCCATCAATCTTTTCATACATATTTAATATAAAATACGTATTTATGGAAAATTAAATCATATTTATTTATTTCACTTGAAATTGTAATTTTTGGTACTATTTGTTTTAAATGAAATTATGAGACTATTCTAAATAATAAACATAACATAACATAAACGTTCACGCCGAATATCCCCGAAGGCGTTGGCAGAGGTACTAATACTTCTGAACATCACGTGACTTTGTCACCTGGTGTTCACAGTACCCACGTTTTGCATGGACAGTGTACTCACGTGACAGGGGGCAGGCCTATCGCCGTTTTGTACGAATACACTGTCACATGACTAAGTACAACTCACGATGGTTTTCCTCACGATGTTTTCCCTCACCGTTAACAACCATGATAAATTAACCACACATATGTCTTTAGAAAAGACAAATTGGTGTAGGCCCGACCCAGGATTTGAACACTAGTCGTTTGCACGATAACCGAGTGTTCTACCCACTGGGCTATCATGGTTGCTAAATAATAAAGTACCTAAGTAATCCGTCTGACTCTCACTTATTGCTCTAAGTACTAAGTACTTAAATAATAATACTATTAGACATTTTTTAATAATCTACACAGACTTTTAATTAACAAAACAGTCTTTTAAATCAGTACTTATAAAATCAACTTTCATAATCTTAAGAAACAATAAAAACAGGAAACATTTATTTTTGCAATGGAAAAATGCGAGTTTCTGTGCCTGAAAAACGATCTAAGAAAACATATAGTGTTGATTGTACTACAGTTTTACATACCTACAGTTTTTTGCGTACATATTTTTTGCTTTACCGGATCCGCCACCGGATCCGGCGCCATTCCACCGGATCCGGTAGGTCCAAAAACACGCCGGATCCGCCGGATTACCGGATCCGCCGGATTACCGGATCCGCCGCACCGGATTGCAATCCCTAGTGACGGGTCTCCAACCATATCGACCAAAAATCACTTAAAAAGCCCCTACACCCTTAGTCGCCTCATACGATCACCCACGGGTAGAAATTGGGTAGTGTTATTCTAAGCCGACACCACATGGCATCAAGGATTTGAGTATAATTACTGGTATATTTTTTAAGTTCATGAGTGCTCATCACATGTAGAATATAATTAAATAATTAAATTTTTAAATTAAAATTAAATTTTAATAAAAAATTCGACCAGATAATGTTTATATATTACCCAACTACGCATTAATATTGCACACCTAGGGTTGGGCAGAATCGTAACGGGTGCGCATTGTCTTACTTAACTGTTGAACTCCTATCATTGACGGTCCGAAAATATTTTTATAAGTCACCATTTGGGGGGGGGGGTGAAAACACCCTGCAGGCAAAGACATGTTAGGTCACATTTAACAAGGTTAGGTCAGGTTATGTATAAAACTAGCAAGCGGAGCGATCACCTTAAATGCATGATGCATATTCCAATCCATAGCAATATTAATATTAATTAGTTTCTTCACTTCATTCCGCTAAATACCTGCAGTCTTTATGCAACATGCACTGTGCACCGCCCGCCCTCCCTTTTACAAGAAATCGAAAAGCAGACAATACACCACACACACACCCGCAAGCGAAAACCACAGGCAACCACGAATATGCGACGCGTTTCGACTCAACACGCGTCATTTTCGAGCAGCAGAAATTTTAAATAGTATCTGTATTTTTGCTGCTTGACAATGATTCTTATTGGTAGTAACAGTATTAATAAAAACTATGATCACTGTTATGACCTCCGAAGGCAGTATTAAAAACATATGAATAAATAAAGTATGAAAAATAATATCATGAAAAGTTACGAAGTAAATATAACGAATATGATATAGAATATTATGTGAGCCAATATGAACCCATTGATTACCCATGATTTTTAATTGACAATCTAAGACACCATTTATGTAATATATATATACCATTTATTTATAATAAACATAAACATAAACGTTCACGCCGAATATCCCCGAAGGGGTTGGCAGAGGTACTAATACTTCTGAACATCACGTGACTTTGTCACCTGGTGTTCAGAGCACCCACGCTTTGCATGGACAGTGTACTCACGTGATAGGGGGCAGGCCTATCGCCGTTTTGTACGAATACACTGTCACATGACTAAGTACAACTCAGCCATGTGGGTTTCCTCACGATGTTTTCCCTCACCGTTAACAACCATGACAATATTTATAACAGTTAGGATGAAACCATAACACGTGTAAAAGCAGAAAGCGACAGAAAGACAGGCAGCGAGGACAGGTAGTAACAGGGTTCCGTTTTACCTTTAGATAAGACAGAAACATAAGCATATCGTTTACGCCGTTTATCCCCGAAGGGGTTGGTAGTGGAACCAATACTTCTTAACAACAAGCGCCACCTAGTGTCCAAAGTAGGTACCCACGATTTTCTTAGAATACACTGTCACATGGTTGAGTGCAACTCGGCCAAATGGGTTTCCTCGCTATTATTTCCCTCACCACATGATAAATCAACCACACATATGACCTTAGATAAGACAAATAGGTGAAAGGCCGACCCGGGATTTGAACTCACACCTGTCTGTTCACGGGCGGATGTTCTATCCATTGAACTGTCATGTACGACAGATACCTAAAATTTAAATTAAGATTTCTCAATCAGTAAGAATAAAAACAAATTATTTATAGTATCCAATCTTACCTGGTACTGGTGGCTGACAGGTATTTACTCTGGATACTAGGTGAAACTGTCACGTTATGTTTAGAGGTATTTGTATGAATGCCAACCCCTTCGGGAATAAAAATGGCGTGCACATTTATGTTTTTTCAATGTGAATTTAACATCATTCTTAAAACCTACTTTAACATAATTTCAAACAAATAAAACATACACCCTTAGTGTTTGAAATTTATATTCACATATACGCAAACCTGTAGCGAATTTAAATAGTACTTAAAGTATTACATCATACATATACTCACGGCTATAAATCCCCAGAAGGGGTAGCCAAAGCTAAGGAATTAGAAACTCCTCAGCCACTTTTGGAAAGTTGAGTGCGGAAAACATACATACATACATACATACATATACTCACGGCTATAAATCCCAGGAAGGGGTAGCCAGAGCTAAGGAATTAGAAATTCCTCAGCCTCTTTTGGAAATTTGAGTAGGGAAAAGATAGTAAAAATAAAGGTTGTTGGTGATGGGTCTCCAACCGCATCGCCCAAAAATCCCTTAATAGCCCCAAGTACGTTAGCCGCCCCTTACGTACACCCACCGGAAGAAATGAGGTAGTGCTATTCTAAGCCGACACTACACAGCAAAACCCGCATCATAAGTTAAGTGTTAAATAAAAAAAATACGAGTACATCTGAAGCTGTAATCCATGATCAAGTTGTTGTCTAAGCAATGTTCTCAATCACAATTGAATCGCATTTATTCAATGTTTTTTTTTCAGTTCTCATTTGTATTGTTGTAGTCCAAGATCCCGGTGCCCCCAGACGTTACTTATTTTCTCATAACAAATATAAATGGGATAAAGTAGTGTTAGTACGTACTTTGAGTGTGTGCATACCTGCTACCTTGGGTCGCATTTATTCAATGGTTTTTTACAGTTCCCATTTGTATTGTTGGGCTTCAAGGCGCGGCCGTAAATCGATATTTGTCAATTGATACGTATAGGTTTCAATCAGACTTAATTTGTCCCTGAACACAATTTGAGGGTCAATGTCCCGTTATGATATGTTCATATAAATAGGATGATTGTGAGAAAAGAAAATCACGCGTACGGCTGCCTGGGACAGGTTTTGCAGTATCAAGTAAAAGTTATGTATAACAGTTGTTCACAACAGTAGTAATAGACAGTAATGACATTGTACAAAATTTTGGTAGTACAAAAAAGATTATGCGGGTTTCGCAAATTAGCCATATATTATAAACTACCAACAACCTTTATTTTAACGTCTTTTCCCCACGCAACTCCCAAAAGTAGCTGAGGAATTTCTAATTCCTTAGCTCTGGTTACCCCGTCCAGGGATTTATAGGCGTGAGTATATGTATGTATGTATGTATGAATTAGAATAAAAACAATATCTCAGTCAAAGATATATCAAAGTAGTTACTTGAAATACTTTAATCACTACGGTAGTTTCTTTAGGACTCAACTGGTTGGGAATTCACTATTTATAGTATAATGCTGTTAGCCTTCCGGGGCAAGATCTATTTTCAGAATCACACAAGACTTCCTTTCGGCCAAGCAGTCACTTGATCGTCTAACCGTACAGCGCGGAAGACTCATTGCGATGGAAACAGTGATTAAACTAAAACTATTTAAGGTATATAGTAGGATATTACAATTATTACAGCTTCAAATAAGGAAAAAAACACTTTGCTTTTACTGACGACGACAATACGTGACGAATTGATAGCTCAGTTCGTAGAACACCGCTTATCGTGCTGAGGACTAGTGTTCTAATTCCGGGTCGAGCCTACACAAATTATTTTTTTCTAAAGACCTATGTGTGAATGATTTATTATTATTGTTAACGGTGAGGTAATACGAGTACATCGTGAAAAAACCAACATGGCTTAGTTGTAGTTAGTCATGTGACAGTGTATTCGTACAAAATGATAGGTCTGCCCCCTATCACATAAGTATACTGGCTAAGCAAAATGTGGGTAGTCTGAATACCAGGTAAACATGTTACGTGATGTTCAAATGTATTAGTACCTCTGCCAACCCCTTCGGTTATATTCGGCGTGAACGTTTGAGTCTTTGAGATGAGTTGTATTCTCTATAAATCTACTCTGTTGCAATGAATCTGTCTTACTCGTATTTTGACAATACAATCACGAGATCATTCTTAAGGTTACTAAAATATATTTTTTAATAATGGTTATACTTTAGTGATATCAATTGTGCAATATTTTTCAAATATAATTATTTCTACATATATCTTGACATACGATCATTGCAGAGGGATGCGAAAGACGTAAAACGATAATGAATGTAGTGGCTTGGAGGATAAAAATTTATTTCGGATTATTGTCTTATTAAAAAAAAATACATATAAAATATTGCTGTGTAGTGTCGGCTTTGAATAGCATTACCCCATTTTTTTCCGGTGGGTGTACGTAAGAGGCGACTAACGGTATTGCTCTGGCTACCCCATCTAGACATTTATAGACGTGAGTATATGTATGTATGTATGTCAAAAAAATATCACACTATTTGAGTGCCTGTTGGTGATTTATTTTGGTTTGCGCACATATATTTTTTAAATTAGGTATAGCCGATATCCAGGCACTACGAAATATGAAACTAGCGTTTAAAATTACAGCAAGAAAAAAAATTGAGTTCTACTAGTTTATTTCTCATGACATAAGACACAAAATTTCACGCCGTATATCGGGTAGCAGATACCAAAAGTTCAGAATATTGCGTGACATGAATGCCTTCAGCTGTTCAGAGAACCCATGTTTTGCTTGGACAGTTCAGTTACGAGAAGGGGGCAATAAGTACAACTGAGCCATTTGACTTAACGTAGGTACTCTGATTTATTTTAAGTATATACGAGGTGAACGTTTTAGTCTTGAGTAAAATTTTGTTTCGTGCTGTGCGGAAGATACTCGTATAGCCAGCTAAAAGAAATAAAAATATTAGATAACTGCTATTATTACTTCAAAAGAATGTAAATAACCTATCAAAAATATATTGACAATAATGGTATCTCATTATTAGTCGAAACTGTCAAGAGAAGAAATTTCAATAAACGAACTTTATACTTTATATAATTATCCCTCTATAATCACGACGGTGTAATACTTATCCGCAAGGACGCGTATTACAAACAAGGAACACTAACCGCATCGTTATTTTGTCTAAAATATACAAACGACCATACTACAATTGTAAGACCAAATATACGCCGATCAAATATACATATACTCTAGATGTATAAATATAAATACGCCAGTCGCTTATATCAGTTTACTGAAAAACCATTTGCGCCATTTTTTGAACGACCGTATTATTTGAGCACTTCACAAAAGAAACATACGTATCGGATCAGTATCATTAATCGTAACAGTGATTCAGGTCACGACTGGAATACTTATTCGAATATTTTAGCACTCATTTTTCGTTCTTCGAACAATGTAATTCTAGTTAATTATACGTACCAAATTCTATTCAAATATGACACTTAATAAGAATGGCCATCAACGTATGCAAATGTTGTAATAAAGATATTTATATTCGCACAGATATATGCAGTGCTTACAGGACACAACACACTTACAACAAAATTTACTAATGACCTTATTCAAAATAAACTGGCTGTGACATACGGACGGACGGACGGACAGACGGACAGACATGACGAATCTATAAGGGTCCCGTTTTTCCATTTGGCTACGGAACCCTAAAAAGAAAAATATTCAAAAAAATCAGCAGAGAGCCGCCCTGTTGGTGCAAAAGAGTGTACCTAAGCTTTATCGGAAAGAAGGTGGACCCGCACGGTAGTCGTACGATTTTATCAAGTTTGATGGGCATCAGTGGATACGGCTAGCACAATCCCGCGTTAAGTAGCGTACTGAAGTGGAGGCGTGTACTCAACAGTGAGTGTGGTGGGCTTAATAGATATATCGATGCTGGCCATGCTTAAAGACTGACAAAATGGTTTTGCACAAGCATCGCAAATGCACAGGAGAAACTGATATTCTCAATAACACGATAACATCTACAAAGTCGCAGAGGCGGTGATTCATACAAAAAACTGGATAAGTTGATTAGCTCTTTAGAGAATTTAAACATACATACATACTTATACTCACGGCTTTAAATCCAATCCTTTCAATCCAATAAATTTGAAATTCTTCAGCCACTTTTGGAAAGTTGAGTGGGGAAAAGATGGTAAAGTAATGGTTGTTGGTGATGGGTCTCCTACCGCATCGCCCAAAAATCCCTTAAAAGCTCCAATACCGTTAGTTGCCTTTTACGTACACCCGTTGGAAGAAATGGGGTAGTGCTATTCTAAGCCGACATTACGCAGCTAGGATTCGTTAAACGGAAAACATCAAAAAACCGATGTTCAAAACTATCATTATGAAATTAAAGTTTATGCCAATTTCGTAATGCAAAGGTGCAGAGAAATATGTGGCAAAAGATGCTTCTCTTAATAATAGGAAGCATTTTTTTTATTCTACTTATTTTAGGTTAAGCTAATTTTGAGCAATTTATATTAACGATTAAATGAACACATAGCCGACACAATACTTCTGTGTAGCGTCGGCTTAGAATTGCACTACCCCATTTCTTCCGGTGGATGTTCGTAAGAAGTGACTAACGGTATTGGGGCTTCTAAGGGATTTTTGGGTATTCTGTTGGAGACCCATCATCAAAAACCTTTATTTCACCATCTTTTCCTCATGCAGATTCCAAAAATGGCTGAGGATTTCTTAATACCTTAGCTCTGGCTACCCCTTTCTAGGGAATTGTACCAGTGAGTATATGTATGTATGCATGTATGTATGTATATTATCACATAATGGGTGAAGTTGCTGTTGCATATCATGAGATAACAGACGGACAGGCAGATAGACATTAATGAATTTAAAACTGCGTCACGTTATTTCGCTAGAACCTAACCCGTGATTTAATGTTCTAGGGTATATGCCCCCATCGTCGCTCTGCCAATTGTGCTACAGTGTCAATGGCTTCCAGTGCAAACAATTCTTTCCTTTATTTACCCCGTTCTACTTTTTCGTCTGTACGAAATGTTCACAACGCCAACAAAGCTGGATACAAACGTTTCTTGTAGAGTGCGAGTCAGAAATGCAAAGAAAACTTAAAGAATGGAATTGGAAACAAAGTCCAAAAAGTACTTATCTGACCCTTTGTACCTTAGGTAGAACTTTTTGCCCCTTCAGAACCTCAATGAGTTTAGAACACTGTTAGTTTTAAGGTAGATATCAAACCGCTCATAATTTCATATAATTGTTTGCGGAGGCGAGAGTAGATGGATTTCACGCTATTGTGGCGTACTATCGCAACTTATAGTCGCTCTACCCACCACTCAATATAAATATCGGGCGACAAGTTATTGGTCAACGCCGCGCGCTCGCCGCGCTAGAGCGCCGCCCCGCGCCCGCTACTCGAGCTTCCCCACCGCTCTCGTCCGACGCTGTTGCTGCCGAAAACTGGTTTTGGAAGAGTGGTAACGGCCGCAGCGATCGTATGCTTGGAGAGTCACGTAGTCAGTCGGCTTACGAATATTCGCTAGAACTACCGCGCGCAATTAGCTATCTTTTATATAATTCGCGAGTGCTTGCTTCTTTGTAACTAATTTATTTATTCTGTTAATTATAATTTTCGTTACTTAATTCTTCGCTTTATTTCTAATTCTGCTTTTCTAATCTATCTTTATTCTTTTACTTGAGAACTTTATCCGTTAGAGGCTATACGCATATGACCTCTACACTATAGTTCGAGAAAAGCATTGCCACTGTGATGTTCAGAACGCGGGAAAGTCCCAACAGCATCATAAGCGCATCAGCAAATAGGCTCGATGACCCAGTTTTAAAACATTGAGTACAGGCTTCCAGTTTTGATTAATTGTAATATATATTGTGATTGTATATAAATATATATAGACATTAGATATAATTGGTGTGCATACGAACATAATTCAAAAAAAAAATTTCTTTATTTGATAAAAACACGTATTTGTAAACAATTGGTTGGGGTCTTCTTTTAAGCTTAAAGCCTGTGTTAGAAAACCAAATATTGATTAATTTCTTTTACTAACAAGAAATGGAACCATGTTTTGTTAATAAAGTTATTATTTTTATAACGCTTAGAACTCATATTCAGTGTTCAATAGTATATCCCTGAATATAGACTCATACCTTTGACCTATTTACCTAAAAAAGGACAGTTCTGTCACCATTCTTTCCTTTGCTTCTTCCATTACTCATATGACCCTGACTGTTATATTAATACTATTAGGTATTCAATAATATTAGCTGGAATTAATTGTAAAATATTTTATCCAATTATTATTCTATAATTAAAAGAATTCCGTCAACTTTATGAGAATTCATTTAATAATAGCTCATTAGTTTTTCCATAGAAGTCTTTTGATAAAATAAGAATAGCGTTCAATTAATAATGGAGGTTCAATGAAGGTCATGTATTGTGCGTGTAATTCATTGACGTCTGTTTATGAAACTTAAACATAAATTGTTTCCTTTTTTAATATTCAATATTGTTAATAAAACTTAAACCATAAATTGTTAAATGTAGCATAAAAATATTATTGTCTATGACATGGAAGCAACTGCAATTTATGTGATGGCAACACTTTTTTACTTTTTTCTCTCTTGCCTTTTTAACTGCCATGGCGGCTGCATTGTAAAAGTGTAATTAATTATTTAAATAAAATACAGTCCATAAAATCAACAGCTTTTTACTTATACATGCTGTTTGTGGTCCTTCGAGCCGGATATGAACCAGCGACCTATGAAACAGTGGATATTTGGCTTAAATATCTTACTAGTTTAAAATTAATGGGCACAATTAGTGTCCCTAGATGTGTAAACTCTGGCAATGCAGTCACTGTGGAGCTCATTGGGTACTCTGACGCTTCAATGAAGGCATTTGGTTGTTGCCTCTACTTGCGAATGATTGGACCTAATGGTAGCGTTTCAGTTAATTTACTTTGTTCAAAGTCTCGTGTAGCCCCATTAAAGAGAAATATAACTATTCCAAAACTAGAACTTAATAGTTCTTTGCTTCTCGCCCAAGTTGTAAGTAAAGTTCAGAAAATATTATATTCTAAATTTCCTAATCTCACTATTCATCTGTATAGTGACTCACAAATCACACTTGCTTGGATAAACTCTTCAAACTTAAAATCAAATCCCTATGTTGAAAAAAGAATCACTCAAATAAAACAATTATTAAAGGCCATTGTTCCCATAGTATCATGGTCTTATATAAGCACGGTCAATAATCCTGCTGATCTTATTTCAAGAGGTTGTGATCCTCATAAATTGCAGTCTATTAATCTCTGGTGGTATGGACCAAAGGAGTTGCTTGATAATAATTATAAGCACCCTAAGACTGACGTCAAACTACCTATTCCTTTATTCAAAGATGTCATTACAAGTGTTTGTCATATTGGTGAACCTGCTGCTAACTCTTCCAAGGGTAATACTGACACTTTAGAATTTTATGACAAGTTTTCAGATGTTGGGAAACTTAAAAGAATTGTAGCATACATTCTGCGTTTTTGCAAAAATTGTTCAAACTCATCTTATAAGGTTAAAGGTCCATTGACGCCACAAGAGCTTAACAATGCTCTTCTAGTTGTTATTCGTTGTGTACAGGCAAAGAGTTTCACTCAAGAAATTAATTGTCTCAAAAATGATAAACCAAAAATAAAATCAGGCTTAACTTCGTTACATCCCTTTCTGGACAAGGATGGCATATTGAGAGTAGGAGGAAGATTACATAATGCACCTAACCTCTTATATGACAAAAAGCATCCTATTATCTTACCCAAGTCCTGCCATCTTACAAATATTTTAATTCAAAATGAACATTTGCGGTTATTACATGCCGGGGCAAAATTAGTATTCAGTTCTCTATCTCAAACATTTTGGCTTGTAAGTGGCATACGGGAGGTAAAAAAGATAGTCAATAAATGTGTGAGGTGCTTCAGAATGAAAGCTGCAGCATCAAAACAGCTTATGGGCTCTCTACCATCAGAGAGAATAGCAACAGGTAGGCCATTCAATGTGGTAGGAGTAGATTTTTGCGGGCCATTCAATGTTAAGGTGTCAAGGTTAAGAAAACCAATAATTACAAAGGGTTATGTGGCTCTCTTTGTTTGCTTTACTTCCAAGGCCATCCACATGGAACTGGTCAGCGACCTAACCACCCAAGCCTTCCTGGCATGCCTCAAGCGGTTTGTAGCACGTAGAGGCTTACCCAACACAATCTATTGTGATAATGCAAAAACATTTAAAGGGGCAGCTAATGAGTTAAATGCACTCTATGAATTGTTTATTTCTAAAAGTCATAAAGATATAATTGAATCTTATAGTTTAAATAATAGCATGAATTTTAAGTTTATACCAAGTTACTCCCCAGAATTTGGGGGCTTATGGGAAGCTGGGGTGAAATCTTTTAAATATCATTTTAAAAGAATAGTTGGAAACATCAGTTTAACATTTGAAGGTTTGTATACAGTAATAGTTGAAATTGAATCTGTCTTAAATTCTCGCCCACTGCTTCCTATGAGCTCTGATATTTCTGATTTTCAATATTTAACGCCTGGCCATTTTATAATAGGTACAGCAATGACAAGTCATCCTGAGTTGAACTTAAGTGATAAATGTGTAGATAGATTGAAATTTTGGAATATGTTAACTTAAATTAAGCAAGACTTTTGGAAGGTTTGGTTTGAGGACTACCTTACTCAATTACAAAATAGACCTAAGTGGCATAATATTCAACCAAATTTGAAAGTAGGTGACCTTGTTATTGTTCGCAGTGATAATACTCCTCCTTTGACTTGGCCTATGGCGAGAATTGTAAAAACAATACCAGGACCAGATGGTAATGTAAGGGTGGCTGAAATAAAGCTCCCAAACAATAAAATATACACCAGATCTTTAAGAAAATTGAGTCCTCTACCATGTAATTGATAAAAGTCTATATTAAGAACCACTGTGATGGGATTATATTTGGTACTACCTAAAATTAATTAGTTAATAATAATCATTTTGTGAAAATGTAAAAATTAAATTTAGTCACCGGGCCGTGCCCAACTATGTTTATGAAACTTAAACATAAATTGTTTCCTTTTTTAATATTCAATATTGTTAATAAAACTTAAACCATAAATTGTTAAATGTAGCATAAAAATATTATTGTCTATGACATGGAAGCAACTGCAATTTATGTGATGGCAACACTTTTTTACTTTTTTCTCTCTTGCCTTTTTAACTGCCATGGCGGCTGCATTGTAAAAGTGTAATTAATTATTTAAATAAAATACAGTCCATAAAATCAACAGCTTTTTACTTATACAACGTCATTGACTCATTGGGGACATTTTGTGGTGCCTCCCTAATTATTTGTCATAGTATATATTCTATCTTCTTGTTCAAATATGGTAAGAACCAACGAAATACTTCAGAGCTAGAAACTCCGCGGTTACATTTGGAAGTGGATAGGGTATGAATTGGTTGAAATAAAGTATTGTTGGTGATGGGTCTCCGACCGTATCGCCCACTTGAAAAACCCCCACACTCTTAGTCGCCTCTTATGACACCCGTGGGTAAAGAGAGGTAATGACATTGCTTGGGCCAGCATTACACGGCATCCTACCATAGATGAATACTACTACTTCAAAGATCGGCAGTAAGTGACAAACGCCATATCTTACCTGTCACATAGGCAATACCTCTCACAGACAAACTAACGGCCCACAACGGCTTTCGTAACAAGTATGGACGAAGATATTTGTCTTATTTTCGTAAATTTTGTTATTGAAACTCTAAACATTAGTGTTTTTTTGATAAAATTATAGATGGTTAGCCCAGATCCTAAATGAAATACGTATTACTTTTAACCATTTAAGTCTATGTTAAGGCTGTAATAATTATAAGTTTATATGTCTTATAATGATGAATGAGGGCGGCACAAGACCGATCCGAAGGCCTATGTCTAGCAGTGGAAGTCTTTATGCTGATGATGGTGATGGTCTTATTCAAAAAGTTAAACAAAGGGTTTGAATGCAAATATATGATAAAAATATAATGTGTCGTCACAATATAACAATTAAGTCGAATTTTCTTCGGTTTTGGTTTCGCTGTCCTTTTTGTTTTTCCAATATACGTAAGTATAGTAGACTACATCTATGGATTCTAACAAAATCACATCTAACGCCTTAGGGTCACTCGAAGTCAAAAAAATATATAATATTTCAGAAACCAACCTTGCTAATTAGTACTCCCAAGAGTTGTACTGTATAAAAAACTATATTTTTCCTCATTCCCCTCATTTTCAATAAATTTTAGGTAAACACACGTTTGCTTGTTAGCTTGATTTATAGTGAACTCACACCGGGCAGGGCAAACAGCGAACAATAAACTCGCAAAAAATAAAATCTACTCCATCTCAAACTGCTACTGCAAATAAAATATCATCTAACTCAATATCATATATCAATATAATTTATCATGGTTGTTAACGATGAGGGAAAACATCGTAAAATAAACCCACATGGCCGAGTTGTACTTAGCCATGTAACAGAGTTTTCGTATAAAACGGTGTGGGTACCTTGTCTTGAACACCAAGTAGCGCTGTCACGTTGTTCATAAGTATTGGTACCTCTGTCAACCCCTTTGGGGATAAACAGCGTGAACGTTTATATTATGTTATGTTATATCAATGTCCTCAAGAAAATGGTGCAGTCATTTCATTTAAGGTTTTGATAGTAAAATTACCTTATGCCACTTTTGGATGATTAATTCAACATTCAATGGAATCTATAACAACTTGACATTTTTATTCATAATATCAGCATCCCATTTGGCTTAAGAATACTTGATTTAGATTAATGATTAAAGAATAAATAAAGGAAAGAAAAATTTCGACATAGGTTGGATTTTATTCATTATTTATTCATTTATTTATACTTTAATTATTAGTAATAATCCCCACATGAGGTTTTCATGAACAAAAAGATTTAAATAACTTGATTTAGATGTTTTGGAAACTCCATGCTGCAAATATTGCCATGAGAATAAATAGACCTAGTTAGTTAGTTAGTAATAAAGTTAGTAAACTTCAATAGTAACTATTTAGAAAACAAGATGGCCCAATAAGAGCACCAACTGTAACGCTGTTCATATGAAGTCCCTAAGGCATTAAAGGAATATTGATTTTCATAAATTTCACTCAATGATAATCTTGTATGCCGTTCTGAATACTAACTTGTTGTCTAGACTAGACGTACAGTCTGGCATGTCTAAGTTTAGTGGCATCCCTCATAAATACGACCCTTTATAACTCATCCATATCGTCAATCATGCAAGTGAATACAGTGATATTAGGGTTCCGTACCAAAATGGTAAAATATAATCGTATAACTGACTGATCTTGCCATGTATTACCGGCTTAGAATACGCACTGCCCCTTTCTACCCACGGGTGTCGTAAGACTAAGGGACTCTTTCAAGTGGTTTATGAGTTAAGTGGTGGGAGACCCATCACAAACGATACTTTATTTCTACTATCTTTTCAACTATCAACTCCCAAATGTGGCTGAAGAGTTTGTACGAGTATCTCTATAGCCCTATTTATCTCTTTTTGGGATTTAACGGGAAGGAATCTGTAACTAACACTAAGAATCTTTACACATGTATTTATTGGTAAATACCTAGTCTATATATACCTACCTGTCTTTCTATTGCGGCTATAGCAACAAATAATAAAATTAGAATTTATTTTATGTTTAGGAGACTGCCACACAACACATACTGTAATTTTCTGCTCATTTCTGCATTATATTTTAAAAAAGGTAACCCACTATACATGTTTCAATTAGGGGTGGAGCTATTACAAACGCAACTATTTTATTCAATATGCGCAATAAACATTTTTCATTACTCTATTATTTAATTATATTGATATAAACAGCGATACTATCTAAGCAGGATCTGAATGGCTAGCACAAGGGACCTTTTATGTAGATATCGGGTAGTATAAAACACCCATCTCTTTCAGACTAATTTAGTATCGTATACAGTTACCTAATTCTAACCGATATCGTGACTATATAATAGCGCTCGTGCGTACAAAAATGTTTATTTTTTCGTTTACATAAATAACGGTACAGAGCCTATGGACGCGAGTGGAAACACACTTAGCTGTTTTGTAGAATTTCCAACAATGTTTAATAAACATTTAATAACGATATAATAACACTATTGTCAATTACCAATTACATTTGAAAACAATACAATAGCAGAATAAATCCATTGTATGTCAATCCTTTCGAACTAAGGAAAATAATCTGATTATGCTTAGGTTGTGACAAACGTGATTCTTCAATGAATCTCAATTTAAATTGTTTTGAAAATAAAAAATACTATTGATTCACGTATACACATTATAACTGTAAAGTTTTCGAAACGTCGGGCTTTAAAAACAATGTAATAAGTTAACAACACGCGATTTAAACATCCGAAAATCAAAAGTTGTTTTAATTATAATGTGCAATCGTGAACATCTAAGAATATACTAAGAGAAATTACACGTTTCATTTTACAGCAGTTGTGTACAGTATTTATGTAAATTAAACTATTTTTATCTTGATTTAAAGGTCTGGAACCTGGTTTTTGGTGACTTTTGACTGGAAACTCATTACCAGAACTTTTTTTTAAAATTGAAATTGAGCATATCAATATTTTGAAATGGAATATATTGGTGACATAATGCCAATTGAAGACATGTTTACAAACGCCAACTGAATATCTACTTTGTATGGTTGATAAAAAACTAGACAAAAATATGGTTGCTAGTGTCCTAATTTGTTTTGAAAGTAGCCATATAAGGGACATGTGTTACTAAACACTACTTAAAAGTGTAAAAGAAACAAAGGATAGAAAATTTCGCGCTGGCAGCCATTGACACGGTAGCTCAATTGGCAGAGCGACGGGGGTGTATACCCGAGGTCGCGGGTTCGATTCCCGCTGGTGTCAAATTTTTCTTTCCTTTATTTATTATTTACTTGGTTACTAAGTAACCAAGCAATATCAAACAAGTCTTGTTTGATATTGTTAGAGGAATAGTGATTTGCCTTAAGTTGTTTAGCAAAATTTTTCTTACGTCCCTAAAGCTAATACCAATTATATGCGGAACATATTTCTATAACGTGCATTTACAAAATTTACGCATATACTGTAGATTTAGATATTTTCCACACCAGCACTGTGACAGTAAGAAAATAATTTACAAATTTACATTTCCGCCAATAATTTCTACCTTAACATTAGTGATATAATTATTAAATTTTCACCTAAGTTCTTTTAGTTCTGTATGTTATTCTTCTACAGATGAAGATTTGTAAATGGCATTCTGTATTCCTACTTAATATTATATTGTATGTATTAGTCTGTTAATCTTCCGAAGGAAAGAATATTTAAAAAAAGAGTGGGCATTATATTAAAACTAAGGAAAAAGGCGATGAGTTTTCTGGAAAAAAAACCCTTACTTTTACTTGATTTATCTTACATTTACGGGTAGAAATGGGATAGTTCAAGATCATATCCGCGACTTATTAAACAACATGAAGACATGAAGGGTTTGCGATTGCAAAAAAATGGTGCTGTGTTTTTTTTATTACTTTTCAGAAATTTACACACCACACTGCATTACGCTTTCTCTGCTTTTATCTTGGATTAAATGGGGAGTCATTTATAAATAAATTATTTCATGAAATATGAAATTACCATATCATTAATAACAATGCGGGAAAAAATCGTGAAAAAAACCCACATTGCTGAGTTATACTCATTATTGTGACAGTGTATTCGCAAAAAACGGCGATACGCAGGCACCCTATGACGTTCATATACTGCCCAAGTAAAAACGTAAGTAATTTTACGAGTTCTTCAAAAGTTAGTAACTTTGCCATCTCTAATGAAATATAAGGCATGAACTTGGTGTTGAGTTTTACATTAAATTTACATTATTATTTAAATATAAACAAACTACGTATATAAAGCATCATAGAAAATTAGTTACTAAAAAAAATACTAACCTGAGGTACACTCAAGAATAAACTTAAAACCCAAGCTATAATGACTAGTCTCCCACTCCTCGCTGCAGTTCCCATGCTCTTCATGGGGTATTTTACTGCTAACCACCGATCAACACCAATTAACACTGATACAAAGGTACTTAAATATAGCGAAAACATTTGCACAAACTTGAATACTTTACACATAACATTTCCCGCGTACCACTGCACAGAAAAAGACCACGCTGCTTCTCCAGCAATACAGAATATTGTCACTAGTAAATCTGCTACACTTAATTGGAATATAAGGCTATAGATAGCGGTCCATGAGGGCCTTGTCCTTCCTCTACATCGTCTTCTCTTTAAACTTATAATAGTAGCTACATTGCCAACAAAAGATAACACGGCAATTCCTAATAAAATACTAGCTCTTATAATAGTGTTTCGGGTTAGCACTGGAGCATGTTCTACACAAGTTATGCTACTTCCGTTATAAACGTATAGTGGTTTTTGAAAATCGCCTTTGGTACTGTTTATTATATGCGCTTCAATGCATTTTTCAATTGGCCATACTTCAAAGCCGTATAAATGTTGGGTAAAAATATAGTCGTTTGAATTCGCTACATCAAATGATGTGGTTTTGTTCACGTTGACATCCATGTTTGGACATACGGTCTTCTTTTAGATCTGAAACAAAGAAAAAATTTATAAGTGTTTCTGAAAAAAACATTATAAGTAAAAAAAAAAAGAGTCAAGTCGGCATTCACCATTTAGTGGCAATAGGCAGATTCACAAACTATATAGAGACACGGGACCCGAGGTTGTTTTTTTTAATAAATTTAAATTTCGTTCCCGGCACCCTGATGGGCTGATATGATGTTATGACTTTTGTTGTTAACCCTTAACCACCTAGCGTCGGTCACGGTGACTCTGAGCAATCTATTTTTTCAAATATTTCCGTTACTACGCGGGCCCCACGCCTGTGACTCTGTGTACCTTTTCCCTTCCCTCTTCAGTTTGCGCTCTGCGCTCGGCCAAGCAACACGTGCGCGCAGTGAAAAGAATCAGGTAAATATATATCGTATGCGGTCCTGGTGACCGACGTTAGGTTGTTAGGTTTCTTTTAGTGTTAACATTTTCTTATCGTTTTTAGGTTCAGCATGTCTCAACGTGATCGAAATATCTGTAGATGGTTAGAAAAGAGTGACTCAGATGCTGAGGATCAAAGGGACGAGCCGGAATTGCCAAATGAAGACTGCAGTGACGTAGAAGATGTACCTTTAGACCACTTGATTGAAAGTGAGTGTCAATCATACTCTGAAGTTGATGTTGACGAGTTATGTGAAAATAATGATAATGATGATGGTGATGTGCCAGTTGATGATCAATCTTGAGATGACGATGTTCCATTGGCAAGATACCGGAACTATTTCGGAAAAAATCGGTTCCGTTGGTCGAGCCAACCTCCAGCGACAAATTGTAAATGTTAGGGGGCTGTAATTTTGTAATGATTGTGATTTGATTGTGCCAATGATAGTTTTATATAAGAGGTTATATACTTAAGTTACTAAAATAATTAAAAAAATATTGATCTCATTAATTGTTATTGCTTAGCTCTCAGTTTAATAAAAAACCTATAATTTGTTGAAATATTTGTAACTGAACTTTGATTAATAATAATAAAAAGAAAAAATTTTTTTTTAAGAATTTATTAAAACAATTTGAAATAAAAACAACTAAAGAACTTAATGTGGTTTAATTTTTTGCCAATTTATGACTTTTTAACCTTGTTATTAGTACTTAAACCCAAGCGGTCACCATGACCGACGTTAGGTGGATGTGTTACTGGAATACACGTTAGGTGGCTAAGGGTTAATACATTTGCTTTGCATGGGTGTACGTAAGAGGCGACTAACGGTATTGGGGCTTTTAAGGGATTTTTGGGCGATGCGGAGGGAGACCCATCACCAAAAACCTTTAATTTACCATCTTTTCCCCACTTACTTTCCAAAAGTGGCTGAGGAATTTCTAATTCCTTTGCTCTGGCTACCCCATCTAGGGATTTATAGCCGTGAGTATATGTATGTATGTATGTATGTACATTTGCTTTGCTAAGTTAGCGCCATGGAGGTACTAACTACACAAGAGAGCGCTGTCACAAAAATATAGAAGTAATGCAATTTATTGCCTTGTAATAAAGCTTTTAATCTTTTGAACACTGTCAAGCAGAGAAACGTCCTAGAACGAGAGCCCGAACTAGAGGAGTTGAAAGGAACGGAGGACGATGTAGAGGAAGGACAAGCCCTCATGGACCGCTATCTATAGCCTTATGTATCTTATTACGGATCTAAAATAGGTTATTCACAAAAATATTAAATTTCAACTGCTTTAGAGTAATTAATTAATGGACTAGGGATGTTTTGCCTCAAAATATATATTTTTAGTTAAAAGGTAATATTTATATATATATATATATACACGCACACATATATATATGTGTGCGTGTATATAAAATTCAATGCATCTCTTTTATACAAAATATCTTATTTCTTCTATCAAATATATGTGTCCCTCAACTTATTTATTATATTTTATAATCTTCATTATTCTGCTGTGTAGTGTCGGCTTAGAATAACACTACCCCATTTCTGCCGGTGGGTGTACATAAGAGGCGACTAACGGTATTGGGGCTTTTAAGGGATTTTTGGGTGATGCGGTTGGAGACCCATCACCAACAACCTTTATTATGCCATCTTTTCTCCACTCATCTTTCCAAAAGTGGCTGAGGAACTTCTAGTTCCTTAGCTCTGGCTACCCCTTCTAGGGATTTATAGCCGTGAGTATATGTATGTATGTATGTTCATTATAGCATGATATTCATATTGGTACGATTTGTTTATTTATTTTATATTTATTTAAGCTCATAAATGATTGCTCACTAAAATGTAATTTCTCATTATCAGATTTTAGTGTTCACGAAATTTTAGTGTTATTTTCTTCTTAACTTCCAGTAGCACAGTTATAACGGATAGCATAAGGTCCCCAGCAGTGTCCTGCGGATATTGTTGGGAACCTAGCTGAGGTACTTTGCCTTTTTGTTGCCATCTTTTGTCTTATTTTATTTGTAATGGTTTTATATGTTGTTATTGTGGTTTGGTAACAAATAAATATCTTTTATCTTATCTTTTGATATATATATATATATATTTATATATATATATATATAGATAGATATAATACATATCAGCCATCATTCTAAGTCTGTAATATTAATTTTGCTTACTTAAAATTACGCAACCCGTGCGAAGCTGGGCCGATCCACTAGTTAATAATAAAGATGATAATTAATTAATTATAAGAACCGTCTGTTACAACCGTCAAAACAGGAAAGTTAGCAATTCGGGCTAAAAATCTTCATAATAGGCTAATAATAGCCTTCAATCAAATCAATATTCATAAAAGCATATATTCCACAAAATATATAATTATATTCTTTTTCAAAACATCATTGCGATGTCACAAATATTGAAGCGAATAATAAATTTCAGATTGAAGATCTGTCAATCACAGCAAGCGTATTTTCCATTACAGAACCATTGATTACTCAACCATTTTTAGAAATATAAAGAAAAAAACTGGTGAGTGATTCCTCCATCATAAATTCGTAGAACCAAATACAGTTTCAGGATAATAAATATTCGGAGTAACAGTAGTTCCTGAATAGCGATATTGCAGTACTTATTAAAAACAAAATTGTGATGAACACATCACAGTACTATGGATAAGATTTTTATGTTCTTGCTTTTTTCCTTTTTTAGACAGAGACTATCGAACGCATCTTTGCAAGATCCTGACAAATCTTTTTCCTTCTCTCACTTTCATTATATTTCTCATACATGCACTTTTATTCTTTTCCCTTCGGACGTTCCCCTTTGCAGGAACGTTTTTAATCTGGCAAGATGTTTAAAAAACAATACCATTCACATTGGCTAAATATATCTCTTTCGCCACTTCACTTTCATCTATACTCTCTTTGTACCAAAACCATCATTCCTTTTTCTATCTTGCACATCTCTCTCTCGTCTTTCACACTTAGACGTTCAGTATCACACATTTTTTCAATATGTCGCACAACTTTACATTGCATATACTTCTGAGAGATCTCATTTCGACTGCATTCACATTACTTGCATGCTTCTTTCACCATGCCCAACATTTACTACCACACATCAGCGTAAGAACCAGAACTTTTACATTCTTATCATCAGTTGATTTGTTTATATTTTAAGTAAATTAGTAAAATTGTAATTATTAGGCTTTGCATTATGTTGTTGATGATGTTATGTTAATGCATTAGGTTGATAAAAAATCTTAATATTTTTTAACTGGACATTATTCAACCACAATTTATACATTTCAATTACTAAATTTACTTCAACTACTGAATATAGACATTCCCTAGGGATCTCTAACAACTTGTAGTGGCGTACCCACATAAATTAATCTTTGTTAACTTTGACTACGCTTTCAGTGCATCAATAAGAATGCTAACTCACATTGAGTTATCTTATATGTAGTTGTTTTGCTGAATATTTTACACTGACAGTTTATACAGTATAGGAAAAATTTAAACTGTAAGGGGGAACGAAAACATTGTCAGGATCATCAAAAGTACATACCCTACTCTTTGCCTACCCATCACAAAATATTGGCGTGCAAATAACAAACAAAAAAGTTTTCTCCACTTACAAAAGTGTTTACTGTGTGTGTAGATTTTGTAAAAGTTCGTAATTTTCTTAAGAATCTGATAACAGTGTGATGATCTCTTTTTAAACATTTAAAAATCAAAATGAAATCGTTCTTACGAAAGCGAAAGTCCGTAGAGAAGATTAAAAAAAGAGCATGTATGAGAAGAATGACGAATATGACAGAAACAAGAGAGATTTGTCAGTACCGTACAACCACAATGTCTCTGCCCACGCCAATGGGAACAAGGGGCGTGAGTATAAGTAAGTAAGATCTCATATTACAATTATATTATACAGAGAACATCTATTGTGGATAGTCGTCACTAAATCATTCCGAACATAAAAGTTATTTTGAGTAAAACTCGCACACAACCTACTAATCACATTTACAAACTTACAACTCAGGAGGTTTAGCGCTATTTTATCGTCACGATATCGGTTAAAATGAGATGGCAGTATACGAAACTAAGTAAGTGCGTAAGAGATGGCTGCTTTATTCCACGCGATAACTAGTTTAAACACCGCTCGTACTAGCACTTCTGACAGTATACGATACTATGTAAGTGCGAAAGAGATAGCTGTTTTGTACTACTTGATATATAATTAAAAGGTCGCTCGTGCTAGCCATGCTGTCTGAGGTGCAAACATAACTCCTATCTTACTTGGTACCGCTTAACAGCTTAAGAACAATAAATTCTATGAATATTTTACCACATCATAAATTGAACAGCTGTAATCGTTCATATTATTTTTTGATAGAGTAATTTTGGTTTTGAAATGTGAAAGAACGTTCATATAGCAAATACAAATATAATTATGGCCATATATCCTAAAAAGGGGCAGCCAGAGCTTCAAGCCACATTGGGACGTTGATAAGAATCTAAAGAGACAATATTGTAGAAATAAAATATCGTTGAGGATTGGTCTCCAACCGCATCCTTTATAACCACATAAAAAAGCACGGTTCCCTTAGTCGCCTCGTACGAAACCTATCGGTAGGAAGGGGTAGTGAACTTCTAATCCGTGGCACAACACATGCATATGCTCACGGTTCGTAGCCAGAGCTCCCGAATAAAAAAACTTCGCCTTGGCTTCTTTTAAAAATCTAATGGAAAACGGATTGTAAAATAAATATTGTTTGTAAGGTCTACCCCATCGCCCAAAATACGTTGAAAAGCGCCAACCACTTTAGTCCCTTCTAACAAACACCCACTTCGCTACGTTAAAATGTGCACTGCTGGCTGATTTGTAAGAGTATTATGTATTAGTCAATAACTGACTTAGTTTCATTGATTTCAAATGTATGTCTTATAAAAGCAGATCATGAATCATACGAATATCCTCCTTATTTTTCTATCTGAAACTATACTTTAGGTGCTGATACAAAATTTTAAAAGACAGTTTTTTTTGTTTGCCTGAACATAGATACAAAAAGGTTTTCCATGTAAACCAAGCCCAAGTTTACTCAGTCAGCTTTATTTCAAAAGAATAAATAAAATTGAATTGCTTTGTTTCTTGTACTTGTTAGGTTTGTTTTATGAAGTCACAATAACTTTCTAGGAAAGCTTTTGTATCATACAGTTTAACTTTGTTCTATATAATTTTTCACATATCATAGTTTCAAAGTTTAATGAAACAAGGAAAAGGAAAAGACGCCTGCTATCTTTCCACGTATTGTATGGCGAGCAGTATAACGTGATGTATTTTAACATTAACATGCAAGGAAAGCCTTTGTATCATATAATATTGTAGTATTACACATTTGCCGTGTAGTGTCGGCTTAGAATAACACTACCCCGTTTCTTCCGGTGGGTGTACGTAAAAGGCTACTAACGGTATTGGGGCCTTTAAGGGATTTTTGGGCGATGAGGTTAGAGACCCATCACCAACAACCTTTATTCTACCATCGTTCCCCACGCAACTTCCAAAAGTGGCTGAGGAATTTCTGATTCCCTAGCTCTGGCTACCCCTTTAAGTGATTCATAGCCGTGAGTATATGTATGTATTACACATTTTAATGAAACTAAAAATAAGAAGAATACTTAGTGACTGTTCACACGTATAGAATGGCGGTTAGCGTACGACTGTATCCATGTAGTTTCAAGCATGGCAGCGGAATTGATCCGGCAGGTTCATTTGCCACTGAATGGCCGGTGGCGCCAGCTATCCGGAAAAGACACAGAATTCACACACATTAGTGAAGGCACCGTATTGTCGTGGTTGTTATTATACTCTCTACCATTCTTTATGAAAGCACTGACACTGACAAGTGTGGATACTCGTATTATATATAAAAAAATAGAACAGAAAATACGGCGTGTCTGATTAAACATATATTATTCCTATTTGCTTAATATTTCTTAAATCACAGTTATTTGTTTTTGTAATACAATTGTGATATACAAAAAAGAGCAATATGTTTATATACCGATCATTAAAATATAACCAGCGTTCTGAAATACATTTAAATTCTAGTCTCTATTTTTATAGCCTAGTAGACGCTGACTCGGCATTTGTACTCTTAATTATAAGCTGTAATGTGTGCTGAATTTCAACTTTTGCCTTAATTAACTTATATTCTAGACTATTAATCCCAAAATAAGGCGCTTTAGCAGTTTAGCAAGTTGAATGGAAAAAAATATATTATAAAATAACGGATAGTGATGGTTCTTTATTCAGATCGCCTAAAAATACTTTAAACCCACCAAATCCTAAGTTGCCTCAGGGGAACATTAACATTATTATAAACCAACACAAAACAGCGAGCTATAAAAAATAATAGTACAAAATACGAACACTCTAAATAGAAATAGTCGTATGTTACAGTAGCTGTACATCTAATGTATAAAATTCACGTGTTACAGTTTTTGTCACGAAACGAAACGAAACGACTTAACCGAATTTAATTAAATTTTGCATACGAATTTGATTGGTCTGGGAATAGGTTTATATCTAATTTTTTTTATACTCCTTAGTGTTATCTACATATTAAAAAAAGATCGCTGAATGTGTTGCTAAGCGCAAAACTAGAAATCGACTAGACCGTTACCACCGATTCTTTTTGTAAAGTTATAATTAAAATTTGGAGGTTCTTAGCTATAGACAAAGTCGAAAGTTACAAAGAATATTAAAAAAATGTGAGAGACCCTCAGTGGATATGTTGAATGAGGCTGCTTGATGAAGTCAATCAAGTTTTTTTTACAGACCAGAGGATATATTTAAGTTTTATATAGAATATGTGTATGCCATCATAACATTTTAGTTGAACCAATTACTTAGTATGCTTCTGAAGTAAACTTGTTATTTTTCTTTTTTTATGTTATTTACTTAACTTACTTTACAGCCGGGTTCTTTTAATTAATGAACTCATCTTTTATATTTGTTTCTCATCCACCGTCGTTCTCTATAAGCATTACCATCACCAATGGCGCCATATATCTACCAATTTAAACTTTTGTACCTTACATCATTTTATTTTGCCTGAGTCCATGTTTCTTTTACAACATCTAACATTTAATGCCCTATAAATAAAAAGGACTAGGACGTAATTGTGCATTGCCATATGGCATTGTCCATATGGACACTAATGGATTTTTGATTAAACATTATCTTCCCAGCGGCCGTGATAGTTCAACATGTATAACGACCGCCTGTCAGTACAGACGGGCGTGATTTAAAATCCCGGGTTGGGCCGACACCAATTAGACTTTTGAAAGTCATATGTGTGATTTGTTGAACTCCTACAGTTTTACTTAGTCATGTGACATTGTATTAATACCAACAGAGCAAACTGTCCAAGGAAAACGTGGGTACTCTGAACACGAGGTGACGATTGTCACGTGATGTTCAGAAGTATTAGTACCTCTACCAAACCCTTCAGGGATATACGACGTGAACGTTTGTGTTGAGTTGAGTTTAGTATTATCTTTCCAAAATTATTAAAATTTTATTATATGTTCAATTATTATAAAATTGGATATATATTTCCATTATAAAATAAAGATACCAAAAATCGGGATAAAATGTAAATCAGAAGTAAAGGCAAATCTAACTTATTTTTGATAAAAATAACACTGAGTTGTACGAGCAAGATTCTCTTCAAAACCAATCCCTTGACAAATAAATTATATTATTATTCTAAAAAACTGCTTAAGAGTTCAAAAAGATAAAATTCTTATTTTCTGTTTGTTGTTCATTTAAATTAAAGATTTCTATTTGAATAGGCATGCTATGTTCAGTGTCCTTTATTACCATAACAAAATGGTACATTGACTTTTGTTGAAGTGTTTGATTTCGATGTCTATTTTTAGTACGATTTAAAAGTACCAAAACGAAAGTTATTATAAAATTAATGTGAAACTTTGTACAAAACTTTTCCAAGCTGATAAAACGAATAAATTAAAAAAAACCAAGCTTGTTAGTCTGAAGAGCAATACCTCACATGTAAGAGCCGTATGAGTTAATAAAACTTACTCTTCTAGTTTATTAATGATGAAGAAAAGCGCTGCGAGAAAAACCTTCTCGGATTTTTTTACTTTATATAATATAGTAAGATATCTGACAATATATTTTGGGTTTAATTGTGGGTATCAATAGGATAGTATTAGGTTTTTTACTTTGTGCAAATTATAATGAAGTTATCTATCAAACAGGTAGTAAACGTATACGCTTTCCAGCAGGAGAGCTGGCATGAGCGTTATTTTATCGTTACTCTTTAGGTTAGAATGAGATAAAAGTATACGATACCATGTAAGTGCGAAAGAGATGGCAGTTTTATACCACGCGTTATCTAGTTAAAAGATCGCTCGTGCTAGTCATGAAAAGAAATATGTGTACCTGATTCAAACACAATCGGAAACGAAAAATTTAAAATAGAACTGACTTATGCATTTATCCAATTGTTGACTCATGACTTTGTAATGTGTTGTTTGGTGATGGGACTGGAGATCTGTCTCCAAGCATCATTTACTTTACTATCTTTTATTTTCCAGTCATTTTCCTAATATGGCCTAGTGTCCAATTCTGGCTACTTCTTTTCGGGGCTTAGAGCCTTGAATATAGGTTGACATGTGGTATATAAGAACTAATCGTAACGTATGTCTCAAATTGATGATTTTCGTGTAACAAAACAGTTGAGATAGTCGTAGGGTTCAATGACTACTAAGTATTGTTTACGTGTCCCCTGCGTAGAATAATGAGGGTTAAAAAAGTGCTGAGATATTCGTTCGTGAAGTTCAAGCATACGTTTTATTTTAAGGAGATTTTATATTAAGCGTTTTTGTTTGTTTTACTAACAATACCAGCGTGTGTAGATATGATTTGAATATTTAATTCAACAACCTTCTTTTACATATACTCACGGCTATAAATCTTTGAATGAGTTAGCACGAACTTTAGAATCAGAGAATTCTTCAGCCACTTTTGGAAGTTTAGTGGGGAAATACTGTAAAATAATCGCCCAAAAAGCTCTTAAAAAGGCCTTGATACCCTAAGTCGTCACTTTAGATCACCCCTGAGAGGAAATAGGATAGGGTTATTCTAAGCCGACACTACACAGCAACTTTTTATTCAGCTTCTTTTAACTATGAAGAAACACGTCATGAAAAACCGGCTACTCTATTTAAAGACTTTATTTCTTGTTTCACAAATTTAGTTTCTTAAGCAAATTTGATACTTTGTCACGGCGTCGAATGCACGAAGCAGATCCTGAATAGAGCCTCTAATTACTGTGTTTTTATGACACTCTTGCTATCGGTATGAAGCACATCATCTAAAAGTCTGAAAAACAGTGTGGATTTATACATTCACATACCCACGGCTATAAATCCCTAGAAGGGGTAGCCAGAGCTAAGGAATTAAAAATTCTTCAGCCACTTTTGTAAGTTCAGTGTGGAAAAGATGGTAAAATAAAGGTTGTTGGTGATGGGTCTCCAACCGCATCGCCCAAAAATCCCTTAAAAAGCCCCAAGTCCGTTAGTCGCCTCTTACGTACACCCACCGGAAGAAATGGGGTAGTGCTATTCTAAGCCGACACTACACAGCATATATAATATATAATATAAAACCAAAAAAATATGTTAGGTGACACTAAGCGGCGCAGTACGTTTACTTACTATGAAATTAAATTCAAATAGCACCATTTTCCACCTTACGAGTATTAGAAAGTGAATCTCAAGTTATTTATTACGACGTCTCAGTTCGCATCGATTGCCGAAATGGCTCCGACATATGAGTTCATTCTCGAGATTTATGGAACGCTGGTTGAAAATAGATTTTGAAAGTCTATCCATGATAGCATAAGTTCTTATATGATTACCCTAGTTTAGTTGTTATAGTATGTTACCCCGATACCCTTAGTCGCCTCTTGCGATCACCCATGAAAATAAATGAGGTAGTGCTATATAAGTGTCAGCACACTATGTTGCAAAATAAGATCACTTGCTTATATCATCCTACATTCTTGAAAGACATACCATTAATAGTCCACTGATTTGAATCTGATTTGGATTTTCCAGATTTTTTGAGAATAAAAGAAAGGGCTTGTTGTTGTCACGTGACAGTATTTTGCAATTTAAAGCTAATGTTTTAAGCAGTTTATATGTAACATTACTATAACATTTTATTGTTGAATTAAAATTTGTTGAATAGCTGTGCAGTGACGGCTTAGAATAGCACTACCCCAATTCTTCCGGTGGGTGAACGTAAGAGGCGACTAACGGTATTGGGGCTGTTAAGGGATTTTTGGGCGATGCGGTTGGAGACCCATTACCAACAACCTTTATTTTACCGTCTTTTTCCACTCAACTTTCCAAAAGTGCCTGAAGAATTTCTCATTCCTCAGCTCTGGCTACCCCTTCTAGGAATTTATAGCCGTGAGTATATGTATGATGTAGTATGTATGTAAAATCTAAAATATTCTTCTTTCTTTTATCTCCTACCTCTTAAATACCAAAAACGGATTTAAAAAAAAAACAACAACTGCAAATATAATAGCATAACTAGTGGGTAACCCTGGAGAAAGGAGAGAGTGAACAAAGGAGAAAGTGTTTTGATACAAAAACTTATTATTTTTTATTCTGACTAAAATTCTGAAGTGTAGTGTCGGCTAAGAATGTTGCTGCGCTGCCCCTTTCTACCCACGGGTGAGGTAAGAGGCGACTAAGGGAATTGGGGCTTTTTGTTGGATTTTTGGGCGATGCGGTTGGAGACTCATCACCGAAAACCTTTATTTTACGATCTTTACCCCACTCAACTTCCAAAAGTGGCTGAGGAATTTATAATTCCTTAGCTCTGGCTACCCCTTCTAGGGAATTATAGCTGTGAGTATATGTATGTACTAAGGGACAAGGTATTTTTTTATGTTCTGGCTTTCGTATTCTTGCCAAGAGCAAAAATATATTTTTAGACGACTACTGTATTTTATCACAATATTAATTAACATTTTGAGCAGTAAACACGTAGATAAAACGTGTTCTGAATATATTGTAAAATATATATATATGTAAAACTAGCTGACCCCACAGACTTCGTACTGTTAAAAGTGTAGACTTTCACGTCGTCAAACTGAAATATTTAACTGACCTGTTGAGGGTCTCTGTCATGCGATGAGAAAAAAGGTGTTTTTCATAGTGTCCTCACAATTTTTTCACTTTATAAATTTTAAGTTTTTAAGTATAGTAGTTTCGGCTGAGCATTGATTCTTAGTCTGTTTAACCATTTTTTAAGAAAATTTATTGGTCTCTTAATTTTTCTGGGATAAAAAGTGTCCTATTGTGTTAATTGGGATCATTATCTGGCTTCCTGTAAATTTTATTTTAAATTTGTTCTGTGAATTAGTCTTTATTTAGCTACAAACATACAAACATTTAAACTTTCACATTTATAATATTAATAGGATAAGGCTTAAACATAAGCTTCTCGCGCAGGTGACCTCGCTCGCCGGCCAGCGCAGCGTCTTGTCTTGCGCTTCATGCACGCGTGTAAATTTTGTTACGGAGTAATTTAAAAATTGTATTATCTTCTAAGATGTTTATTTAAATTAAGTGATGTCAAGGACAATTTTGTTCTCAATTAAATACTCTCAATCAACAACATATTTATTTGGATAAAGATCATTATTATGTTGATAAAACATTATGGCAATTATGCATTAAATTCGACCAAATTTATTTACCATAAAAATAATTATAGTAAGTGAAACTTAAAAGTTAGACATATACTGTCGCGGGCATTTTTTCAGATCATTTAAAGAGAAATAATTTTTTAGCACATATTTTTTTGGTAACTTAAACCGTTTACGCCGCGCACACAACGGAAGTATTAGTATGAATAATTATCCCCGTTTTTGCAACATTATTCGCTGATAGTTTGCTCCTGTTGGTCGCAGCGTGATGATATATAGCCGAAAACCTTCCTCAATAAATGGACTATCCAACACAAAAATAATTTTTCAATTTGATTGGGTAGTTTCTGAGATCCTAGCGTTCAAACAAACAAACTCTTCAGCCTTATAATATTAGTATAGATGTAAATGTGAATGTAAAGAAGAAAGTTATTTTTTGTTTAATATTTTGCATAGCTGAGTAGTGAAAAATTTAATATTGCATTTGACATATATACATATATATATATGTCAAATGCATATATATATAGCTAGCAAGTACAAGCGACCATATAACCAGATATGGTTTGGTATAAAACAGTTATCTCTTACACTGCGTAACTGTAATTAGTATCGTATACTGTCACCTCATTAATTTTGTAATTGAGTTGTATGTATGTTAATATATTTCTTTATCACTTTTATTACAAAAAAAAATAAAATTGCGGCTTATATTTTGGCTATGTAATCATATATTAACTAAAAGAAAAAGAAAAAAAGAAAAGATTTTTTTTATTTAGCACACATATACAATATTCAATGACATAATTTAAAGAAATGGTTTCGCTAAATTGAGCCCACAATCAGTAATTTCGGATTTGTGTTATAGTATACACAAAATCAGAACTGGTGGCATAACATAATATAATGATCATCACGTATCTTTTTTGTGAAGTAATTAAGATTTGATGAGAGTTTCGTTAATCATGTATTTTTTAAGAAATACACACGTGTTAATAAGACTAAATGATCAAATGAATTAACATGTAAATATACCTAACAGACATAAAAATATTATGCCATTTGTGATTGGCGATTTATCGCAGATTAAAGACTTTATCTTATTTCACTTTTTTACGTTTTGCTACAATGAAACTTGGTTGAGTATTCAATTCCAACGAATGGAATAAACCTTCGGATAGTTTTTCGTAAATAGTTTTGTTTTATTTAAGGTTACATCCACTATGTAACTTCAAATAAAACAAACTTTTTCTTTATTTAATTAAGTTTATAGGTTGTTTTAACCCATTAGTGGTTTCAACATTCAATATTTTTTCTTTATATTCTTGCCTCTTATGTTATGTTAGTAAGAAAATATTGGGTGTGTAATGTGGTTTCTATTTATTGCTATAGATAAATACATTGTTTGTAAATACACAAGCTTAAATTCAATACATGTACAGGGTATGAGAACTGTTATTACATTACGTATAAAACCTTTTCGTAAGCTTCATATGTAGCCTACAATTATATAACTATAAAGATGATCCTTAAAAAACTTTACGATCCAAGAGCTATTATAATAGCATTTCGCGTGTGTTAAATAGTCTCAATCTATTTCTGTTTTTATTAAAAACATTATCAAACATAAGTTATGTATAGTCAGCCGAAAATAGCACCAGTCGATTTCATCCCGCGGTTGTCCTAAGAGGTGATTTTTATGACACTCACAAGGAGAAATGGGTAAATGCTATTTATAAGCCAACACAAAACAGCTATTAATTATAGTAAACAGTACAGCTCAAATAAGCTCATGAAAGCAAAGCGATCCAGTTAAAACTAGTTTCATGTTTCACTGAAATACCTTTCTAAACCAAAGGTTGAATCAGGACAAATTATGCAAAGCTTCTTAAGTATTTACGCAATTTTGCAGAATCCCAGATTATTTAAGAGCAATGACGAATTAAGGTGGTATTTGACGCTTATCGCCGCAAGATTTTTGAGAAAAAGACGTCTTGAGTTTTTGAGCTGAGTGGTGCCGGCTCAGAAAAACACTACTCCATTTCTTCCCGTGGGTGTTTGTAAGAGGTCTCTAAGAGTATTGGGGCTTTTTAAGCAATTTTTTGGCGATGCCGATCACCAAAATAAATCATGTAAATATTCTCCCCTAAAAACTGCCAAAAGTGGCTGAATGATTTCCTATTCAAAAGCTCTGGCTACCCTTTTTGGAGATTTATAGCCGTGAATATAGAATGTATAGAATTAGGAATTTGTGGAACAATCAATTGGTGTAAGAAATGCGTGAAAATATTTTAAAATATACCTAGAATTCAAGATATAGTTTTACTTCTGTTCAGAGACAATATTATTACATAACATGAATATTCAAATAACATTCTCGTTTCACAAAGGTAGTCTCCTTTTCGACACATATATATTGGAATAACAGAAACAGTACTACTTTGCAACAACCTCATCCCTAAATAGTTTTACCACAGCATTAGTAAGAAGTTAAAACGATATAGTGCAAAAACAAAATACATACATATGCTCACGGCAGTAAATCCCTAAACGGGGTAGCCATAGCTTCAGAATAAGAAAATTCTTCAGCCAAGTTTAGAAGTTAAGTAAGGAAAAGATTGTAAAATAAATGATTATGGTGATGGGTCGTCAACCTCATCACCCAAAAATCACTGAAGAAGCACCAATACCCTTAGTCCCCTCTTGCGATCACCGATGGGAAGCAATTGTTCAGTGATATTCTAAGCCGACGCTTCACAGCACTATATATTTTTAAAACATTTTGTCCACCTTATAGCAAAAAAAATTATAGTTTACATTAGGTTTTTTTCTACCTCTTACTCATTGTTTTTTTCATTATTGTTCATATCATATTCTGTGCGAAATAGTTGTAATTTCAAATAATAACATTGTTCGTTGTCATATTAGTACGCCATCTAATCAATTTCTCTTTGTAACTTGGCACTAGCAATATCGATATGTTGCCAAAACCTTTTAATTGGGTACTAAATATAACTAATCTCAATTCGATTTCCCTGATAATTAGCTTTACTGCAATTGAGAAGGGCAACAGAACATTTGCGTTTTAGTATTGAAATCCCTATTAACTCTGTATTACTGAAAACTATTTTATAAGATATAAAAGCATATACTGAAACTCAAACGTCCACGTCGAATATCCCCAAAGAGATTGGCAGAAGTTGTAATACTTTTGAACATCACGTGAAATTGTCACCTGATGTTCAAAGTACTCATGTTTTGTTCGGACAGTGTACTCAAGTGATAGTGAGCAGGCCCAGTCCCACAAATCTGGGGTTTTAATTTACAACGAAATAAAATACTCTTAGTGGGATCTATGCTATTATTTAGAAAACCTTTTCTCACATCCATCAATCAACTATCGTTTTTAGTGTCGATTCAAAGTATTAGCCAAGCCCAGTGGAAATCCAACGACGTGCCGAATATGTGAGTATGTAGCCGCCACTTTATACTACCATGTTCTCAGATAATCATATTCTTAGATAATGTAAACTACAGTATATATTTATAAGTATATATGGCTTCGGATATAATATAATATAATACAATATATGCAGTAATATAATATATAATATATGGCTTAGAATAACACTACCATATTTCAGTGCCTCCAGTAAAAAAGGGATTAACTCGACTTAATCCCTTTTGTTTTTATTAAACCATCGTGATCAGCGCACCGAGTTACAAAACATATCAAAAGGACATAACTCTATCTGACCTCCTTCATGGATTTTTAAAACCATCTAAAGGCATAGTTGGAGCTATTATTGGGTTAAGAGTATTTATACTAGCAATTTTTCTGATTAAAATGGGATAAGTGGAGCTACATCGTTGCATTCCCATGTCATTTAGGATATTATTGTACTTAAACCTGAATAAAATGGTACAACTAGTATAGTTCCTAAATACTTCATATCATTTTGGGATCAGCATTTGTTACATCTTTGTTAACTTAACAAAATATAGACATAACATCATTTAGTTCCTTGCATTCAGTTACAATTGAACGTTGACAAGGGATTAAGTCGTCTCACGCCTTTGCATTGATGACTTTACCCAGGGATACCCGCGCTTATACCGAAAAGATATTGGTTGATTAGGTGAATCATAGATAGAAGTCGTTTAGTTCCACAGCTTTTTTGATAACACCAGAGGAACCAAAAGAAAGAAAAACTCGTGCGACCAATCAAGGAAGTTGCTCTTTCACGTATCATATTCATTGAGGTAAATATTTACATGAAATTGTATGTAAAAACTGCTTTTTTGTAATATAAGGTGACACTTTTGAGTTTGTTTCTCTACAAGCTACAAAAAAAGGATTATATAACTGGAACTATGCCAAGCCAAGCAGTACAAGGGGTATCACTGTTAAAAACAAATGGCCGGACGAAGATTTAGAAAAAGATCGTGAGCATATTTTGACATTTCCACAGTATGAAAGTCACTATGCTCGTAATAAAACATCAAAGAAATTTTTGTTAACTACTTTGAAAATGCATACTATCTATTCTTTGAATTGCAAAGAACGACCAAAGGAGGAACAAGTTTGTAAGACAATATACTCAAAAATATTTCACAGCTTAAATCTATCATTTAAGCCCCCGATGGTGGATACATGTACAAAGTGTGACATTCTACAAGCAAATATTCAGTATACTACTTCAGCTGAAGAAAAAACAGATCTAGTAAACCGTCTCAATGAACCTCAAGCTGATTCTACAGAGCTTACCAGCAGGAAAGCAATGATAAAAATATTGACATTGGAGGATGACTAGTGGTGTTCACTTTTGATATTAAACAATGTCTTCCCACTCCCATACTGTCGTCAAGTCGCTATTTTACAAAAGAAGTACCTATAATTTAACCATTCACAACTTTAAAACTAATCAAGCTACTGGCTACTAATAGTACGAAGCATCAGGTAAACGCGGTGGATATCAAATTGCTTCCTGCCTCTATGATTACATCAAAAAGTTACCAGTTCATATCACAAAAATCATATTATACTCTGGCACACGTGGGGGTCGAAATAAGAACTCATATGTCACTGCCATGTTCTTGGCGCTTATGAAAGAATGCCCTCACTTCATCATCATGAAATACATCATCATCATCATCAGTCAATAGACGACCACTGCTGGACATAGGCTTTCCCCAAAGACCTCCTCCTCTCTACAACGAACGGTCCTGTGTTGCCCCTATCCATCGGCTTCTCGCGACTTTGACCAAGCCATCGGTCCACCTTGTGGGAGGCTTACCCACACTGCTTCTTCCGGTACGTGGCCGCTACTCCAGAACCTTCGAGCCCCAAAGACTGTAGGTTCTGCGTGCAATGTGCCCTGCCCATTGTTACTTAAGTTTTGCAACTCTTCGCGCTATGTGATAGCGCATTGAAGATATGGCGCAGCTTCCCGAACGCAGCCCAATCGAGCTGGATTCGACAGTTGACCTCATTTTCGAAGTTGGCTCTACCTAACCGAATGGTTTGTCCCAGGTCCAAGCTCGACAATAATAGGTATAACATGGTTATTCGACATGACTTTCGTTTGATCCATGTTAATTTTAAGACCAACTCTCTCAGATAATCTATTGGGGTCCTTCAGCATTTTACATAAATCTTCAGTGGATTGAGTCAAAACTGCAATATCGTCCTCTACTAACATTACATTCGACATCAGCTCTATAGAGCCTAGAGATATACCTTTCACCAATTACTTATCATCCATCCTCTCGATGTGCCTAACCATCTCAACATTCCTTTTTCTTTTTTCCTTACAATATAATCTTTTACACCACACCTTTCACGAATCACGTCATTCCTCACACGATCATATAACCTCACATTACAAACTTTTCTGAGGGACCTCATTTCTACTGCATTTACTTGCTCTGTAAGTATAAGACGGCCACGGAGGACACACTTGGACCAAATTGAGAGTGTGCTCAAAAAGGCAGGCGACCGAAGTATGAAGAATAACGGAGCATGTCTGAAAAAATGATGGATGTAGACGAAGCAAGAGAGGTGTGCCAGGATCATACGAAGTGGCGATCGATAGTCTCTGCCTACCCCAAAGAGAATTCACGGTGTGAGTATATGTATCTATGTACAATATAGTCAGCAAATCGAAGATGCATGATGTACTCGCCGATTATGTTGATACCGAGCCCTTTCCAGTCCAGAAGCTTAAACACATATCCAATGCCGCAATGAACAGTTTTCGGAGAAATTACTTTCCCCTGTCTCGCTTCTCGCTGCAACTGGATTGGATTCGTGTTCTGGTCCTGGAGTGGGACCGACATAGTGGCGTTTCAATACAAACACTTTCACACCTCGATATATCTGCAAAGTATAGTCCATCGTTCCATCGAATCAAAGGCTATTTCATAGTCCACGAGCTCTAGGCACAGTGGCAGATTAAACTCCTCGGTCTCCTGGGGATGGTGTCTGAATGTGGGCTATGGTACCAAAGCCTTTTCGGAAACCGGCTCATTAGGCAGGCTGGAAGTCATCAAATCTACGAGACACACGATTCGTGATGACTCTGGAAAACATGTACTGGCCGGACGTGCGGTGGTTTAGGTATACACGAAATAATGATTTGTGATGAAACATAAAACCAACCTGAACTGTGGTTATATTATGACTATAAAAAATCACATTTTAACGGAGTACTGGCTGAACGAAACTTCCCAACAGCAATGTAATTACTCTATAAGTAAATCCTTCCATGTGTGAAGATTTCTTGCAAAACTTTTCTTTTTTATGAATACTTTAGTTCCAAAAGCTCTGGCTACCCCTTTTAGGGATTTTTAGCCCTAAGTATATGTATGTATGTTATTTAGTTATATATTTAATTACAACATATGCGATTGGGTTTTAGTTTTAAGTTTCAATTTACCAGGCAGATAAGTAATATGCGCACCATGACTGTAACAAAATAAATTTCATACATATTTAGGCATGAGTAAGCTCTTTGGTGCCACTGAAACACATAATTTGTGAAAAAAAATAAAGAAATAAACAATATTATTCCCTTTTGGACCATACATAAATGAAGTATAATAGCATTTATGTCTTTAGGAAGAAAAAAATATATATTTTAACTGCAGCTATGCCATAATTATGTGGTTAACAAGAAACTATGAAAAAATATATTATTCATGCATGATACATAAACATGGTGTATATCATTTGATAGGTATTAAATGCATCTATAATACTGCATTAACATTTAACTGAAATAAATTTAAGTTTTGTTCAAAAAAACAAAAGTTTAGTTTTTTGGCTCTCCTGAAAAGTGCCGATTTTCAACTAATCCCTTTTTTACTGGAGGCACTGATTTCTTCCCATGATGGGTAAAAATCACTGAAAAAGCCCTATACCCTAATCTACCAGGGTATCGGGGCTTTTTTAGTGATTGATAGGCGATGCGGTTTGAGATCCATCACCAAAAACGTTATACTTTCAAAAGTGGCTGAAGAATTTTCTTTTTCTGAAGCTCTGGCTACATTTTTTAGGAATTTACAGCCGCGAGTATATGTTTGTATAATGTATAGCTGTGATATGTGTGTGAATAGCGCGCAGCTTTGTTCGGCTCTGCTCACAGACCACCCCCAATAGACTCCGCATACATTAGAGATTTGTATGAATCCAAACTCACAACTCTTGGAGGAAAGCACGTGTGGAGGAAAAGGGAAGATCTTCCGCCAGGCGGTGGTATGCCTGGGGACCGCGGTCCAACTGTATTAAGTTGGAACTTGTATATATAGTAAATGTTTTAGAAACATCGATTGCGCGATGTACGATTTGTATGGCGAGTCTTGATGAAGAGTGTGACGTATGACTTCGTTGCGTGTTGCTGTGGAATGTGATTCTTCTTGCACTGTCAGCGTTTCTATGTAGTGCGCGTCATTGTGTACTGACAGCGCGTCGCTACATTACTCCCCCTCCAACAGGAAATTTTGACTCCATATCTTCGTGCCAGTGTATGTATGCTCGACGGCCATGTGTGCCGGAACCTCAATGCTGACTCCAACAGCCACGGTGTGGGTGCCCCGTTGCGTGTCCCATTGCTGCCGTGCTGCGAGTCGCGTCTCTTGAGCCGTGGATTCGAAGCGCTTTTTCTTGTCTGCTGTCCTTTTATATCCTTTTGCTGCTCGTACTTGTCTGGCCAATCCAAATGACTCCTTGTGCTAAGAAGGACGCCATCGTGTTCTGTAGTCGGGTCACCAATGTGGAGGAAAAGGGAAGATCTTCCGCCAGGCGGTGGTATGCCTGGGGACCGCGGTCCAACTGTACTAAGTTGGAAAAAGAGCTACCAGAAAAATGATAACTCAGAGGTACTTATGGTCAGGCATGAATAAAGACATCAATAACTGGTGTAAATTATGTATAGCCTGTCAGAAATCTAAGGTACAACGACATACAATATCACCTTTAGGCAATTTCATGCCCGCGCAGCGTTTCGAACACCTACATATGGACATTGTCGGACCATTACGCATTTCACAAGGAAAGAGATATATAATAACTATGATAGATCGATGTACGTCATGGCCCGAGGTATTCCCAGTAGAGGACATTACAGCAGAAACAGTGGCCAAAACACTATATGAGGGATGGATAACTCGTTTCGGATGTCCACTACGTGTTACCACCGATCAAGGCCGACAGTTTGAATCAAGAATATTCGAATCTCTTTCACAATTTCTAGGGGTACACAAAATTAGAACAACACCTTATCATCCACAATCAAACGGGATGATCGAGAGATTTCATAGAACATTAAAAGCGGCACTGATGACTAGAGAAGCTAAGGATAATTGGGTTAAGGAAATTCCCCCAGTTCTGCTGGGACTACGGAGTTGTTTACGAGAAGACACGGGATATAGTGCAGCAGAGTTAACATACGGAACACCTATAAGACTACCTGGAGGATTTTTTGAATCATCACCACATCAACTTTCTACTTACGAGGAGTTTGTAAAAAATATTCAGAAGGACATCACTCAGATGACATCAATACCTAAACGAAAAAAATATGATCAAGCAGTTTTTGTACACCCAGAGCTCAAAGAGTGCTCACATGTATTCGTGCGATGCGACAGACTTAGGAAAACTCTCACACCGCCCTACGAAGGACCATTCCCAGTGATAAGAAAAATGGATAAGACATACGTTATTAAAATAAAAGATAAGGAGACAACAATATCTATAGACAGATTAAAACCTGCATTTTTCATCAATAACGATTCAAACAACGTGCCAAGCACGACGAATAATTACAACCAAAATAGCACGTACATCACACAATCAGGGCGTAAGGTAAAAAAAACCGTAAGATATTGTAATCTGCTGACAACAAGAAGAAACAACCAGCATAGTTGCAACGGATAAATGTATTCAGCAATCCACACTAAGGTCAAGAGGGAAGCACTGACCTAATACACAACAGGCGTCAGCAAATCACCATAACAACAATCGTCAGCACATACATTCTTCGCGCCACAACAACATCAGCAAAAATCATATTACTTAAGAATGTCAAGTTCAATTCGTCATCGTAATATTGTACCATAACTATATTATTATAATATTATTTTCTTTCATTTTTTTTTAAAGGGGGGTGTATTGTTGCCACCCTTATCTTAGGACGATTCTTTCGTGCTGTATCTAGTATAAATATTATCTGTATCATTCATTACAGATAAATACGTGTTAGAAGATAAGATAAGTTATATGATAGATACGCACGTTTTACCTTAATATATAAGCTGTAACCTTTTATACAATAAATCAGACTATAACCATCTTTCGAGTCTCATTATTCTTTCCTGCCAAGACTCATTGGCAAACACGGGTAGCGGGGAACAACGCACAATGCCTGTGGTTGGCTCCTTCAAGGTCGCTCTATACTTGAACTCTTTAATAGTGATGGGACACATTTGAGAAATGGCATTGATAAATTAGTTCGTAGGGAAAAAATAATAGATTTTAACATTCATATTTTTATTGAAAAGAAAGAAAGAAATTCAAATACATATATATATATGGGCCGGTAAACAAAAACGGTGTCGTTGAAAGGATGAGTAGCTTCAATCCATTTGGCTTTCAACTCGGGTAATTTAGGTAAACTCAAATATAAACGAAGTTCTGTCAGAGCAAGATTTGTAATATTTTGATACTAGCTGGTATCTGCACTTTGGTCTGCGTCCTTTAGATATTAGGTTTGCAAAAAGATTAAATAAAACAAATAAATACGTATATACTTGTACTTCTATTTAAGAAATAATCTGTATAAAATGTCTTTACCTGTGATATACATTAAAGAGTTTTATATTCTATTCTTTATACAGACATATGATACACAGATTAAGTTATCCCCAAACTAAGTAAGACTTGTATTATGGGATACTAACTTTACGATATATTTAATATAATATAGTGCACATATGAACACTACCTAAGACTAAGAAACAATCATTTAAGCTTCGGACCGGATTGGCTTCTCAGTTTCCGTTCCTAACCATTCCGTTCTAAAAGTAACTCTGGACATCCTTGACGTTTTGCTAGTAAAAGACGTAATTACAATCAACGTAAAGAGTGAATGTGACGGAACTATGGTATTGACCAGTTTAAATTGATCTCTTGAATTGCAGTTTAATTATGATTTTATGCTTAGTGATGGAATGTAATACCGTCTTTTTGGTAGTTGTATTTTGTGGTTGATTCCTACACCACTTTATTGAACATGTAGGCATTTCAAAGCAATAGTATTGAATAAATCAGTATGTATAATTATTTTTGGTGTACGAACACTCAGTTCTTAGTTCTGGTCGCAACTGAAACAGTGCGTAGGTGAAATTTTATACGTCTACTCAAGTAGTCAAACGTGTTGCGGATATCGAGTGCCCTGTAGGCGGAATCTAATGGCTCTGCTGCATGTTGTAACGTTACGTGTCTTAAGTCTTAATCCCCTTATAGAAATAAGACCTAAGACACGAAACCCGGAGAGCAAAGAGACAAAACAAAGAAATAAATTACACCAGTTTATTAAAAATTAAATATACACAACATAAGAAGATAAAAAATAATAATAAAATAACAATAATAATATTATTTACTGGTGGTCCGCCAGCGGTGATCTTGCACTCGGTAGGTAAAAGAGGATTAATCCAGTATTAAACGGAGGTGTGCAAAAATTTAGTTTCATCAAGGTCCAGGTGAAATTATCTGTCAGTAGATGAGGGTATATCACTATGTCCTCTCCTCCTTTGTCTCAGTAAGTAATACTTTAAAGAATATCTTGTAAAAATGATAATTAGTTATCTTTTTTTTAGAATCTCTCCTTGAATCCTAATTAATAATATTTTTGAGAATCCTTCTCGAATCCTCCATTAGTTCTCCTCCCCAAAAAAAAACATCTTGACAATCAATAAATAATCCTAATAGACAAATAAACTTAAAAGAAGGATTTTTTTAAAAAGAGTTTCAGTTTAAATAAAAAGATGAAAACATATAAATTTGAATAAGTAAAATGTCCTAGCCTTACATTAAAAATAAAATTAATGCCTGCGCTATCATTTTAGACAACAAAAGTGTATTAAAATTGTATCATTTAACATAATAATATTTTAAAACTATCCTACCTTCGTACACAAACACATTGAAAATTGATAAACTAAAGAAAAGTTTAAGATAAAATAAAATTTGACAACTCTCAGCTCCGTCGTTGCCATAACAACAACAAAATAAAAACAATAACATAAACCAGAGAAATAAAAATATTATCGACAAATCGCAGAAAAATAATAAAAAGGAACTAAACAATGATATATAACCGCAGGAGACTAACATAAAAGGAAATAAATAATAATAAAACGGATTAACAATATTTACAGGTAAGGTTTTTATATATTACAATGTACGTTGTACAAAACAAACTCAGTCACGCGAATTTATTGACATAGTTTAGCTTTCAATTTTAAGTCGCGTCACGTTCATTTAGAAGAGATATAGTTTGGAATTCCTAAAGTATGATACTAGTTATATAAACTGGAATATACTGAAAATGGAACGGCATGGAAGATGGTCTGAAATAAAACAATGCATTCTTAAGTTTGTTTAATAAAATAACATGTGGGAAATAAAGTATATTTATTATTTATCTACAATAAATTTCTTTATTTTTTCAAATATATAGATAGATTGATAAGATCTGTATTTGGTGCCCAATTTGACATACCGAGTCCAAAATATATATCTAGGATAGTACTCAAACATGACTATACAATATTTTTTGTAATTTTGAAGTTTATTGTGCAGTTTATGAATCTCAGAGAGTAGCAAAAACGTTAAATTGTCATAAGATGCCGCCCCCATGTATAAAAGTGAGATGTAAGCAAGATGGTTATGGTGATGATAATGAGTTCAAACGTTGAAAAATATATTTTATATATTTGAAGAAATAAACACTAAAATTACTTTTTATTTTTGGTAACCTATTATTTATATCACCTAATTGTACCTGTTGTTGGTGATGGGTCTCCAATTGCATCGCCCAACAGTCACTTTAATTGCCCCAACGTCTTATGTCGGCTTTAATGACTCCTGCGGGAAGAAATGGGTTACTGCTATTCTTAGCCGACACTGCACTCTTTATATTATTAGTTATTATCGCTGTTTATAAGTCTGACAGTGTAAGTAATATTAAAGTAGTATTTTTGACTGTTTGTTTAGAATCTTGAACTTACAACGCACGTAATGTTACAAGATATTGTACTAAGATGTAGCTAATCTTTGTTTTTACTCCTGTTTGATAATTAGAGAATAAATTACCTATAATTCTTAAGTCACAAATAGTTTTTATCACTAACCGTTATGGATTTTGTATTACTTTGGGTAAAAATTACGATAAATCTTCCTGACAAAAGGCTATTGAAAAGCCATTGAATTAATATTCATCTATGGAAAAGGGCATGAGTCAGGCACTAATTTAATCACGGATATTACGAAATAATACTGGTGTTTTCACAGCTCATATATGTCCCCACCAAGGGGTCGAGCCTACCCTATATAGGATGATTTGGCCTTAGTTCACCACGCTGGCCAATTGCGGGTTGACAGACTAACGACTACTACCGTGATAGTAGCCGGGACCTACGGCTTAACGTGCCCTCCGAAGCACAGAATGATCTCAATTTCTGGATGATCAGGTGATATATTCCTGCAATATCCTTTCAAACTGTTTAATCCCCCGGGGATCGAACGCGAGACCTACAAACTTAACCGCGGGATCACGAAGGCAGTCAAATAAAACCTGCTCTATATTAATCAAAAACAGTTGACACTATAACTCAATCAACATGCGAAGAAGTGCTATTTCCATTATTATAATTAATTAGCTGTGTAGTGTCGGCTTAGAATAGCATTACCTTATGTCTTCCGGTGGATGTACGTAAGAGGCGACTAACGGTATTGGGGCATTTTAAGGGATTTTTGGGCGATGCGGTTGGAGACCCATCACCAACAACCTTTATTTTTACCACCTTTGTGGCTGAGGGATTTCTAATTCCTTAGCTCTGGCTACCCCTTCTAGGGATTTATAGCCGTGAGTATATGTATGTATGTATGTATGTATAATTAATTAAATTCCTGTGATATGATACGCAAAAAAGACAATGAATGCCTTTCCTTGTAATAACAATAGACTTAAGATCTTCTGTGTTCAAGAAGCTATTGCTGAGAACCGATCGATGTTAGTAATTTGCTTTAATCACACAGATAACATTACAGATAAGGTTTTTCTTACTAAAAAAAAATGTAAGACGACAAACGTTTCAATTGATTTGTGGATAAAGTTGTATAATAAATTACAATTGTTAGTTACAAATACATGCGACATGATAGTCCAGTGGGTAGAACACCCGCCCGAAAACAGAAGGGCGTGAGTTCCAATCCTGGGACGGGCCTACACCAATTTGTCTTTCCTAAAGTCATATGTGTGGTTAATTTATCATGGTTGCTAACGGTGAGGGAAAACATCGTGAGGAAACCCACATGGCTGAGTTGTACTTAGTCATGTGACAGTGTATTCATTCAAAACGGCGATAGGCCTGCCCCCTATCACGTGAGTACACTGTCTAAGCAAAACGTGGGTACCTTCTCTGGAAACTAGATGGCGCTTGCCATGTGAGTTCAGGAGTATTGGTACCTCTGCCAACCCCTTCGGGGATAAACGGCATGAACGTTTATGTTATGTTTATGTTACAAATACACTTACTTACACATAAATAAACGGCTTAGAATGGTACTACCCCATTTTTACCTGTGGGTGATCGTAAGAGGTATTGGGGCTTTTGGGGCGGCTGGAGACCCATCACTAACAACCCCAATTTTACAAATTCTTTTCCACTCAACTTCCAAAGGCTCCCCTTTTTATGGATATATAGCCGTGAGTTTATATATGTATGTATGTAGGTACATATTTTTACGGCTAAAAATACCAAAATGGGAAGTAGAAACTTCAGAAATAAACAAAAAGACAGCTACCTCTAGAAAAAAGCATACGATTGAAAATAAAGGATGTTTGGTGATAGTTATTAGGCGACATCGCCCAATAATCACTTAAAAAGCCCGAAAGGTTTAGTCACCTCATATGACAGCACGAGAAAAGATGGGTTAGTGCTTTTCGAAGCCGGTATTACTAAAAGATATCTTTAGTAGCTACTCGTATTGTGATATTTATGAAATTAAAATATAGATTTAAATTTTTCAATCCATAATTTTTATCAATAACTAGCTTTTTGCCCGCGACTACGTCCGCGTGGACTACATTTTTTGCATCCAGTTAACATCCAAAATACCAAAACACTATCTAACTACACTAACTTCCGTTGTAATAGATATAAAGAACATTGAGACTTTTTAAGTGATTATTAGGCGATGCAGTTGGACGGTTGGACGGACCCCATTCAACTTCCAAAAGTGGATAAAGAATTACTATCTCTGGAGCTGTGGCTACCCTTTTTTGGGATTTATAGCCGTTATTATATTCTCATGATTGATTGATGGATGAATTTCATACATTCCTTTTTGTAGTTGTTATATCAGTCAATCGCATCAAGATTCAAATTTCTAGATACATTGTATTTATAGATCAAAAATCTGTATAATATATTTCAATCTCTTAGGGGATGAGTTCCAAAAAACCTTTTTAATTGTTCATAAGAAACATGAAACAAACCATTTTGTAACCAAGTTTCTATGTTCAAAAATGAAAATATCTTGAGTAAGTATGGATAGCAGTTTGGCGACCCGGTGCTGCCCCCTACACTGACTGTTGGTGATGTGTGAGTGATTGCAATCATCGGTCAACAGATGGCGTTACTGAATTAACATTGAGATATTTACTATTATTTACAAACTATGCATTCTGAGGCTTAAACAGAATATTAATTTATGCGTAAGTAAAACATAATATATCTATGAGAATATTAGTTAAAAATAGTTAAAAAAACAAAAGCTATAAACATATTCTCAAACCTACCAAATGAATACGCAAAATTCATACAATATACTTTCAATTATCTTTATTCATACATATTCGCATAGTTTAATGTGAAAAAGAAGGATTAGTGCATCCTATTATTCTAACCTAACACAAAAGCAAAAAACATAACATAAACATAAACGTTCACGCCGAAAATCCCCGAAGGGGTTGGCAGAGGTACTAATACTTCTGAACATCACGTGACTTTGTCACCTGGTGTTCAGAGTACCCACGTTTTGCATGGACAGTGTACTCACGTGATAGGGGGCAGGCCTATCGCCGTTTTGTACGAATACACTGTCACATGACTAAGTACAACTCAGCCATGTGGGTTTCCTCACGATGTTTTCCCTCACCGTTAACAACCATGATAAATTAACCACACATATGTCTTTAGAAAAGACAAATTGGTGTAGGCCCGACCCAGGATTTGAACACTAGTCGTTTGCACGATAACCGAGTGTTCTACCCACTGTTCTATCACGGTTGATAAAAGCAAAAAACTACGCAAAAAGACTTTGACCACCCGGGATTCGAACCTGGGTCTTTCGTACTTAGTGTTTACCATACGGTATACCGCTACGCTACACAGACATTTGTGTAAGTCTCAAATTTGTGATATCCTATATATCTAGTAGTCATACTATTGACAAACAATTAAATGCGTCGGGAAAAGATAGTGAAATAAAGTTTGTTGGTGATAGGTCTCCAACCACATCACCCAAAAATCCCTTAAAAGCCCCAATACCGTTAGTCGCCTCTTACGTACACCCACCGGAAGAAATGGGGTAGTGCTATTCTAAGCTAACACTACACAGCAATTCATTAAATGGACATTTATTTTGATGAAAATGGATAAAACCCTTATTTCTTTCAAAAACACTTTTAATAAAGAGTCTGATAAAGTCGGTCGATGAAAAAATTAATCGTGTAAATATGGGGAGCAATAAGTTGGAAATGTGAGAGAGATTGCAATCATCGGCCAATAGATGGCGTACTGAATTAAAATTGAGATATTTACTATTATTATTTATTTAAACATACATCTAGCTAGAATCAAACTACGCTTCAATTGTTTCTATATATTTAGGGAACTATAGGTTTATGATATGTCCTTGTAAACTTTTTACATATTTGTAAAAACGACTGTTTGTTTCCTCAATAAAATAAAATAAAAATAAGTCGGTCGTTGAAAAAATTAATCGTGTAAATATGGGGAACCATATAAAAGTTATGTTTTTTTATGCTCCTGTGCGAACCCTTGCGAAATCCGGGATAAATTATATCCTATATGTTGGCCAGGTGTATAACCTACATTCATGCCAAATTTGATTAAGATCGGTCCGGTAGAATTAACGTGATGAACGGACATACAGACAGATAGACTGACAGACAGACATTTTTTTCAAAAATAGCAAATTTGACTTGAGTATCGAAAATAAAACATATTCCACCGGTTTTTATTTTTTTTCTTCAATGTACAGTTTTGACCTCGTTACAGTCTTATTATAGTATAGATAGATATAGAAGAAGAAGATTTATAATAGAAATGTTTTATATTTAAAATATTTATTAATTAAAAAAATGTAGGCTATGGCCTTTAACAGTATATAAATAAAGAAATCCAAACACAGGAGTTTATAAGGCGTACTTTATCAACGTAGTCACTAGCAGAGTGTGCTCAAAAAGGTAGGCGTTAGAAGTATGAAGAATAAAAGAGCATGTATGAAATAAAATAAATAAAATAATCATTTATTACAAAGTAAAAAGATAAATCTTTGTTTTTTGAACGTCAAATTTCAACTCAATACTAAGTTTACTTTAAAAGATTGATGGATGCGAACGAAGCTAGAGAGGTTTGTCAGGATCGTACGAAGTGGCGATCGATAGTCTCTGGCTACCCCAATGGGAACTAAGGGCGTCAGTGTATGTGTGTATGTATAGGATAAAAACCTATTTGTTACATCTAAAAAGCTTGGATGTCAAAATCATTTTATTATACTTGTTCCTATGTCTATTAAAATAGCAGCTCAGTTCATACGAGAGGTCCAATTTTCTTCCTCTCAAACTTCTCTCTGCATGCAAACGTGTACACTCTTAATATATTCAATCACGATATCGCACAAAAATATCATAATCCCATAATGTTAAATGAATAAAAGAAAAGTATTGTGTTAGACACAGAGGCGTGACTATGAATATATTATAATTATTCTCCTCGAAGAAAAATATCATAAAAGGTTATGTCGATTCATATTCAGATGATGTTATAAATCGTTTCATATTAATTACCAGTTTTGGTGATATCTAGAAAAGGATCAATTTTAGCTTTGAAAATATTGGGTACGAGGAAATTGAGGTTGAAAATATTGGTATCGTATTTAGGAATATGAAATAAGTTTGTAAGACATATTTTTATTTAACATATATATTCGACCGTAAATCCCAGAAAAGGGTAGCCAGAGATTCAGAGGTTTTTTGTTGATGCCGTTGGAGATCCATCACCAACTATACTTTATTTCTACCATCTTGTAGGGGTATCAACTTCAAAATGTGTTTAAGGAGTTTCTAGCTCTAAAACTTCGGTAACCCCTTTTTGGGATTTGTGACCGTGAATATAGGTATTTACATATGTAGTTTATATCTTATTTGAAATTAAAATTAATAGTCCACGGGTGTATGTTCTCACATCAAAGTATTAGGAAAAGTAACAGTTTTTTTAGAGGACAGATCAGATTTTGTGTTGTATGCGATGTTACAAAACATACATACATACATACATATACTCACGGCTATAAATCCCTAGAAGGGGTAGCCAGAGCTAAGGAATCAGAAATTCCTCAGCCACTTTTGGAAGTTGTGTGGGGAAAAGATGGTGAAATAAAGGTTGTTGGTGATGGGTCTCCAACCGCATCGCCCAAAAATCCCTCAAAAGCTCCAAAACCGCTAGTCGCCTCTTACGTACACCCACCGGAAGAAATAGGGCAGTGCTATTGTAAGCCGACACTACACAGCAAAACCGACACTACACAGCAAAAATTACAAAAATTACCCATTATTAATAAAATGTGACATCGTACTTAGATTAGATGTCCATTTGTGATTAAAGGTTGAAGTAGCCACTTAACCACTTTACTACACACATAATATACCAGCAGATAAAGTGTGATGTAATTTTATATTATTTTTGTCACGATTTTAATTAATTATAGAGTTCACTAGTTTATACCAGTTCGTATAAAATTACATCACACTTTATCTGCTGGTATATTATGTGTGTAGTACTATACTACACACATAATATACCACTACTACTACTAACATAAAAAAATGGTGAGAAATTACATACAGTGATGGCTGACCATTTTAGACTTTTATAAGTCTCAAAACACAAAAGTTTATTAGTTTTATAAACTATTTATAATTAATCGATTCTACACTAGAAATAAGTTAAGTTATAAATTTTTCATTTAATATAAGTAATGTGAAATAGTTGCTACACCACCGTTTCTAATATGTCTTGTGCATTTACCTTTTGCTTTTATTAACGTACTGATCTCACCATTCCAAGGTGGTCTGGAAGAGATTGCTTTATTTACGAATTTTTAATATCTATTCGTTACGCTAAAACAAAACTACGGGCAAATGTGCAAGTGACTTGCACTCAAAATTTATGGTTTTTCATGAGTTATAAACAGTACCCACTTTTGAAAACCGTTATAGCAAAAGTTCATAAAAATGAAATTTTTCATCATAAATTTTTCGTTCCATAAAATTTTCTCGGTGGCATTATTCGATTCAAGTGTCATTGAAATTTATGGACTTTCGATAATTCTGCAAAAATACGATTTCAGTTGATAGCCTAAAAGAACTTATACTCACGGTTTTATTAAAAAAAAAACTGGGGCACAACGAGAGAAAATACTAAAAATAAACCGTCATTCTAGTTTAATTTCCATCATAATCCTGATGATAGCGTTTCAAAAAATAGCGCCGTTTTGTATGGCGGCGGGACCACGATTAGCCGGATTGTCTTGGCAATATGTTGTTTTATACGCCGGCTCATGTTTAGCCCAATTGTTTTTCATTAGTTTTTCCATTTCTTAACTTAGTGATTTTCACCAAATGTATTACTATATGATCTAAAAATTATGAATACCCAGCCAATCTATCTACTCAGTAATGCTTTGGTCCTGTTAGGTAAGAAGTCATTTGTCTTCGTTGGTACTTTTTTTATGACCACCCAGAAAACTTATATATTCAGAAGTCATAGAATTTTCTTTTTGGAACTAAAAACTTCTAGAAGAGATTATGATCACCCGCTCTATTTTATGAGGCTAGCTATATTGAAGAGCGTATAGCAACGAACACTTTCTGGCTGACTTTTACTCAGCCACATACATTTCGGATGATCTAAAATCCACTGCAATACAAAACAGGCGGTATATACAATCAGGCTGCTACATACATAACTATGTCATTTTCTAAAGCTGTGTAGTGTCGGCTTAGAATAACACTACCCCATTTCAGTCGGTGTGGGTGTACGTAAGAGGCGTCTAACGGTATTGGGGCTTTTAAGGGATTTTTGGACGATGCGGTTGGAGACCCATCACCAACAACCTTTATTTTGCCATTCTTTCCTTACTCAAGTTTCCAAAAGTGGCTAAGGAATTCTAATTCCTTAGGTCTGGCTACCCCTTCTAGGGATTTATAGTCGTGAGTATATAGGTATGTATGCATGTAATTTTCTAAAAGACGCAAACGTTTAGTTGAATATCGCCCAAGGGGTTGGCAGAGATACTAATACAACATCATGTGACACGTATTGTACGAATAAACTGGCACATCACTAAGTGCAACTCAGCCATGTGGATTACGTCACGATGTATTCCTTCAATTTTTTTTATAAATTTATCGTAACGATGAAAATTTGAATTATGGTTGCTAATAGGTTTCTGCGATGTTTTTCTACGTCCAAATAAAGAGAATAAAAGGCAAGTTAAAACAGATAGCAAATCTCAAAATGCCGTATTTTATTCCAGAAGAAGGGTCTGATGACCTTTTAACTATTTACCCCATATCTATCGCAATCACTTAATTGCTGCACGTTCAAGACGCACGTAATGCTCTCACATTGGCCATTATAGTTAAGTGTTAAATATTACCAAGCCTATCCATTCTTTGCCCCTCAATTCCTTTTACGACACGCTTGGGGAGTCATTTGGTAGAAAAATAGTAAAATGGATAATATTAATATTTATTGTACGAGAGTTGATTTGTGAAGTAAAATTTACAGAGCATATACTTTACTAATGTAGTAATATCATAAGTTATAACATTTGCACGCAAAAACTACTGAACTGATCATCATGGGCTCCAGCACAGATTTTCCTAGAGGTATCAGATGAAACAAAATATACTTTAAATACATACATACGTATACTTATGGCCATAAATTCCAAAGGTAGCCAGAGCTTCAGAGCTAGAACGTCCTTGGCCACATTTGGAAGTGAATAGAAATAAAGTATCGTTGGTCATGCGTCTCCAAACGACATCGCCCAATAAGTCGCCTCGTACGAAAGTCGTAGGTAGAAAGGGGTAGTAACATTCTAAGCTAGCACTACAGGGTTATGTAATACATACATACATATACTCACGGCTATAAATCCCTAGATGGGGTAGCCAGAGCTAAGGAATCAGAAATTACTCAGCCACTTTTGGAAATGTGAGTGGGGAAAAGATGGTAAAATAAAGGTTGTTGGTGATGGGTCTCCAACCGCATCGCCCAAAAATCCCTTTAAAGCCTCAATACCGTTAGTCGCCTCTTACGTACACCCGCCGGAAGAATTGGGGTAGTGCTATTCTAAGCCGACACTACACAGCCAGGTTATATAATATACCTTATTTTCTTAAAAGTAAAATACATACATACATACATACATATACTCACGGCTATAAATCCCTAGAAGGGGTAGCCAGAGCTAAGGAATTAGAAATCCCTCAGCCACATTTAGAAAATTGAGTGGGGAAAGGATGGTAAAGTAAAGGTTGTCGGTGATGGGTCTCCAGCCGCATCGCCCAAAAATCCCTTAAACGCCCCAATACCGTTAGTCGCCTCTTACGTACACCCATCGGTAGAAACGTGGTAGTGCTATTCTAAGCCGACACTACACGGTAAAAGTAAAATAAAACTTCTAATAACGCTATGAAGCATTCCAGCAATGAATTGCAAATCCATGATTAGTGTAATTTATATTTTAAATAACTACGAACATGAATTACTAACAGATACAGTGTTTCAATAAGAGGAAGAAAGAATACGCATTGCTTTTTGATTTAGGGATCTAATCGTGATATGTGATAGTTATAAATGTATTTTTGTAGCTGTGTAGTATCGGCTTAGAATAACATTTCCCAATTTCTGCCCGTGGGTGTACGTAAGAGGCGACTAACGGTATTGGGGGTATTGGGTCTTGGGCGATGCTCTTGGGCGATGCTCTTGGGCGATGCGGTTGGAGACCCATCACCAACAATCTTTGTTTTGCCATCTTTTCCCCACTCAACTTTCCAAAAGTGGCTGAGGAATTTCTAGTTCCTTAGCTCTGGCTACCCCTCCTAGGGATTTATAGCCGTGAGTATATGTATGTATGTATGTATGTATTTTTAAAGAACTAAGTTTTACTTAACCTTTTAGTTAGGTAATGAATATGTTTATTATATAAGAAAACAAAATGGAGTGAAATAAAGGTTCTACATATACATAATTTTTAGCTGATAATATTACACCAAAAACATTTTAAATGTAAAAAATGTTAGCCAAGCAAATACAATACAAAAATTTATAATATGTTAACTAAAAGACTTCGCAGACAAAAGGATTGATATCTGAATGGTTGCCAAGCACTGCAGATAATCCTGAAATACAAAGTAGATACAAGTTAAATTAAAGTTTTGATTTAATTTTGCTCGTTTCCACATACGAGTTATCATGATATGATCAACTTATCTACTAGGTACATTTTAATTTGATTTTGTGGTGAAAACTAGCCAAATTAAATCAAAACTTTTATTTAACTTGTATCTACTTTGTATTTCAGGATTATCTGCAGTGCTTGGCAACCATTCAGATATCAATCCTTTTGTCTGCGAAGTCTTTTAGTTAACATATTATAAATTTTTGTATTGTATTTGCTTGGCTAACATTTTTTACATTTAAAATGTTTTTGGTGGGATATCATTACTTTTTGTAAAGAAATAAGTTGGTATTTTTTTTTCTGCGTTTGATTTTATTTTTTGAACAATGATCTTCACCGTCTTAGATATAAGAAATATTTAGACGCATTGCCCATTCAGTATCTGTAACTTTTTTTACTCGTTTTCTGTTTATGTTTAAATGCGGCAAGTCAGGGCGGTATATTGTTCGAAGGCGATTATATTCTATTATGGAGCTTTCTTGTGCCTTAATTTGACTGGGATCGAGGTTAATGAGATGTACTCCGTCGAGTGTTTTAACTCTAGAGCGCAACATAAGCCTGTCCTCTGCTAAATATCGAAGAGCCTATGTCGAGAAGAGCGCTGTCCAGACTAAGTCCTTGTGATTTGTGAATAGTGATTGCATAAGCTATGCAAATTGGAAATAGTTCCCGGTGAACGAATGCATTATATCTGAAACTTTGTCTTTATACGTTCTAGCTCATATATTAAATGACTAAATTTTATTGTGATTTTACGTGCAGTATTATTTCTATCGACATCCCAATGAATTTTTTCTATCACTCCTATTGACCCATTTACTAGACCTTTACTCACATCAATATTTCTGCGTAACATTACCCGTGCACCTATTTTTATTGTAATAACATTTTCTAAACCAGCTTTTAATGATGAATCATCCTCGTTCTTTTTTAGAATTTCCTTCGCTCGCTTGTTTACAAACCGAGGACAGCCTATTTAAGCAACCGTGATAGCCCAGTGGGTAGAACACTCGGTTATCGTGCAAACGACTAGTGTTCAAATCCTGGGTCGGGCCTACACCAATTTGTCTTTTCTAAAGACATATGTGTGGTTAATTTATCATGGTTGTTAACGGTGAGGGAAAACATCGTTAGGAAACCCACATGGCTGAGTTGTACTTAGTCATGTGACAGTGTATTCGTACAAAACGGCGATAGGCCTGCCCCCTATCACGTGAGTACACTGTCCATGCAAAACGTGGGTACTCTGAACACCAGATGACAAAGTCACGTGATGTTCAAAAGTATTACTACCTCTGCCAACCCCTTCGGGGATATTCGGCGTGAACGTTTATGTTATGTTATGCTTACTATCTATCTACTATTTTAATCAAACAAATAAATGAATTTGGCAAAAGAAACAAACCTACAAACAACCCAATCTAAAAACAATCAGCAAGAAAAAAAGCAGAATTTACAACACCGTTACCAGCTGTAAAGAGCTTAAGAGCTTATTCCATTACACTTTTATCGTTGCTGAAATCGGAGGTCCTTCACAGTCACTGCCGCAGAAGGCCACAGACGCTTGTTATTCCACTACACCGATTTCAGTTCCTGAATCATTCGCGAGCGCGCGATTTTGCGGGCAGTCGTACGAAATTGCTCCCGCCTTTTTTAAAAAACGCTCTCTATCGGACTCTCTTATGGACTATCCCACTCTCATTTAATAAACGACGACACATTGCGTCTATATATCTCTTTCGCTACTATACTTACATATATCCTATTCATGTACACAACCTTTTCCAAATATTTTTACGTCATATTTTACACAAAATATTAAATAGGCGGGAACTCCTATATGACTTAAAAATAAAAGCATATTTAGCAATAAAAGTTTGCCGGGGTCGTACGAAGTGGCGATCGATAGTTTCAGCCTACCCCAATGAGAGGTAATGGCGTTAGTATATGTATGCATAAATGTGATTGAACGTATTTGCTTACCCCAATGGGAAATAATGGCGTGAGTATATGTATGCATGTATGTAATTATACGCCTGTGCCTACCCCCACGGGAAGTGATGGCGTGAGTATAAGTATGCATATTTGAAACAATACGTATCTGCCTACCCCTTACGGAAAAATGGCGGGAGTTTAAGTATGTATGTATGTAATTAAAATTATCTGCTTACCACAAGCGGAAGTAAAAGCGTGAGTATATGTACGTATGTATGTAATTAAACGTATCTGCCTACTCCGATGAGAAGTAATGGCGTGAGTATTTATAATATAATATAATTTGTATGTATGTGATAAAATGTATTTACCTACCCCAATCGGAAATCATAGCGTGAGTATATGTAAGTATGTATGAATATAATTATACATATCTGCCTACCCCTATGAAATGGAACCCCTACCCACCTAACTACCCCTGGAATTAATGGCGTGAGCATATGTATATCTGCTATAAAACTTTTATTATCTTTTTTTTGTTTACGTAATTTGCAATCATAGGCATGAAAAATTTTGGCACGTCCTCTCGCTGTGGCGGGCGCGAGGCGACTAAATCGTCTGCTGAACGTTATTCCACCTTCCTGAGACGGAGCTACTAAAAATTTAGTGAGCTAGGAGCCGAAATTTGTCTCTTTATCGGAAGCCTAGCGTTCTGAACGTTATTCCACTAGTCTGAATTCAGATTCTGTGGCTATCGGACGTTCTGAATTCAGGCAAATGGAATAAGCTCTTTATTCCATTACACTTTATCGTTGCTGAAATCGGAGGTCCTTCACAGTTACTGCCGCAGAAGGCCGCAGACGCTTGTTATTCCACTACACCGATTTCAGTTTCTGAATCATTCGCGAGCGCGCGATTTTTGCGGGCGGTCGTACGAAATTGCTCCCGCCTTTTTTTTAAAACTCTCTTATGGACTATCAAACTCTCATTTAATAAACGACGACACATTGCGTCTATATATCTCTTTCGCTACTATACTTACATATATCCTATTCATGTACACAACCATTTCCCAAATATTTTTACGTCATATTTCACACAAAATATTAAATAAGCGGGAACTCCTATTTGACTTAAAAATAAAAGCATATTTATTAAAAAGTTTGCCGGGGTCGTACGAAGTGGCGATCGATAGTTTCAGCCTACCCCAATGTGAAATAATGACGTGAGTATTTGTATGTAATTAATCGTATCTGCCTAATCCAATGAGAGATAATGGCGTTAATTTATGTATGCATATATGTGATTAAACGTATTTGCTTACCCCAATGGGAAATAATGGCGTGAGTATGCATGTATGTAATTATACGCCTGTGCCTACCCCCACGGGAAGTGATGGCGTGAGTATAAGTATGCATATTTGAAACAATACTTATCTGCCTACCCCTAACGGAAATAATGGCGGGAGTTTAAGTATGTATGTATGTAATTAAAATTATCTGCTTACCACAAGCGGAAGTAAAAGCGTGAGTATATGTGCGTATGTATGTAATTAAACGTATCTGCCTACTCCGATGGGAAGTAATGGCGTGAGTATTTATAATATAATATAATTTGCATGTATGTGATAAAACGTATTTACCTACCCCAATCGGAAATAATAGCGTGAATATATGTATGTATGTATGAATATAATTATACATATCTGCCTACCCCTATGAAATGGAACCCCTACCTACCTAACTACCCCTGGAATTAATGGCGTGAGCATATGTATATCTGCTATAAAACTTTTATTATCTTTTTTTTGTGTACGTAATTTGCAATCATAGGCATGTAAAATCTTGGCATGTCCGCTCGCTGTGGCGGGCGCGAGGCGACTGACTGAAGTGAAGCTGAAGCTGATAAGCTGAAGCGCCAGATCCCGTCATGCCCCGCCCCTGCCCCTCCCCCCGCGCGTCTTGCTCACTATATGATTTCTATACAAAATGTTCTTGTGAGGGAAATATTGAAAAATCTTAAAAAAATCCTTGTTTTCAGATTTTTTCCTTTGTTAATATTTGATCACCGACCTGGATGCCAAATTTCAACTTCCTGGGATATCTGGAAGTGGGTTAGGTTTTTGATCTATATGTCAGTGAGTCACTAAAAAAATCGCGATTTTTGGACGTTTATATCTTAATAACCCTTTGTTATGTATTTGTGGAAATTGGGCTACTAGTTTGTATCCTTGATATCAACAAATGAGCCAAATTTGGTTGGTTTATGTTCATTAGATTTTGAGTTATGATGGTGTAAAAAGTCGCTCCAAATGGTTCGTGTAATATACACACGGTGCGCGCTCGCCGCCTTGGCTTGGCTTGACGCACTGCCGTGCGTCTTGATACCAATTGAATAAATCCAAGTTATTAGAAAATAAATACAAAAACACAAAAACGACCTCAAGAAAAATACAAAAACCTTAATGTATTTTTCTCATTACTCACGGTTATTTTGCAAAAACTACGAGTACACAAAATTTATTTCGGCATTTATATTGATAAAATATGGAAAAAAAATAACTGAGCGAATTAGGTAAACCTCAGGCTCCTTATTATCGTTGCAGTCGGTCTTAAGCTCTAAGCCGCTAAATAAGAAATCATTAAGGTTTTTCTATTGACTTCATTAGGTATGACATAACGACACTTACCCCCGATTTCTGAATTGAGTATTCAAGCTGAGAACGACTTAAGTATCGTTTTGTCTCATTCAGTTGTTAAGATTTCAATGCAACAGAACGATACTTAAGTTATTCTCAACTGGAATACTCAATTCAGAAATCAGGCGTTAGCAAAGTCCAATTGATTACTGTGCCAAATTTGGTTGAGCCGTTCCAAAGGAGTTCAATCACAAAGAGCGTCAAGCGTCAATTAAATAGCGTCAAACAAGCTCAAACGTTCACGCTGTATATCGCGGAATGAGTGGCATAGGTAATAATAATAATACAATTGAACATCACGTGTCATTATTCGCACTTAGTGTTTATAGTATACACGTTTTGCATGGACAGTGTACTCACGAGATACTATTTCCATTTTGTACGAGCATACTGTCTCTTGATTAAGTACAGTCTCAAATTGTTTTTCATCACCGTTAACAACCATGATAAATAAACTTTACATATGACTTTAAAAATACATACCGAACTAGGGATTTCAACCTGTGCCTCTCTGGATGATAGGCGGTTGTTCTATCCACTGAGTTGTCACGGTTGCATCATATAAAATAAATAAAAATAAAATATAAATAAAATGTTATTTTCTTCGCCATCCCTGATAACGATCAAATTATTAATCAGCTTTTAATTGATTATATGAATGTGTAAGGTACAAAAATATTTGGCTGAGGCATTTGGCAATAGGTTTTATGAAATATATTTGGCCTCCTTAGTAGCAGAAAGTAAAAGGTGTGAAGACATTTATTTATTATCCTGGTTATTGGATTGGCTTGCCGTTGGTCAAACCTATTCTTTATTGTGTCATGAACAATTGGAACGTCTGTGCGATTAATTTATCAAGTCTTATCAAGGATGAAACACGATAGATCTGGGTATACACTTCCTCTCCGAAACACTATAATATTATTTGTGTTGCATACAAAAGTTTATATATTATATTATATATGTCGTAAAATGTATATATGTATTTTATTTAAAAATCTTTATATGTATTGCATATGTATTGTATTTATTGAATATTATTTATTTTATGGAATACTATATGTTAGTGTGTTAGAACTTAATAAATATTTAGTAAAATATAAAATAGATAGATAATAGTTTGATGAATAATTTTAGTTTTTAAGCAAATCAGTTTAATTTATTGGACATCTACCGAACATGTTTTTAATCTAGCAAATCTTTCCATTCATGGGTTGTCTGGAAGAGATCGCTCTTAGCGATAAGACCGCCAGTTGTACTTTGGCTTTTGTACCGATCTTTTTTTTTGTAATTGTTGTTTTTTGTAATGTGCAATAAAGAGTTATATTATTATTATTATTATTATAAATTAGTTTAAATTTTTGATATGCATGGTGATATTCGACCAATCCAACAATACCTCTGTAGTTGTCGTAAGCTCATAATTTATATTATTATATACATAATAATAAGCATAATAAGCATAAACGTTCACGCCGAATATCCCCGAAGGGGTTGGCAGAGGTACTAATACTTCTGAACATCACGTGACTTTGTCACCTGGTGTTCAGAGTACCCACGTTTTGCATGGACAGTGTACTCACGTGATAGGGGGCAGGCCTATCGCCGTTTTGTACGAATACACTGTCACATGACTAAGTACAACTCAGCCATGTGGGTTTCCTCACGATGTTTTCCCTCACCGTTAACAACCATGATAAATTAACCACACATATGTCTTTAGAAAAGACAAATTGGTGTAGGCCCGACCCAGGATTTGAACACTAGTCGATTGCACGATAAGCGAGTGTTCTACCCACTGGGCTATCACGGTTATTATTATATACATCTGTCATAAACTTCGTTTGAACTTCAAAGCGACGAGTGGGACACAAACATATTTTACAAGCAGTTAGCAGATATACAGAAGCTTTCATTGTTTGAAGCCTTCAGTTATTATAGCAGCAAAATTCACTTTCCGAAAATGAGATTACCACTGAGCCGTAAATAGTGTGCACCCTAATAGTAAGTGTGAAAATTAAATTCACATTATTTACGTGTTAACGATAATATGAAATACATAAGGCTTTATGTTTTTAATGTTGTCTGGCTAACTGGTGCTGGATAAAAGCAGTATGCTGAGCCAGAACCAAGTTGGCCAATTGATATGTTGTATGTTTTTTTTGTTTGTAAGTTTTATTTTGTTTTTGCCAAATAAAATATTTTTCATCTTCTTCTTTTGAAATATTTATTTATAAACTTAATTCTTCGAGAAGTAGCCAAATATACCAGTTCGTTTCGATGCATAAGTCCCTTTAATGGAGAAAGTTTTGTTAAAAGCTTATTTACCAGATTAAAACGCTTATGGGAAATTATGTGGAATCACTTTGATGACTATTAAATAACAAAAATAGTTCAACTATGGAAGCACTACAGTTGTCTTTTTTTATTTAAAAAAATGGTTAAATTTTTAGCAATGCGTTAACTTTTTAGAAGGGTTAAGTGTTGAGTCGGAGCAAGGAAAGTAGGACATTTTAAAGATGTTATAATTTAGGTTCAAAACAATTAATGGCCACGACTTCTAAAAAAAACTGTTATCCTATTTTACCTTCTATATTATAAAGGACACATTTTTATCTGCATGGTTAAACTGTAATATTTACGATTGCCTGGCGCTAATTTGCTGCTATTTGCGAATTCGAGCTGAGCAATTTGTGTACATGACATATGGGATGGTAGCATTTCAAATCAAGTAACTAGATTTGCTTTGACATCGTTAGAAACCAATTACGTACCTACGTAGCTCTTTCGAGATCAAGTTTCAATGCTAAGAGGTTGTCGTTGAGAAATTAGAGTTACTAACATCTTCCTTTCATATAATAAAAAAAACACGAGCAAAAGACCGTTTAAGTAAATCGAAAAATATGTAGTATAACTAATGTTACGGAAATATACCAAATAATATTCAAAACAAAAGTGGCATTAGGCACTTCACAATTCGCATAGACGTTAATCGCCTGTTAAAAGTTATGTTAGGAAAAGATCGCCCACATCGCCCACATCGCAACATCGCCCAAAAATTACTTGAACCATCCGTTGGAAAGAAATGAGTAATGAGTATTTTTTGGTGACTATACATAGATTCACGACAGTGTTTGGAATATTACTATTATATTTCTTGCTCTGAGTGTTGGCTAAGAAAAAAGACTACTTAGACTTAGGGTACTGGGCATTTTTATAGTAATTGTTGGGCGTCATGGTAAGGGGATCCCTTACCATGACGCCACAAATATCTCTATGTTTAATTCTTACGAACACTCCAGAAGATCTGGGGTAGCGTTATTCCAGACCAACATTAACATTATATAGAATAAATGTGTTAAAGCACTTGGATCCAAGTGCTTTAACGGGCTCAAAACATAAACAATCCAGAGTCGCGTCAGTCACGTCAAGCGCCATCAGAAAGGAGACAAACAGCTTAGCCTATAAAACCGAGATGCCCGCTGCATCTTTTTTTTTCACAATTGAAGAATCCCAAGAAGACACGGAGAAGACGCGAAGTCATTTAGACTGTTCAATTAAATACTAAGCTAATTGTAACAGTTTCACAATAAACAAGTCGCAAAAAGAAGATCCTATTATTTCTACAGCATTGGCGCCCGAACAGAAACTTCAGCCTACGCAGCAGAGGCACCACCAGCAGAACGAGAGAAAAGGAGGACCACGCCACGCCACGCCAAGCCGCCGGTGAAGAAGCCAGGTCCAAGGGTTGGACACAGCAGCCATCCCACCTGCCAGCATCTTACCGAGGAGAGTGTCGTGAGCCAATCATTCCTTTCTTTTCCTCACCTTAAAACCCCTCACCACGGGCAAATTAGTCAAGATAATCAATAGATAATCAATTTACATCCATTAATATCTCAGCAATCCCTTTGTATTTTACATCAATCTTATCATAAATCTATTTAATTACCTAGAAAGCACATTACTTCCCATTTATTTCTTAAAAATTTGAGGTTAGAATAGATTCTCAACGGCATGGTCCACATGATGAAATTAAAGTTGAACTGATTGCACAAGGCAATCACCACTCAGCTATTTCTGAGCCACAGCCGCTGGTTTCTGTGATCCAGTGTATGACATAGGCCTCCCATGTGCTACAGAGTTAGCGCATAACATTTACAAAGATAATTGCAACTTAACCTTACAGCAATTCATCTAACAGGCTCCAACGCCTCACCAAGTGGAATCAGCGCACTCTATTAAGGACATCCAGGTTATGTTTCATACCACATGTCAACTTAAATAGTTTCTTAATCATATCAATATCAGAATTTCAGCCTTGTCTTGCATTAATTACTTAGTTTTCAATATTTTAACTTCATTTTGGCATTTTAGTGTTTTTGTAAAACTAGTGAGCAACATAACTAATTTTACAAAACCACATGCTCTTCACTTAGGTTAATCAACCATATATTTTCTACAGCCATCAAGTGCACATGTGAATCATTGACTCACTTTGCTTATTTACATTCACTCAATTAAGTAAAGGCAGCAGTTAAGGTACTCATACCTCACATGTGCCGGCAACTCTAGCAGCATATCAATCAACTCTTCACTTAATTCAATTAATTTCAATATACAAACTTAATATTGGTTAGTTTCATTGCCAGTTTCCGCTCTACCAAACGATTCAGGGATATATACTTACTACTGTTTCAAACAATTTCAGTGAACGTGAACTTCACCGAGGAACGCAGGCCTGCATCATTCAGCTGCTGCCTGTTGTCTCCAGCGGCGTCACCTTCACAAGGAGCGTAAACCGGTTTACAATTTACTTTAATTTTACATTCTTGCCACACCCTTTACTATAACAATTAACTCCAGAAATTTATCTATATACAGAACCTTTCACTTAACTAGTTACTTATTAATTATTAATTATTAATTTCCTTTTCAATATGACTGACAGTGAATTATCAGTAAAAACAAACACTGCTCATGCCAGTCGAAGCTCAAGCCCTGCCAAAATGGCAAGCGATGAATATACTGTGCTTAAGTATAAACGCAGTTCCATCAAAGGGCAAATAACCCACTTTAAAAAATATTTATTAAATTTATTAGAGTATTGTGAATCCCATTCATTGACATCAAGGGATGAACAAATGTTATCATTAAAGCTAGATAAGTTTTTGGAGTTAAACTCTCAATTTGAACACCTGCAATCACAAATGGAAGCTCTTAATTTTAGTAACCTAGATTATGAATTAGATGAAAGAGAACTCATATCAAATGAATTCTGTTCTTGTATTGTGAAGGCTCGAAATCTGCTCGGTGTCAACAAACCTGCAGACCAATTCCAAGATGCCACTGAAGGGTCAAAGGCCTCCCATCCATGCCACTGCAATGGTCAAGGCACAATGGGGTTTAGGCTACCTGAAATCACTATACCTAAGTTTGATGGTTCATACTTCAAATGGCTTGAATTCAGAGATACATTTGAATCATTAATTCACAATAATAATCATATTAAACCTATTCATAAATTTCATTACCTCTGCTCATACCTACAAGGTGAAGCAGCCAGGGTTATAGCAAACCTCGAGGTATCTGATTTCAATTATGTAGAAGCATGGAATATATTATGTGAAAGGTATAACAATAAAAGGCAATTAGTTAATAATCATCTTAGTGCACTTTTTAATCTCAAGGTTATGCAGAGTGAATCAGACAAGTCCCTTAGGTTTTTAAGTGATCACATCACCAAGAATGTTAGGGCTTTACAGACTTTAGGTCAACCAGTTCAACACTGGGATTCTATTTTAATTTATTTAGCTTCATCAAAGTTTGATCTAAATACTAATATCAAATGGGAAGAATACAAAGGCAATCTTCATTCAGAGTTGCCAACCTTTAATGACTTAAAAGAATTTTTAAAGATAAGAGCTGACATTTTAGAGACATTACCTCAAAGTAAGGTAAGGGTTAACACATCACAGGGTTCAAATAACAGTCATAATAATAATAATAATAGTCATGATTTAAAACACTATCATAGTAACAATCATATTAAACAAACAATAAATCCACCTCAAGCATTTATTGTTTCAACTTCAGGTAATGTAAGCGGTGAGGCTAGCAATCCTCAATTGCCCTCACGTTTACCCAATGCCCCCCTAGCATCAACAGTTACAACTAATACTAATTTCAAGTGCCCCCTTTGCAAGGGTAAACATTTACTGTTCCGATGCTTACGTTTCAGAAAGCTCACATTGGCTGACAGACGGAGTAGGGTCACTGGGCTTAAGGTTTGCACAAATTGCCTTCGGTCTGACCATATGGTTGCCAAGTGTCCCTATGGAGACTGTCGTAAGTGTGGTGGACGCCATCACACTCTGCTACACAGCTCTCCCCTTCTTCAAAATGATGTTGCTCCATCATCACATCCTGTCACTTCAATGCCTCAGTCGCTTTCTCTCAGTCCTCCAGTTTCCCCTTCAGGGATCATTCGCTCCACCGCCATGATTGACATCATCAATCCCCAAAATGGTAAGGTGGAGACAGTCAGATGCTTGCTAGATAGCGGCTCTGACTACTCTTTTCTTTCCGCTGACTTAAGGAATCGCCTTAAGTTAGTTTCCACACCCTCAATACACAACAGTGTTGCAGGCGTTGGGAACACCTTTCTTAACCTGAGACCACATCAGTGCTCAGCGTTAATTCGTGCCCGCACTGGCACATACTCACATCTTCACACCTTTTTGGTGTTGCCTTCCATAGCAAAAAGGCATTCTGATGAAGCCATTGATGTTTCAAATATCACTCTTCCCTCAGCTATCACATTAGCTGATCCTCAATTCAATCAACCACTAAAGGTTGACATTATGATTGGAGGCGATCTATTCTGGGATCTACTTGGCTCCGAAAGGCTCACCTTAGGTCCAGGCCTACCCATGCTGCATCATTCACAGCTAGGCTGGATTATAGCTGGCAAGATTTCCCATTCATTACCACAAAATTAACAAACTTGTAATTTTGTTAGTAGCAGTTCTTCTACCAAGTTAACTAGAACTCATAGACTAAAAACTAGACGTTTCTGTCCTCTCAGCCCACTCAAGGCAGCAGATTACCGTCTTGGTGATACTTACACCTTACCAAAACCAATTGGTTATTAATAACCTAAGTTGAATGAATTCATACACAACAAACATTCAACAATTGTTTATGGTTTACTTTTAATTTACATTCATATACAAATATTTTACTTTATACAATACTTATACACTTTACATCATCCTACACATGGATCAATCATTATTTGCTATTTTATTATGTCTTTCCTTCTAGATACAGTAAACAGCTGACTACCTAAAGGTCATTGACATCGAGGTAGTTGACCTTACAAGTTCATCGACTTTGAACTTTAGCATATACATATATTTTTAGATTCATTTATCAGATGTATTTGAATCAGTGCGATGATCAATCACCATGATTATCATCATCATCAACGGTGGTCATCATCATAATTTCTTTATGCTTTTATTTTCGCCAGGGGAAAACCCACGGAAATATTTTGTGACAATGGGCGAAATTTCGTTGCCGCAGCTAAGGAAATAAATTCATTTTTTAACGACAATAAAGACTCATTTGTGCAGTTTGCTAATGTTCAAAATATTAACTTTAGATTTTGCCCGGTTTACGCCCCTAATTTCAACGGAAGCGCGGAAGCTGGCATTAAGCTTGCTAAGTTTCACATTAAACGCATCATGGGTAACACCCACCTCACATTCGAGGAATTATCTTCTCTTTTTGCCCAGGTTGAGGCTATCCTCAACAGTAGACCCATCGCTCCCCTTTCCTCCTCCCCAAATGATTTGGCAGTTCTCACACCGGGACACTTTCTCCTCGGCAGGTCACTCACGGCTCTTCCATCACCGGATCTGGCAGACTTACCGACGAAGAGATTGGATCGCTTTCAACTGTTGGAGCAGCTACGGCAAACATTTTGGAGGAGATGGCACAGGGAATATTTATCAGAGCTACAACAGCGAACTCAATGGCTAATGGTAGAGACTTGCGCATGGGTGATCTTGTCCTAATAAGCGAAGATAACTCTCCACCTCTGTTATGGCGAAGAGGGCGAGTCACTAAACTATATCCAGGAGCAGATGGTGTCCCGAGAGTGGCCGATATCAAGACCATGCAATCGACAGTAAGGCGAGCCATAAATCGCTTGTGCCTACTTGTAGAAGAAGATTGAAGACTCGTCTTCAATGGCCCCCCAGTATGTTAAAGCACTTGGATCCAAGTGCTTTAACGGGCTCAAAACATAAACAATCCAGAGTCGCGTCAGTCACGTCAAGCGCCATCAGAAAGGAGACAAACAGCTTAGCCTATAAAACCGAGATGCCTGCTGCATCTTTTTTTTTCACAATTGAAGAATCCCAAGAAGACACGGAGAAGACGCGAAGTCATTTAGACTGTTCAATTAAATACTAAGCTAATTGTAACAGTTTCACAATAAACAAGTCGCAAAAAGAAGATCCTATTATTTCTACAGCAAAATGCATTATCATATTCAAATAGATCAATCAAAGAAAAGAAAGAGAGAAAGAAAGAAAGACGTTTATTCTCTATTTGTAGCACAATAAATAAATAAACGAGGAACAAAAACTAACAATAACTATAAAAGCTAACTAAAAACTAACACAATATAAAAAAAAAAAACATTCTACCCAATACAAACTTAACTTATTACTTATCTTTAGTCATTGGCGCCGCCCATTCATTTTAAAACAATTTACCCCAAAACTCCAAAGTTCTTGCTACTGCATACATACATACATACATATTCTCACGCCGTTAGTTCCCATTGGGGTAGGCAGAGACTATCGATCGCCACCTTGTACGATCCTGGCAAACCTCTCTGGCTTCGTTTACATCCATCAATCTTTTCATACGTGCTCTTTTATTCTTCATACTGCGGACACCTGCCTTTTTGAGCACATTTTCTATTTGATCCAAATGTGTCCTCCGAGGTCGTCCTCTACTAACATTACCTTCCACATTGGCTCTATATATCTCTTTCACCAATTTACTGTCATCCATCCTCTCTATGTGCCCAAACCATCTCAACATTCCTTTTTCTATCTTTCTTACAATATCATCTTTTACACCACACCTTTCACGAATCACATCATTCCTCACACGATCACATAACCTTACATTACACACTTTTCTGAGGGATCTCATTTCTACTGCATTCACTCTACTTTCATGCTTCTTCTGCCACACCCAACATTCACTGCCATACATAAGCGTAGGAACAAGGACAGCATCATGCACAGCCATTCGGGCCTTTTCAGACACCGACTGACTAGACATTAGACTATCCAGTGCTCCATTTACCGCATTACCCTTTTTCACTCTTCTCTCGATATCTTCATCACACTTTCCATCCCTAGTAAACAAACTTCTTGCTACTGCCTTATCAATTAATTAGGAAAAAAGATTGGCAATTGTTATCCTCCTTTGAAAGTTCACAACCTTGAAAATACTTCTTTCGTGGATAAAACTACCATGATGCGACAAATCAACACTATAAAGAAGACCTAGCAAGAAACCTAATTTATCGTCACGGTATCAGTTAGAATGAAATTACAGTATATGATACTAAGTATGTATGAAAGAGATGGCTGTTTTATACCACGTGATATCTAGTGTGAGAGTTGCGTAGTGTCGGCTTAGAATAGCATTACCCCATTACTTCCGGTGGGTGTACGTCAGAGGCGACTAAAGGTATTGGGGCTTTTAAGGGATTTTTGGGCGATGCGGTTGGAGACCCATCACCAACAACCTTTATCTTACCATATTTTCCCCATACAACTTCTAAAAGTCGCTGAGGAATTTTGAATTCCCTAGCTCGGACTACCCCTTTAAGGGATTTATAGGCGTGAGTATATATGATACCTAGTTAAATAGTTGCTCGTAATTGTTATATCGAAATCTCAAATTGATCAAAGAGGATAAAAATGTTATCTTGGTGAATACGAAATAAATCTGGCTTCTTCTTCTTCATGGAACTAATAAATTCGTGATTTAGGCTCCTCAAATATGGATTAGGAAGAGCTTGTATTTTTGTTTCAATAACCGATGTTTGCGTTCCCATATTTTTTTGCAGCAGTTTAGTAATTACTTGAAGTATTTATAATTTTAGACTAGTATTATGATCTAATTTCATGTAAATTATAATATGTGCTCATTTCTTAGTTACAGTACATAAACGGATGTTAACGTATGATAATAAAAATTCAAAACGTTCAAAAATTAATATTTAATTCAATCATAATAATTAGTTCAACCCCACAAAAGCCTTTTATTTCTAAGTGGACGGAAACTACTTACTTTCAACTATATATCATAAAAGTTTTTCATTACAAAAAAAAACTAAAAGCTTCTTGAATAATAAATAAAGTTCTGTGTTGTTTCAAGTGAAACTAATAAAATTAATTAACTTCATCTTGTTTTCATCTTCTTTGGGTTTAAAAAGTGTAAAGTTGAGTGCAGAACTCGTAAAATTTCTTCGAGATAAATAATCGTTTTAGATTTAAGCTTCGTTAACTCTACTAGTTTCCCCACAGAGCTTTGACGACCCTAAGCAGATTTATCAGTCTTGTTACCGGTAACATCATCAGGAAAATAAAAAAACTTCATACATTGTTATGATAAATTACGTAACTATAAATTGAGAGTGTGCTTAAAAAGGCAGGTGTCCGAAGTATGAAGAATTAAACGCAATGTATGAAAAGATTGATGAATGTGAACAAAGCTAGAGGTGTTTGCCAGGATCGTACCAAGTGGCGATCGATAGTCTATAATAGTGAGTATATGTATGAGATAGATTATCGCAGTGCCAAGTATGTTTATATCTATTTCAAATATTCGGCTTTCTTCACTTCTTAACAACCCTTCTAAATAAGATGTATGATCCAGGCACAGGTTTACTAAAACTAAACTAAAAAACAAAAGTCAATAACCTCAATTATACAATCAGAAAAAGTCTTACAAAATCATTTTTATATGTACTGTGTTAAAGATCAGAACTCTTATATCGGAAATCTATTCAAACGATTTTCTGACATTATGACGTCGCGGTAGGGTATGAGTAGTAAAGGTAAGTAACCTCTCGATAAGGATCTTAGTAACACAATAACAGTAAACAAATTGATAAAGGTGACTTACAAATATGTAATTATTGAAGTAGTAGTTCATAATTTAAATCTTTTTGTTCACGAAAACCTCATGTGGGATTATTACTAATAAGTAAATAATAAATAAAGGAAAGAAAAATTTCGACAAAGGTGGGAATCGAACCCGCGACCTCGGGTATACGCCCCTGTCGCTGTGCCAATTGAGCTACCGTGTCAATGGCTGTCAGCTCGAAATTCTTCTATCCATTATTTCTTTTACACGTTTAGGTAGTGTTTGCGTTTCCTACCTCCGAATTTTTTAATTCGTAAGGCCACTTTTCTACCTTTTCAGATAGATTGCAAATGTAAAACGCCTAACTATCACATAATTTTAATTTTTTTGTTCATGAAAACCTCATGTGGGGATTAATACTAATAAATAAAGAATAAAAAAAGGAAAAAAATAATTCGACATAGGCAGGAATCGAACCCGCGACTACTACTAGGAAACGCAAACATTACTTAAACGTGTAAAAAAAATAAAGGATAGAAGAATTTCGCGCTGGCAGCCATTGACACCAGCAGAAAAATATATACCAAAGAGTTTTATTACAAAATTAAACACATACTTTATAAATACTGTAATACTTATAATTATAAGCACTAATCCGATTATCAAGAAGATTGTAAAAAGCTTAAATAAAGTTAATTTAGTTATTTGAAAAAAACAATAGAGGTGTTGACACTTATAACAAATATATGATTTCTATACATTTTATGATAGTTTGTGCTATGACGATACTAATGCACAACTTTTTTTAACTTTATTTATCATAGTAAATTAACTAAAATATATCTAAATATCTATTTTTATGACATATGGTCACGTTACTGCAAACACACTAACAACAATATTAGATTATTACGTCATAACCCGTATAACAGTCGTCAAAGACTAAGATTACATATGGAGGGAGATAAAATAGGAGAGCGAACTAACAAGATAAAACCTACCACTACCTCGCAATAATGATGGTAAAGTAAAGGATTATTTGTTGGTGAAGAGTATCCAGTAAACGACATCAAGAGCCCCAAAAATTCGCCTCTTATGATGACCGCAGGAAGAAAGAAATTTGTGCTATTTTAAGCCAACATTATGCAGCATCTTATTTGACATACATTTTTTACTTATTATTTATCGCTGTGTAGTTTCGGCTAAGAATAGCACTACCCCATTTCTTCCCATGAGTGTACGTAAGAGGCGACTAAGGGTACTGGAGCCTTTCAATTGATTGTTGGACGATGCGGTGGGAGAACCTTCACCAACATCCTTTATGTCTCGTTTTATCAAAAAACATATCCAGAAATACTTGCATTTAAAAGTATAATATATTTTCATATGATCACATTTGGTCGATCTATAAAATAAAAGAAACTCTGAAAAAAATACAACATCCCTATTAAAATTATCGGCAGTTTTTTTCCTTTCTGTCCACAAATTTCAACATGCACTGGCATTAGCCTTGCTGCTTGCTTTATATTAATAAAGTAATCATTGTAAAGCAAAACTTAACACTGAGGATAAATCTGTTTATGTCAGAGCACAGTTGGATAATCTGCCAAAAAATACACGTTTATGTTGGACACGTGATTTGCTATGCTGAAGGTCTACTCTTCACGCCGTGAACGATAATTAGTATACGTATCTCTTCTACCCAAACTAACATTTGTTTCTGTCTCCCTCACTCGCATCGAATATTGGGACTTTGACATTCTGAAACGTATAAAAAAATATAGGCGCTTTTTAGTCGATGAAACCAAGGACAACCACGGAGATATCGTCGAATTAGTCAGCCCGTAAGTTGACCACGGCACCAGTAGGTGAGCCAATACGCCTCAGGGCAAACATATCACGTTAGTTGTTTTAAAACATTTCGTTGGTTAATCCCGATTATTATGTATTATGATATTTTTAGTTTTATTTTCTTGTGGCAGAACAGTGTACTACTTTTTTCCGCAACCTGATCATGCAACGCGTCGTATAAATGTCCGTGTGTAAAGCAGTCATGACGTAAATCGATTCCTACGTGTTTAAATATTTGCCCATTTGACTTATTAATTGTTAAAAAAAAGAACGTGGGAAATCAAAACTTAACCAAACCTTATCTCTTTTAAAAAAAAAAGAAACGTAAGGTGAATAAATATATCCGATAAAATATATGTCAAAAGAATGACCGTGAAATGACTTTAGAAAACGCAAAAAATCTATTTTTATTTTTATTTTTTTTATTATTTTGTTCATTTAAACATAATAAGGAAAATTAACCGTATGCTGCAGTAAATAAAAACCTAAAATATTACCTACCACCTACTTATATATCCAACATCAAAACAAAAAAAGTGTTGTTTATTGTAAAAATAAATAAACAAAATACTATCTTTAAAACAAACAATACTATTTAGAAAACGACTGCAAAGATAAAGTAAATTGAAAAAGTATTAGTTTTTAAATATAAATAATAAAAATAATAAAATATAATTAAATAATAAAATATAGCCGAAATAAAAAAGTATACTGCTACAAAATAAGAATGTATTACGAAAGTTTGGCTAAATTTCTAATTAAAGCATCAGTACGCTGAATTCAACCGTTCCGTAAGGAGCCATGGTATCTCGTAGAGCTACACGAGTGAGTATTTGATTGCGGAGATATTTTAAAATTGTATGATCATCTAAGACGGTAATTGAAATTATGTAATATCAGGGACAGATTTGTTAACAGTAAAATACTCTTAATCTCTCAAGAACTGACTTATTTGGTTGAAGATTAATATCATATTAAATAAAATTAAATATATCATATATTGAAAAAACTCTTCAGCAAAAAATTGGCAATTATGCATTAATTTCAACCAAATCTGATTACCATAAAAAAGGTTATATGAGTTATATGAGTTAATCTTAAAAGAAGAATAAACTCTCGTAAACATTTTTTTAGATCATTTAAAGATAAATAATTCTTACGTACATATTTTTTGAGTAACTTGAACAGTTTACGCAGCGCACAAAACGGAAGCCTTCAAATATGAAAAATACCCGTTTTTGAAACATTTTTTTACTGATTCTTCGTTCTTGTTTGTTGCAGTGTAATTTTAAATAGCCTAAAGCCTTTCTCGATAAATGGACTATCCAACAGAAAACTAATTTTTCATTTTGAACCAGTACTTTCTGAGATCATAGCGTTCAAACAAGAGTTTGTTTGTTTTACGCTTTATAATATTCAGTGTAGATTCATCACAGTGTTCACAGTACGATAAATCTTTTCTCAATAGATAAATGTTTTTGTAAATATACTATGTGCTCTTATTTTTTGAGTCATTTGGCACATATTTACACAATATTTTAAATACGTTTTTATTTTTATTTTCCTCATACATTGTTTTTCTTTCCATTAATGCAGCGTCCAAACAGTTTGTTGTCAATCTATACACACCAAATTAGCTGCGGTTAAGTAATCTGCAAGTCATTATGATTTTCATTTATTGTTTGACTTACTGGTAAATCTTTGGATGTGTTACATACATTTTTAGCTATTTTTTTAGTAGAAGAAAAGTGCAATGCTCTTACAAAGTACTTAAAAATATACACGGTATGATAATCCTTAGGGTGTTTGTATATTTTGTAAAGCATAATACTAGCATTTAAATCTATTAATATCTTTTATGTTTATAATTAATTTACGGCCACATCGCAAAAAAAAAAATGGAACGAATGCCTATAGCCGCCTTACACTATAGCCAAGAATCGAAATTGGTTAGTGATATTTTTAGTCTACGTTACAAAGACACAAACACAAACAGACTATCGCAATACCTTTTTTTACTTGTCTGATAGAAAATAAAAAATATATTCTATTAACATGATAACGACACTCTTATTTTAAGACAGAATATAGTGAGTGGTGAGATATACTATAACCATCATTAAGGATAATTTTAAAATACATACATACATACATATACTCATAGCTATAAATCCCTATAAGGGGTAGCCAGAGCTAAGGAATTAGAAATTCATCAGCCACTTTTGGAAAGTTGAGTGAAAAAAGATGGTAAAATAAAGGTTGTTGGTGATGGGTCTCCAACCGCATCGCCCAAAAATCCCTTAAAAGCCCCAATACCGTTAGTCGCCTCTTACGTGAATTCGCCGGAAGAAATGGGGTAGTGTTATTCTAAGCAGACACTGCACAGCACAGCAGCATGTTCATTTTAAAAGCTTTAGTTAGCTGTCTTTTGGATTAAAACGTTAAAATAATGTATATAGAATGTACAACCACTTAGGTCAATGACAATCACAATTTAAATTATTTCTATAGCCGAAGTCGTATTTCGAATGTCAGGTGTATTCAAATTAGGAATTGAGTATCTTTTGTTCTGATTGACAATATATTTTGCTCAAGGTTATATTATGAGTGTTTGACGTCTTTTATAAGAATTGAAGTTACATTTTTTACTATATTAGACATATATACTCACGGCTATAAATCTATTGAAAGAGGGAGCCAGAGCTAGGGAATTAGAAATTCTTCATTCACTTTTGGAAGTTCCGTGAGGAGAAGATGGTTTAATAAAGGTTGTTGATGACGGATCTGCAACCGCATCGCCCAAAAATCCCTTAAGAGCCCCAATACCGTAAGTCGCCTCTTACGTACACCCACCGCAAGATATGGTGTACTGCTATTCTCAGCCGACATTGAACAGCACGGTGGAGACGGTACGGTTGGGCCCATCACCAAAAACCTTTATTTTTACCATCTTTTCCTCACTTGACTTCCAAAAGTGGCTGAGGAATTTATAATTCCTTAGCTCTGGTTACCCCTTCTAGGGAAATATAGCCGTGAGTATATGTATGTATGTATGTTATTTTTTTATAACAACGCAACCAAGTTAAATGGGAATCCTTAAAGTTACACCAATAAGGCTATATAGCCTATGCAATAAAAGCTAGTAGTATTTTTACAAAAAAAAACAAATAGTTTTATGCAAAACCACACTGCCATGTGAATTAAAATTTTACTAAAAACAACTTTAATTCTTAATTATTTCTTAGAAACAAAATATTTAGGAACACAATGAATTCTTATCTTGATTCTGACACAATAATATCTTTGATAATAACTAACTGTGAAATAGCTAGATGGTCTCGGCTTAGAATAGCACTACCCACTTTTTGCCGTGGCTTTTTGTAGGAAGCGAGTAAGGATATTACGATTTTAAGTGATTTTTTCTCAATGTGGGTGGTGACCCTTAACCCAAAACCCGTATTTTACAAACATCTCAACTTCCAAATGTAGCTAAGGTTTTTCTTTTATTCTGAAGCTATGACATAACATAACATAACATAAACGTTCACGCCGAATATCCCCGAAGGGGTTGGCAGAGGTACTAATACTTCTGAACATTACGTGACTTTGTCACCTGGTGTTCAGAGTACCCACGTTTTGCATGGACAGTGTACTCACGTGATAGGGGGCAGGCCTATCGCCGTGCTATGAGTAACCATTATAATCGTATAATACGGCAATAAGCGTGGGTACACTGTTCAAACAACACTTGGTAACTCAGAACACCAAATGATAATGATATCTTCTGATATTTTTAGTACCTCTGCTACCCTTTCGTGGCTATGCGGCATGAATGTTTGAGTCTTTGAATTGAGTATATGAAAGCTTAAACATAAATTCATATGTAATATCTTAAATTTACTAGTAAACAGATAACTCTATTAGTTTACGAGTAAGCACGATGAAACACATCTGGCAGAACAAAGAGTTGCGAACCTTGAGGTGCCGAGCCTCACAAACCGTAGCAAATATTAGCAGTTTGCAGTAATTTCGAAGAATATGTTTTTTTTATAGATACAATATTGCTCAACTTATAACAACTATGGCATTATTTATATAACAGAACACTGAAACTAATTCACTTTGGTAAAATAAATGTGTGGAATATATTAATTTTCTTGTAAAATGACTGAGAAACAAAACATCATAATTTATTACAATACTGACTTTTTATTAACTGACTGAAAAGAAACCACAAGCTTTTCTTATAATGAAATAACCGTAGAAAATTGCTTTGAACAACAAATAAAATGTTTCAATCTAAATTAACAACATTAACGGTGTTCTGATAATAAATATTCATTTGTATGCAGCGAATGTCTAGGAAAAGAGTAAGTATATAATTAAAAACCTATTGTGAGTCATTATATGCGTCATAAAAGAGTTTGCTTTCTTTCCTCCGCAAGATTTTTTTTATGGAACATTCAAGAGTTATGATTAAAGGCGGAATTTACTAATCAATCTACCCTGGGGCGTTGACCGGGTTCGAGTACTGCTGGTGTCAAATTTTCCTTTCTTTAATCGATTAGTCAAATGAGGTTTCGAGCACAACAAAGCCTAATTAAAGACTGAATTAATAAGGTTTTCAAAATAGTCATTCACTTATATAAATTACAAAGAAACATATACTTACGGCTATCACTCCCTTATTAGTGTATCCCGAATTTCAGAATCAGAAACTTCCCGCCATTTTCCATCGGTAGTTGAGTTCCAAAATAATCTTAAGCTATTAAATCCTATGTCAATCTCTTACATCATCTGCGAAAACGAGTTAAACGAGTAAACTATTCTAAGCCGACACTACATGCAAAAAAGATGACAAGTAAGTTAATAGTGTTGTTTATACCAACGTACTTATACAAATATCGTACCAAATGGCAATCGATAGTCTCTGCCTACCCCAACGGGAACTAATGGCGTGAGTACATGTATGTATGTATATACCAACACCCTCATGATACAAGTATACAACATACATACATACATACTCACGGCTATAATTCCCTAGAAGGGGTAGCCAGAGCCAAGGAATTATAAATTACTCAGCCACTTTTGGAAGTTGAGTGGGGAAAAGGCGGTAAAATAAAGGTTTTTGGTGATGGGTCTCCAACCGCATCGCCCAAAAATCCAATAAAAAGCCCCAATACCCTTAGTACAAGTATACAACAGAATCTAAAATGTCATATGTAGTTATATGGGTTGCCACATTGCTTATTTATGAGAATTGTGTTGCCATTGTGAGCATAGGAGCGGAAAATCAAAAGTTTCCGGATTATCCTGCTGATGCGGTGAGATCTTATATTGCATGCTGGTTATTTTTGAGTGAGAGATGTTATTCATATATTATCTAATAAATGTTCTTTAGTAGTATTTTACTAAACTTATCCGGCTGTGTAGTGTCGGTTTAGAATAGCATTACTCCATTATTTCCCGTGGGTGTTCGTAGGAAGCAACTATGGGTACTGGGGCTTTTTTAGGTGATTGGGTTGGAGACCCATCACCGAGAACCTTTATTTTACAATCTTTTTCCCACTTAAGTTTTAGAAGGCGCTGTAGAATTTAGTATTTTGAAGGTCTGGCCTTCCTTTTCTTTCCTTTCCTTTCCCTCCCTAACCCTTTTAATAATTTATAGCCGTGAGTGTATGAATGTATGTATCAGTATTTTTAGATGTCCATTGTATTACAGGGACAAGTCGGTCGAAAATGTTTTATTTAATTATTTTATTACATATCTAAGATAATTTCACATAATTACATTCATTATAAGAACGATTTAAAGATAAACAACACACATTGACCAATATAAGTAACAAACAAAGTTCGGTGTAGATCCAATTACATCTTACTTAGACAAACACTATTGCTAATTGTTGCGAGTGAACAATTTCTAAGAAATATCCAAACTAAAACTATGCAGTTTACTAAGCTAAACTGTAAAAACATTTTAATTAGATGTTTTAAATAAAATCAACTAAACGTATCTTTTAACTTAAACAAACATACATAATATATATACTCACTGCTATAAATCCCTTAACGGGGTAGCCAGAGCTTTGGAATGAGGAATTCGTCAGCCACTTTTGGAAGTTGATTGGGGGAAAGATGGTAATAATAAATGTTTTTGGTGACGGGTCTCCAACCACATCGCCCAAAAATCACTTAAAAAGCCCCTATACCTTTAGTCGCCTCTTACGATCACCCACGGGTAGAAATGGGGTAGTGTTATTCTAAACCGACACTACACGGCCTTACGACATTAAGCAAACCTAAGACTACCAAATTTTTCCACAAGTGATTTGTTAGTTTTGAGGCAGAACTATTATAGCATTAAAAGTAAGTTGCAAGATAATTACCCACCAGGGGCTAAAACGGAATTAATTAATATAAAGAATTGCCTATTACTAACGAATATTAAGTGTAAAAGACTCAGATGGACAACTTTTGAGCACAGGTTAGTCATTTGTATTATCGGTGCATGAATATGTAGTTTTTATAACAAAAGACAAATAATATCTCTACTTTTATACGAATATTTAGTTACAACAAAGTTTTCTACAAATAACATTTAATCTTCGCGGATTAAACAAGGTTAATACGTGTCTTAAAAAAAAACACTCCTAACGAAGGTGAATTTTTAGATTAATGTAAAAAGTTGAGATTAATTTGTAGGCGTTTCTGTAAAAAAAAAGCTTTAGATTAAAAATGATATAGGTAAGATTATAGGCTGATTCACAGATACCAGTTTTGGCACCATACCACTTCAGATCCAATTCTCTTAAAATTTCTCTATGAATTTTATCATGGTCGTTAAAGGTGAGGAAAACATCCTGAGGAAACCCACATGGCTTAGTTGTACTTAGTGGTGTGATAAAATATTCGTCAAAATTGCGATAAGCTTGCTCCCTATTACGCCAGTGTTTTGTCCAAGCAAGCCGTGGGGAAAAAAAGGTGACATTAGTTTCACGTGAAGTTTAAACGTCTTAGTACCCCTGCTACCCCTTCAAGTATATACACCTTGATCGTTCGAGGTTGAAATTACTCTATAAAGGCACCGCGATGGCTTTGACTTTGACAAGTATGGGTGCATTAAAAAATGCCAAACTAACTACATCTGCGGCAGTATTTCGCTAGAATCGTGACTTCACTGAATCAGCCTTAAGTCTTACTTGGATTTTTCGATCACTTTGTACAGTCGCCATCAGATATATCGGAGCGGCCGAGGTACTCAAATATTTCTGAGCAACAATAAATTTCAATAAATTCTTTACGGTAAATAAGATCAATAAGATCTGACCACCCAATTCGCCACAAATATATGAGCAGTGGGTTTTCAATTAAATCAGAACACACAACGAGACAATAATATCTGCTCAGACAGGGTGATCATAATTATCTGAACATTTAGGGAATATATACCTTAAAGCACTAGGCATACAGTTTAAAATTCTTTAACTAACTACGCTCAAATACATTTTCTACACAACCAACATTTGGTTTTATCAATGTCAAAACTAAGGAAAAACTTTTTGTTCATGAAAACCTCATGTGGGGATTATTACTAATAAATAAATAATAAATAAAGGAAAGAAAAATTTCGACACAGGTGGGATTCGAACCCGCGACCTCGGGTATACGCCCCCGTCGCTCTTGCCAATTGAGCTACCGTATCAATGGCTGCCAGCGCGAAATTCTTCTATCCTTTATTTAACACTACTAAAACGTGTAAAAGAAATAAAGGATAGAAGAAGTTGTACGGTTAAGATATTTTATTGGAAAAAAGTACTAAATCGTTCCCCTCTAACCAACTCTTTTTTGAATGGGTTTGTTGCTATATAATTTTCGCCGGTACAAAAACATCAAGAGGTAAAATAACTTAGAATTTTTGAAACATTGTATGCAATTTTTTTACATCGTAAGGACCAGGGTAGCATAAATATTAATGCAGCTTTAATAAAATAAAAGAATAAACTAGTTTTTACAAAATTATACTTGTTCCTGCAGTTTTCTCTAACGTATTCTTCCTCTTCATATGTATTTTTATTAAATGAGGACAATAAATCTAATTTACCGTAAAGAATTTATTGAAAAATATTGTTGCTCAGAAATATTTGAGTACCTCGGCCGCTCCGATATATCTGATGGCGACTGTACAACAAACATCGAGGATTATTTCTTCGCTTTGTATTATTCTTATATCTATATACCATAACAAGAGGATTAAGAAGAAAGCTTATAGCAAGAAGACGTAAAGATCATGTGTTGTTTTTTATTAAACTCAGGGTAAACTTTCAGTAAACTTTTTTTAGTGCCGACAATTTTGTTTAGTAAAGACATAGATTTATTACACAGCTAAATGTATTTGGTTCATGTCTTATTATCGAAGTTGCTTTTCTTTCTTGTTTACTACATTATCAAAAAACACATTACTTAAAAACATATAAACTCCTCCAAATGTTGGTTAGGAGTTTCTAGCTCTGAAGCTCTAGCTACCCATTTTTGGGATTTATGGCCGTGAATATATGTATGTATGTATAAGTCTCTTTCTAATCAACTTTACTATTCGTGTAATAGAACCGATTCTGGGATACTAGATCGATAACCTCTGCCCATTCTTTTGAAAGTATTGGCAATGTATATGTGTCAAATGTACTCTATATAAAACCCAATTATATTTGAAAACTGAACCAACAGACTCCTTTTATTGGCACATTTATACAACATGGAACAATATAATATGATTACATGTCAAGCTGGATCTTCCGACGGATGGATTGCTTCCGTTTATCGGCGCAATGTACCACATATACCTTTATCAGCAATCACTTTACATTGTTTTATATTCTTAGTATAAAATCTATTCTTTTGGCCGCTTTTCGTTCAGTTATTCAACCCTCATAAATAATAGTGGACTTTTACTTTATCTCGAAAAGCGGCAGCCAGGTTTTATTTTTACTTTAAGAGAAAGAAAAATGGGTGTTCCATAAAAGGTTTCCAAAATACTTATATAATCATTGTACTATCGATGTAATGCTCCTTGTAATTCCGTTTTATGTATATGGTATTACTCCCTTGAGATAACAAACTAACACAGAAATATACACACTCCATTAGCATGCATTGGGTACGTAGAGACTTTCAAACGCTACTTTGTACGATCCTGGCAATCCTCTCGACCTTCATTTACATTCGTCAATCTTCACATACATGCTCTTTTATTCTTCATACTTTGGACGATCTTTGGACCTTTCTGGAAAATTTTCAATTTGATCTAAATGTTCTGCTAAGTCAAATATAACTTCTAAATACAATTGTATTTCACCGAAATATACTTGTATATAAATATTAAATTGACGTCTCTGTAACAAATATGCTTTGTTAACTCGACATCTAACACGTATGTATTTCAGAACGTGAAATTGGTGTCATCTTTTGTCTCTGTGACACATGCTATGATTTGCTGAATTTGCCGCGGGAATTACTAACATTCTGTGAATATTTATGTTTTCAAAAATAATATAAATATGATTTTCATTGTAATTTAAATGTCAAACTAGTTAGGAATTTGTCATATTTTTATTTAAACAGAGTTAATTTCATGAAAACCGATAGGTACTTTCTTTAATATGGAAATCGACTTCACTTTCATAAAAACAAACACAAGACAAATCAGTGCACCTAGCAACAAATAACAAAAAACTAATCTTTTTTCAAAAACAGTTTCAAACAAACATTTTACAAACACGGCTGTAAACTACTTTCTAGTAAATATCCATTAAAATTATCAATCATTTGACTGCTTTCAGCAAATAGCAGACAGTTACCAGATGAAAAAGAAAAACCGTTACGTACATAATATAACACACTATATTCTACTTTTATTCATGGAAAAATATATTAAGGATAATGTAATATATAACTAAATATAGTTAAAAACCGTGATTGCTCGGTAGGAGAACCACCTTTTCTCTTGCAGAAGACAAGATTTTAAACCCTGAGTCGGGCGTAGACCAATGAGCATTTCTAAAATCATACGAGTAGTTAATGACTGCCTCCGTGGTATCGCGGTTCAGCGCTTGGTTTCAAGTGCGGAATTCAATTTCTAAGGTTTAACCCAGTTTGAAAGGATAATGCAGGCTTGAATCACCTGATTATCCGAAGTGCGATTATCCCTCCGAAGCACGGAATCATCTTAATTTTCAGTGATAATGTCAAGCCGTCGATCCCGGCTACTATTGCGGATGTAGTCTGTCAGTCTGTCTCGAGCCCCTTGGTGCGGACGTATATGAGCTGGGAGGATGTTAATCTAGAAATGTTGTTAACAGTAAGGCAAATCATTGAGAGGAAACCCACATGACTGTCTTGCAATTAGTTATGTGACAATGTATCTATTACGTGTAGACAAAGACCAAGCAAAAGTCAAGTGAAGTGATGTTTAGAAATATGAGTATCTTTCTGGGGCAAAAAGTGTAAATGTAGATTATTAAGTTTAATTTAATGTAATTTAATTATAAACGTTTTTGATTGGCGACTTGTTTTGACTTGAAATCAATGATAAGTAAGATTAATTGAAATTTATAAACCCAAAGAATATAATTGCAGCGTCAGTTCAGTGTCCCTTTTAATTTATTTGAATTGATTTTTAAATATTGTTTGCGTCTAAGAATTCAACTAGATCAATTAAGACATAATTCAACTGGTTATCTCAAATCAATAGTTTTAAAATTCATAAAATTCATGCCGTGTAGTGTCGGCTTTGAATGTCACTACCCTTTCTACCCACGATTGTCGTAAGAGCCGACTAAGGGTATGGGGCTTTTTTAAGTGTTTTTTGGGCGATGTAGTTGGAGACCTGTCACCAACGATACTTTATTTCTACCATCTTGTTCCTTATCAACTTCTAAATGTGACTGAGGAGTTTCTAGCTCTGAAGCTCTGGCTACCTCTTTTTGGGGTTTATGGCCGTGAGTATATGTATGTATGTATGTGAAATTTATGAACAAGTCTGTGAAACTTACAACATATTACTATGGAATCATTGATTATATTATAGTAGGGGAGGCCAAGCGGGTATTTTTGAAGTGACTCGAGCATATCAAATTATTATATAGTGAGAATCCGTGTACCCTATAATGTGCGTCTACCGAGTATGAACCCTTCATACAGTGGGGTATGCTGAGGGGAATCCGTCAGATTAGTAAAAAAAACAATCCTCCGAAAAACTCGAGCGCGTCAGATTAAGTAAAGGTAGGTTAATTTCATTTAGAAGAGTGTATATCTGGATAATCCGACAACATCTAATATATATTATATATATTACACGGGTTCGCCCGTGTGGAATTTGGTTAAATTGCTGTATAAAGCACAACTATAAGAACACTTCTCATTCCCACAATTTTCCTCGGGAATAACATTTTTCCGGGATGAAAAGTACCCTATTATTTAATCCGGACTTCTAACTATATGTCTGAAAATTTTCAAAGCAATCGGTACAGTAGTTACGGCGTGAAAGCGGAACGAACAAACAAACAAACAAACAAACTTAATGTTTTTTGACATGAATTCCTCATGTGGGGATTATTACTCATAAATAAAAGATGTTATTAAAGGAAAGAAAATTTTTTTTCTTACTTTCCGATTTATAATATTAGTAAGGATACGTTTACAAACACGAATTACCAAGAAATAATTTAGAGCTAATTGCAGTAAAAATAGGGACGGTCTAGAATAACTCATTTCTTCTTGCGGGTGTCGTAAGAGATAACTAAAGTGATTATTGAGCATTGTGACTGGATGTCTACTACATCCTTTGTTTTAGAACTTTTTCGTTTCTTTAGTTTATTTAACCTTTAAAAAGTTGCTGACATATTACTTACTCACATATATATACTCACGCCCAATATATCCATTAGGACAGGCAAAGATTATCTATCGCCATAAGTGGATGATTTTGATAAACTTTTCTTGCTTCCCTTACATTAATTATTCTTCTCATACATGTTCTTTTACTCTTCTTACTTTGGACCCCCGCCTGTATAACGTTTTACGAGGCCGTCCTCTACTAACAATAAAATCCACATTGGCTCTAAATATAACTACTTCTGCTATGGATAAGTCATAATCTCTATTGCATAATTATATATAGGTAACTTGAAAAACTGGGCGACTAGTCACTGGATCTGTGGCGTCGCGGGTTAATAATAGTTGAGGGCAATCATTTGTACGATTCATATATATACTTAATTTGAAATGGAAGTAAGAAATGTTAATATTGATGATATAAATGAAGCTCGACACGATTTTCATGATTGTAGAGTGGCATCAAGTTGTCAACTCTAATAGGAATTAATGGCTTGAGTGTAAGTGTTTGCATGTAAATGTTAAAGATTCGTTTTATATAATCAAAATATACTTTGTCGTTGATTTAGTTTTAATACATACATGTTTAGTTAAAATTGTAGTTTGATATACAGTCACGCCAATAAATCCCAAAAAGGGGTAGCTAGAAGAAAAATAAATTTTGGTAACTACAACTATATATTACCATCTCACGTTTAAATTTTATCTGACTAGAGCGCAGCTAACAGAAGGGAATGTTATTTTGACAGGTACAAAGTTAATAATATCCAAGATAATTTTAACACCACAAATACGTTTTAAGGCTTCGGAACCATAATATGTTTAGAGGTATATGGCCACATCTTGTGCATACAAAACATATATATTGAATGAATAAACTAGTGCACTGTCGGCTTAAAATAGAACTACCCCATTTCTACCGGCGCGGCGGCAGGTGTAAATAACAGGCGACTAATTGTATTGGGGCTTTTAAGGGATTTTGGGGCGATGTGGTTGGAGACCCATAACCAACAACCTTTATTCCTTCATCTTTTCCCCACGCAATTTTCAAAAGTGGTTGAAGAATTTCTGATTCCCTAGCTCTAGCTACCACTCCTAGGGATTTATGGCTGTGAGTATAATGTATGAATAAACTTTGTAATACTATAATAATTCCAAGTCTTTGTCAAGTTTGGACCATGGTTTAATTTTGACTATCTTTAACCGACTTCAAAAAAAGGAGTGTTCTCAATTCAAACCGGTTTTTTTTTATGTTTGTACACCGATTACTTCGCCATTTATGAACCGTTTTTGATTAACTTTTTTTAGTTGGAAAGAAGCTACTTCCGAAATGGTACCATGATGAGGATATCAGGGTCTGATGATGGGATCCTGGAGAAATCGAGGGGAACCGTCAAATTTTATAGGTACATGTACCGCGTTTTACATATATTCTAAAGTTATATTGGCAATTGCTTCTGGAAATCATAATATTATGCTGCTGAGCTGATGATGGAAGGTGTAGGTCCTCAATCACTAGAAGTTATGAAATAGTTCTTTCAACATTCTATATAGATTTATACTCCTCTTAGTAGCTTTTATGTAGAGAAGTACAGGTTCACTAAACATTTCTCTTGTTATGTTATTGTTTCCGAAAAAGCACCATGAGACGAGGATCTGTTGATGGCATCCCAGGATATTGAGGGAACTGTCGAAACTTACAATCATGTGACAGTATATTTGTTCAAAACGCTGATATGCCTGCCCTGTATCACGTGAGAACACTGTCCAAGCAAATCGTGGGTACTCTGAACAACAGGTGACAATGTCACGTGATGTTCAGAAGTATTAGTAACTCTGCTAACCCCTTCGGGGATATTCGGCGTGAATGTTTGAGTCTTTTTTGAGTCAAGGTGTAGAATTGTAGAACATCGTCTTTCGAGGGATTTCAAGAACATTGTAAAGTTACATGTGGTTGAGCCTATTTAATACTGTGCAACTGAAAAACGACATAGATGAACAGGAGCGCCGTCACTTAGTTACCGAGGTCGAAGTTTCGGGTATACCAGAATATCCGAATGAGAATGTGGGACACATAGTGTTAGCTGCGGCCGCCAAAATTGGAGTAGTTCTCGACGAGCGCGACATCATCACGGCCGAACGGCAGGCTGATTACGCATCTTTCGGCAACTTGCGATACAACAGCAGGCGCGACACCTTAGCCGCTCCGCAGCAACGCGATCGCAATAAATGTTGATATTACGGAAGCACACTGGTCGTTGCGGCTCTTGAATCGCTGAATGCACTTTGACTGTATTGACACTAGCGTCCTCAGCCGACAATTATCAAACAGTGGAACTACGAAGAGTGATACCACTTGAGGACTTGTAAATGTTTTCCCTTGATTTAAGGATACATTTTTAGTATAATTGTTCATACTTACTATTTTATCAGCTTTATTATGCACATTTTATTCGTAAATCAATTTGATTTATATTAAATTAACGATATATGACATAATGAGATCTATTTATTATTAAAAAGAAACGAATTCACTAAATGAAATAATGGTTTTCAACCGCATCGCCCAAAAATCATGCTAATATTTAATTGTGACACGCACATGATGTTTGGCTGCTTATTTGATATTTGAATTAATATTGCTCTTCCTAATAGGATCTCATGATAAGGACACTATTTTAGACAATTTGGATGTGATTGTCACTGTCACACAAATAAATGTAACATTTTCCGCGTAGTACTGTTTTATGTTTTTCTTATTTTTACTAACTGAAAGTAATTTTAAGGTTGTGTATATCAAATGATTGAATTGAGAAGTATGTTGTTTTAAATGTCTTAAGTCATTTATTCGTTGACTAGCTTTTTGCCCGCGACTATGTCCGCGTAGACAAAATTTTTTGGATCCAGTTTACATCCAAAATACCAAAATACTATCTCAACTTCTTGTTTCTTTTATTCATATTCCCGCGGATGATGTAAAGGATATAAAGGACATTAAGGTTTTTAGTGAGTTGTCCCATCACTAAAATTATTTATTTGACTACCTTTTCCCCATTCAACTCCCAAAAATGGATGAAGAATCATCATATCTGAGTTACCCTTTTTGGGATTTATGCCTGTTAGTACATACTGATTGATGGATAAATTTCATAATCTATCCTTTTTGTAATGGTTATATTCACAGATCTGTATTTGAATAGATAACGCAAGTGTCATTTCTTGTATAGAAACCAAGCGTGCCATTATTTTTCCGTCTAGTCCGTTCTGTCCTACCGTTTGTCATACCGGTAGGACAGAACGGATAAAAATAGTCCGTTCTGTTTGACTACGCTGTCGAACAGAACGGACTACGAAAAAAGTGTCCGGTTTGTTCGACAAGAGATTGTTTTGAGTGATGGGTATTTACCAAGGTCCGATAAGTAAATTATTTTCTAAACTTAATAGTCCAAGATCCCAGAGCGATAAGACATAACTTATTTTCTAAAAGATGAAACTTTAAGTTCTCAGTAGTGTCTCATGTACTCTGTATACCTGCGTGTTTGTGAAGTTTGCACAGTGACACCTGGGCAGGTACCAGGTGCGAAAGGTGACTAAAAATAAGAGTAACTTTACTTAAATTTAGATGGCTGATTTTTAGATATATTTTAAAGAATATCATTCTCAAATAGTATCGCAAGTATCAGACACTTTTCTTGGGCCAAAACTTTTGTCAGACGCTTTAAAGCTCCACCAAAAATAAATGAACTTTACTTATTTTCTAATGTCTGATTTTCTTATATGTTATCAAGATAACTATTACAAAATTATATTTAGTCAGTCAGACAAATTGGAATGACCAAAAATCCACTAAACACAAAAATTATTCGGCCGTGAGTACGGACACCAGAGCATTATGCATGCGTTTCAGAGCGAGTGAGACGTCCATAGTAACCCAGTTCTCCTTCTTTAACTCACATTCTGTGTATGTGCGCGCAATGTATAATATAGATATGTCGCAGCCAACTGGTTAAATCAGCCAGGTCATTAAACAGCCAGCCGCTTAATTAAACGCCGGCTCCTAGTTAAAAGGCTAGCCCGCTTGTAAAATGAATGGTCGTCACTGAACGTCCAATCACCCGGCTGATTGAATAGTCAGCCCGTTGGTTTGGGCTGACGTTAAGTCAGGCGGGTGATTTGAATTTAGTAATTTATTTTTTCAAGTTTCATTTTACATTATTTTTTTGTTAAAATTAATAGAATAACTGTTTAAAAGTGTTCAATCATGGAAATTTCAATAAATACACCAGCCCTAGCAGATGATAGCAGTTGTGGCGACTATTTGGAAAGTTTTGGAGGTTATAAATTATATACAAAATGCTAAGGTGACCATGAATTATAATCAAACAATGTAATATTATTGGACGCACAAATATGATGTTATGGTGGTTGGGAATGAAGAGCATTTAATCCCATGATGCGTATTTTACCTAGGGCCTAGCCTATTAATACACATGTATCTGTTGTCATTAAAGTTGAATCAAATCCTTACCTATATTCTCAATCAGAGCCATTTAGTTTGAAAATCATACAGAATGAAACTGAAAGCTTAAATGATTATACTGAAGTTAAATGTATTGCGATTGCGAGCTAGTGTGCGAAAGCTTTGTGCCATTTAATTGTTAATATTGTATTAAATAAATAAATTAAAGTATTGCTGCCATAATAAGTACCCGAGCGAGTTTTTTTTTAAAGTATGATTCGTATTTATTTTTAGATGCCTATTTAAATACCTACCCATAATTTTGTAGCACACTCTTTGCATTATTTTTTTAATTTAATACAAATTATTATTTAAAGTTATTTGGTTTTATTTTCATGCTGCATAAAATCTCATAGTCACCCTAAATAACCAGACGGCGATATAACGTTCAGCCAAGTGGTTGGACGTTGTGTTCAACTAAATGGCTTACTGAAGTTTAGCCCTTTACTAGGAGCCGGCGTTAAATTAAGCGGCTAGCTGCTTTGTCAGCTGGCTGATTTATCCAGTTGGCTGCGACAGATACATTATTATAGTTCGGATCTCTTAGAGCTTTTTGTTGTTTACATCGTGTCAGTTGTGAGTGATAATTATTTATTTGCAATAGCACAGCAATAGTGAATATTATGGAAGATGAATCATTGAAATGTGTATTTTGTAAAAAATATACGGATAAAATAAACTTATTTCAAAAAAGGTAAACAAGACTATATTGATGAAGAAGCAGGAATATCAGCTTGCTTTTATGCAATTTGGAAGCCCAGAGTCGTTTACCAATACACACATACAACAGGATATTTTTAACTAAGTACAAAAATTTATCTGCGAAATTTATAATGTTTCTGGTACACTTGACGTTGATGCTGCCGGCTTCAGCTGTTTTTGAATAATAATACCGTTTCTGAAGTTAACGAAGAATATAATCCAAAAAGTTAAAAAAAAATTGATGCTAGCAATTTAGTACCATGCAAAACTGAATTATTTCAACAATATCTCCGAGCTAATTACATTGCTAGCATATGGAATAATGCAAATGAAAAACAACCAACCATCTTCACCCCTGAAAATAATGGCTGGACTTTAGAAGAGAACCAGTATCACTTTCATTGGTTTGATGGTGACCAATTACCAGTAGACGTCAGTGAAGCACTTCAAGATACAGGTACTGTACTTTAACTTTACAATTTATTTTTTACTAGTGACCCGCCCCGGCTTCGCACGGGTGCAATACAAAATATACCTACTACAGAATGTCCTTATACACAACGTTCACAGCTTTTTTGTCATTAGCCAATACAAACATGTTTTGCTTTGACGTTACTCTTGACAGCGCGACATATAATTGGCCATATGAAAAACACTCAACACTCAAGTTAGTTTTAGTAAAGAATAAAAATGGTTATGCTGGGTTATCCCTAAGAGACAGACATATACCATCGCGGACTTTTTTGTTGAACTTTTTAAGGTGAACAATACTGTAGTACATTATTTTGGTCTATCTCATAGGGTTCAGCCAGCGTTTGCAATATAAGCGCAAAAAAACGTGCTTATTTACGACATCACATTAGAAACCTTTAAATTTATCAGTGTTTCTCTACTATATTATACATTTATTATACATACAAACCTTCCTTAAGAATCACTCTATCTATTAAAAAAACCGCATCAAAATCCGTTGCGTAGTTTTAAAGATCTAAGCATACATACGGACATACAGCGAAAGCGACTTTGTTTTATACTATGTATTGATTTATATTTGTAGTTTTATGTTTTGTAATTCTTTTATTTGTTTTATTTCAGAAGAAGCTGAGAGAAACGACAACAATATAAATGATGACGATGAGAATGATGACTCGAATGGACAATTTGACTGGCTCAATGATGGAAATTCTAATGATTATTTTGATGATGATAACGATGATTAAGGACAATCAAATACTTTAACTTACTAACTATATTTATTTTCCTTTTTACTAAAATTAATTTGTTGAAAACTGTTCTCTCTGGAAGAAAAATAAAAATATTTTTTTATAAAATGCAATTTCTCTGAAAAAAAATATTACCGAATATATGCAATAAATAATTATAATTTTAATAATTATTACCTTGATGTTGAAATTCATTTTATTTGAAAAGAGATGCAGAAATATTTTATACATACATACATACATACATACATATACTCACGGCTGTAAATCTCTAGAAGGGGTAGCCAGAGCTAAGGAATTAGAAATTCCTCAGCCACTTTTGGAAATGTGAGTGGGGAAAAGATGGTAAAAATAAAGGTTGTTGGGTCTCCAACCGCATCGCTCAAAAATATCTTAAAAGCCCCAATACCGTTAGTCGCCTCTTACGTACACCTATCGGTAGAAACGGGGTAGTAATATTCTGAGCCGACACTAAACGGCAATAATTTTATCGAAAGCAGTAAGTACTTTTTGGAATATTTAAATTCTTCGCTCTGATAAACATGCGCATAGTGCTCTCGCGTTCGTACTCACGGCCGAATAATTTTTGTGTTTTGTGGATTTTTGGTCATTCCAATTTGTCTGACTGACTAAACATAATTTTGTAATAGTTATCTTGATAACATATAAAAAAATCAGACATTAGAAAATAAGTAAAGTTCATTTATTTTTGGTGGAGCTTTAAAGCGTCTGACAAAAGTTTTGGCCCAAGAAAAGTGTCTGATACTTGCGATACTATTTGAGAATGATATTCTTTAAAATATATCTAAAAATCAGCCATCTAAATTTAAGTAAAGTTACTCTTACTTTTAGTCACCTTTCGCACCTGGTACCTGCCCAGGTGTCACTGGGCAAACTTCACAAACACGCAGTTATACAGAGTACATGAGACACTACTGAGAACTTAAAGTTTCATCTTTTAGAAAATAAGTTATGTCTTATCGCTCTGGGATCTTACTCTATAACTTATACTTATAGTTCATAAATTTCTACCATGTTTAAAACATAAAGGGGTAAAAAGACTTAGAAATTATTTTGAACTTTGTATGTATTTTTAATGCCTGGCGGGACTTGTGAAATTTTCGAGAGTGTAAAAACATCAGTAGAAAGAAAAACTTAGAATAATTTCTTTAAAAAAATTAATAATGCCCCAAATTATTTCCGAGGTTATGCAGTAACGATCTTGATAGCTCAATGGAAAAGAGCACTCCCTCTGATGATGATTTGCTGGACCATATCAAATTTTAATTTGATAAAAACATTCATATTTGTTTTGCTATGTGTAGTGTAAAATTAGTTAAATCATAATTATTTTCAAAAAAAAAAAGGATGTTTAATTATTCATTGCTAGAAAAGTTCTAAGTAAGTAAAGTACATAAATAAATTTGTGAATCTAGTTTAACCAAAACACATTTGTTTCGTGACTTTATTACTGACGACAGTAATAAAATGTCTACTTATTTAAGTTACTTATTTTTTGTTGCAATAAAATTCATATTTTCAAACATAAATGGCTTTTGTATTTTCGGTCAACAATTGTCCTAGTTCATTAAAAATATATTTATGGCTTCATGAATGCTAAGAAAAACACGAAAAACAAGCAATATGCAAGCAAGCAAATGTCTAAGTTATTTTACCACTTCATAGTTTAAATCTAACGTATTACAACTTATAAAGGTCAACACGGCATTAGGCAGTGGGGCACAGTTTGGTTAGTCTGTTTTAAGTTGTACAGATTCAGTTGGTTGGAGGGAAACATTTCAAAATCATTGCATTATTCCAATATTTCTGGTAAAAAAACCTATGTTTTTTTATCGCTTGATGATTTCTCACTCGTGAAAATTTCCCAAGTCCCGCCAGTCACAAGAATATTTATTGTGTAGCACAACACTATTTACCTGTCAAACTCACCGGTATGACAAACCGGACACTTTTTTCGTAGTCCGTTCTGTTCGACAGCGTAGTCGAACAGAACGGACTATTTTTATCCGTTCTGTCCTACCGGTAGAACAAACGGTAGGACAGAACGGACTAGACGTATTTTTCCACCTACTGTGACGTCACATGAGCAATTTAGTGATAGCAACTCCCCGTCAGCGCGTAAACGATTCAATCGATTATATTCGAGTGCATCGACAGACGAATGATAAATTGACAGAAGAATGATAAATCTAGAATCATACCTGTTTTTTAATAACGCTATTTTCTCATGGTCTCATTTTTATTCTGAGCAACTCTTCCTACATTATTTTCCTCCACCACTACATCTTCTCGGAGAACAACGATCTAAATCAGTGAGTTAATGAGTCATTTAGTCAGTGAGTAGTTCAGTAGCCTTTATTATTATAATAACTTGTCCTTATTGATAACCTACCTAATTAACTAGTTTTAATAATTTGTTCTCGGAAAGTTACAAAATGTTTTAAAAAAACCCCGAGAAGAAATTTTATCTACAAAAAGGAAAGCCAGTAGAAGGCGCTATGACAAAATGTAATACAACTCAGAACTAATTCGGATTTGAAAAAAAAAACAAATAAAATAACTTGTAGAGAAGGAAAAATAATCAAGTATATTTTTTTCGTTGTCTGTTTTTCTCCAGGCTGTATCTCATAAACAGTGATAACTAGAAAGCTGAAAATTTCACAAATTACGTATTTCTGTTGCCGCTATAACAACAAATACAAGTGAAAATGCATATTAAGGGGGGCCCCTTACAATAAACGTATTTTTATCCGTATTTGTTTGCTCAATATTAAAACGTTAATAAGTAGATACTTAAAATTTTCATAATTAAATAACAGTAAAGAAAATATCAAAGGGGCTCCCATACAAAAACGTTATTTTCTATTATAGATGATGATAGTACGGAACTCTTCGTTTGTTCAATATTGGAAATAAAAAAAAAACAAAGTAGTGTAACAAACTCTTCAACATTTGCTAAATATGTAATCATCAGAAGCAGTAACAGAATTAAATTTTCTCATTTGTGTAATGAATGATGTCTTTACTAAGGTTTGTAAACCAGTTAAAATCTATGAAGATAATTCAGCAGCTGTAGCTATTTCTAAGTATGGAAACTTAACAAAGAATTCTAAGCATATTGAAGTTCACTATCATTTTGTAAATTAAAATGTTTAGCAGGGAAGTATACAAAATAGAGTCAGAAAATTAAATGCAAAGTATAGTTCCCTAATTGATTATAATTACTGTAGTACTTAAGAAGCTTTGAACTTATACAAGGAGGCGTGTTCGTGTATATATGTACATTTATATTGGCAACACTGAGTGAAGGAAGGAAGTAAATAAAGACTGACACATACCACACGTTAAGAAATGTAGCTTAGAGAAAAACTTGTAACTAAAATTAAACTATTATTTTATTTAATAAAATCAAAGTTAAAACAAGAGTATTCCAATTAATTATTTAACAGAAACATTCTAGTAATAAAAATATTTTAGATACATGGAACATCCATCGCGAATATTATCATTTCTCTGTTCCCAAAATCGATTAGAATTAGAATCGAATACAACTATCTGTGTAGGTACAACACATTTTGCTTAAAATGACAGAAATATGACAATATCTACCGTACCATGTAGCTGATTGACAGGTGAAAATATCGTTCATTTTGATGTTCATTGCGTGTTTTAATAGACAAGCCATACTAGATAGCTTTGTAACTAAAAGCGGCAATGTATTATAAATTAAGCGATACACACTCGTTTAAAAGTTTTTCAGTGTAAGACCACAACGAACACGATATAATTGATTTTGCAATAAAAACCACATAATCTAATAATAAAGTGACCTACCGATGAAAGGAAATCTTTCTATTAATTAGTCCCGCTTTATTTAGATAGTTTTTGCAACTCAATACGGCACAATTAGGCATTTTTTATATTTAGCTTGACATCTGTCACCGAGAACGTTCGAGCACGGACTCAATCAAATGGCGATAAACTAAGATAATTTTACTCAGTTTTTACACGCGAAGTACATGCACTTGCGGCATCTATTCAAATACATGTCTGTGGTTATATTATAACAGTCAATCGCACCAAGTTTCAAGTTTCTAAATACAGAAATAACAAAAATATCTGTACTAACATTCATTTCCCATTTCAACCCTTTAGTTCCAGAAAAAATATGATAGAAACCATGAAACAAACCATTTCGTACCAAATTTCTATGTTTGAGTTATTGTCTTTCTTCTAGTACAGGTAGTAACTATTGATTTTCAGTTCTTTAATCGCGTGTTATAACATGGGCTTAGTTTTTTAATAGTTGTTTTAATTGTATTTTTCAATCGCAAAAGTCTTAAAATTTGGTTCTTTATAAAATGACTAAATCACTATAGTAATTTAAATTGTCGGCAGATTGAAAATTGCTCGCAAGCATATCAATTCAATCTCGTGACTTACACATTTTCGCGCGCTCTTAATCCAATTTATTGTAATCGCTAACAATTTAACTAATCCAGTTATGGAAACTATATGAGTTGTTGATGATAACTATTTGATACCTAGAACAATTTTCTTGCTCTTAGCATCGCGACGCAGGCTGGTTCACAAAATCCACCCTCTCTCGTTTAAAATATAAGGTTGTGTAAGAGTTTACTAACATTATAATTTAAGATAATTGTTACATACAAACATACTCACGGCTATAAATCTCTAAAAGGGGTAGCCAAAGCTTCAGAATCAGAAATTCTTCAGCTTTTGGAAGTTACGTGGGGAAAATATTGTAAAATAAGTCTCCGACCGCATCGCCCCAAACTCACTTAAAACCCCGATTACCTTAGTCACCTTTTACGGTGACCCATCGTTTCTTTAAATAGATTTATGGTATCATCTCTTAAATAAATAATACAAGTTATATTATACAGGTAGAAATTATTGCATATAACCGTTTTGTGAGTTGCCTTAGACTCCACGCTGTCTTGGTACGAATTCCGATTTGCAGCTTTCGGCGGCGCACGAAATATATTTTGATTAACTCTAATTTGTTTATTCGGTGATTCAATTATATTACTGTTGAAGCTGGTTGAAAGTTAATCGTGTTAGTCAAGCTTTAGAGACACAATCGTCGGCAAAATCCAAATAAACATATCTAAGCTGTGTAGTGTCGGCTTAGCTGTGTACGAAGGGGACTACTAATAATAGTAATTAAGAGTCATTTATAGTTATAAGCATAGCCTCGTTTCATACCAATAATTACTATCAATTCGATATTGTATTATTTTTTCTCTTATTTTCCTAAGAATAATGCATTTATTATTAAAGCTGTATTTCAATTTATATATACAATTTTCGATTAAGTTTAGAAACCATGGTATCTTAATGTCTTAGTATAACAAAATTAACCATGATATTTATCGTTCATACATCATTTCAGGTCAAAATATAATCTCTACTTAGTAAATTACTGTTGAAGCTAGTTGAAAATTAATCGTGTAAGTCCACCCTTGGATCGTCGGCAAATGCAAATGAATAAATTTTGTATATAAATTGAAGTCTTACTTTTAATTATACATCTTCTATGTCATGTATTAAAGTATAATAATTTATTGGCATCAATGAAGTCATAAATTTAAAAATGATCGCAGTGTAATTTTTATGATATATTAAAGAGTGCACTATAAATAAATTATAATCCAAAAACCAACTACTATGACTTACCTTATTTCATAATTCTAAATTGGTGCAGCTCCTTTGAAACTAAAGAAAATCCCACATAATCCATAAAAAAGCCTAAAAATTGTCACATTATCTAATAAAAACACTCTAACTTTTTCACCATAAACACGACTTCATCATTACCGTTTCGCTAAAACGGTAATCGCATAAACTTCAAGAAGTTTTCATACGTGTACAGCGCGAAGTTTGAATTACAGCCAACCGACCTCTTTGGCGCTCGCGTTAGGACTGATTACACGCAACGCAAACTGTTTCTCATAGTACCTACACTACTACGCTAGGTTGAATTTTCTTCGAGTAAATTTATTGCACTTTTGGTTCAATCTAGCGTTACGATCAAACATACGGAGTTTTTTGTAGAAAAGCTCTTTAGGATTTATCTTATTGTTTGGGCTGCTAGAGAAAATTTTATATTTTAATAAAATTACATGCTTTAAAGCGCAGATAGAAAAATTTTAAACTGCGCAAGGCCGGTTCGGATTTTATTTAGATCAGCTATACAGGACAGGATAGAATCCTTCAGCGGGTAATATGTGATTTTGAAAACTATCTCTAATCTTTGATGATAATGTGCGTTGTTTTAGGAGACAATAGAGCTGTAACTGCGATATTGTGGGTTCAATATTTACAAAGACAAACTTTGTGAAGAAAAATTCATACGTATACGATATGAGTCTTTGAAGGAGCTTCAGAGGTATTAATACTTGTGAATATCACGTGGCGTATCATATGAATAATTACAACTTATTTATGTGAGTTTTCTCTCGATTTTTTTCGTCACCGTTAGCAGCAATGATGAATGAACTACACATTTATGCCATTACAAACACATTAGTGTAAACTTGACTTGAAATTTGAACCAACGTATTATTAATAATAAGTGAAAGTATTCCCACTAAACTATTACGGTCGTCAAACTATGCGAACTGAATAGATATTATGTTTCTTACTAAATATATATTTAAGCATTAAATTTGTATATTTCTATACACAGGCTATCGGTCATTACATTCTACTTTTCTCATATCCTGTAAACCTTCCAATTTAATTAACGATAATCCATTTGTATATTAAGTAATATTAAAACAGTCAACCTGGTAAACCAACTCATCCACAAATACTATATTTTGGTAACAAATTATCCATATCTTTAATTTATAGAGTATTTGACCGAAAAATTTCCAAGCCACATATTTTCTTTGTTAAATTCCTGTTACATAAATGAAAAGTAAGTTAACAAATTTTATAGTAACCATTAATGATGAATATTTATGAGTTTTTTTATGACTTATCAATACAATAATAGTAACAATTTGCATGTCACAATAGTGCAAGCTACATAACCCATTTCTTCCCGCATTCGTCATAAGAATTGATTAAGAGTTTTGGGACTCTTCGAGCGATATTTGGTCGATGCAATAAACTTGTTATCAATTTCATAACTGTAGTAGAATGTTTCATCAAAACATGAAACAATTATACAACATAAACAAATTACTTTCTATCATATTTTATCGAAGACTTGAAATAGCCTGCAGCCCTTGCGGGAAGCCAATGAATAAAGGCACTGAGGGACTATCCAATGTGAGGATTTTCTCAGCAAGCCTATTCAAAGTAGTGGACGTAACTTCGAGTTGAAGAAAGTTTTATTAACAATATTTAAATAACTCGTAATCTTAGTTTGTTTGGATTCAGTTGTTTTTTCTTGTCCATTAGTTTTTGTTGTTATATATTATTCTTTTTGATGGATGTGAACGAAGCAAGACAGGTTTTCCAGGTTCGTACGAAGTGGCGATTAATAATCTCTGCCTATCCCAATTGGAACTAACGGCGTTAGTATATTATGTTTGTATGTGTGAGACTTAACATCAGCGTGCATCAGTAGGAGTTTACAAGGAAGATCACAGGAACACACTGGGCATATTACTCACCTGATGTTAATAAGTACTCAATTATGTTGAAATTACTTAAACAAATTTTATATCTTTAATCATCACCTCTATCAGCCAATAGACGCCACTTCTGAACATAGGCATTAGCTAAACATTTTCTCAACAATCGAGTTGTATAGCTCTCAAAGTTTAACTCCCCACGATTTTCACTAAACCGTCAGTGCACCTTGTTAAACATACCTTAGTACGTGGTTGCCACTCCAAAACCTACTAACTTACTTTAAATTAAAAAAATATATTTTACTGACCAAACACATTTCTTACATAGATACATAAATATACTCACAGCTATAAATCTCTAATGGGGGTAGCCAGAGCTTTTGAATAAGACAAGTTCAAAGGGTGACCATATTTTATTTAAATTATACCTACCTCAGTTAATGAGCAATTTCTAATTCTTTAGCTCTGGATATCCCTTCTAAGGATTAATAGCCGTGAGTATATGAATGTATGTGTCTTAGTAAAAATCAGCGATGTGGATTTCGTATTGAAAAATTTCCTCCATTCTTCCAGGATTTGAAAGTTGTTATAATTACCCACCTAAAGTTGAAACAGTCAAGCAATATTTCAAATAATTTTGTTAAATAAATAATATTTTCAAGCACTTGAACGACCTTTATCAAAAGAACGTTGAGCGATCACACATCTATTGTTTTATTTTGTATGAAGCACTTGTGCAAAGAAATTGCCGTACAAAACAAATTTTACACCGTCTGCAGAATTATTTTTACAATGTACTTGAAGTTTCTTAAATAATTGAGGCCTTTGTAAGGTTTACAATAATTATAGTTATTTGATCTTGTCTTGTTTACCGAAAGGTGTGACAGAGGTAATATTGAGACCACCCATTCTTAATATTTCAATATTTTTTTATTTATTTATTTACGGAAAACAAACAGCTTTAACACAACAATTAGCAAAACACAATAAAAATTAAAACATAGCCAGAAACAGTTTTCACATATTGGTAACGAACATGTGCTTAAATAAGTATACCCAAAAATCCCTTAAAAAGCCCCACTACCGTTAGTTGCCTCTTACGAACATCCGCTGGAGGAAATGGGGTAGTGCTTTTCTAATACGACACTACACAGCAATAGATCTGCATATATCAAATAGAATATCAAGAAATTGCAAATGTATATTGGATAAAACTGCGTAAAGAAAGATTATTAACATAAACATAACATAAACGTTCACGCCGTTTATCCCCGAAGGGGTTGGCAGAGGTACCAATACTCCTGAACTCACATGGCAAGCGCCATCTAGTTTCCAGAGAAGGTACCCACGTTTTGCTTAGACAGTGTACTCACGTGATAGGGGGCAGGCCTATCGCCGTTTTGTACGAATACACTGTCACATGACTAAGTGCAACTCAGCCATGTGGGTTTCCTCACGATGTTTTCCCTCACCGTTAGCAACCATGATAAATTAACCACACATATGACTTTAGAAAAGACAAATTGGTGTAGGCCCGACCCAGGATTGGAACTCACGCCCTTCTGTTTTTCAGGCGGGTGTTCTACCCACTGGACTATCATGTCGCTATTATTAATTTTTGAAATAAATTTTCCAAAACCAGTTATTTTATTCACGTTACTTATTTTTCTCAATCATATTTTCATAATATTTTAATAAATATTAACATACATATTACTTACTTGACTGATAGGAAAACAGAAACGTATGAAATAAACAACTAACATTGACATTATCGCCAACCGAAACTCATCAAATTTGTTGAACTTATATTTAAATAGTCTGCCTTCCATACGTATTCTATGCTCATGTACTCTGTGGTGTTCTTCTTTTTTTATTAATATATATTCTCTATCTTTCCGTGGTACAACGAGTGTTCTCATTTTCTAATCCCTGATTTATTGATTAAGTCATCAGGTTATGAGGCCCAGTTAAGCCCAAGTTGTAAAGAAAGTGTCAGCAGAGTTAATTATACGCATAAAACGGGATTACAAACAGTTTCGAGCGAATTGGTAGTGTACCGGTATAACCTAAAAACCGCGTGTCTCAGTTTTATCAAATCATTATGGCGAGTAGCAATCCTCTGGTACTTATAGAAAAATTAACAGGCCGAGAAAATTACAGCACCTGGCTGTTTGCTGTTAAAACATACCTTCAACATGAAGAGCTTTGGGAATGTATTGAAAATCCCAACGACGAACCAATTGACAAGAAAAAGGACACAAAAGCAAAATCGAAAATCATTTTACTTGTCGATAGTACCAACTTCGTACATATCCAAGAGGCAGAAACAGCCAAAGAAGTGTAGGAGAACCTGTCCCGCGCTTTCGACGACTCGGGGCTTACACGCAGAGTTGGCCTACTACGTGATCTCTGTACAATTACACTCTCTAGTTGCCAAAATATAGATGAATACGTGAGCAAAATAATGTCTACAGCGCACAAACTCCGAAATATAGGATTCAAAGTTGATGATGAGTGGCTTGGAACACTTTTACTCTCCGGGTTACCTGAACATTATAAACCAATGATCCTTGCTATAGAAAGCTCAGGGATGAAAATAAGTGCAGACTCAGTTAAAACTAAATTGCTCCAAGAAGTTAAATCTGAAAACAGTAACTCTGCTTTTACATCTGCTCATGGTTATCAAACTAAGAATGTGAAAAAGAAGTTAAACAAAGGTCCTAGATGTTTTCAGTGTAATAAATATGGACACAAAAGTCCAGAATGCAGGTCTAAACCGAAAGAAAAGGTTGCTAAATCAAATAGTTCATATGCTGCCGCGTTTGTCACTCCATTTGACAACAACAGCTCTGCATGGTACATTGATTCTGGCGCAACCATGCACATGACGAGACACCAAAACCTTCTTCAAAATCAACAGTCACCACCTATTGAGCAAATAAAAGTTGCTAATAACAAAACACTCTCAGTAAGTTGCTCTGGTGACCTTGAATACATTGAATCGAGAAAATCATACAAATACAATTCTATTTAAAAATGTCTTGTATGTACCAGAACTTGCAGTGAATTTAATATCTGTACATCAAATTACAGAAAATGGTGGTCAAGTTAAATTTGATTCTAAAGGGTGTGAATCAACTAAATGTTATTGTAGCAACAGCAACAAAAATTAACAACATGTACCGGCTTAATATTAATACTGATTATGCATGCATGTCTGATGTTAAACAAGATGATGTATATTTATGGCATCAAAGAATGGGTCATTTGCACTTTGACACTTTAAAGAAATTAAAAGAATGTTCAGAAGGAATAACATTATCTGATAAAGAAGTGAATGAAACTTGTATTACATGTAAAGAGGGCAAACAAACAAGATTGCCTTTCAAGAGTCAAGGATCACATTCTTCAAAGCTATTGGAACTGGTGCATTCTGACTTGTGTGGCCCCATGGAAACACAATCATTAGGAGGGGCTAAATACTTCTTAACATTTTTGGATGATTATTCCAAAAAAGTGTATGTGTACATTTTGAATAATAAAACAGAGGTATTGTCAAAATTCAAAGAGTTCAAAACAGAAGCTGAAAATCAAACTGATTGTAAACTCAAATGTATTCGGACTGACAATGGCCTAGAATATGTCAACAAACCATTCACTGACTTCCTATTAAGTGCTGGAATAAGACATCAAACATCAACACCTTATACTCCAGAACAAAATGGAGCTGCAGAGAGGCTTAATAGAACACTAGTTGAGAAAGCAAGGTGTATGATACTGAATGCTGGCTTGGCAAAGTTTTTCTGGGCTGAGGCTATAAAAACTGCTGCATATATCATTAACAGATCTCCAACTAGAACCTTGTCATTTAAAACCCCAGAAGAGGTTTGGTCTGGTCATAAACCAAATTTAAGTCATATGAAAGTGTTTGGGTGTGAAGCTATGGTCCACCTGCCAAAAGTAAAACGCAAAAAGTGGGATCCAAAAGCACAAAAGATGATTTTTATTGGTTATTGCGAAAACACAAAAGGATACAGGTTCATAATACCAAATACTAAAAATGTTATTAAGAGCAGGGATGCTGTATTTCTAGAATCCACTGTGAAGAGAAACTATGCATCTTTGGAATTGTCTGAAACAGAAAATAAAACACTTGATATGCATTCCAAAAGAAATGAAGAAAGTTTAATTTCAAATGAGTCTAATGAAGAAAGCAGAAAAGAATCATAAGCTCAGATAGCTCATACAATACTGTTAAAAATAACTCAGATTCAGATGAATACTTACCCGATGGTGAGGTTGATATTCCGTTCCGAAGCACCATAACATTGAGACCTAGGAATAAAAATAAAGAACAGACTTACCTTTGCTATGATGAATGCTTGGCACTTGAACAAGTCCCTGAAACATACAGAGAAGCTATTTCTGGTGAAAATGCTGAAAAATGGAAAGAGTCTATCGAAGAGGAACTCGAAGCCCATAGAAGAAATGGTACATGGACATTGGTAAACAAACCAGAAAAAACAAACATCATTGGCTCTAAATGGGTTTTCAGAGTCAAAGATCAACCAACAGGTCCCCGCTTCAAGTCCAGATTATGTGCTAAAGGTTATGCACAAGCCAAAGGTATAGACTACAAAGAAACATTTTCGCCCACTGTCAGGTATGATTCAATTCGTTTATTGTTATCTCTAGCCGCTCAAAATGGTTATGATATTCTACAACTTGATATTAAGACTGCTTTTCTGTATATGGAACTGCAGGAAAACATATATATGTATCCCCCTAAAGGTCTAATATATGAACCAAATAAAGTATGTAAATTAATAAAGTCACTGTATGGTCTCAAACAAGCACCAAGGTGCTGGAATACTAAATTTAATTCTGTACTTCAGAAATTTGGTTTCATAAATAGTAAATCAGATCAATGTGTCTATGTGGCAAATGTCAAAGGAATGAAGTGTTATTTCTGTATGTATGTGGATGATGGGCTCCTATTTTCAAAATCAAAGTCTGTGTTGCAATCTGTAACAAATGATTTGAAAACAATATTCGATATGACAATATGCCCACCTGGAAATTTTGTTGGAATGGACATTCAAGTTTCTGACAAATACATCTTTATACATCAATCTAAATATATTAAACAGCTATTAAATAAATTTAATATGGAAAATGCCAACCCCAATAGTGTTCCAGTTGATCCTCATTCAAAGCTAGAGAAAAGTGAGCACCAGCCTGACATGAATCTTCCTTACCGAGAAGCAGTTGGTTCTCTGATGCATGTTGCTATAGTAAGTCGACCAGACATAATGTTTGCTGTAAGCTTGGTAAGTAGATTTTTGAACTGCTATAATGAATCTCACTGGAAAGCTGTTAAGAAAATTCTAAAGTATCTGAAAGACACTGTTAATTTGGGTCTATGCTACCTATCAGCATCAAAATCTTCAGAGCTAGTTGGATACAGTGATGCTGATTATGCCAATGACATAACAACTAGAAGGTCAACAACTGGGTACATATTTATTAAAAATGGAAATTAGCAAGCCATAGTAGTAAATATTGACAATCAAAGTGCGATAAGTGTGATTAAAAACATAAACTTTCATAAGAGGTGTAAACATATAGACACTAAATATCATTTCATTAAAGAAAAGTATTATGCCAAAGTTATTGATTTAAATTATGTTTCATCAAATAATCAGCTTGCTGACTTTCTAACAAAGGCTTTACCGAGAGTTAAATTTCACTATCGAAGAAATGCTTGCTTATTAATTAATTAAGAAATGGAAATAAAATGCTGTGACATGGTCTAGTCAGAGGCAACACACTGTTGCTCTGTCTACTACAGAGGCCGAGTTTATGGCAGCCTGTGCTGCCACCAAAGAAGCTATTTGGATCAAACAATTGTTATTTGACCTGGGTGAATTAAATCAACAAACCATAGTAGTAAATATTGACAATCAAAGTGCGATAAGTGTGATTAAAAACATAAAATTTCATAAGAGGTGTAAACATATAGACACTAAATATCATTTCATTAAAGAAAAGTATTATGCCAAAGTTATTGATTTAAATTATGTTTCATCAAATAATCAGCTTGCTGACTTTCTAACAAAGGCTTTACCGAGAGTTAAATTTCACTATCTAAGAAATGAAAAAGGAATGTTGTCAATTGATATGTTATGTAACATTTAATTTAATTTGTGTGTCTTATGTTGTTACTTTGTAATTAATTTAGAACATGGAAGGCTACAATTTGGCAGAAGTGTTGAACTTATATTTAAATAGTCTGCCTTCCATACGTATTCTATGCTCATGTACTCTGTGGTGTTCTTCTTTTTTTATTAATATATATACTCTATCTTTCCGTGGTACAACGAGTGTTCTCATTTTCTAATCCCTGATTTATTGATTAAGTCATCAAAATTAATGTGAATGAAAAAATGATTCAAAAGTCATTCAATACAAATCACACATGAGACGAATGTTTTATTAATTTCCGAGAAAAGGCATCTTTTACTGAAAGATTCTGAAACAAAGACGTTTGTCTTTTGTAGTTAATATCTGTAAGATGTGACTAAACTGCACAGAAATGCTGCTTGTTTGGTTTACCTCAACGATATCCGTGAAAGTAAAGGAGGAACCGATATTTTGTCAAATAAAATGTTATTATGTACAATAGTGATGAGCCATGAAGAAAGTTTTATATGAAATCATGTAAGACAAATTACTATTTTATGAAATAAGATTTTAAGTTTGTAAAGCATTTTGGTGTACCTTTTTTATGTCTTACTTTTTAAATATTTATTGACTCATAGTGATAAACGTTTAAGGCGATATGCTAACTTAGTATTAGTTATACTATATTAAGATTATAATAGTATATCGCTGTTGTTTATCCAAATAAATTAATTAATATTCACGCATATACTCCTGAAACTTTTTACATATGAGATCATCGTAATTTTTTTATATGTTGTCGTCAATACGCTAAACATTATTGGAAAAATAATGAAAATAATATAGCTATTCTGGGAAATCCGGAAAAAAGTCGGTGTCACAACACCTGGTAGTATTATGCACTACTATATCTGGGAGGTTAAGTTCAGGAAAAGTATATAATCATTGCAACAAAGGTAACTATAGAAAAAACTTCTTTATTACTTATAATATACAATAAGGGTGGTAGATTTGTGTTTTTTACTAAGTGACATGTCTTAACAATTTGCAATAAGTTAAGAGGCAATTTTTGTGTGATGAAACTAGTTTTGCTAGTTTGCTAGTAGGTATCTTTAAACTAAATGCCGCGGTCGATTCCGTCATACCTAGAAGTTGCTCTATGACTGGTAGGGGTTGGAGATAGACCATGTTTTGCCGCACTCTTGTTAGTTTCAAGCAAACTTCTTGCCACGGTACTCCGAAAAGAAAGGTGATGCCACTTATTTTCTTTCCACGTATTGTGGTACGGGACAAACCGTTGCGTTGTTTTGATCAGATCAGATCGATCGACCCCACTCATATTATCAATAATTTTTTTTATAATGGATGGTTGATCGTGATGCACCTATTTTTTCAACTGTAGAGAAAATCGTCATATAATGGCTCGATAGTGTCACAGTAAAAAGCAACTGAAACAACACTATTATCGTTCCATTTATAAACGAAATATTGACAGGTTGAATTGATTAAGACTTATACGTTCCTCTATTCGTTTTTTGAAATCTTATTGATGGCGAAGGGCATTTTGAGGTACGATTTTTCAGAATGGTGCCTGTTCCTTCTAGTTCCAGATTATTTATTAATTCTTGAAAAATTAGTATCGATGAGAAGAAATTGTCTAAAAACTGATGTGAAATGCATTTTTAGATGATGGAATTGCAACACATCGCATTATTACACTCCATCCTAGGTCAAATTGCTTATATGCCGAAGGCAATGTAGCTGAGTGCCCTTGATCGGATCGAATTACAGTACATAGCCCAATCTTGTAGCAACAACCCTGAAGTTCCTACCCTCATCGTATGGGTTTGCCTTGAATAAATTGTTTACAGCAATGGCCACCATAGTAGGGCACCATTGCCTCTTCAATATCCTCTTCTTATAGTGTTCTTCCAGAAACCTGAATCGTCATGCGTAACGTCGGCGGTCGCGTTTTCAGGCTGTAGAATGGAAATTCTCTTCGGGAAAAGGTCATCATCATCAAGTTCCCCAAATCCTCTAAAATTTCGCTTAATTTTGACAGTTTCTTGGTCGCAGTCCGAAAGTTTTTAATAAAGTTTCATAGACGCCCATACTCCTACCAGATGTTACAACACCTATGATGCATATTCATGAAAAGAAGGTGGAAATTGATTATAAGAATTAAAACTACTGGTTAATGTTATTGCTTATATTCACATAGTTATAATATCTACCATATATAAATAAGTACCAGAACAAAATATATAAAAAAAAACTTACCTATGTGATGGCATAATAAACAGTTAACACTCAATAGTTTTTATTTACAATAATACCAAAATATTATCAAAAGAATAATTACAAATTCTTCACGCAGTTTAACTTATTATTTATTATTATTATTTATTAGTTCGGAATACTTACAGCTAAATAATACAACAAGTGTTTACAAATTCAGTTATCAACTAAGCCAATAACAAGTATTCGCAAATAAAGAACATAGGGAAGACTTATCAACAAATCTAATAAATATCTTAAAAAGTTTAACAATTATTTTCTGAAGTAGCTTTTGCGCTCACATTGGGACTAAAAAAAGTCATCTATTAAGATACGCCTTATCTCTGCGGGTTTTGTGCAAAATAGGTCTAGAACTTTGTGTTGCTTTACCAGCTCATTTAACAATTTACTAGTTCTTAAAAAGAACGAATTTTGACGGTAGTTGGTTCTTGCATGCAAACTCGCCAATGGTTTATTATGTTTAATAGCTAATCTAGTGGGTACGTTAATTTTAATATTCTCCAATAAAGATAATATATATATAACTTGAATAAACACTGAACGAAATTAGGGGAGTAATAACAATCATAAATTATGATAACCAATTTTAATTTGCAGGTTCTTTTTTTAAAATTTCAGCGGTGTCAAGACACCTGGTAGGAGTAACTGGGTTATTAATATTTATAAACTCAAAATTGCAGTAATTACTTTATACTAAGACACGATAGTCCAATGGGTAGAACACCCGTCCGTAAACATACCGGCGTGAGTGAGTTCAAATCCCGGGTCGGGCCTACACAGATTTGTCTTTTCTAAAGACGTATGTGTGGTTTATTTATCATTGTTGTTAACGGTGAGGGAAAACATCGTGAGGAAACCCACATGACCGAGTTGTACTTAGCCATGTGACAGTGTATTCGTACAAAACGGCGATAGGCCTGCCCCATATCACGTTAGCAAAACGTGGGTACCTACTTTGGACACTATGTGGCGCTGACACGTTGTTCATAAGTATTGGTACCTCTGCCAACCCCTTCACCGTGAAAGTTTATGTTTTTTTTTATTTATTCAAGGCACACCAACAGCATTAACATTCATTTTAAAGTCTTGGTCAGTTATAATGCCAACAACAGTGCACACAGCATTGACAATATTATAACTTAAAGATATAACTAAAAATTTGATTAAAAACTATATTAAAATAAAATGCTGTGTAGTGTCGGCTTAGAATAGCACTACGCCATTTCTTCCGGTGGGTGTACGTAAGAGGCGACTAACGGCATTGGGGCTTTTAAGGGATTTTTGGGCGATGCGGTTGGAGACCCTTCACCAACAACTTTTATTTCACCATCTTGTCCCCCCACTCAACTTTCCAAAAGTGGCTGAGGAATTTCTTATTCCTTAGCTCTGGCTACCCCTTGTAGGGATTTATAGCTGTGAGTATATGTATGTATGTAATAAAATAAAACTAGAATAGACAATTAAAATTCTCAATGTTAATAGTAAATAGTTTGTGTTATGTTTACGTTTTTTCTACTACTGACTCAAAACATAGAATCAGAGCAATAACTATAAATAAAGAACATTTAAATTAAAACCTTCAATTGTTATCTACGAGATTTGATGTTGCGTGAGTCAGTTATATATTTATTAACCTTCATATTATACAATAAACGATGGACTGCTGAATGTAGCATTTCACTTAGGATCCCTTTATTTTGCGTAAAGAACATTAGCTCTAATTCATTAGTTTTCTGAAACTTAGATCAAGGGGTTTGGCCCAACTAATGAGATATCATATCACACTTAATCGACCGTTACGTAGCCATCTCTAAGTTCTGTGTATCTATAAGCCATAAAGTAGTATAAACATACATGCATACATACATATACTCACGGCTATAAATCCCTTAACGGGGTAGCCAAAGCTTTAGAATGAGAAATTCCTCTGCCACTTTTGGAAGTTTATTGGGGAAAAGATGGTAATACTAAATGTTATAAGTGACGGGTCTCCAACCACATCGCCCAAAAATCACTTAAAAAGCCCCTATACCCTTAGTCGCCTCTTACGATCACCCACGGGTAGAAATGGGGTAGTGTTATTCTAAGCCGACACTACACGGCAAAAATATAGTATAAACGTCCAAACATTTTATGTTTTGTTGTTGTCTGACTACATTATTGGTTACTTTAATTATATACTGTAAAGGAAACAAATATTGGTGAAATAAAACTTATGTTTATATGTGATTTGCTTCTTCTCTTTTCATTTCTTTTATTTTCAAAGAGTTTTTTACCTGAAGCAAAATTATTTAGTTCAACTCTTATGCATAAAAGGTTATACTGAATAGATGAGTGAGAGGACGGGAACAAAGGAGATTCATGACTTAACTGACAGGTGTAGTTTGTAAGAGCCGAGTCTGAAGGACATATATGAATTAAATATATGATTTCTCGAAGGTGAGTCAAGTTGAAAAGTAAAAAGTAAAAAATGCGCCAAAAAATAGAGATTTATTCGTTATTATATTTTTGTTGGATTTATCAAAATAAAAGTTTTCAATTATCCTTGTTAAATTTTCAAGGGTTCTGTCTATCCATCGTTGATGAAAAAAAAGTTATTATAAACTATAATTGTTTTCAAGTAAATTTTATAAACGATTTTGTATATGATTTTGTTTTCTTTTTATAAAGTTCTGTATTAAAAATTAGACTCTCCTTAAAATTATTAAGATTTTTCTATTCATTTATTTAACCGTCAATCTTGGTAGTCTATAACTTAGGAAACGTGATTGTTCATGTGAATCAAATTTACGGGTTACACCGCATGTGTCGTTCTAAGTTGTAGTGTCTACTACCGGAGCTTAAATTGATTCTAAGCAATTTTCAATCGAAGTACTTCCAACAACATAATATATAGGTAAGTTTATTTTCTGAATTTATTAAATTATATTCACAGTCATACAATGTACGTTTTTATGTTGCTGAAATTAAGAATGTTATTACGAGATAATTCGTGGTCTTGTATTGTACATACATACATACATACATATACTCACGCCATTAGTTCCCATTGGGGTAGGCAGAGACTATCGATCGCCACTTCTTACGATTCTGACAAACCTCTCTAGCTTCGCTTACGTCCATCAATCTTTTCAAACATGCTCTTTTATTCTTCATACTACGGACGCCTACCTTTATGAGCACACTCTCAATTTGGTCCAAGTGTGTTCTCCGTCGTCATCCTCTACTAATATTACCACCGACACTTGCTCTATAGATCCCTTTTACCAATTTTCTATCATCCATCCTCTCTATGTGCCCAAACCATCTCAAGCATCTCTGATCTCGTCTTGTACTGAGTCTTAAATTATTATTTTTGTAGGCAACTAAGATTACAATACATTTTCCTTTTTTAAATTTATAATTTTCTTAATGACGAAGGAGTGTTTTCAAGGCAAATATTAATATCTTTTATATACTCAGACACTTGTAATTTATCGAAAATTTGTTAAATAACGTTCGTATTTGCATCTTTGCTGATACTTTTAAGGATTTTTATACGATAGCAGGCTCACATAAATCAAAATAATGGATTACTATCACCAACATTTTACATCAAAATCATATATATTTTCCTAAAATCTATGGAGAGGGGTATAAGATCATATATTTTAAAGATTAAAGATTAAAGATTAAAGATTATTTATTCAGAAAAAAGACAAATGGATAAGACTTAAAATAAAATACAACATAAAAAGTTTACAAAAGAAAAATATGGTCGTTTACACACGCTGATGCTGTACTAGGTCGAACCCGTATTACAGTCACCAGAGTCTTCCAATGTTTACAAGTAAAAGTGATATTAAAGTCTTAACAATGATAAAATGTAAACAAAACTAGTCAGTGCTTTAGATAAATTGGGAAACATATATATTAAAATAATGCAAGATAAATATAATTAGTGCGATTAATAACTGGTTTAGAAACAAACGTAATAAGAGAAATAAAAGATAATATAAATTAGAAATATATAATGTACATATATATATATATATATATATATATATACATATAATAGTAAAAGTAATATGTAAATAAATATACTTTGAGAATATGTGTATATGTACTCGTATTATTTAATGTGTAATATAAAAAAATAATAATACTTAATTTGACATAATATATAGTATGATGAAAAATCCTGAACCTTAATATTACTACAAATGAGAATTGTAAAAAAAAATATAAAAAATAATAATAAAAATAGTCAATGTTACTTCAGTTGAGAACTAATTATTTTAGATAAGTTAGCAGTTCTTCCGTTGAAATGTAATCAGTATTGCGGAGAAATTTGCTAACTGTTAATTTGCATTGATGAGGAGAAAGGTGAAAAATGTTGAGTTTATGATTAATTTTATTATATAAATGTGGACCCAAAAAATTTAAAAACCTTTGAGCAAAAGAAGTTCTGCATAATTTTGAAGAATATACTCGATGGATATTACGTCTAGAAATTTCTTCATTACACTGGGTATTTTGGACATTAGACAATTTATGTATTTTAATTACACTTGATAAAACATATAATTTGCGAACTGATAACACGTCAGCTATTTTGAATAAGTTGGTCGTAGGGGTACGAAAGGGCAAATTATAGCTCACCTTGAGAATTGCTCTTTGAGATCTTTCGAGTTTTAGCATGTAAGATTTAGAAGCACCACCCCAAACTCTAATACAATAAGACAATAGTGATTGAGTAAGCGCGTAGTAGATCGTTTTTAGTAGTTTAAGGTCTACTAAAGATCTTAAGTGTCGAAAAAGAGCCATCAATTTTCGGATTTTAGCCGAAAGTGTTGAGATATGTTTCTCAAATGTAAGGTGCTGGTCGATGATAATACCAAGGTATTTAATATTATCATATATTTAACTCACTTGGAAATATAAATTACTAGGATCAGTCTATAATATTATATTTAAATATATATGTTTTTCGTGAAACCTACTTCAAAACACTCTATTAATCTATACTTATAATAAATCTGTAGAGAGGTCAATTCTGTACTGTACATGAAATATATTTTCAAAATAACTATCAGGGGGTGATTAGGGATCGATACTGATGCCAAAAATGCAATCAGTAAAATTTTTGTCTGTCTGTCTGTCTGTCTGTCTGTCGGTTTGTATGTGCCTTATGGAAACAAAAACTACGCGATGGATTTTAACGAAACATGGTACAATTGTTCTTCATACTCCTAGGCAGGTTTTTGTATACTTTCCAGCAGAGTAGTAAAGGGGAATTTTGGGAAATTTTGGGAAAACGGGAGAAGTTACTCCATTTTTTAAACTTCCGTCGCATGTGCAGCCTTAATGGTTATATTTACATAGAAATCATGTATGACGGAAATATTCTTCATAAAATTATCTAAAAAAAAACCACAACAGTTTATGTCTATCTTTTATGGTTGACTCACAATAACACGTGTAATTCCTGATAGCTTAGCAGTTCGAAACATTCTGATTATATTTGTTTACTCTTACGTTTGTAAACCTCTCACTCATACCTAATTTAAAAAAGGTTACATTATTACCTATTCAATAAAAAAATAATCATAGAAATCGGTAGAGAAACACCGAATTAACACATAGAATAAGCCATCGCGCCCGTGACCAAAACCAAATCTTTACTAATTTACATATAACATACTAGATGGCGCCAGTAGTTGCATCCTACATCACATAATGATTTCTTTTTTAGATTGTTATAAATGCTTCATAGCGTTTTATTCCAAAATTTGCTATTAAACGGAAATACTGAACCGTTCATAAAAGCGCATTCAAAATCACCAAACTACACAGTTTAGGGCGTGCTATAAATTTAATAAATTGAAAACATTGCGCTAAATTTCACAATGCTTGAGCACTGAGCAGTGACTGAAGAAAGAAACCTCAGATATTTAAAAAAACAACGCTACCCGTGCGAAGCTGGGCCGATCCACTAGTCTATGAATAATAATATAATTTTTAAGTCCTGTACACGAAGGTGAATTTTTTTTTTGCTTTAATGAAATAAGACTGCTTCTACTCGTTTTATTTCGATTAAGATTAGACAAGGCTGTTATTTTCAAAGGTAGTGTGTTAGTTTAAATATCAGTGAACCTATGATGATATACATGCTCAGTTTGCTAACTATTAAAATGTTATATTATATTGGGGTAGACAGCATACACAAAGATACTTGATGACTTTCATACTTATTATGATATTGATTATAATAAGAACAGAAAGATGCTTGGAGTATGGACAGAATATTGAGTGACATTATTTAAAAATACTTTTTTTTCTTTTTTAGGTGTCGTCATAAAACATCATTCGAACACACTAAATTGCACTTGGAGGGATACTCTTTTAATACATTACCAATGAATTAGCTGTATAGTGTCGGCTTAGAATAGCACTACCCCATTTCTTCCGGTGGGTGTACGTAAAAGGTGACTAACGGTATTGGGGCTATCAAGGGGTTTTTGGGCGATGCGGTTGGAGACCCATCACCAACAACCTTTATTTTACCATCTTTTCCCCACTCAACTTTCCAAAAGTGGCCGAAGAACTTCTAGTTCCTTAGCTTAGTTTCTAAGGATTTACAGCCGTGAGAATATATATTTTAGTATAAGATCCCTCTGCTAAATCTCTACGTTTATAACGTATTGAGTCAAACACACATTTTAACATAAGTTTATGAATAGGAGAATACACTGACAAGACGCAGCCAGGCAAAAGTGGCTGCAAATTTAATAAATGTTTATTATTTTTTGAAGACAAATTTTGTTCACTTGTTTTCGAAATATAATAACATCCCCATTATTCCCCATCATAGCCATGTATACAAAGAATATAAAAATCCATAGGTGCCGTTGATAATTCGGCCGCAACTACCTCGCAGCCAGGTGTAAGTAGGTTATATTTTGTTTTATACTTTGATAAGTTACACACATATTTCTTATATGAAATTAAAGCTATTTTTTTCCTGATATAATAATACATAGCTGCTTGTGAAAAAACGGCCGCAAATTACGGTTGCCATCTGTTAAAAACGCGAGATATCCAAATATATTTAAGTAACTATGCTATTGTTTCTGTTTATATTTCATGACTTGTATAATAACTATACTTATTTAATATATATTTTTTAAATACTTACTTATCCTAATGGCCATTATTCCCATTGGGGTATGCAGAGACTATCGATCACCACTTAGTACCATCTCAACAAACTTCTCTTGCTTCCCTTACATTAATTATTCATCTACACATGCTGTTTTATGTTTTCGCACTTCGGACCCCCGTCTTTATAAGAACGTTTTCTATCTGATCTAGAAACGTTTTACGAGGCCGTCCTCTACTAACAATTGTGTGTGTATATATATATATTAAATGCTTACTTATCCTAATGGCCATTATTCCCATTGGGGTATGCAGAGACTATCGATCACCACTTAGTACCATCTCGACAAACTTCTCTTGCTTCCCTTACATTAATTATTCATCTACACATGCTGTTTTATGTAATATATATATATATATTAAATAAGTATAGTTATTATATAAGTCATAAAATATAAACAGAAACAATAGCATAGTTTGTGAAATATATTTGGATATATCGCGTTTTTAACAGATGGCAACCCTAATTCGGTATGCAAAGTTTGACAAAAGTGGTGCTGATTGCGAAACCATTTCGATATATTATGTTTTAAAACAATACTTTCTTAAAATAAATCAAACAAAGCTAAGATGACTGTTATTTTGTCAAAAAACTGCAACAGTATTTGACCTTCAGTGTTATTTCAAAGACATTTGTTTTTCAGTTCATTAATAAAATATCGAAAAATATCATAGGTTTCTTTAGTATATTATCGTAATAATTTCATTTGAGATCACAAAGTCGTGAAATGTAATGCAATTAGCAACATTTTTATTAAACATTTCGCTTTATTTGCATGTCGCTCGTTATATTTTCAATCGATGACGTCATTAAGTACAAAAGTTGAACAATCTTAAAAAAAACATAACTTTACAATTACTCATTTTAAGTAAAAAATATTCAAACTAGTCTTTAATTTTCATGTTTGCTATCGAATGAAATCTATAATAAATACCAAAAAAAAAACTTTGCATACCGAATTTGCGGTTACTTTTTCACAGGCAGCTATATATAATCATATATGAAAAAAATTGCTTTTATTTCATATAAGAAATATGCGTGTAACTTGAGAACGTATAAAACACACCAAAATATAACCTACTTACACCTGGGCCCCAATTCTACACGACCATCTTTTCTGTATGTCGGTCTTAGGTGTATCAAAACTGTGGTTTTGGCATTCTCGAAGCAAAATTGACAAATGTCATTTGTGTCACTGTCACAATAGTGATACAGCTAAGGTCTTATTCGCTATTCTACAAGGCCATTTTACGTCACTTTTTGACACATTGACGTATTTGGTATTCTGCAAATTAACGATTTTTTCAGCATTATGATGATTGAACGAATGATTCGCTAAATCGGTATTCTAAGCGTTTTTAAGAGTTCTTTTGACAGCTGCCTAAAGCTACAATCCACCATAATGATACAGTTTTTCTCCTAAAAAACAACAGTAGCTTTTTGTGTATTGTTTCATACATTTGAAAAAAAAAATTTTTGCAGAAAATGATTATGAATATTTTTTTAAATGTGTTTTTACATATTTTATATATACAATTCATATTACATATCAATAAAATATGCGTTTTTAATAACAATATTTTTTTCTAATAAAAATATCATATTCAAAGTTCGAAAATATTTTAAATGTATCGAAGTATGAAGACTATGGGGTCCCAGTCAAAGTAGATATAAGATAAAGATGTTTTTTATAGTAAAACAGCAGAATAACACTACCCCATTCCTACAAGTGGGTGGTCATAATAATAGACTAAGGAGTCTAAGGGTCTATACCCTTAGTGATTTAGCGTGGGCTTTATAGTGATTTTTGGTCGATTTGATTAGAGAGCCCGGCACCAACAATTATTTATTAATACCATCTTTTCACCACTCAACTTCCAAAAGTGACTCAGGAATTTCTCATTCCAAAGCCTTTAAGGCATTTACAGTAGCCTTTAGGCCTTTAGTAGGCACCTAAGCAGAGGTTCCCAAACTAGGTTAGGTCTGTATTATGGGAAACCAGTTTATATGTATGTATTTTACTGCTGTGTAGTGTCGGCTTAGAATAGCACTACCCCATTTCTTCCGGTGGGTGTACGTAAGAGGCGACTAACGGTATTGGGGCTTTTAAGGTATTTTTGGGCGATGTGGTTGGAGCCCCATCACCAACAACCTTTATTTTACCATCTTTTCTCCATGCAACTTCCAAAAGTGGCCGAGGAATTTCTAATTCCTTAGCTCTGGCTACCCCTTCTAGGGATTTATAGCCGTGAGTATATGTATGTATGTATGTATTTTATAGCTAAATTGATGGCTCAATGGGTAGAATACCCGCGGCAAGGGTTCAAATTAGTCTTTTCGAAAGCCATATATGTATGTCAGTTTCATCACCAACACCCCTATGATATTTTGTGTGATGGTATATAGCTTACGTTAATTTTGAATAATTCCAACGTTTAATCAAAAAAATATTTTTTTATATCGGTTGAGCTGTTGGGGAATTAGGAACCTATACATACAAACAAATATCTCTCCTTTTGGAAATTAGATATTATGGACAAGAGATTTTGAAATTGTTGGCTGATTAGTGTAAAGTCGGATATATATACATACATACATACATATACTCACGGCTATAAATCCCTTGAAGGGGTAGCCAGAGCTAAGAAATTGGACATTCCTAAGCCACTGTTGGAAAGTTGAGTGGGAAAAGATGGTGAGATAAAGGTTGTTGGTGATGGGTTTCCGAACCCATCGCCCAAAAATCCCTTAAAAGCCCCAATACAGTTAGTTGCCTCTTACGTACACCCATCGAAAGAATGGGGAAGTGCTATTCTAAGCCGACACTACACAGCAAATATACACTACACAGTATATATAAATGTTAATAGGCTTAAGGTAATATTCAATTTTACTATCATTTATTTACTTAAAAATCATGTGCGGCCACACTACGAAAACCGAAAACATAATGGGTTGCCTATGTGCTATACGTATGCATTGTAAATTATGCTAGGTAATGACTATATAAAGACTAAACGAAAACAGTGAAGCTTTTAGTTTTATAGTTATTAACGTTGTCGTTAGCCCTCTAAAAAAGTTATTAAACAATACTCGTGCAAATCCGAAACGGTCCACTAGTAAATTAATAAAGAAACAAGTATCAAGAACATATTATTTATTATATATTTGTAACTAAAGTATAATCACTAAGACGAGCAAAGAACTTTTAATTCAAGTTTTTGTATGATAAATATACGCTTTATTATTTGTTAGCTTCTCCTACATGATTTGAAATATAAATGTATATTCTTGGGTAATTTTCAGCTTGGTTGATATCTTCCGCAAGGAATTCTTATAAAATAGAGACACCATATGAATGTTCCAGTTTAAAAATTTCAATTAAGCTTCATCTTAACGAATAATTGGTATCGTTTAGTTCGTATCGTACGAATAGTTCCGAAAACAAATAATGTTTGATATTAACCAGTCCGTTAAATTTATTATTATTCGGTATAAGTAATTTATTCATTAGTTTTCAAAATATGTAAAAATGAAAATAAAAATGACAATTGACTAATTATCATTTTTTTGTTGTTTTTTTTGTAATTGGCGGTATCTGCCGAATATTTTTCAGCAATTTCGCCACAAACAGCGTGATTTAATCTCGCATGGGAATTTTAGTTGTAAGGATTTTTATCATTAAAGCGAAAAAATATATATATATAAAGAACGTAATTATTAAACAATTAGATCTTGAAGGTATTTAATCAATGGTTAAGTAAAAACTAAGTTAAGAGTTATTTATATTTTGGGAAGAACATAAAATTAAAGAAAAAATAATAATGACATCCCATTATCGTGAATCCCAACTAATTATGTTATGCTCTAAAGTTTAGACAAAATATAAAAGTAAAATTAAATTTAATGAAAATTGACTAATTATCATTTTTTTGTTTGTTTATTGTACTTTTCCAAAAAAATATCTTTCTTCTTCTATTTTTTTTTCTTTTTAGCTTTTGGGTATATTTACAAACAGCCCTTTTTGCTCAATTTAATTATAATTTATTTAATCACCAGACAATTCGTACTTGGTAAACATTGGAAACATATTTTAAATCATTTACAATTAAATTTTGTAGAAATAATTGAGAACTAGTTACAAAATTGGGGATGATTCTAGATTAAGAGCATAGGGTACATAATAAATAAAATGGTAGGTATTTGCAATATCAATATTAGAATAAAAATGGCAATACTGGATTTAAAATCATTCAACTCAATGACCGAATGAGCAAGAAACTGGGCTAAAACGTCAAATTTGGATCACCATACCGGAGACATACACCTAAGATACATCTTAAAAATATTGTGAATACCCATTAAACAGTTCTAATTCAATTCAATTTTTCTTCAATGGCCTAAACAGTTCTATTAAGTTATTCAATTCAATTTTTCTTCAATGGCCTTTGACCGTGTTTTAACACAGTAACTTTGCCAACGTCCAGTGAAAAGAAAACACATTTTGAAAAGTTTAAAAAAAAATTTGAAACTGATTTACATACACTCATTGATCATTCATGGTTGAAAAATAAAATAAATATTACCAACAAAATAATTACTACAAAATTATCAATATGAACAAAAAGAATGCATTATAATTTTATATTATGGACCTTGATGAAATGACATAAAGTTTTAATGAAAGGGGTATATACAAAACAAAGTAAACATTTAAAATTAGTAGGAAGAGGGATGAAAGGAGGCAAAACATCATATAAAGAAAATGATAAATTAGGACATGCGAAAAAAATATGGTCAACTGTTCCTTCATCTAATCCACACTCGCAAATCGAACTGTCCCTTATCCTTATTTTAGCAAGGTGAACCGGAGTACACGAATGACCTAAACGAAGTCTACAAATAGTGGATGCTACCCATTTGTCAGCAGATTTACATTTGAAAAACCAAGGTCTAGACGGAATGTCGTTACCCTGGATATCACCGTAATATTTACCTTTTAAAGATTTTGACTGGAGCCAAAGCAATTTCCAAGATTCAAACATTCGAGGCCTTGCTATCGAGCATAAATCATGACTATAGATTATTGAGTAATCAATACAGCCGGAACTAATAGCTAATTTGGCATAATTATCAGCCAACTCATTTCCAGAAATGCCACAGTGACTGGGAATCCAGCCAATGATAATGTCAATTTTTTTCGAATGACAAGTGAAGAGATGGTTTTTGATTTCTAATATAATGGGGAATTTATTCTTACTTCTAAATGGATTGGATGTTATGGCTTGTAAACTGCTCAGGCAATCAGAGAGAATTAACGCTTTTTGTATGTTATGAGATATACAGAACTTAATAGCTTCTAAAATAGCAACAGATTCACCAGTAAATACGGATGATTCGGCTGGACATTTTTGAGATAGTATGATTTTGTATTTGGTAATCCATGCAGCTGCACCAACAAGACTATTGTCAAGTTTAGAAGCGTCAGTGTAAATTTCAAGTCTATCCGACATTGTTTCTGAGATGCAAGACCTCAGGGACTTGTTAGGGTCGGGAAGATCTTTATGAATACCGAGGTTAAATAAAATATTAGGCTGGAAAATAAGAGCTTCGTAGGGGATTAGGAACAAAGGATTAGTAGAATGTTGGGAAACAGGATTTTGCAAATTTTGAAGAAAGTTATAACTTCTTAGAAGTGGGAATTCTCTGTCAGAAGTATTTAATGAATTGAGAATCCGGAGTTTATCCATAAGGGGGTGAGACGAAGATTGAGCAACTTTGAATAGGAATCGGTCGCAAAGGTATTGTCTTCTGATTGATAAAGGGCACTCTGCACATTCAACTTGCATGGCATTAATTGGGGACGACTTCATTGCACCCAATATAATACGGAGGCATTTAGATTGCAGTTTGTTCATTTTTTCTAAAGCTAACTTACTGCAAGGGCATAGTAAGAATAGACCATAGTCAAAATGGCTGCGAACAATAGCGTTATAGAGCAATTTTTGGGTGAAGGGATGAGAACCCCACCACACACCAGATAAACACCGTATAACGTTAATGCTCTTTTCGCATTTTTCAACAATATAATTAATGTGAGCATTTCCTGATAACCTAGAGTCTAAAATGACCCCTAAAAATTTAACATTATCAACAGTTGGAATTACTACATCATTTACTTTAATACAAACGGAGGGAACGTTATACTTGCGAGTAAAAATTATTGATTTGCTCTTAGGAGCTGAAACGGAAAGACCATGTTCAGATAACCAGGAATCAAGGTAATCAAGGGCTCGGTTGATATGTTGTTCAGCTACAGAAATATCTTTAGCAGATACATAGAGACAAATGTCATCAGCATATTGTAATATGTTGCAAAAGCTTTTCACGGAGTATTCTAAGAGTGATGTGTAAAGATTATAAAGTAGAGGACTAAGCACAGATCCCTGGGGGAGACCTTTCCAGACAAGTCTTGCGGGAGACGGAGATGAAGAAGATTGAGAGCGAATGCTAATAGATCTTGAAGTTAGGAGATTAAATATAAAATGAGTTAACTTCACAGGCACATTCGAATCAAGTAAAATTTGTCTGAGCAATGGGAGTACAAACATTACACATAGGCTGAAAGAATGTCAAGAAAAACAGCCACTACATATTCCTTTTTGGCATAAGAAGAACGGATATCAGTTATTATAATGCTCAAGTTATCCATTGTACTCATACCTTTGCGAAAGCCAAACTGAGATTTAGCAATAAGTCCTTGGTTTTCTACAAACCATTCCAGACGATTCTTGATGAGATGTTCTGTGACTTTAAGAAGTACTGATGACAATGCAATTGGACGATAAGATGAAGCAGAAGAAGAAGGTTTTCCATATTTCAATACTGGAATAATAATTTGAGAACGCCATGTGTCGGGTATAACACCTGTAGAAAAAAATATGTTAATAATATCCAAAAAAAAATGCTTGGCCTTTTGACCAGAGTTGACCAGAAAGGAATAAGGGATCCCATCTTCACCGGGACTAGAGTCTACCAGACCTTTCATAGCACATTCCAATTCATCAGCAGAAAAAGGACGATCAAGATCATTAGTAGAAGTAATACTTAATAGGTTATACTGTAGCATATGCTTAGATGGAACCATGGGAGGAGCCAAACGATCTATAAAAGACTCGAGCCATGAGAAGCAGTTGGACGTATAATTATAAGGACCAGAAGTCAGAGCAGATCGGAATCGTTTGATTTGTTTCCAAACAACAGCAGCCGGGGTTCTAGGGTGTAAAGATTGGCAAAAACTCTTCCAGCTTTGTCTTTTTTTATTTTTTAAAGTTTTACGACATCTTGCCGCTGCCTCTTGATACAAGAGGAAATTTTCTGTAGTCATGTCAAGGTTATAGTTAATTTCAGCATTACGTCTTACACGGATAATTTCGGAACATTCTCTATCCCACCAAGCAGGAGATGAATGATGATTGGCGAGCGGTTTTTTTTTGGGGAAATTATTGTCTGCAGAGAATATCATCGCATCAACAAAAAATGTGTAACAATCTTTTACGTTATTCTGTGAAAGAACCGGAAACGCAGATAATTTATTTTCTAACGATAACTTATAGTCATCCCAATTTGCTGATTCCAGTCTATACTGCAAAAGGGGAGCTAAATTTGGAAGAGTAGGAATAGTTATTGAAGAGGAGATAATAATAGGGAAGTGATCACTTCCACACGAATTGGATAAAACTGACCAATTGAAAGATCTAGCCACAGATGGAGATGAAATAGTTAAGTCTACAGCACTTCTAGGATCTTGGGTAGGTAGCACTCTGCGAGTAGGAGAACCATCATTCATAATGCAAATGTCCAATGTATCGCAAAACTCTAAGATAAGAGGAGAAAAACTATCAGTATGATGACAACCCCACATAGTGTGATGACAGTTGAGATCACCCATGACAATCATGGGATGAGGAATAGAAGAGAGAATAGAAGAAAGTTCAAGAATGATAGAAGATGAAGGATGAGGAATATAAACTGATAAAATGGAGTAGTCTAGAAATTTGACCGCAGTAATATAAATATTAGACACTGAGGGAGGTAGAGCAATTTGGGAAAAAGATATATCCCGTCTTATAAGAAGAGCACTACCGCCACCCCTAACATCCCTGTCATCCCGGAGGCAAGCATAGCCAGGCACCCTGAAAAGGGAATCCTTACCTAGCCATGTCTCCGAGAGGGCAATGATGGCAGGATCAAACTTTTTTAATAAATAAAGAAGTTCGGATTTTTTAGCTCTAACACTCTGGCAGTTCCATTGAAGAATGGTTAGTTTGGCCATTATTGTTGATACAGAGGTTAAGTTTATTCAGTAAAGCAGCAACGTTTTCCGGTAAACAGTCATTATATTTTGATATGATATTTATAAGGGCCGAAGCCAAAAGTTCGATTAAATTATCATTTGGAGAAATAGAATCATGCCGAGACGCCAAAAGAGCGCACCCATTTTGAAGTGATGAAGGTTCTGGTCTGATAATTTCAGAATGAGCAATTCTGTCATAACCTTTACCAGAGTATGTATGAGGTTTTGGAGACTTATATATAGTTTTTTTATACGAAACTGGTTGTTGGACTGGAGAAGTAAAAGAATGTGAATAATTAAATTGATTTGGGGCAGTAAATAGTTCAGAGGCCACGTCAGCGTAAGAACGTCTTACAGGAGGAAAACGAGAAGAGGCATCTGAGTATGATATAGAGTCCTGAGACATTACCAATTTTATTGATTTTTGTCGGGAAAATTCCGGACAACGTTTATCAGTAGCGAAGTGTTTACCTGAACAGAATAAGCAAGTCGAGTTTTCAATAGTAATGTCACAATTACAGCCATTGTGAGATTGTGAACATTTATAACACCTAGATTTAGAACGGCATTGATTTTGAACATGTCCAAATCTGCAGCAGTTAAGACACTGAATGGTTGGGAGGAGATAAGTCTCCACACGAAGAGAATTATTATAAGAATATATATACTGGGGGAGATTTTGACCTTGGAATGTCAAAACCACCGATTGAGTTGGTAGCCATTTAGGTGAATTAGCATCATCAAGAGATTTTCGGCTGAGTCTGCGAGCTTTGAGAATTTTTCCACAATTATTTGGAAGCTCAATGGAGTTAACTAATTCTTCCATTGACCAATCAACGGGGACCCCTTTTATTATGCCCATTCGAGAAACATTATAAGTTGGAATAGAGCATTTGAATTTGGCTAAAGAAATGAGTTGGCAAGATGCAAAATCGTTAGCAGCTAAAGCAGAGTTAAATTCAACCGAAATACGGTTTCTTCCAATCTTTTTCAAACCATCTTTAATAATATTTTTGGTCAGGTTCGATTTATGTAAGAATTGACCAAATTTTAAAGGTCTGATAGATAACCCAGCTGCTGGGTCAGGCTCTTCGCGAAAAACGTGAACAATAAAGGGACCCTTATCATCATTGGTGTACTCCTTTAACCCATTGGCAAACGCTTCATCCACATAAACCGTTTGGATGGAAGCGGAAGCCACCTCAGAATTCACAATAATCTTTTTTGAAATTATATTGTCATTATTAATTGAAAATGGACGTTTACGAGCTTCACTTGAAAATACAGGAGGCGAGCTATATATATCCATCTCCTCAGGAGGAGGATCTGGAGGGCGAGGGGGACTAGGTGAATCAATACTCATTATATTTACAAGCTAAATGTAAAATAATCAACAACTACAGATAAACTATATTACAGCAATGAATGAACTAGATGAGCGAATAAATTTAATCAAACAGATAACACGTGTTGTCTAATCACCATCTGCCGGACAATCGAATCCAATCTGGCCGTTTGATTGCAAAAAAGTTATTTTCCGTTCATTTAGTATGATTTACTGCTGAAAATATTCGTTTTCTTGATTATTTTTCAGAAAATCATAATCAAATTTTCCGAGCGCTTGACAGTTTTTTTCATGCTCGCATTTTACGATTTATATCTTCTATTAAGTTTGCATTGTGACGTTTAGTGACATGTGACAGAATTTTGACGGTTTTATGTCAAATTATGACAGTTGTTAAAAAGTTTTTTTTCTTAAAGCGAGTTCGTGTTTGGCCAAGAATTTGCGTAATAAGTTTGTAAAAAAAAGTTTAACTTTATTTTGAACAGACCGCAAAAAAATTATCTTACTTTTTTTCTGGAATAAAGTCTAATATTTCAGAAAAAAAAGTCTCAAACGTGCCACATTTTATACAACAAATATTATTTCATAATTAATTAAAGATAAATATTTCAATAAAAATAATAATTTCAAGTTTCTCTATATCACATTAAAAAAATATAAAAGAAAATGATACTAACCTACTTGCGTAAACTCACGAGATTAGTTCCTATCGGAGTAGGCAGAAACTATTAATTTTGTTGGATTTGTACGACCCTGGCTAACTTATCTAGCTTCTTCTAGTTTAATGAATCTCTTTACACTTCAGACGTCTGGTATTTATTTTGTTTACTTGACCAATTTGTCACTGGCACAATTATAACAATTCAAATAACTATTCCGCAATAAATATATAGTTTATATAGACCCACTAACTTATCTGTAGAATATAAAGCAGAGCAAAAGACAGATGTCATTTTTAAAACGCAGGGTACCTCTATAGAGACTTTGAGGAAAAGAAAAAACAAATTTTTACTAACATTGAAAACAGCCTTAAAATTGGCGCTTGTACATCAATAAACAATTTGAGATAGGTTTGTTTCAATGAAAACTGGTATTTTTCCATTTACTAATACTAAGGCAATAATATTTTTCAAACGGTTTGGGCATGATAAGGATGAATAGGTAAATTGGTAAAAGAGATCTGTAGACCCAATATGGACGGCACTGGAAAGTGATGTTAGTAGAGGACGACTACGGAGGACACAATTGGACCAAATAGAGAGTTTTCTCAAAAAGGCAGGCGGCTTCTGTAATAATGTCATGCCTAGAAGACATTCCACTAAAATAAATGATAGTTACGGAGTAGGTACATACATACATAAATACATATACTCACGCCATTAGTTCCCATTGGGGTAGGCAGAGTCAATCGCCATGGAGTAGGTATCTCGCTTTTATAACATACCCTTTTTATATTATAAATTGATAAAGGACATCAAACTAATCAACTTTGCCCATGGAATGCCTATCTAAAATATTGTAATTTTCAAAAAAAATAATGATTAAAAATTGTCGTACCTAGTTCAAACTGAGAATGTATAGAATGAGATTCTTTGCTTCAGTGAAAATAAGAAATAAAAAAAAACATCTGATCTATGCTTTTCGCGCTGTAAATAAAAACATAACATCTTTCGGTGTTTAGTTTGATCGATTTATAATATAAAAAGGGTATGTAATAAAAGCGAGGTCTAGGCCAATTGGAAAAAAACTGGAAAATACCGAAAGAAGTTATGGTTTTGTTTATAAAGCGAAAAGCATAGATCAGATGTTTTTTTATTTTATTTCTTATTTTCACTGAAGCAAAGAATCTCATTCTATACTTTCTCAGTTTGAACTGGGTATATGATATTTTTCATTATTAAATATTTAGATACTAACAATATTTTATCTACATAGGCGAAGTTGTTAAGTTTGATGTCGTTTATCGATTTATAATATAAAAAGGGTATGTTATAAAAGCGAGGTCTAGGCCAATTTAACCATTTACGTACCCATACAATTTTCAATTTCTATAACGATGAAATCAAGTCTCAACTCTTTTTCTTGAGACTTCACTTCATCGGTTTAAGTTTTAATTCTCGTTGGGCCTTGACCAATGTCTTTTTTATTTATTGAGGACGTTAACCGTGAGGGAAAATATCGTGAGGAAACTATTATAGCTGAGTTATACTTAGTCCTGTCCTGTGACAATGTATTTGTAGCTACATTGTTACAGGTTTTTAAATTTACTATACATATACTCACGGCCATAAATCCCTAAAAAGGGGTAGCCACAGCTTTACAGCTACAAAATCCCCAGCCACATTTGGAAGTTGATATGGGAGAAGATGGTAGAAATAAAGTATCGTTGGTGATGGGTCTTCAACCGCATCGCCTAAAAATCACTTTAAAA